>JANHMN010000002.1:32409338-32414338 GCA_030674055.1 Rhabdomys pumilio | reverse complement strand
CCCAGCATTTTATTTAAAAAACAAAAAAACAAAAAAACAAAAAAACAAACAAAAAAAAAAACCACACATGATTTTCTTTCTTAAAAAGATAATAAAATAAAATAGGAGCAGGCTTCTTCCCATCCTTTGTGAATTAGCTTTTTTGGAGACTTTTCATTTGAAGATGCTTCTGCGCTGTCATGTCTGTGAATGCCTATACCTTAGTCTACTTGTTAGTAAAATTTATAAAATAGGAGTGCAGCAGTCCATTGTAATAAACGTCGCGCTCAGTGTCTCATACTGGCTGTGCCTTAAGTACCAAATTTATAAACGTAACAATTTAAAAAATATTAATAAAATGTCAATATCACATTTTAAAAAAGAAAAAAATATATATCCACACTACAGTTGCTTTAAACGCTATCACCTACTGAGTTGTACTTCCGACAGTTGCTGTTGCCGACCTATTACCGATATTTTTCTTTAAAAAAAAAAAAAAGTTAAATTAAAAAACATCCTTCATCCTAAGTGTCTTTCCCCAACTGAGGACCATATATTATAACAGCCAAATGTCAAACTTGTGCAAACAGGAAGCTGTCAGTTTTTCCCACCAGTCACAGTGCAGTGATGTTTATATTTTATTTTTAAAATTCTGTTTACATCTATAATAAATTAAAAAAAAAAAACCACAAAACTCTTCCATAGCCTCTCTGATGATACTTGCAGCACTGAGGTATCAAAAAGGAAAAAAAAATATATATATATAAACTGAAAGGTTGCTTTCCTAATTTGTAAATAGAAAGTGAAAGGAGAAAGGATGTATTCACGCAGGCTTATCCATGCCTGGCCCCATGGGTCCCCTGTCTGGGGGCAAGATGGGGGGCAGGGTGAAGAGAGAGGCAGAGTATCCTAGGACCCTTTGGAGGTGCTGAAATGATCGGACAATATAAAATGATCAGATATTTAAAAATTAAGACTGAAAAAGAATGCCCCCACCCTGCCCCTCCCCTAAGCCAAAACAGGTGTGCTTTGAAACTTTAAATATGTCAAATATTAAAATTGTAGCTTTTGTTTTCCTTTTAAAAAACATCTTGGGAAAAGCAGTTTTTCATATTTTAAATAAAAATCTAGCTAGACCATAACATTTGAAGCTGTGCGCAGAGAGGCTGGTAGGCTGGCAGGGCGCTAATGCGGCTCTTAGGTCTATCACACCAACAGCGAAGAGTAGGGGTCCGGTTGCCCTGGCAGCTGGGTGCTCTTTGTTGTAGTACCGGCTTCGGCAAGCTTCCCCCGCCCTTCCAGGGTACCTAACTGCCTGGGAACAACTCCCTCACAAAAATATTTGATTCTCTCTTCCTTAATAGTTTCTATGTAGTTAATGGAATTATATTTACAACATTTTTTTGTTTGTTTTTTGTTTTTTAGAATTCACAATTTCAAAAAACCTTATAATATGACCTCTTTGAACAGAAAGAAAGAAAAAGCACTCATAGAAAAGGAGGAGCCTCAAAACATGGCCATCCTTACCTTATTGCCGAAAATAGATAGACTTATGTTAACAGAGAGACGTCACAGAAATGAACGGCTAGAGAGTCTGATAAGCAGCTAACTGTATGTCACTTCTACAACACAAAATAGAGTCTATGCCCACCTCCCGCTCTGAATATCACAACTTCAATTCAGTGTGTGCTAAAGTCCCAGGTGAAAAGTCTTACAGTCTCAGAATTGGTACCAAAAATGGAGAGTAACATCACCATCTCAGCATCCTTTAAAAGTGAGAACAGAATCAAAACAAAACAAAAATTCTCATTAAAGGAAAAAGAAAACAAAAGAAAGAAAAAAACTCCTTAATATATAACAAGTATACTATGGTTAGCTTTTAACTAGATATTAAGCTAGGTGACTACCAGACTAAGTCAAAAATCACTACCAAATGTGATTGAGGGAGAAGGGAGAGGGAGAAGGAGAGGGGACCACCAAGGAAAACAAACAGAACCAAACCAAAATCATGGATTATATACACGTTTAAAAGCTGTTGTCTTATATTACAGCAGGTAGCCGATGGGTGAGATGAGATGTGTCAACCCTCAAGCCAAGTATGCCACCTCTGGTTGGGATGAGGAGTGAGGCTGGTGGGGGTCCAGGTCTGAGGACGTCACCTAAACAAAGGGCCACTCAGAAACTTCGCCCAGTCTTGCCTGGACATCCAGGTATGCTCTGTAGCGTTGAGAGGTCAGGCGTATCCCGGAGAGAACATAGAGTGGGGGTGGGAGGGAGAAGAGAAATGTCAAGCACACATATGGTTCATGCCAGGGTCTCAACTATAAAACTACAGTTGTCAAAGGATTAAGTTGTGTGACTATGTGTGTGAAAAACAGCTGGGCTAAGACTCATTTCCTAGCTTGGTAAACCAGATATCTAGGCTGTGCCTGACAGAGCTGACACAGGGTTGGAACATTCTGGAGGTCCTGGAGGGAGGTAGAGTCAGAATGAGTTTCCACTAGTTGGTCAAATCACATATTGATAAAACAAAACAAACAAAACAACCCTTCTGCTTAAATTTTTGTTTTCAAAGCTATGTTTAAGAAAAAATATTGCCAACAGGGACGGTGGTGGTGCATGCCTTTATCCTAGCACTTGGTAGGCAGAGGCAGGTGGATTTCTGTGAGTTCAAGACCAGCCTGATTTACAGAGTGAGTTCCAGGTCAACCAGGGCTATACAGTGAAACCCTGTGTTAAAAAACCAAAAAATGAAAAGGGGTGGGGGTGGGGGTAAGAAACCTATTGTTAACTGTTAATAACTAATAATGTGAATCCATACTAGGAGATAATATACTGAGGGACTGATATAACTGTTTAAAAAACAAACAAAAACATAAAAAACAAAAAACGAACAAACAAACAAAAACCCCAAATAACCAGTTCTGGTCCAAGAAAACCAAAACAGACCCAGGATTCAGGCTTGCTAACTGTGTTATCATGCATGGCCCATGAGCCGGGGTTCTTCTGTGGATGGTGACTCCATGTCAGAGGGTCACTTCTGTCAGAGGCAAATGACATGCCTGCCTAGTCTTCCACAGCTGCTATGCAATCGTGTGATTTGACCAGAAGGGGCGGGTTTTGAACTGCTGCTCTTCTGGCTACTTTATCATTATATAGAAACCGAGTCTTAGGGCTGGATGATGGACATACACTAAAGGTCATCATATAGGTGGCCTTATGAGGAGCGGGTGCTGGAGGTGAGGAGTAGATACTGACAGACTCACTGGCTGGACTCCCGAGGACCTGCTGTGCCTAGGCAGTCTTTGAGTCCCTCTTTATTAGACACTGAAGTCATCTTCAGAGTTCTTGGCCCTGTCAGTCCTCCTTGCTTTCAGAGGAACCTCACTGTCCCCGAGCCCCAAGACCCAGCTTTATTAGTAGCGAGTAGCACTTTTTCAGACTGTTAGTGAGTTCTGGCTCTGGCCAGTGATGGAGGGTAATGGAGGTAAGGGATGGGACCGTTCACACACAGGGTTTACTTGGTTAAGAGAGGCAGCAGAGTTAGTGGAGCAGCAACAAAGGAGGGATCGAAAAGATTTGTGGAGCTCAACTCAACTGGGTTTCTCAAATGGTCCCCGTCTACTGAGTCAAGTTGCTTCAGGGCTAGAAGATTCCCCTCTACAAGAGAGAGGACAAACCCAGAGCTGGCTTTTCCTTCCCCCAGCTCCAAGAGTGAAAAGTATTGGGATTTCCCAAGTAGGACCTATTCCAAGGCCTCAGCCGGCACCTTCCCTTAAAGAGACACATTACTGGCCGTCTTATCCTCCTATTTATGTGCCAGCACAGGACAGACTTTGGGCTTCCATGAGGATAACACCCCTCTGCCTTGAAGTTTTCCCAAGCATGACGCTCAGTTTTGGAGAATGTGGTAAGAGGATTGCTCGCTACCTGCCCAATCTCCCTCCCGTCTCTCCCACCACCTCTGGATTCCCATCAAAGTGATTTAAAAATGTTTAATTAACTTGAGCTCAGTTTAAAAGGTTAAGAAACTGGCAGGGATCCAAATTCACGTTAGGCAGGTGATGCTGTTAATTTAATTGGCTTTTCGTGTGGTAATCTTGATAATTACTTCATAGTTAACTGGCAAAAAAATGTTTTCCTTTCACTAAAAGATGGAGTCAGGCTGGTTGGCTGCACAAACCCCATTGGCTGTGAGCCCCAGCAACCCACAGGGCAGTTCACAGGACTTTGAGAATGGCCCTGCTCCCCATTCCCTGATCCTAGGACTGGCATAAGACCAGTTGACCTGCCTCCATCCTGCCTGGAATGGACACAATATGAGATCACCTTCCAGTTTCCCACTCAAGAAAGAAAAAGATGAGGGTGGAGAAGATACAGAAACGGAGCCAAAAGAACCAAATCAAAATGAGCAAAATGGGAAGTTGGGGGGGCAGGTGAGGGTCACGATTAAAAGCTGGAGGAAGAAATGAGAGAATAAAGATACTGGATTTTTTTTTTTTTGATCCCACTTCCTTGGAAAGGGGGGGGTCCAAAGAGAGAAAAAAGAGATGTGATGTGCATGTGTATACACGTATGAGCGGGCACATATGTGTACGGACACGCGGGCAGGGCGGAGACGCACGGCAGAGACGGTAATACCTCATAGTGAGATGGCAATGGAAGCACCTGCTCAGTGGTATCCATTTGTAAAGGCCGTTGCAATCAAAGGTCCCTAAAATTGCACAATTGTTAAGGTCATCAATGCGTTATACATGGGAACAGATTGTCATATCCTGGGAAAGGCGATCACCTCTAGGACTAGAGTCGGTGGTTGCCAGCATGAATATGTAATTCTGAGACACCATGCCATGAGGAGTCGGGGTGACGCCATCCCCAGCTCCTTCCTTCCTGCCCAGTGATCCCCGACCCAAGCTTGTCTGCTTCCCAAGGGGAAACCAAGAGCCAGAATCTGAGGGGTGAGTGGGTAGGAAAGTGGGGCTCATGCCTTAAACAAAGGACGGTGACAATGACCATGAACC
>JANHMN010000002.1:32367557-32409328 GCA_030674055.1 Rhabdomys pumilio | reverse complement strand
CAAATACAAGAATCTCTGTCCTCAGTCTCAACAGATTAATTTGGGGGAAGAAATGTCGGTGGTGATCAACATTGATGGCCTGTGATTATTTCAGAAATCACATCACAGGGTGAAGGTCCCAAGATCCAGGTTTTCAAGAACAAACAGGATGTGTGTTTCTTACTGCTGAAAATGGAAATGAGCCGTGTTCTGAGTGCTGATCGACAGGCCCCCAAATTGATGCAGCTCCGGGCTGAATAACAATGTTCTGGATTTGGTACTACAGTTGATCCGAGGGGATTAGACTCGTCAAACTACTGATTCAAGTAATACTGGCTTTGGAGCAGAATTGAAAGAGGATTCAGGAAGCATGGGCCAGGGTTGGCTAACATGCACAAATATGTGTCTGTGTGAGAATGTATTAGTGTGTGCACGTATGTGAGTACTTGCGTGCGTGCATGTGTGTACGTGTGCATGTGTGTACATGTATGTATGCGTGTGTGTGTTTGTGTGTGTGCACGCGCGCGCGCGCGCGTTCTCAAAGCATAAATGAAGTTGCCTTGGTTCTTCAGGTTCTTACAATGGCTTTGGTCTCCCCTGCATGGTCCCCAAGACAGATTTTGCCAGCTTTCTCCCAGATACAGAATCTGATGCAGGATGTAACCTGGGATAGCAGACACCCCCACCTCAACTAAAAACCAAACTGCCTCCAAAAGAAGGAGGCTGGCTAGGGCAGAGTCTGGCAAGTGGGCTCAGGCACATTCATGCTCACGCACCAGGAGGGAAAAGAACAATACGATCTGAAAACAGCATGCAAATCTCTTAAGCAAATTTCCATTGCCTGGATTAGTCAGATTATAGAACCACAGAGCATCACAGATATCAAATGCATCTGGCCTTTGGGGAACTGCAGCTAAAGAATGGAAATAGGAACTTACTTGGAACCTGGAGGCTGTAAGAAACATTAGCAAAGAAAATGGCCTAGGGAGGAGCTTCCCCTACCACCTTCCAGGCACCACTGACCCCAGTGGACAGCAGAGTGGGGACACTGCCCGCTGAGGTGACAGATAAGGCATGAAGACTTACCATATGCCAGAACATGACTTAGGCTTTCTCACCTAGCTTTTTTTTTTTTTTTTTTTTTAAGTATTATTAAAGTATCCTATTATTAAGTTGTATGGATTGTATGAATTGGCTCAAGGTTGCAAAGCCCAAACGTGATGGGAAAGGTTAACAGAGCTGTCCATATACCTTACACTACATGACTGGGCCAGCAGATGGAAGCTTTAGTTGGCCTGGTGTTGATGGGGGTCACCCGTCTCTTCCTCTGCCCTTAGTTCTAGACTTTCCTCCCCATGGGCTGTGTGACATTGGTGAGGAAGGAGGAGGGCAGCGAGGCAGGTACTTACAGCTATGCCGTGGCCGAAGCCTGAGCCAGGCTGTGGGCTGGCTGCGCTTATGTAATTCCCCACTCCGGAGTCCTGGCTGGCAGGGCCGTAGAGATCGGCGACAGGTCCTGGGCTGTTGGCCCCCGGGAAGCCTCCGGGCCGCGCCGGGTTGGAGCCTGCCGGGGAAGCGGGCGCGCCAAAATTCGGTTGAGCACTGTAGCTATTCAGGACTGGTGTGCAGAGAATAGAGCTGGGTATGAGGCCAGAAGCCAGGCATGCACCGATCATTACAAGCCAAACACTCGAGATAAAAAAAAAAAACAGCTGAGGCCCAACTTCTAACACTCAACCAAGGCCATGCGAAAACATCAGCAGGGACTCAAGAATACTCAGCCCAGGCTATCACTAAGAAGCTTGGAGCTCCAGAAATAGATAGAAGGAAAAAAAACGATCATTCAACACAGTATGGCAACCAACCAGAGGTGCTTCACTGCCCACCAGGTTATCACAATAGAAATAGAGATATATATATATGGAGAGAGAGAGAGAAAGAAATTTTTTTTTTCACATCTGAATTGACGCTCATGCAGTCTTCTAGGTTTGGGCACGTTGAGACAGCATTCACATCCCATGCAAACTACAAAGGAACTAGTTTTAGACTACACATTGTGTTAATATTGATATTAAAACATGACAGGAAACAAAAGCAATTTTGTGTGATTGAAAAAAATCTTTGGGAAAGGGATTTTGAATTTATTTTTGTATGTATGTGTGCATGTGTGTGTACTTCATCCCATTTCTCTTGGTTTTTTGGATCCATTAAATGACGAATTTGTGTGTGGTTTTTTTTTTAAAGACAAAATAAAAAGATCTCCACTCTGTATACCCCCTTCTCCCCCCACCCCCACTGGCTACTCCCTCCCTCCCACCCCTCCATTTATACCCTGCATGAAAATTGGCAATATTGAAGTGGTCAGAGGATGGGATATGTCATGGAAAGTTCAAGTATCTTAACATAACAGTAATGATGGCGGCAGAGTCCTCTTTTGGGGTGCAGAGCAGGGGATGGAGGGAGGGAGGGGATGGGGTGGGAATGGTAACCTGAAGGTTGGCTAAGGCTGGGGTGCTGCTAATGGTCCTAACAGGATACCCACACACTCACCTCCTGTACGAGAAGGAAAGGGGGGGGGGTTAAACTTTTTTTCCTTTGGTTAAAACAAAACAAAACAAAAAAACCAGATAAATAATAAAAGCAGAACACACTAACCGAATGAGCTGACAGCTAAAGCAAATCTGACCACAGTGCATTTTGGTTACATTATCTCAGGTGAAAACTCCAGACTGGGGAAAAGAAAGCTTGGAATGCACCTTGGCTACTGAAGGAGACCCGGCATCCACATAGCCAGAGACTGCGCTGTGTCTGGGAGAGGGGTGGCCAGAGGTGACACTGCCTTAGGCTTTATCTTAGCCTGTTTCTAAGATCACCTTCTTAGTGAGAGCCCCAGTCTATCAAACAGGTGAATTCTGCCTCCGCTTTATACTCTTTTAGTAAATTAAACTTTATTTGCTGTTTTTTCTTTTCTTTTCTTTCTTTCTTTCTTTCTTTCTTTCTTTCTTTTTTTTTTTTAAATCCACCATAGGCCTGAGATGGTGATGCACACCTTTAATCCCAGCACTTGGGAGGCAGAGGCCTACAGAGCAAGTTCCAGGCCAGGGACACACTGAGATTCTGTCTTTAAAAAAACAAAAAACAAACAAAAAAAAAAATCAGAGGGGTTGGAGTGATAGCTCAATGATCAGGAGCCCTGGCTGCTCTTCCAGAGGACCTGGGTTCAGTCCCCAGCACCAACATGGCAGCTCACAACTCCAGTTCCAGGGGACCTGACACCCTCACACCAAAGCATATAAAACAAAATATATTTAAAAAAACCCAGAAACATGCCCCCCCCAAACCCCAAAATTCCAAGCAATTTCCATCATAAAAGTAAGCTCTTATTGATTTTGATCAATAAGTAAGCAGCTGCGGACCTTAGCTAGCATGTTTTGAAGAAAGAGTGATGGAAACTCGCTTGCCTTCAGCTTTAGAAAGCTCACTCCCCCCTCCTAGCTCCTGTGGCATCACTCCTCTGCCCTGTAACAGCTGCCAAGAACATCTGAAGTGTACAGTGGAGTCCCTCTTGCCTGGGGACCTGTCGCTGGAGGCCCTCACTTCTCTTGTGGCTTTGAAGAACATGTAAGTGGATTATTTTTTTTTTCACGCACTTGTCATAGGAGTGAGAAGAGATTAATGATACTGCACTTGAGAAGGAGACACAAGATCCAAAGTGGACCAAACCACACAGGGCCTGGCCCCAACCTCAGCAGAGGAAAGAGCGACTGTTGCCTCTGGATGCCCTTGGGCAGGATGCGTCCCTTTGAAGCATTTGGCCAGAAATTAATAAACAAGACGAACAAGCCAATAGGTTGGGGGAGAGGGGGAAGGGTGGAGGTGCTCAAAGCAAGTGAATAGCTTATTTAGAAATGTACTGGCAGCAGAATTTTTTGAATCAAGAACATTAAAATCACAGATGACATTTGTCCCTTCTTGCTCATGGATGCAAATATCCAGCTGAGATATACAAAAGGTGGCACTATCTTGGTGGACCACACCTTACCCAGGCACCAACCCCTCCCTCTACTGAACAAGGAACTAGCTTTGACTTCAGGCAAGAGGATGGGGAAGGGTTGGGGAAGTGTAGTAGAGGAAGGTGGAGAAAGAGAGGTTTTTTTTTCCAGCTTCTTTCTCCTCTGATAAGATGCGTTTCTAGGAAGACACTAGACAGGCAATGAAGAGAAGGCAGGACAGCCTCACCCCTGGAGACAAATCCAGCTAGAGAAAGACAAGATGCAACAGGCCGATGGAAGAAAGCTGTCCAGAGAGCCCTCTGTGGAAGGCTTAGAAAGCAGGGGGGCTGCTGGTATTCACTCTACTACCCCTGGCAACTTTCCTGGTGCCATGTGCACCTGGGAGCCTGGCACTTGTAGTCTGGAGAGAATTTTACAAGAAGCCATTTTAGGTCTACAGCACCCCTCCCTGCTCAGTCAGATTGTATCCAATGACAGCGACAGCACTACGGAGAGAGGCACTGTGTTAGAATATGGCTTACTGCCACTCCCAGTTCCACTGGAGCGTGTACTTGCTCAGCCAAAGCCTATCCCACTTCAAGGTTATGCAGCAAGCATCCCCCTGTGAAGGGTGGAAGACTTAACTGCAGAGTCCTCACCAGGGGGTACAGTAGACAGGCAATAAGCACCTAGTTCTAGGTTTGTCCCCTTCTGCCGGGACAATGGAGCCTATCGGCCACGGAGGAGAGATATCCCTTCAAGTTCCATAGTCAACACTTGTGTTTCTTGTGGCAGAAGAGCCACACCCCAGATAGTGTGATAGTGTGATAAGGTCCCCAGGCAAGATATATATATATCCTGTTCAGGAAGGGATAGAGACAGAGACTGGATAGCTGTCTGCTGAGAGCAGGAAGGTAGCTAGCTGTGACAAAGGAATTTCCTTCTTTCTGGAAATCAGCACAATTCCTCACACTGTGTACTGGCTGGCTACTTGATAACAGGGTTTCTTCCTGTGAGCTCTGAGAGGCAAAGAAGCAGGCAAGAGGCCAAGTTCCCATGAAAGTTCTTTCTGTGAAATGGAGGGCTCCCTTTCCTGGGCGTCAAAACTCATTTGGAGGGTTCACGTGTGGTTTTCCCAACCCCAAGAAAGGATAAGACATCACTTTTCATGGGCATCTTGACTATTGTGTGGCTAGTCCAGCTGTGTGTGTGTGTGTGTGTGTGTGTGTGTGTGTGTGTGTGTGTAATATCTGGAACTACCAGGGCATGTCAGAAGCTGAGACTGTTATAGGGCCTAGGACAAGGCCTGTGATACATTGGCTGGCAGTTTTAGGGCCCACTGTGTTAAGTAGGCTCACCTCTGAGCAATGTCCATAGTGCTGGCTTAATTCTAGGGTTGTTCCTCCTTCTGCACCTGATCCCAACATCCTCAGGCTTTCCCAGTCCAGGCAGTACCTCCAGGAGGCAGGTACAGTGGATAGAGAGGGGACACTGGACTTGGAGTCAGAAGACCTGAGTTTGACTCTGACCCTACCCTGACACCTGTGTGCCCTGGTCCAGCTTGTGTCCTTATCTGTGACACATGAGTAATGTGCCCCTTATTCAATCTGAGTCACTAGCCTGCTGTGAGAATGAAAAGGAGAAAAAGCTCTGTGACTTACCAGGCATATGCAGAGCCCCACACAGGCCCTGTATGCACATTTAGCAAAATCCAATAGAGGAAAATGCAATCCACTTGCCATACAGACCTGGAGGTGATTACAAAAGGGTTCAATCCATTCATCTGGTGCATTTAATCACCCTGAACCCGAAAAAAAGGACTGGGGGGGGGAGGAATAACATGAAAAGAGGGGACACTTGCTATACCTCAGAAGGCCAGCAAAGCAAGAGGGATGGATTAGAATGAAAGTCGGAGGTATTTTACATTAAATGAAAAGCTTCATGCTGCTCAAGAAAACACCCGGATGGCTGACCCAATGAAGCCTTCCTTTCTCATCTCAGAGATGGGAACAGAAATTGGACCAGCAACCTGCACTGGGAATGCAGACCCTTACCTGGAGGTGCTCAGCCAGAGCCTTTCTAAGTGGGCCGGTGTGTGTGTGTGTGTGTGTGTGTGTGTGTGTGTGTGTGTGCCTGCTTACCTGTGGTCTAGGAAGGGCTGGGCCAATTAATCTCTGGGGGTAGGGAAATGATGTAAATCACAATAGCCTTACTGTAGGTCCAGGGAAAGACACGGAAGTCCAGGTATTTCTCTACTGTCTAACACTGGGTAGAATTTGAAGGGAGCAGCAGAGAAGGAGACCCACTTGCAGCCACAGCACCCAGGAGATGTTGCATTAAGCCACTCAATATCTGAATATGCAGCCTCTGTCTCCTTGTACAGCCCTTTAGGGTCTGGGACCAAAATACCAAAATTAAATAGGAAACCCGAAGGCTGAAAACAGGGTAACTCCAGTTTGATGTGATAAAATCCCTTGGCCTGTTTTGATCTGTCCTTGAGTTACATCCTCTACCTAACTTTACTAGGGAAGCAACCAGTACGGTTTTCCCAGGTGTTTCCAGTCACCCCCACTTGTTGCTATGCTGCTACATACTCATGGTGAAGGTCCCATCCCTGCCTGCCCCATCCATAGATCCCTTGTGTCTTATATGTTACTTATATGACTAGTGTATGTTTTTCTGTACTGCAGTACTTACTATGAAATCCAAGGCCATGACTATAGACTTAGAAGACGGTCTAGCACTGTATTCCAGCAATGATGAGAGCTACCTAAGAATCAGTGGTCAGCACATCCCTGTTAGGGATGGCAGGGCAGGGGATATACTACAAGCACACAAGGCTGGGTCAAGATATGTGAGAGCTAACGAGGGAGATAAGAGGGTGCCAGGCTAGGAGGGCCAACTCACTCAACAGCTTTTAAGATGGGCTTCATTACGCCGTGTAATAGATGAGTAAACTCAGGGTCTTAGAACTGAATCCAGTTCCAAACTTGAAAGTACAAGTAACTTCAGTCACAACATGGCTCAGGTGTTCATCTTTGAATCACAGTTTGGTACTATAGACACCTCTCTTACTAGCCAAGGATCTCCCTGGGTTTGGGTGGTGCCTACAGAGACATAGGGGACTTCATCTCTGCTGATGACTGGGGTAGCTCCCACAGTGTCATACAACAAAGAACCTTGTGGCAAAAAGCAGAAATGCAGTCAGTGTTGAAAGTCAGTAAGTGGGAGGGGCACTGGCCAAGACCTTACTGAGACTCTCACTCTTGTCAAAAGAGCCTGGACACGGTGGGGTCCCCAGAGAACTAATTCAGCCCTCAAAGTCCATTCCACTCTGCTGGGTCCTGTGGAGAGCTGGGACACCTCATGACCAATTGGCATTTGCAGCCCAATCACATCTAACAGCATCTTGGCACCAGGGGATCCAACAGCTGGGTGTGGGTGGTGGATTGTGGGTGAGGAGGGTGCTCAGGGCATAGTCCCTTGAGGACCTGTACAAAAGGCTTTCCACTTGAGTAGTTCATCTTTAATGATTGTAAAGGCGCAGGAGTTTAATCCATTTTTGATGTAAGCACTAATAGCTCTGTGTCCTTGAAGTTCAAAGCGGGCGCATACATGTCACTAATTAACCAAGCGCGGAGCCATTCAGCTCCTGCTCATGTTCCTAATTAGGTCTTTAATAACAAACAAACTCCGACCTTACCAAGAGGCTCCCATTTGTCAGCCAAGCTAGGAGTATGACTGCTTCCCTGTTTACAGTTGGTCTAAACTTTTTGCTCCTAATCTCAGCCTGGCCTCAAGGGAGATAGGAGAGTCACACCACAGAGACAAGGAACCCTTAAGGCCATCCTTGAATGTGGTCTTGTTGGCCCTGGTAGGCAGAAGAGCCCTGAGCCCACAGGGACTCTAAACCTAGGTTGGTGACTTCCCCTGCCTCCTTTTGGAGGATGCTGGGCACCTGTCATGGTCAGAGATGGTATAAAGCTGTAAAATTAACCAGGACTTGAGGCTATGGTTACACACTGACTTTGCCCAGACTCTGATTTGATGGGTTTGAAATATGGCCTGGCAATGAGGAAAGTTAAAAAAAAAACAAAACAAATAAAACCTCCCAGGTGATTCCAGCATGCAATATAGTTGCATCAAATCTTAAGGCTGACTTGCTCATTAGCAGAGATGAACAGGTCTTCTGTTACTGAATTGTGTGTCGTGTGTGTGTGTGTGTGTGTGTGTGTGTGTGTGTGTGTGTAGGTCATTGTCAAGTGCCTTTATTGGTCTCTACCTTAGTTGAGACAGGGTCTCTCGATGAACTTGGAGCTCACCAATTTGGTTAAGCAGGCTGACCAATCAGCTCCAGGGATCTTCCTATCTCTACCTCCTGAGTTCGGGGATTACAGATGCAGCTGTGACTCACTGTTATGTGAGCACTGGGGACCAGAACTCAGGTCCACCTGCTTGTAACAGCACCCCCTCTACCAACTGAGCCATCTCCCCTAGCCCCACGTCTTCTGCTATTAATGAATACAAAGACAGAACCATAGAAGCCTAAAAGGTCCCAGCAAGCACACTTAAGGCTAGAAATCTGATATACTGAAAATGGGACTCTAACTTGTAAACAGAGGTCTGCCACACTACCATGCATCCTGCACTTGATGGCGGACTGTTCTCAAGGGCACACCCCACACCTCCATGGGACTTCCTGTCACAGGGATGCTCTTGGCTTTCTCTGTACGCTATACTTAAGCCACTGTCATTTCCACTGCTTATGTCTCCTAGGACGAAGGATCAGGAGCTTTAGACGGAGCAGCAATACAGAGCTGCCAGGCTGACGGGATCTACTCGGGACTGTAAATCTGAAATCCTCATGTAGTAGAGGTGGGTGCTGGCCATGCCATGCCCCGCCCATCCTCCTGTGGGTTTATCTTCTGAGCTATGTCTCACTTACAAGGCATCTCCACCTTGTACCTCTTGGTGGTTTCAATATCCTCTTAGCTATTTGAACCTTGAAGGTCAAGACCTACGGGATGGAGGTCATGAACTTGTCAAGACCCCTAGCATGTCATGGTGAGTTTACTCTTTAAGACAGGCAAACAGAAAAAGAGGCTGGCAGAGGGAGACCCTGAAACTCAAGGGGCTACACCTCAGTGGAAGGTTTAAACGGTTCTGGATTAAAAAGACAATATGAGGCCAAAGACAGCATAAAGAGACAAGGAGTTTCTTCCATGTCATGTGGTTCCTGCTGTGTTTCTAGTCTGTTCTCTGGTAGGAGAGGGAGGGATTAGTTTTGTGACTGACTCTTTGGGGTACCCACCCTTCCGTGTGTATCTGTAAGGCTGAATTCTCCAAGGCCCGGGAAGCCCATCCTCTCCAAGACAGCCAGAAATAACTTCCAGAAACAGAGGGAGCTGGCTAGGGAGCAGGGCTGGCCTGCTTTCCTCACACATCAGTCTCTACCTCGGGCACCCAGGAGCAAGCGTGGCACTCATTATTTGCCATGGACCTGGACAGACCACTTTATTAATATTAATAAGTAGCCAGGAACAAAGGGCCCATTTATTTTTAGCCTTCTTTAATTGTGTAGTAATTACTCATCTACAAAACAAATGAGCCCCTGTTTGCAGTTGCTATGGTACCTGGTGCCCAAGCCTCCCTGAAATAAGATTGGGCAAGGAGTCGGCTGCGTCCATGGCCACACCCCCTTCCCTACCATTGGCTCCAAGCACAGCCCCAGCAACTGAGCAGCCAATGGCTTCCTTGCTCTAGGGCTGGGCAATGTTTCCCAACCACTTTCCAGATGCGGTTTGTGCAGGGCAAAGAAAGGGATACTGACTCCTCCCTGCAGAGACAGACATCTGCCTATCCAGAGATTCCCTCCCTTATCCATCACCTCGGACAGTGACTAACTTCCTTCAGCTGTATTTTAACTAGAGGTTCCCTTCAAAAAATTTCCTTCAACCTGGCTCCCTCTTGTTAGACCACACCTTTTCTGGGTGTCCTTTGTCTGACACTGGTCCGAATGGATGCAGGAACCAAATCAAAATGTCAGCCAAAGATCAGCCAGGCAGACCATGTTGTTGAGTCCCAACAACAGAAGCAGGTGCAAAAATGCAGAGCATGCCTTCCGGGATCACTTGTGAATGATTTTGGGTTATCGCCCTCCCTAAGGATAGGAAGAATTGAGTGGGAACAGCTGCACCTTTCTGTTGAGTGTTTAAAAGTTGCAGTCTGTCTCAGTCATCGCTAGACTGGTACTACGCAGCATGTGCTGATAGTGGCTGGGAGCACAGGCTGATGGGATAGGCTCAAATCCTGTCACTGCCACCTCAGATAAGCTACTATCTCTTCCCGGAGCCATAGTTTGTAATCTCTAAAATGGGAAGAGGACCGATGGCACCCATTTATGCCTTCAGAATTAAGTGGGGGTATGGCATGTGGGCTTGGTGCACACAGCGCTTGACGCATAATGTGGGCAACTACTGATGAATTGTTATTACTGTATTCATAAAGTGGGGTAATGTCTCTAATACTCTTTTGTTAACAAGATACTCTTCTTCAAGGAAACTTGCAGCAGATGTGTATTTTGAGATGTTTGGTTCACCAGGTGTGGCCTTCTACTAGTCCAAGTCAGACAAGGACAATGAGAGATGGACCAGCAGAAAGGACGAGGGCAGAGGTTGCCAAGAGGGCAAAGGGATGAGAACTGACAGCCTGAGGATGGGACTGGATGACAACTTGTCACTGAGGTAAAATTGAGTCGAGTGTTTGCTCTGGGCCCCTGCCCAGGTCATCTTTCTCAGGTGGTTCTGTCTTTCTTAGTCTACAGCTATGAAGAATTTGAACCAATCCCCAGCCCCACAATCTAGGCATAATAACCCTGGCTGGCTTCTAGGTAGCCCAGTCTCTTTAAGTCTACATTGCACTACCTAGTAGCCAATCTTCCATTCTCAATCTCTGAAGGCCTGGGCCAGGTCTCTCCTCAAGTCTGAGCTTTGCTGCCTGCCAAGCACTTCCTGATCTACAGCTAGATCTCAAACTTGACTGTGTGATCTGTCTTTCCCAGAAGACTGAGTCTCAGCAGAGCAAGGACCATACCACAGAATCCTTCTGTACCCTACCCCGGCCTCCATCTCCATGGCGGAGACCTGGCTCATCAAGTAGAGGAGAGTATGAGACCTCCTATGTAGATATTTACTGATGTGCACTCAGAGGCTACAATGTCTAAGAACTATTTGTGACTTGTCCAGCTCCTCCATGCTACCCTGAATAATGCTGCCAAGGTATGTCAATCACACACCCCTGGTTTCACTTCCTGGTCATGGCTGGGTACCAAGGGCCCTCTACACAGGTCTGTACAGCTCCCTAACCTCACCGGATGCTCACCCCACCCCTACTGTATTTAATTCTTCAGGCACAGTTAACTGTTTGCAGGGCTTCAAATGGACCCTCTTCTAGACTAGTGAAACACACCCCTCCCATGCTCTTCCTGTGCATGGAACAGGTTTCTGTGACTGGGTTTTTGGCGGTGTAGTGTCATTAATGAACGGTTGTCTTTACTCTAGGCTGGCTGGTCCTTAAGGGTGTGGACAGCACTGGTGTTTTACCATAGCCCCCCAGGAGGGTGGTATGTGCCTCTGGTTGTTACTACAATGTCATTTTCCTTCTCTTTATCAGCCCCCAAGTGTACCTTTAGGATGCAGTCCTTCCCTCAACACCACTATAAAAGCCATTTGGTTTAGAAGGAGATAGATCTAACATTCGGTGATTGGTTCTTATAGCACAGGCCTTGGCCAATCAGCACCAAGCTCTTGGCTTTCTGCTAGGATTCTGGACCACCTTCTAAGCTGTGCTGCACTGTGCCACACTGCATTTATGAGGCAGATCTCATACCACTCACGCTGGCTTTCTATCTGTTGTGTCCCTGAGGCTGACCTTGAACTTCTGGATTTCCCTCCCTCTGACTGCTGAGTCTTCAGGTGTGTGCCATTCTGCTGGGTTTATCCAATGCTGGGGATCAAACCCAGGACTTCATGCATTCTGGGCTCAACGCACTCTCAACTGAGCTACATCCCAGACCCACCTCCTTCTTTAGATGGGATAGCATGACACCCCACACAGCTGTAGCCATCATGAGGAAAAGCAGCTCATATTAAAGTACTAAAGTTAGGAGGGTAGCGAAAATCAATAGAACTGCATAGAAGGGTCTGGAAAAAACGCACACGGAGCCTACACCTCTGTGGCACTTTCAGGTTCTCAGCCCATAAAGCCTCTATAAAATATAAACATACCAAGCTTTCCAAAACAGCTCAAAGCATCATGAACCTGGCCCGGCAATGTACCAACCACATCTAGTGATGACTATTGTTCCACAAGTTGGTAAGTATCTGCTAAATTCAACTTTGGCAGATGGCCATGGCTCTGGTTCTGCACTCTCCATCTGGAGGGCTGGACTATGTGGTCTTGGGCTGGAGCCTGAGTCCTTGGAATGACACACACCTAGACCGCAGGGCTGCCTGTATTGCTGATTATGTCAGGTGTCTGGGTGGCAGGCCTACGGTGGCAGTTCCTCTACAGAGCTAATTTCCAAGTACCTGTGTCAGATCCAGTGTTCTTCACCTTGACTCAAGACTTCTTTCCAGGTTACCAGAAGTGTGACTTTGGAGAAGTCACACAGACATTCTGTAGCCCTGCTCTCTCCGGAGAAAACATGTGAAACCAAGCCAACCCCGCTTTCCCATGTAGCTCATGGCTTGGGTGTGGCTGTATATGCTTATCAAAGCTCTTTGGAATATACTGCACCACGATGCCTCTAAGCTTGTGTTCCTCTGATGGCTCTCATCAACCTCAGGGGTTGACCACTTTTCAGGGCTCTTACAACCCTCAGTCTCTTCACCAATGGCTGCGGGTCTCTAGGCCTAACGTGTTCTCCTCACTTGTGCAGTACCCAAGAGAACCACTACTCTTTCAGTGGAAGGCCCCTCGACAGCTGGGCCTGGGTTTTCTAGCCAGTACTCGAGTGACAGCTAACCCACTTAAGGGACAGTCAGGAACATGTCACCTACTGAAAACCATTCCACTGATTTAAAGACCATTAACATTCCCCCACTCCATCTGCTTCTAGATTAACTTAGACTTCGGTCTGGACTCTAAGCCTAGTCACTAATTGCTCTAGAGTTGATTTATCAAGTGCATGGTATTTCTATTACAAAACTATTGATTGGAGCTGATGCACTGTATCCTCAACAGGGCTGGCTTGAAAGCCCTTGGACAATGAATGAGCCGAGGTCAGCAGTGGTAGCCTGTGCACATTATAGATTCAGTGAAGTTACTTAAATCCCATTGCCAGTCTTTGTGGTTAAAGCTCTCTTAGAAATAAAATATTTAATGACAACCTGGGAAAGCAGGTGCTCTTCAGAACACAGGCCAGGGCCTGAAAGATGAATACTGAAGTAACACCGAGTGGGTAAGCTAAGTCCGGCTAGTCATGGTACCTTGTCCTGTCCCAATGGGCCATACCTTTCTCTCTCTGGCCACTATACTGAGTTTCCTTATGGCAACAGATGTGACTGTATCCTAAGGAGAGGCTTTCTCGATGACTTTCCCCACAGATAGGCCACAGCCCCCAAAAGGATGTATTTTTGCTAACATGAGGCTGAGAGGAAAGCAAAGAGCTGTCCTGTGTCGCCCACTTCTCATCTCCCATGAGATTTTGCTGACAGAAGTGCAGAAAAGCTATTCCCAGAGATGAAGACACACACTGATCTACACCCTGTACTCTGTGTCATGTATGTATGTATGTATGTATGTATGTATGTATGTATGTATGTATGCAGGTATGTATGTATATACATATGCAGGTATGTATATATGTATGTATGTATGTATGCATGCATGCATGCAGGTATGTATGTACGTACGTATGCAAGTGTACTTACCTGTGTGTGTTCATGCACGTAGAGTTTAGAGGTTGATGTCTGATTATTTTTTTAATCTTATATTTTGAGACAGGGTTTCTCATTGAACCCAGAGCTTGCTGTTTTAACTAGACTGGCTGTCCTATGAGCCTCCAGGATCTATGTGTCTGCCCACCAAATGCTGGGGGTTATAGGTACATGCTGTCACCATCTGCTATATCTGACTTCTCTGAATTTTAGGACTCGAGGAAGTCAGACCCCCGTGTATGTGTGGCAAGCACTTTACCCACTAAACAGTCTCCCTATCTCACTTTGCTGTTTTATAATGAATCGGAGGTGGTCACTGTCAGGCCAGAGATGCCACTGTCAGAAACAGGGACTCTCCTGAAAGCCACACAATTTCTGCTTATGTGGAAGGCTGGAGAACTTTAAGACACAAAGGTGGTCACAGAGACCCAGAGCCATCTCAGAAGGGCTGGGGTGTCTGTGCTAGTTTCTTGGGCCCTAACCTCTTTCACTGCTGTAGGAGAGGCCTCACAGTACTGTGGTAGGCATGTTAGTCTGCCCACTTGCCTCCTGGGCTGGAACTCTAAGGGTTCTTCTCCAGGCACCAAAGCTGTCCCAGGATGCAGGATGCAGGTTAGGAGGCTGGGGTTCTGCTCTCTGGGTTCTGCTCCCATTTGCTGCTCTTACTTGCTAGCTCTAGGTCAGTTTGCATCAGCAGCAGCATTGAAGCTGAGTCCCAGCCATTTTCTGCTGCCTGCCTCCCCTGTCCCCAGGGAGACCTTGCTGGAAGGATGGCTCCTCCTGGATTTTTCCACCTGGAGTCTTTGTGTCCTCATTCTGTCTGGCCTGGCGCATGCTCGGTTCTTTTGTGTTCTAACTCTGCCAGAACATCACAGCTCCCCCCAGGCCCCGACTCCCATGGGCTTTCTATTTCATTCTAGCATGACATAGCCTTTTGAAGATGTTATGGGCTCTGTGACTTTTTTTTTTTTCCTGAATTCTGTGTCCCATGATAGATAACTTGTATTCTGCATATTTTACCCTATGCCCCCATCTGACTGAAGGGTTTGGTCAGAGTCACTGTCCACCGTGACTTAGCAGGCAGATTCTGCACAGTAAGTACTGTCCTTACTTCATATGGTCTTAGAAAGTTAGGGACAAAAGCTCTGAGGTCTCTGGTACTCACTTATGGCTTGTTGTACATGCAGAAAAGAGAGCATGTCCAAAGATGCTTGCCAGCACATGCCCCAAGTGGAAGACAAAGGCTCCCTCCAGAAAAACATTTCTAGGGAGTCCTAGAGGGAACAGTGGCTGGTGTGTGGCTGTCTCAGGCCTATCATGCTTCTCTCTTCCCTGAGAAGCTGTGGTAGTCACCACCACTTGGGATGCCGGGCCATCACTCATGCTGCTGGCCCCTTTCACTGTCACCACTCATAAGAGCCAGTGTCAGCATCTATCAGAGTCAAAAGTACCCTCTGTGTGTGAGGGTTGAAGCTCTCGGTCTCTTCCTTACCACACCTTACCTCCCTCCCCCCACAGGAGCAGAAGGGCTCAAGAAGAGGCTGGGCTTAGAGGAGCCTGGCTGATGGTTTAAAAACAAGAACAAATCTGTGGCTTTGGTCAAGAACAGCGTGGGAAAGATAACTCAGAAGAACAGGGTGACTTCTTCCAATTCTGGTTCCCCTTGCTTTCGCTATGGTGAACACGGATCGAGTTGGGCAGGCTAGAGCTGAGGGTGGTGACCCAGTGGAGAGCGTGAGGAGAGGTGGTGGTGGCTGATGGCGAGAACATGGATCCAAGCCCATTGAAAACATGGAACCCCTTCTCTTCCTGGTCCCCATGCTACCCTCAGACAGCGGTGTTGGGCCGCGCCTTTGGAGACCCTGTAATATCAACTCAACAATGCATGTTCTACAACTACAGCTACAGCTACCAGAACGTCTACTACAGTGCATGCATTTAGTTCAGTCCCACAGATACATACAATCTAAGAACAGGCAAGGGAGGTGTGAAATGTTTTACTAGACAACAGGTGTTTTGGAGTTGTAACTGATAAAAAAAATAGAAAAACGTAAAGTGTACAAAAAAAAAAAAGGAGACATTTCTCGAGAGTTGGATATGAGTTTGTTTCTTGAACTGTTTCATCTGAACAAGCAAAACATGCAAACCAGCTGGTACTAACAGGAAGCTGGACACTGAGAGAGGGTTAACAGGTGTGGACAAACCTTCCTGCTGAGCGTGCTCAGAAGAGTGTCTGAGAGGACGTGTGCAGGTCCTAGTGTAAGAGAGGCGGGAAAGTATCCCTCAGACACTCTCTCACCGCAGCCCCAACCAAGCAAGAGAAAAGACAACAGAAACATGACTGCTCACACTCACCACCACCGTCAGGAGCTTATGTCACTAGACTGGAATAAAGCTGGCAAGTATAAAGTACAGTAAGGGGTCCTGGCTGGGGCTGGAGGGTGGGTGATACCAGGGGAGGGTGCTCTGCAAGTTCTAAGAGTAATACACGGACCCACCAATGAGGTCACCCCAAAATAGAAGTACCCTGAAAACTGGTACCATTTTTTTTTCCTCAGGTTGGGGGTGGGGAGAGGAGGTGTCAACTGTCCAACCGGATTTATGTTTGGATGGGACGTGATGGGGGTGGTGCCGCTGGGACTGGATGAGCACAATCAAAATAAACAAACTCTCGACTGAGCACAAGAAAAGATGAGGTTTCAGACTACCAGGTGAACGTGAAAGGAAAGTGACCACTGATAGTGAAGTTATCTAGGAGTCGGCAGGGAGGTCCCCCACCGGGCCTGTGCCCTGCTCACCTCAGGTTCTGGGGGAAGTAAAGAAAAGGTAGGTAAGCTAGCCCAGAGGAACAGGCTGAGGCAGAAACTCAAGGCCTCCTCTCTTGACTTCCTCAATATCACAGCGCTGACGGATACAAGTTGCCATCCTGAGAAAGATCCAAGCTGCCTCCCACCCCCATGGCCCTCAGCAGGTGCTTCCTAACATGGGGTGGGGTGGGGGAGAGTCAAAACAAAGGGATGGGAGGAGTGGGAGAACTAAATTAGTGGGGACTAGATAAAAATGACCAAAAAAAGCTGCCTTCCGTAAGATGTCTCATCCCTAACCCAAGTCCAGGAATCTCTGGAAGCAGAGACACATTTCCTAGAGTCTACAGGCATTATCAGGTGTGGCATGGTACCAGGCTCCAGGATGGTGATCAATGGGTTCTAAGGAGTTTGTAAGGACTCCTGATGCAGGATGCTTGCTCAGGAGGCTGGGGCAGGGACATCCTTAGCTTTGGGGGAAGACCTGGGAGTAGAGCAAGGCAAGGTTTGAGGAGCTGGTACAGGGAAATCTGGATCATTAAGTGCCTGGGAACCCTATGGAGCCTGGTGTAATACATACACTGATGTATGGCTTTTCTCAATTCACAACAGAGTATTTGTCAATGAAGGGCCAACCAAAGGTATATTAACTGGCCAACCTTCCAAGCTCAGAGTTTGGGTCAAATTCTAGAGAGAAGAAGGTGACAGTCTGCCTACTGGCCAAAATATGTTAAAAGAAAAAGGCAGAGTTCCCTTCCCCAACTTGACAGTTTTGGTCCAAGTCCAAAGATGGGGCTCTGGGCTGGGCTTCCTGGGCTCCATAAACAGATTGGGCCACATTCTCTCTTTGGTGGGCACAGCCCAAACCTATAGCCACTAGGCAGTGCTGGGGGTTTCCCCTTGGGTGGGTACCTCAAGCTGAGGATTTACTCCATGTTGTAACCCAGGCTGGGGTGGGCAGGGGTTTGGGGAGCGTCCTCCTGAATACGATTCACTAACAGTGCAGCGATGAACATGGCTGACCTTGATGGCCTGTGGGAGATTTGGCTCCCGATGGAAATGGCTACAAATAAAACACCACTGATCCAGGAAACAAAATGTGTGGTTGGAGATGACCTTGAGGGTTAGGAGTTAGAGGGATGGGTGAGTGGGGCTCCCACCTGGCTGGGGAGGGGTCTATGCATGGGCAGAGTGGCAGAAGGGGGCACAGCCCGGGGAGACGGCTCTCAGACTCACAAAGAATCCCATACTGCCCTTTAAACTTGCCATGAAGTCAAGGGGATCGGGGTGGGGTGGGGAGAGAGGCAGGGTTAATTTCGGGTTAAAGTTTAGTTTCATAATCCAAGTTATCAAAAGAAAGAAACTGATCGGAGAAAACAAACAACACTCACAAATTTCAAGACTGTTCTTTTGATCTTTCTCCCCTCCCAGGCACAGGTAGGAATGAGGCTTTTTTTTTTTTCTTCTCATTCTCCCAAAGCATTCATAATAAAACTCCCAAAACCAGAAACAGGAAGACATGATGCAACTGTGCACCTGTCTTAGGGCCTGGAAATGGGGAACACCAAGGGACACTGGCCAGAGGGCAAGGTGGTACCTTTACAGACTAAAGTGGGCAGAAGCTGACAGTGCCCAGCTATCTGGGCGTCCCAGCCTGCCTGCCAATCACAAGCTCTCTGGCAAACTGCCCCTCAGCAGCCCCCACCTCAATTAATGCCCTACCTGGGCCAACCCCAAAACTCCAGTGGGTATCTTTGGGGAGGAAATCCTTTGTAGCTTGGAGGCAGTGCCAGTTTGCATGGAACGGATTTTCTCTGACATTTTCTAATGAGCCTCACTGTACCAGTTTGGGTTTTTGGCATTTGCCCTCTGGGCCTTTAACGATCCATTTCCTGATGACTTCACCAGCACCCCCACCCTGCCCCACTCTCTTCAGAGACTAGTTCTGTTAAATTAGTGCTCCAGAGCCCTGCCTGAGGGGGCAGAGTGTCAGGGCAGGGGTAAAAGAGCCGGGGAACCAAGCTGCCCAGTGGAGGTAGGAGCAAGGTGGAGAGAGCAGCTGTCAACAGGGGTGCCCAGTGCACAGCACAAAGCTCTTGGGACTCTAGGTAGAGTAACATACCCCAGTTTTGGCTGGACCTTATAGCTCTGGCCACTGGAGGGCTGCAGATCTTTTAAAAGGCCAAAGGTCATGGGAAAGAAAGTTCCAATCTCTTTGGTGGCTAACTGACTCAGAAGAGAGTCTGGGGCAACAGGGATTTAGGCCACAGCAGGCCTCATTCCTTGGCCTCCCTCAAGGATTGGTTTATATCTGGCTTCAAGGGCTCTGGGAGTTGAGCCAGAGTAAAAAGCCCACCTGCCAGGCTTGGCAGGAGAGGGAGTCTCCTTTCTACCTTTTGGCCTGGTCAGAGACCAAAGAAGGGAACCTTCTAAACCTACCAGAGCCAAGGACATCAGTGACCAGAATTTTTAGGAGCTGGGCTTAAGAGACAAGGTGGTCCAAAGTCAAAGGGAAAGGTAGGTTCTCTTTTGTTTATAGAAGCACAATTCTGCCTAGGGTTTGCAGTCCCCTAACTATAACAGACTCCTGCAGGAACTGCCCTGGGTGGTTGGGCCTTGGTGATGCCTCCCTGTTCCCGCCCCCTCCCCTGGGCCATGGGGAGAGGAGTGCTGGACAGACGCAGCCACACAGACTGGCAGGGCTTTTACCTTCCCCTGCATACGAGGCATGCCTGGGAACCGCCTGCCCCGCACACCTTCCTACCTGATCCTCGAGCCGCTGCCACAGCTGCTGCAGCCACTGGTCCATAAGCCGCTGCTGGGAAGCCTGGGGAGAGAAAGGGGTGGAATCAGAAAGTGCCACTGAGGACCTCAGCTCACACAAAAGACGGCTGGGAAGGGCTTCACAGACAGCTTTGGGGGGGGGGGGATACAGATCAGTGGCTCTCAGGCTTCTGGAAGCACAGAATCTAAAAGATGTCTATCTGGTCCCCAGAAATGCATTCTAGGAAACACATCACAGTAACTCAACTATGAGGAGGGCCTCTGTCTTTGAGAATTGAGTTGAGATCTCTGTTGGCCCTGCACTGACACGATGATGCTACTCTGTACAGGGATCTTGGTGGTGTGGTCAGCAGGAGCTCCAAGGCAGGAAGCACATGGGGCTGGCTTCTTCATAGAAGAGGTGCCATGACCTAGAGATGGTTTCACTTCCGAAAGTTCTCCAAAGATCTGGTCATCTGAGCTTTAGATTGGTCAAACTTCCTGTCATCAGTGCCATGGCCCGTGGCTGAGGGCAAAGCATGTGGGTGTTTCCAGGTGAGTATACACATGACGCCAAATGTCAGAGGGCTGAGGGGCTCTACCTGGGGTGAGCCCGGTGGTTCTGCATGATCCCGTTCTGTGTTTCAATCTTCCCAGAGTTATAATAATATTACTCTGTGGTGCTAGGGATGGAACCCAGGGCTTGGTTGTGTCAGGTACAGACTATCCCAGCCCATTCCATGGCAGTGACAGGGAACTTTGATGATGTAACTCTAGTGCATGAGGCCACAGTCAGAGGAAGCCAGTTTGGAGGGCTCCCCCAGTGGGGATGAGTACTGTCTGGTACAGATAGGTCAGGCAGGAATAAAGCCGAGGCTGACCATATAGCTGCAAAATGTCCCTATGAAAGAGAAGGTAGGCTGGATCTTTCCTCTCTCCTAGTGGCTTCTCTGACCACTAGCTCGACACACATAGTCACACACTGGACAATATACAGACATACTTCCACATACATAAAGACAAACATCTTCTGCCACCAGGAAGACATTTGCAGCCTGACCCCAAGACCCACTTCTGGGGGCTACTTTAAAAAAAAGATTCACCAGAAGCCCCTGCAAACCCAACAAACAGCCCCCCAGCCCCCAAAGAGCTGCTTGACTTCAGCCACAGAGCCTGTCTGGTAAGGCACTTCTACAGGGCAAGGGACCAAGACATGCACCGGAAGAGCAGGGAGCAGAGGAGCAAAGAAAGGAGGCGCATCCTCCACACAGAGCAAACTAGAAGCCCACTAAACTCTAAGGCTATGGTCCGAGCTACATGGTTCTACAGAGGGCAAGACGTTCAAAAGGCAAAGAGCTACTCTAAAAAGGTCAAGCTAAGCTACTTAAAATGCCAACGGAAAGAGACATACTTGCATTTAAATATGGTAATAGGGCTGTTGGAGGGGAAAAAAAAGATCCAGGTGAAATAATTGTACACGGTTCTCCTAGGCTGGGAATGAGTCTCCCAGCGCCCATGAAGACCTCGCTGCTCCCTTCCCAGAGGGAGCCCGGGACGGGACTCCCCACCTAGTCCTCTCCCCAGCTCTTCCATGCAGGCTCTAGATTTCTGAAGATGGTGTTGGTGGAAAGCGCTGAAGGAAAATAAGGAAGAAGTCAGGTTATTTCTCTTTATCCCAACCTCTGTCCACCCAGCCTCCTGCTGCAGGCCCAGAGCGGGGCTTAAGGGATGCTGGCAATGAAGAAGCAGCAGGGAAGAGGAAGGTTATTCTTTTGTGCATTCTTTTCCCAGACATAACATAGGAGGTTTCCTTGGGAGCATGAGAAGATGCCAGTTGGAGGAAGGGAATATAGTTGGTAAGATTTGTTTTTTCTTTTTTTTTTAAAAAGTCTATTTTCTAGAGTTAAGCAGTTTGGACAAGAAGGCTGAAAGAGGAAGAATTAAAAAAAAAAAGAAAGAAAAAAAGGAAATCCATTATCCTACACCTCAGATAAAGGCTTCTGCTGGAGTACTCTGCCAGCGATGAAAGTTTCCTCAGGCACTGAGGTGAACAAAGAGGTGGAGGTTATCAGAGGTGGCTGCAGAGGGAGCCACTCTATGTGTGCAGGCTGCAGCCCCTGTATTGTCACCTCAGGCTGTCAGTTCTTCCTTCTGAGACACCAGAGACACACTTCCACCCCGCACCCGAGTCCTGAACCAAGCATAACTCGTCCCTGCTGCTCTATATCAGCCCCCTCCTGTCCTGGCAGGCTGTCTATCTCCAGAAGTCACCCTTCACTCCAACAGGTTCCCCACAGGACCTGGTGGATGAATTTGTGAGATGTGCCGCCCAGATGCAGAAAGATATCCTGTGTTCGTGATAGGTATACTTAATGGGAATACGTGTTGTGTTTGCATTGGGTATATATGTTTGTGTGGGGGAGTATGTCTTGG
The DNA here is from genome assembly GCA_030674055.1 of Rhabdomys pumilio. Lineage (NCBI taxonomy): Eukaryota > Metazoa > Chordata > Mammalia > Rodentia > Muridae > Rhabdomys > Rhabdomys pumilio. The sequence continues at coordinate 32,387,419 of JANHMN010000002.1, read as the reverse complement.
GGGTGTGTATGGCGGAGGCATTGGGGTAGGTTGAGCATTCTAGAAACCAAAGAACTGTCATACTGGCTACAGGGATTGAGGCACATCACTGGAGGTGCCGAAGTTCAACTTGGCTCAGCCATTTACCAACTGTGACTGCAGGCAAGCTGCTTAACCCTCTGTGCACAAGGGCTATACTAGTACACAGTTCACACATACAAAGTGCCCAGATCCATGTCTGAGAGCAAGCCAGTATAATGGAAGTACCTTTTCCCAGCTATCAGCTCTGTAGTATGCAAGGCAGAACTCTTTCTAGACAGGGCCTGTTCTGCTCTCTCTACAGTAGACATCATGATTCCATGGCCACAGGGACATTGGGACAAACTTGAGTTCCTTACAGGTAGTAGTGATCTATAACCCTTCACTATGTCTTTTCTTTCTTGTTGCCATGTTAAAGCAAAATTAAAAACTGCTCAGAATAACTGCACGTATTCTGTTTATCTCTAATGATGACAACTGCCCAAGAGGACATGATATGTTAGCAATGAATCCAGCACAGAGAGGAGAGATGTTTTGCTGATCAAATCCCAGATGGGCTGGGAGCCACGGGCTGGCTATCTGTGAACGGGAAAATATACCACGCTCCTCCTGCCTGGGAACTTTCCAGTCATAGAGAAGATGCCTGGGGACATTAGAAGCAGGCTAATGGAGAGATTCTGGGTGAGAAAAGGCTGTATCATGTAGTGTTCTTGGTGGATGGGGTCAGAGCCAGAGAGTCATTCTTCAGCTCATTTGGCCTCCAGCCCTGGCTGACCCCTGCCTTGCTTGCTGTGAGACTTGGGCAGAGTACATTATTCCTCTCGGCTGCAAGACAGGCTGGCTGACAAGATGACCTTTATAGTCCCTTAGCTCCAGGCCCTGCACCGAGTCTGTCTATCTATGAGGATGACAATCCTAAGTCCCCTGGGGTTGATGTCAACAAAACTTTGGGGTTAATGACATGTCTAAAGGAAAGACAACACTACAGAACTGACAGCGACTGACACAGTTTGATGACTTTTGGAGTAGTGACACTGCAAGTTATAAGTCAATAGTGTTTTAATATTTTTTGTTTTGTTTTTTGAGACAGAGTTTTTCTGTGTAGCCTTGGTTGTACTGGAACATGCTCTGTAGATCAGGCTGGCTTTGAACTCAAGAGATCTGCCTTCCTCTGCCTCTCCCATGCTGGAATTAAAGGTGTGCACAGTCACCACCCCATGGTTTAGTTTCAGTTTTTGTTGTTTTGTTTAAATTATGACACTGCATCTATTTTTTTCCTGCATCCGTAGCACTTACTTGTTTCTGTGTTACCTAAGTACAGCTATGTTTTATATGCATATCTTATTTCTCTTGCTGGGTGACAATCTCTTCTAGGACAGTCACAGGGTCCACTTAGCCTCCGGCTCAGAGACTTCCCAAACTCTAGCTGCTGATGGCCTGGATGAGGGGCTACTGTGTGTGAGTGAGTGGCTTGTCTGGGTCAAGCGTAGCCGAGGACAGCACTCTCTGGGAGTCCAACAGCCTGACTCCCCTGATCCTCTAGCCCCAGGGCGGAAACTCCCGTACTCCCAAGGTAAGCACAGTGGAAGATGCAGTCTATGACACACAGGAGTGCCCAGCTCCGCCATATATGTAGATTTTCAACCCAAGAGAACCAGATGGCATCACCTGGTTTATAGTATGTTTATAGTATGTTTATAGTATGTTTATAGTATGTTTACACATGCTGATGTCCCTGGGGATCACGACTGGCTCAGTCTTTAGTAGTTTTTAAAGGTCCTTTAACATTAGGGCCTTTAAAAGCTTCTCAGAGTAGTGGCAAAGTTGAGGACCCAAAGGTCAGTCACTGGCTGGTGAGGTGGCTCAACAGACCAAGCATTTCTGAGCAAGCCTGCTTAATGCTTAACTTCAGTTTGTGCCTCCGATGCTATGTGAAACTGGACAGCTAGTGTGCAGGAGGCCAAAATGAGATCTTCCCTCAACAAGGTGAATGCAGAGAACTGATCCGTGAAACTGGTCTACTGACTTCCTATGTGTGCATACATGTACAAATAACAAGTAAAATAATAACATACTTTTAAAAAAAATCAAGTCATAGGACACAGCTGTACACTCAGTCTCTCTTCTACCTCACAGGAGCAAGGAGCCTCCTGAGAATATGGGAGGGAATCAAATTCTTCTGATCAATCTCATTCCCAACAGTGGGTTCCCATCTTGCCTTGGGGAGCTTTGAAATCACAGGTTGCTCTGGCCACACCTTCATCAACAGAATCAAACCTTTTGGTAGTTTCTAACACATAATGCAGTCAGACAAGTCATGAATTAGAAGAAGCTGTAGGGAGTCTTTGCTTTTTGAAAGCACTGAAAAGGATGCTGCTTCCGTCTGATTGGGAGGTCAAAGGTCATTTGTGTCTCCTTTCCCTATATTCATTTGGAAGAAATGTTCGCTTGTGGGATTGTATGTGTACATGGGTGCCCATGTCCGTACGCCTTCCCCCACTCCCCCACCCCTCCAAGCACTGCTGGAGTTCCAGCTGAGTTCGTATTTATTTCTGTGACCTGGGAGGCGTTAAAGACCCCCCTCACCCAATGAAGAGAATTCTGAAGCCCTGTATTGCCTCAGGAGGTACGATTTGGGGAATCTTTCTTCAAGTTCCCCACGAACAGTTTCTTTGGGGGTTGCCTTATCATGTACTCTTCTGCCCCCTCATCCAGCACACCCGGCCTCTCCCTGAAAGCAGTTTCTATAGCTGGTTCAAACTGTCTTGGCTAATCTCATGCTGCTTCCCTGAATCTAAATACTGGAAAATAAGCCACCAAAAGAAGAAACTGTTACCCAGAATGTAGGAAACATGTCCTACACGAGTTTGGAAACATTGCCATCTGCCACTGTGGCTGGCCCAGGCTGCTCAGGCCTGCCTGGGGTGGTGGGGCTCAGCATTTTACAGAAAAATTCATAGCTCTGACTTCTCTGGATGAGGCTGGAGAGGCTGGGCGGCACATAATTGGAGCTAGAGGAACCAGGGGTTCACATCAGAACAGAGGCTCCAAAGAGAAGGCGAAACTAATCACCAAAGGGGCACATTTCCAGGATCAAACGGAAATGGTCTGCTTTGACGGAAGCCGATGCGCGTTCATTTCAAAAGGAACAGAATAAGCCCTGAGCTCCTGGCATTCAAAACAGGAACCTGACTCAAGACACACTGTTTAAGGAGTGAGACCAGCTTTTCCAGGAGGTATCCACAGCTGTGCAGATCCCCTCGACAGGTGAGGGGGCCAGGAGCAGCTGCTGCCTGCAGCAGGGAGATGCTGAAGAGAACATGGGCTAAGAATGCCTCCCTCACTCTTGGCTACGGCAGAGAAAATACTTAATTTAGGACCTGATAGCTGTCCCCGGGAAGGATGCAGAGGGGCCAAACTGAGAAACCAATGCTGTCTGTGGCCAATAGTGAGGGGTGGACAGTTTGGGTCTGCTCTCTTCAGGGTGTAAGCACCTTAAACATGGAAGGCAGGCACAGAACATGCTTCTGCCCCACTTTGGCTAAGTGTTAACATAATTGCTGTTTTAACGTATGTTAACTCTTTAGATGTTTAGGTGGGAATAAAGGAAGTATATCATGATGCATCTGTGAAATATCAGGAGGTTTGGGCAATATTTTCCTTCCTTTCTTAAACATTGAGCTCTGGGTCATGTACTAGCTAGGCACACCCTCTGTCACTTAGACACACCTCTAGCCCTTATTTTGAGGAAGACTCTCAATAAGTTACTCAGGTTAGTCTTGAACTTGAGATTCTTTCCTATGCTTCTCAAGTAGTTGGGATTATAGAGCTGTGCCACCAGGTCTAGCCTGCACTAGAGTGGGACTCTCTATATGGTGACTTTAGCCTAGCACCCTTCTCCTGAGCCTTCTCTACCTCAGGTGCCTCAGCCCTCAGAGCAGAGGGCTAGCAGTCACATTCAGGATGCATGTTGGCCAAGAAACCCTCTAAGACATGTTCCCAACCCCTGGCCTCCTGCTAAACGTTTATTACAGAATGGTTGTTATGTACCAGGCATTGTCCCAAGCACTGGACCCACAGCAGAGACTAACACTCACTGTCCCTGCCCAAGACTGTAGTTCCTGATAGAAAAATGGGGTTCTATTCCTGGGGTGGTGGTCTACACCGAGACTGCAAACAAACGGACTACCTAGAACAAAGGCAAATGGCAAATGATAAGCTGATCCTCAGGATACTGTGGGGGTCCCTTGTGCCCCGAAACCTTCTGTCTGCTTCAGGTTCACCACTGAGATCAAGGAGACAGCTGCTTGGAAATGGGAGGTGCCAATCCAATGACTCAATCTCAGGGACAGAAGCAGAGGACAGAACAACAGGAGGGAAGGAAACAAATGAATTCCCGTGGCAGTGAACCTTGACCTAGCCCCAGACATCTCCCCTTTTCCACCTAGCTGAGTTGAACAAAATTCTGACTTTTTATTTCCTGTCACCCAGATTTTCAAACACGGAACGAACAAAGGAAGCTGAAATCATGTTTTCTCCCAACCTGAGCCATTTTTATTTGATATGTTTGGTCTCAGTTTCCTCCTATCCGGGGGCTGTTAAACAGACCCACCACAGCAGGCTTCCATTGACACTAGCCCTACTGCAGACACCTCTGCAGACCAGGATAGCAAGCGCTGAACACCCAGAACTTCCTAATCTCTGGAAGCTCCAGCTCTGACCCTGGTCCTATCACCAGCTCTGTAAGAAGATATCTGGAGCTCCAGTCCCATCTCCCCAGCATGAAGACTGTCCATCCTGGAGTCTCTAGACAGGAGGTTTTGGGTACCAACTCTGCTCAGGGGAGAGTCACGGGAGTCTGTTCAATATTTAAAAAAATCCCAACAGCTAGCAGAAGGCACCTCAGTTCACAGGCTGGAAGGAAGAAGAGTGTTCTCTCTGCCTTCCTGTTCCTTGGCTATGAAAGGCCTGGCCTTAGCAATAAGCCATGACAATGACACTAGTAGTGTCTACTTTCTCTAGGTCAAAGGATTTCCTTGTGTCTTTCTCTTACTGGACAAGAAAGCCATGTCTGTTTCTTTAATAGCTGAAGAAGCTGCAGAGAGGGGACACAAACAGGCATGAGGCTACGTAAAGGAGAGAGACAGCTCAGTTGGCAAAATGCTTGTATTGCCTGTACGAAGACCTGAGTTAGATACCTAAAACCCATATTAAGAAAAAAAAAAAAAAAAAAAAAAAGCCAGCTGGCCATGATGGCACATCCTTGTGAGCCCAGAACTGGGAAGGTGGCGTCAGGTGGATCCCAGGGCTTGCTGGACAACTAGCCTACTTATTTGGCAAGCTCTAGGACAATAAGACCCTGCTTCAATAAACCAGGTGAACAATGCTTCTGGAATGCCACCCAAGATAAACACACACACATACACACACACACACACACACACACACACACACACACACACACACACACACACACCCCTCATATTCTCACTTAACGACCCCACCTTCCTCATCTTCCTCCTCTGTGAGGCACAGCTACTAGTGCCTAGTCTGTGGAGCTGCCATGAAAAGTCAGGGAGATGACAGTGTGAAGAGCTTGCCATAAGTGGACTACAAATTTCTATTCCTATTTTTTATTGTTATTGCCCAAGGTAACAGCAACAGAGCTGCGAAATCCCTTTAGTGCTTCCCATTCTAAAATCCTATTAATTTACGTGATTTGGCATTCAGAGGGCTTTCATGGGTAACATGCATAATTTACTTGTGAGCGAAGAGCCGTCTTCTCTCAAGTGTAAGTTTGAACTGTAGTCGGGTCATGTGACACGGCTCAGTCCTGTGATTCCTTTGACTCTGCATCACTTGTCCCGAGATCTGGAATACCTTTTCAATATTGATGGGGAAAACTTATCTTCTTTTTCTTTATGTGTATGCATGCCACCTATGTGCCAGGTATCCATGGAAGCCACAAGAAGGCATCAGATGCCATGGTGCTGGAGTCAGAGGCAGCTATGAGCCACCATGTGGGAGCTGGGACCAGAACTCAGGTCCTTTGCAAGCACAGCAAGTGTTCTTAACTGCCGAGCTATGTCTCCAGTCCCTACCTGGTGAACTTCTCTTTGAGTTTCAAAGCTTAGATTGGTTATTAAATGCTATGGTCTGAATATGTCTGTCATTCCTAAATACTTACGTTGAAATCCTCACCTGCAAGGTATCAGGGGGTGGGGCCCTCTGGAAGTGAGTAGGCATGAGGTCGGAGCCCCTTGGTGAGATTAGCGCCTTTGTAAAGGAGAACCCAGGGCCAGCAAGCTGGCTCAGCAGGAAATGGCATGTGCTGAGCAAGCCTAGAAATCTGAGGTCAACCCCTAGTACTCATATAACGTGGAAGGAGAGCACCTACAACATAAAGTTGTCCTCTGACCTCTATACACTCCGTGGCAGGCATGCTCCACCCACATCATCGTGTACAGACATATACACACATAATACATAAATACATCACTTTAGAAAGAGAATCCAAAGAGTTCCCCAGTCCCATGCCCCACCCTCACAAAGGGAAGATACAACAAGAAAACAGCATCTGTGGACCAGGAAGTAGTCCTCACTGCCACAGTGAATCTACAGGTGCCTTGACTTCAGACTTCCCAGCATCTACTCCTTAGGAAATATATTTCTGCTTCTGGTTACTATAGCAGGGATAGACTAGGACTGCCCATTCACAGCAGCTCTCCAGGTACCATCAACTGGTCCTTTATGCCCTAGCTGGCCACACGCAAGATGCTTCTGTAGGCTCTGAGCTAACTGCCCAGTGTCTGTGTTCCAAGACTCTCTGGTGCAGGCGCTGATGGTTATACCATGTTCTTTTCCAGCAACCAGAGAGACAGAGTCAAGGGGCTCTCTTAGTGGTGGATCCAGACTGAGCCAGACTCAGTGAAAAAAGGTTCTTGGTGGCTTGGATGGAAAGGAGTGGTGGATACATCTTAGTCTCTCGCATGTCCTTGGCTAATCCCGGAAGGCATGAAATACTGGACCGCCAGGCCCCATGTGACAGGGGGCCTATACTGCAGGCTTTCTCTTGATTTTACTGATAAAGATAAAAACTGAAGTCGGAGGAAAGGTGACAAGGTTTCCCATGGTGAGACTCAAAGGAGACTTTAAGTCTCCTTTAAGGTGCAGGTATCTTTGAGGGTGTGGGAGAGCTGTGGGCAGCAGGGGGGAGAGATGGAGGTAGTGGGTACCAGTTCTCAGCTCACAGGGAAGAAGGTACAAACCTGCAGCCTCCTTCACTGTTACCCTGCCTGTCCCCACAGACCCTTCAGCAACCTGTGAGGCAGGGAGAACAAAATCTTTATTTAATAGGTATTTGATAGGTAGGAACACTGAGGTCCGGTGCCTAGGCAAGCTAAGGCAAGAACTCCATCTCCCAGTTTTCTGCAAATCCAGTGTGTGGTAGGGGGTGTGTGCCTGCGTGTGCGTGTGCCTGCGTGTGCATGTGATGTGTATGTGTGTGCATGCGTGTGTGTGCATGCATGTGTGCATGTGCCTGTGCACATGCGCGTGCATGTTATGTGTATGTCTGGTGTGACCATGGGGAGCTGAGCGCTCACTTAGTTGCATCCTCTCACTTAAGCAGAGCAGCTTCAAGAGGCACAGAAAGCTGATCGCAAGTGAAACCCGCAATTCCTGTCAATTCAGATTGCTCCAATTCATTTCTGCAAATGTTTATTAAGTGCCTATTAGGCAGTGTGCTCCGCTTTCATCTGGGAATAGAGTCAACTCTTGATTTTCCATGCCAGCGAGGATGGCTCGGTGATACCGCACACCCACAAGTCCCCACAAACCTCCCTTCAGTTCTGGCTGGATTTGGGGTGTGCTGCTGACTTTCAAAGCGGCAGATCTGCTTCCTGACTAAGCTTGCCTTTAATATTCAAATGAGAAGATAAATCCCAAGTACACACAGGGCCAGGTGGCCGGCAGGCTGGCCTCTGGGAGCTGGCTTGTAATTTAAAAGCGCCTCTGTGAAGAGGTAATCTTTAGAGAGTAGTCGGAGAGGGGGAGGGCTGAGACTCCTTACAGGGTTGAGAAGGGACAGATGCACAAGGCCCTTCCTTATAAGGCCACACCCTGCTTACAGCCTTGACCCCGCCCAGATGTATGAATCCTCAGCTCCATCCTGGGAAGCTTAACTTCCCACCCTGACATTTCAGGATCTGCTTCCTATCTGGTAAGAGGCTCGCCCCTACTCACTGAGCAAGGAGGCAGGTAGAGCCAGAGAAGTCACCCCACAGTTACCACAAAAGTCCCCAGTGTATTTCTGGAATGGGCTAAGGTGAGAGTGAGGAAGAGCCCTTATAGACCAAAGTAGGAGGAAGGTGACAGGAGATTAGATTGACAATGAAGGGCTGGGCTGTCTGATTTCTGGATTCTGAGATCCTACCAGGACAGCCCTGGAATGGCCTCTCCTGGCCTAAGGTTCTGAGGATTTGTCCAAAGAGTACAGAACACAAGAGACCAGTATGGGATTCAGTCCTGAGTGCATGCCCAGGGCTTCCTTTCCTGAACAGGGACAACCTTGAGGGTCTCTGTCACTCTGGTGGGCCTGAGAAAGGAGTAAACAGAAAGGTCCTAGAGCTACCCCTCACAGCAGCCCTGTACCACTCTAGGTAGAACAGGTGTTTGGAGAGTAGAGTATATTATCTGCTTTTCTGGAAACTTTGCAAAAAATATTTTCTCTTGGCAGAACTGGAAGCTGGTACAAGTCACAGCCCTGTGTCCATAGCCAGGGCTCTTCCCCGAGCCTGGCCATTAGAGGAATACGGTCTCCTGGATGCTCGAGCTGCTTATTCCGCCAGGGTGTGACTGGCCACCAAACTGTCTTTGTTCAAAAACTCAGTATCTTCAACCAAAGCTACCTAGCAGCAGCTCTGCTGACAAAAGGTTGTTTGAGGTCCTCTCCAGATGAACAAACAGGGCCTCCCTGAGCTAGAAGCCTCACCTCAGGCCACCGCCTAAAGAGCACACTGTTCAGCAGGCACCAGGGACTGTCGCTGGACAGTAACTAGGAACAAAGAACTGGTAGGGAGTGGTTCAGTGACTGTGAGTCCTGAGAAGCAATCCTGAATGATAATAACGAAGTCTCGGGTGTTCCAAGGCTGGCACCCCCAGAAAGCTGACCTCCATTTGTCACAGTGGCATCAGAGACCTGGTCTCCATTGCTAAAAAGACAGGAACAAACTGGCCACTTTTAGCCCTACCTGCTGGAGACGGATCTCCCCAGCCTGGGACCTATACAGTCTTTCTCCCCTTCATACACACAGTAGCTCACAAAGGGAAGCATAAAGGCTGGGTTACAAGACATTGGCCTGGCTCTCCTGGCTGCCTAGAACACTCTGCGGTTAAGGTAGTCAATGAGACTTTTGGTAGTTGGTGCCATATTAACCTTATTCTCCTTAATAGCGTTGGAAGATCCCAAAGAGCCACCTCCAGCAAGGAAGAGAAATGTAGCGGAGCAAGTAAAATTGAGAGGATGGGGTGCAGACAGGAGGGGACATCCTTCTGGACTCACTCTTGGTGTTTCTGTTCTGCCCTTTAGCTCTGCACACCCTACCCTGCTATGGAAGCCACCCCTATCATCCTCCACTGTAAATCCTCCTCCAACTCTTCTTTGCTTTGGGGCCTAGACTCAGTCTGAAACATGATTCACACACAACCCACCTGCTCCAATACACCCCTGTCAGTTCCTCACTCAAACCCCTGAGGCCTGCCCTGGGGACTTCCCTGCTTCCCTGGGGGAATCTGATGCTACTCCTAGCACTGATAAGCAGATCTACGCAGCACCATCCAGAGAACTAAAGATGGGAAGATAACTCTAGAAAGCACATGCACATACACAATCCCTCAATTCTAACTCAATCAAAAAGTCACTTTCATTTTTCAGAGCACCAGGTCACCTGAATCAGAAGTGGACTTAGAACAAGAGACCCTTCAGGTTTCCACCCAGCAACACGTCTACTGCCCTTTGACGTACATTGCTCTGGGAATTTGGAAAGTAAACGGTTGCACGAGCATGTGCACAACTGTGCAGACCCATACTTGATGCAGATGTGAAATGTTCTGGATGCTGTCTTCACGTAGGAGGGAGTGATGGCAGAGGGAGGGGCAGGGCGCTATCCCACAGCTGCTGTATGCAGATGTTCCGGCTCTGTTCAAGGACAGATCACCTCCAGCGAAAGCACAGGGCACTCTGCCAGAGTGCTGAGACAGAGGGGAGAGGGCTGGGGCCAGGCAGCAGCCAGGGGGAGTTGGCATGCTTCTACAAAAAGCACTTGGCTGTCCCGGGTGCTGGCTATCTAGTGCTTCACCGCCCCTGGAGGGAGAACAGGACACTCTCAGGTTAAAATAAGGCAGCACACAGCATGTCCGTGGTAAACAATTTATTACTCTACCTCAGTTACTTACAGGGGGAAACATAGAGTATCATTAGGGAGCAGTGCAGATAAACTATTTACAGCACCACTCACGAGAAAGCTCGTAGGAAAAAAAAAAATAAAAGGAACCCGTTGCATCAGTTATCTTTAACCAGAGGAATCAAACTGCACAGATCTGCTGCACAGGCTCACTCTATGAATATCAAGGATGCTGATAGTCGGACGTACTGATTCGCTCACACTGGGTGAGTCAAAGAGAACATGGGTCATTTACTATCTGAAACTCTAGCTTTTGTGGGTGCAACTGAACTATCATTACTAACTCGAGAGAGTGGGGACATTTCAAACAGGGAAGCCAAAAAGGTCACCCTGACATGATCCTTCTGGGGAGGGGTGGCTCCCAGGGAGCTAGCTCTCAAGTGAAATCTTGATTCGGATGGCCCCAGGTATCCTGTCCCTTCCCACCCTGGCAGTGCCATGGGGTAGGGGTGAGGGGTAAGGCACGTAAGGCAGGGAGGTGAAACTGAAGGAGGGTTCAGTGGAGATCAGTGCCCATTGGTGAAGCCCGTGGCAGGGCTAGGCATGTGACTCTGCTATTCCTTCTCAAAGACGGGTGAGTTTATTGTGGCAATAGCCACCAGGAGACCAGCCCCAAAGGCAATGGCAACCAGACAGTGTTTACACCAGTGCTCATTCAGATTCCATTTTCCACACAGTTTTGTAGAGGGTTGTGAGTGTTCACATTGCCACTATGCATCACGGGACACAGGTGCTCCCTCTAGATCAGATAGCTGCAACCCCTCTGGGCCACCAGCACTTAAAAGCTCGCCCTGCAAGCCTGTCTGATCATTATTCTAAAGAAGCAGCATCTTCCTGGATCCCTCTGAGGAGTCCCTATGAAGTCTGTGAGCAGTTTCCTACATTCTGGGGGAGCTGGCAGGTGGCGTGGGGGTGGGACTGGCCACAGCGCATTCAGGAAGCAAAGTGGGAGGGAACAGGAGCATGAATGTTTTCTGAAGCAAAACAAAGCAAAACAACGAGGTCTCTTCCAGAATTTGAAACAGGAAAAAATCATTTTCATTCATTCCATCAGCCAGATAGGACAGATTTCAGTGGGCCCTGCCAGCAATCGGGAGGGTCTGGCAGGGGTATGTACTCTCTAGAAATGACGGCAAACCCCCCCCCCCACTTGTGATGCCTCTCTTAGGAACTTGCTGATAACAATTCCATGCCACACCATCGAAATCAGCAAATAATTTGAAAGTGAAATAAGACTAGAAACTGTTGACAGCAAATAGAAGGGAGAGGCCCAGAAGGCTCCTGGGCAAGGAAGTGGGCAGAGCAATGACAGGTCCACCATTCCAGACTCAACACTGACGAGAACACAGGGCCAGGGAAGAGCCTTGACCATGACTATGACAGGCAGGAGTCTTTTGCAAAGTGGTCACACCCCAGCCTTCCTAGAAAAGAGCCCTGACTCCAACACAGACAAAAGGCATCCAGCCTCTTTCTTACCACACCTTGTTTGTTCTTAAAGAATCCTGCAGGTGCCTGCAAGGGTTAAACCTATTTAACACAGCTGTGTGGTCCAGGAAACTCTATTGGGACTACATATCACACAGGAGTGGTGAGACCTGAACCCTAAGCAGCTGGGATGGATGCAAAGATCAACACAGAAGCAAAGAACACCTTGAAAGGCATCAGGATCCTTTGTGCTGAGAAGGACCTAGGATCCTGCTAGTGAGTGAAGGGTCTGGGTGGTTTGAGAACCTAAATGGGCCATCATCTCTGGCCCTGCATGCCTCTAGGATGAACTCATCAGGCCTAGGCGGAGCATGGGGCCCATACATAATCTCAGAGAGGTTAGAAATAGGAACTGAGCACGGGGTAAGGCCATTGAAACCACACACAAAAAAAGAAACCATCAGGACAACTTGGTAGTGACAAGAGCTGTGACAATGTCAGAAAGTTCCAGGATCCAACCCCAGGGCATGGGAGCTTGTTCACTGAACCAAGAAGAGAAGGTGAGGAGAAGGCGGTGGACTGGGCTGCCCTCACCTCAGAGGATCACTCTACACCCACCTCCAACATCCTTTACAGCAGAAGACATGAGACTGATGTCAGAACACTCTAAATCTTCCTGTTCTAGAAGCCCACCAAGTCTTAAGCTCTGTGATGATGTCATGTTTGATTCTAAAGGGACTGACCACACCCTGAACTCATGACTGAAGGGACACAGGAGTCAGCCTAGGCTTTGTGTCTAGAACCAGCAGGGGCATGGCAAGGTGTTGGGACGAGAAGTAGAAAGGCAACTCCCAGGGGGACCAGGGTCAGGAATGGGGTGAGCTCTGATGTCAGCCTGACTCCTGACATACTGGGATGAAGGCTGAGTGGCTCACACACACACCTCTTTGAGCTGCAGGCAGGCACCTCACTCTTCTTGTCGCTATCTGACCAGGAGATAAAAGAACCCAAGAGTCTTAAAAGTATGACTACAAGGGATGGGAAACAGAGAATTTGGTGGCTGAGAATGGACTGCTCACCCTATGGGCCAGGGAACACAGTCTGTCTGTCTTCAAGGCTGATTTCTACCCTGTTTAACCCTAGTGACTGGCCATAGTTGAGTTGGTGCCATGATGAAGATGAACAGCATTTCCAGGCATAGACACTGTGCCTACTCCTTATCAAAGCTTTGACTTCCCAGGAGGGGCCAGGCACCTGGGAACATCACCCCAGTTTGCCCAGTCCCAGCTTAGTCACCTTGACATGTTGGTCTGTCTGGGGTAGACCCAAGGAGGTGAACCATGGAATCAGAACTGGTTCAGATGAGACAGGGATGTTAGCATGGGGTCCACTTCATTATCTCCAAATGATGTCTCCAACTCTGCATGCACACCTCTATAGTACCACAACCCTTCTTTTAATCTTTGAACAGGACTGAGCAACAGAACCCTTAGTGGGATAGAAAACCCTACATTCTACTCTGAGACCAGCCACCACCCTCAGTGGCTGAGGAGCCACTGGAACGTGGCCAGTGTGAAAGTAGAAGTCAGTTTTTGTCCCCTTTTTCCTGAATTTTAATTACTACAGACCTAAATTTTAGCGACCAATGTTACCTAGTTGTTAGGTAGATGCTGGCTAATGGCTAAGTATTAGAAGCTGGGACTCAAGACTTCCTGGACTCTTCTTTTTCTTCTGTGCCTCCAGATCTGTACCTGTCTGTTATGGGATAACCCAGGAACAGTTCTAGCCTGAATACTGATTCTCTCTCCTTCAGGTCCCAGAGTCCAGGTTATCATTGTAAGCTGCAGAGAGGCTGTGGAGAGGGCCCACCAGGGGTCCCTGCTGACAGCATCTCCAGGAGGGGAAAGCAGCCTAGGTCCCAGGGAAGCTGCTGTACTCAACCTTCTACCTTAAACTTCTGAAGCTCTATCTTCCTTCTGCCCCTGACCCCATAGTCAGAGAGGGGCACTCACCCTCTTTCAAAGGTTCTATCCAACATCCATTCACAAACAAGAGCAGCGAGGCCCAGAAGTAGGTGACTTGCCACAGCCACTTGCCCAACTGGTACCAGAGATAGGGCAAGTGTCTAGGTTCCCAATGCTGGCCAGAACCACAGGACATAGCCCTACATATCTTCTGTTCCCATCTCAAAGCCTGATCTGAGTCCAAGGTTAGACCTTTTCTCCAACCTCCTGCTCCTCATGCTTAGAAAGCCTTCCCTCAGGCCAGCTTTCTGTGCCTTCTGCTCATCACTTCTCTGAGGACTCCAAGTAGAGACATGATAACCACCAGGAGTAGCCCCAAGTCCAGCCAGTGAGTGTGCCCCCCCACCATGCCTTCATCCCCTGCAGAGAACCATGGAGCACAGACTTCCTTACATCTGGACATATTATCTGGTCTCTGACTGTGACACAATAGGCACCCTAATATATTCTCATCTGTACTGCTTGACTGTGAGGAGGTTTACCTCACAACACCCCTAAAGCATCCCTTCCTGCAACACCCTTCCCATTTTCCCCAGACCACGCCCACCTGCTCCCTCAGCTGAAGCACCAGGGCATGTGTGGGCAGTGCCATGCTCTGCTGTTTGTGTGGAGTAGAATGAGAATCTGCACAGCTCATTCAAGGTGCAAAGCACATGTCTGACTCCTGCAGCACATCATCAACATATGGCAGAAAAGCCTGATGCCAGGGCAGTCAGGCCAGGTTAGAGAGAGGAAGAAGGGAAGGCAGGCTGGGAGGCATTAACAAGTAGATGTGGACAGCAGCAGGCAGCAGGGATGGTGGTGTGACAACAAGCCCTGGGCTCAGTTCAGTCCCCCAGGAGAAAACTGAGAATAGGCTTAGGGGGAAAGGAGGTGAGCAGAAGGAGCTTCCCATCTCTTCTCTGCTCCCTTTTTGCCACCAGCATCAAGGAAACACTCTAGTCCATTATAAAGTCCCTTACCCTGGACCAAAGGGGACTTGGAATGTAGCACACTCAGGTATGCAAATTGTGTTCTCTTTTGGAGCATCTGTCTGCTCCACCCCCCCTCCCCAGATGCAGCCTGCCTCCCATATTTCCCAAACCCCAGGGTCTAAGCCACTCACCTGGGAACTGGTAGCCATAGCTAGGAGCAAATCCGGGGTAGCCTCTGCCATAGGTTGCCACAAAGTTGGGGTAGCCTTGAATACAGAGAGAAAGAAAGAGCTGTCAGACAGTGGCCTTGGATCTGGAGTGATATTCCAGGGAAGGCAGCAATGACTATCAGCTGTTGTTTGTCTCAATGGAATTGTATGTCTCTGGGGAGGGTCTCTATCCAGGCCCTGGATCCCCTCTCCTGCTTGTCTAGGGGTGTGACCATCAGTATGTTTATAATTAACCCGTATTTAGGCAGCCAGACTACCCAAAGCTCGGGTACCAAAGCCCATGAACCCGTAAAGTAAATGCCACATGGAAGACAGAACACAGTGCCTGCATCTGGCTCTGACATTTGGAGAGCTTACCCTGAATGTACTTTACCTTAAAGATGTTGACAGTAGGAGATTAAAAGTCCTTGTACTGCCTTCTTTCAAGGCAGTGGACAGGGGCCAGAGCACCATATAGGGCAGAGGTACTCTGGGATTGGCTGTTTAGGAGCCATAAAGAGGGCTGCTTCTCGGCTTAGCAAGCCACAGCTGGGGGAGGCAGGGGCCTTGTCTCAGCACAGAAACTGTACAGACATATGTCTTTCTCATGGACAATTTATGGTGGGTGGTAGCCTAGGGTGACTCTGAACTGAGGGATGCTGAGAGTCCTCTGGTGAGTCCTGGAAGGGGTAGGCCTGCTCCAATCTTTGAAGAAATTTCCCATTTAATAGGTCATCTCAGCACTGTCCCCCTCAGTCTTCACGTTCCAGTCTTTACTTTGACTATAGTGAAGGTGAGTGTACCCTTCTTGTACTTGAACATCCTTGGTCACAGCAGCTCCTCAGCTATCTCCTGTCCCTGTCCCCAGAGTGATCAATTCTGCTTCCTTCCACCCAGTGTGGGCTAGCTCAGTACAATCATAACCCACAGATGTCACCAGTCCTTGTCCCCAGAGAGACCTACTCTGCCTCCTTCTACCCAGTGTGAGCTAGCTCAGTACAACCCTGTTCCACAGATGTCACCACAATCTCCTACCAACACACTACTCTCTGCTTTGGCCTCTGAGGTGGCTGTCTGGTGAGTGTCAGACCAGTCAGTATTTGAATGAACTCTGTGCCTGCCTGGGAGGCAGGCCAATGCAAACTTTCACAGGGACCTATGTCTAGAGCCAGTGGGCAGAGGATAGGCAGGTGGCTCTGAGTTTACTCTGGCATCAGCAGGACAATCCAACATCTAGAGGTGCCAAGTGGCCCTCTGACCAGGCCATTCCTGGGCGGTGCCCTTGGCTTGGAGTTGGGGCTCTGATGGCTCAGCTCCCTAAGCTCCTGTCTGCTTTCCAGGTTCCATTCCCCAGCCTTCTTGTCAACTCTGGGCACCATTGCTCCTAACAATAACCTTTGCCACCTCCAGAAGCCAGAGGTATTTCTTCTGTTTCCACCAAACAGCAGGTGGAAAGTCATTTCAGTGGTGGACTCAGGACAGGCTCCAGGCTTTCCAGAAGACAGGGAGCAGTGGCCACTTTCCATGTTTCTGCTTTCCTGACACAATGGCGGCTGATTATCCACCTCTCCATAGATTTTCACGAGTCATACCACGTACATTCTGACCCCACAAGCCAGGGCTGGGGCGGAAGCCTGCTAACTACATTTCCCCTTCTCCTCACCACCACCAGCCAGGCTTTGGAGCTCTTGCAATTGCCAGACAGTCAGTGTTTGTGCCTCAGAGGCCCAAAGGGAGGTGTTGCATGACTGCAGATGTTGGTGGATGGCTTCTGAGTGAGAACAGTGGATCACCACTGGAGCCAGTTCACTCATGGGTCTGGAAGTCAGGAGACCTGGAATCAATTCCTGGCCCACGACCACTTCTTTGGGGATGACTATGGCCTGGATGCTTGAGTCTCCTTAAATTCACACTGAAATCCTAACCAATCAGATGTACTGTATTAGAGGTGGGGCTTTTGTGTGGCAATTAGCTCACAAGAGCACAGCTCTCATAAATGGGATTAATGCTTGTGGTGGTTTGAATGAAAATGGCCTCCATAGACTCAGGGAATGGCACTATTGCGAGGTGTGGTCATGTTGGAGGAAAGGTGTCACTGAGGGTGGGCTTTGAGGTTACAGAAGCTCAAGCCAGGCCCAGTGTCACTCTCTCTTCTTGCTGCCTGAGAATCTACATGTAAAAGTTGAAGCTCCTTCTCCAGTACCATGTCTGCCTGCACACAGTCATGCTTCCTGCCTGCTGATAATGGACTAGACCTCTGAACTGTAAGCCAGCTCCAGTTAAATGTTTTCCTTTATAAGAGCTGTCATGGTCATGGTGTCCCTTTATAGCAATAAACCCAGAACTAAGGCAATGCTCTTTTCAGGAAGGTTCCAGAGAGACCACTATCTCACTGTGTGAGGACAGAGTACTGTCATGACATTGACTATAGGTGTCACCACCTACTATCGATCACTTTACCAGTGCTTTCATTTTGAATTTCCCAGCATTCAGGATGGAGAAATAGATGTTGATTTAAAAGCTAAGCAAGACCCATGGGATTCTGTCATACAACTCTGACCTGAGATAGGGGCTTTCCCCTTTCTCTTAGAGGCTGAGTCTTACTACAAATAGAAAAGCCTTACCAGGGTGGTGGGGAGCACTGATGTACCTAAATGGTCAGCAGTGACCAGCTGTGGTTCTTGCTACAGCTGGAGCCTTCCCACATAAGTGGTCCCACTGAGTTCACTGGCCAACTGCGCTATCTCTACTTTATCTGGGCCTGACACTGGCTGGCTTGGTGAGATCCTTCTCCTGATGCCTCATTGGCAGAGGCTACAGGGAAGACAGAATGACTTAGCAATTTTGTACCCACTTGTCTCAGAGGGGGAGGAGCCTAGGAGGCCACTGAACTCCAAATGAGTTCCTAGTTCGGAAAGGGAGAGGGAGAGTAGAGCAGTGGTTAGACCTCAGAGACCTTCATTGAACATGTGCTCGACGGAATGTTCTCTGGAATTTATTTCCTGGCAGGGCAGCTCAATTTTTCCTCTAAATTCATCATCTACTATCAAATCAGATCTTTCAGAGATAGGTTTCTTATAGCACTGTTTCAACAATATTGATAAATGGATTATAGGTAAATGGTCAAATCACTACTGCCTAGGTGCTTTCATGATGAAGAATGGCTCCTTTGCCTCTAACTTCAGACTAGGGTCCTAAATTTGAAGTGTTAATTTGACAGCAAGAGCCCATGCATCACTTTCCCTAGACGTTGGTGAGGGAGGGCGGAATGGCTAGTCCCGCCCCGTACTCAAGCCATCATGTGACCTGATTGTATGTATTTTCCCCCACTCAGATCTTAAAACCTTCAACACAAAAGAAGAAACCGACAGGCAAGTTCACACTAACTCTGGGCCTCGCCCGGATACTGTAGGCCAGTATCATCATCGCCCAAGGAATGAAGATGAAAATTCCACACCTGCCACACTGGGGGATCTCATCTCCATACCCCCAATGCTGAACAGCCTCTCAGCCAGGAAGATGAAATTATAAATTTATAATACAACATTACTTCAATTTTCCTCTTCATTTGCGGCTGTGCAGCCCAGCTCTGCTCCAGTGGCTCAGGGCCCAGGCCGCACGGGGGAAACTGGCTGGCTGCATATCAATAGCACATTACAGTAGACCCACACGAACGCTCCATCAAGCCACATTACAGGAGGATGACCCAGCCACCACTTCCATTAGCAGCTGGGCCCCTCCCACACTGGCCACTGAACAATTTATTTGCTCCAGTACTCTGGATGCCTGATCAATCCCACAGTAATTATCTCTTGTCACTAAAGGGGGAAAAAAAAATCAAGCCTTCTGCCTGGATGAACACCTTCCTCACACACAGCCTTTCCATTGTGGCTGCCCAAGTCAGAAAGGGACAATAGAACCTGAGAGTGCTGTAAAGTTCTTTCTGTGGCCCTCTCCTGTGGATGCTCACAGGCTTCTCAGAACTACGGCTTTAGATCTTTGTTCCTAACAGAGATTTTCTTACATGGGTTATGGCTCATCCAGGCTCTTACTCAACCACCTAGTTTCCTGGGGGGAACAAAAGGCTCTTCCCAGACCCTTGACTTTAATGAAACAAGAGAGAACACTGTCTACCACATGTCCAGTACCATAATAGGGTTATGGTTATGATATGATACCATGATAGTTCCATGAAGTCAAGCTAAGTACCAAGGGCCCCTCATGGGTAAGGATGTGAAAGCCAGTCTACAAAGACAAACAGCTCAAGAATTCTCCTAATTTAAGGGTTCTTTCATACCCACACTAATTTAACCTTAATTAAAACTATCTGAAAAGAAAATTCAGTCCCTTAGGGGGCAAGAGCCACATCACAAATGCTCAGTGGCTGGTGTGCACATGAAGCTGGCAGTCATGACACTGGCCAGCTGACAAACGGCAGTCTCCCCATCTCAGAAGGCTCTATGGATCTATGGCTCCAGAAGGGCACGAAATAGCTGGACTATGAGCTGCTTCTGGCTACCAAGAAACAGATGCACAAATGGGAGTCTCCCTTACAATGGACTCAAACAAGTATTTTTGGAGGAAAGATAAACTCTAGTAGAGACTACAGTCAACTCTAGGAAAGTAAGCTGTGTGTTCTAGCCATCTCCCGATATGGAGTGAGTGTCGGCAGATCAAGGCTCCCTAGACCTTTTCAACAGTGATGTTTATTTACTGCCTTCAATCTAGAAGGCATTAATGTTAGGGAACACCAGATCAGGAATTTGTAAGGCTCTCTTGCAACAAGTGAAGATAAAGTTTTGATTTAAA
>JANHMN010000002.1:32314970-32367457 GCA_030674055.1 Rhabdomys pumilio | reverse complement strand
AAAAAAAAAAAAAAAAAAAAAAAAAAAAAAAAGAAAAGAAAGAAAGTTTTGGCTAGTGGTTAGCTGGCTTCTTTCTTCTCCCCAGACTGTCAAGGGAAGCCTTTCTGCAAAGTCTCAACACTGCACACACTTTCTCTACCATGTGTTTAATACATAGCATGTGCCCAACCAGGCCAAGAGCATTAAAGGCAGTGAGATTATGAGGCTGAAGGCAGAGATGGCCAAGAGGAATCAAATACATCAACAGCTATGTATTTGCTTTCACTAAGTCCACTTTCATTAAGGACAACTGGGGCAACTATGAAAGGCTGGATGACTATAGGTGTTCTCACAGAATGTGGACAGTGGGACAGGACCCAGAGCTTGCAAAACACCTGATGGTACAGTTGCTTCTGGTTCTCTTTGGCTCAGAAACAAGAGGTGGGGCCTTGGAGTAATTCTCCTCCTCCCCTCCAGTCCTCTACACTCTTTAAAGGAATTCCTACCATCTTCAATGCTGTTCTAGTAAAGGCTGTGAAAGCTAACGTCAAAACATGCTGCGTTTTCCCCAAGGATGCTGGCAGCCACACCAAGTGAGATCAAGAAAGGATGCCGTACTCCCATACGCTTGTCAGCCTCCCTTTCCTGAGACCTCCCAAAGGATGGAGAAATTCCTAAAGGATATTTTAAAAATTAGTTCCATGGTGCCCCAAGTCATGAGACCAGTACGCTGGCTGCTGTCTCAGCTCCTGATTAGAACACTGGCTCCCTGAGACTGGAGGCAAGGTTCTCAGCTGCCCCCAGAATGTCTAGCACATTTACGACACAGAGTAGGCACTTGGTAAGTATATGTTGGATGAATGAATTTTAACATTTCAATGGCTCATACATTTTGTTTTTTAAAACCCCCTTTTAGAAACTCCCTTTATTAATGAATATTTGATAGGGGCTAATTAATTTTTTTCTACAGGGTCTCCTGATGTAGCTTAGACTGGTCATGATCTATGGTCTTGTCTCAGCTTCCTCACTACAAGGAATACAGCTGTGTGCCACTGCATCTGGCTAGTGTCATCAGCCAAATTGTCAGGGATGGGGACAGCATGGGTCCCAGGACTGATATGCAAGCAATGCACTGTGGAGATGGTCCTACCCAAAGAGTAGACTACCCAAGGCCACACTACCACATTAGAGGAAAGACGCCCAAGCAAGGAAGTGGTCAGGGAGGATGAAGTCTTCCTTCTGCTCCCTCCTAAAGAGCTAGAGGCCCAAGGACGATGACCACCATTGGTACCAGGAAGGCAATCCAGAGCACCTATGTATCAAGAGCTAAGCGCTCTGCCACAGACCAGCATCTCGTGGTTTTGACAATCATTTAGAAGTAATAATTGTGGAGTGGGGAAAGGGCTTGCAGCACCAGTGTAAGGACCCGAGTTTGACTCCTTAACAGCCACATAAAAGTGGAGGTGGTGACCTAAGGTGTCATGTGCAAGTCCAATATTCAGGGCAGAGAGGAGGATCCTTGGGGATACAGGACAGCCAGTTTAGCTGAATTGATGAGCTTCAAGACCAGTGAGAACCCTGTGCTTCCCCATGCAAATAGCACACACATGCATGCATACATGTCCGCACATATATCCTCTTACACGTACACAAATCTATTGAAACTCTTAATTTCCTCTACCAAGTGTGTATCCTCACAGTTGACGATGGAGTTACACTCTGATAAACTTACCACAGATTTACAATCGTGCACTCATTGTACTTGCCACACCCAATCTTTTGACTTGCACAACTTAGTGACAGCAAGCTGCACGCAAGACTTGCCTGTGTCCCTTCCTGACAGAGAACATGGCTGTTCTCTAACAAGCTACCGCTCAGGAGCTGCCCCTGCTCAGTTACTCCAGAGAGTGTGGCACTGTAAATTGGCAGCCTGGGAAAAGATCCAGACTCAATAGTCAAAGCAGTGTCTACTGAATACACACGGCTGTCTCACCGCTGTTAAGTAGAAAACTAGTGAGGTCAAGCCAGTGTAAGCTGGGGACAATCTTGTCTACCGTAAAATAGTCTCTGAGCTCAATATGAAGCCAACTTCTGATCCCTCCAGCCTCCACCTCCTGAGTGTTAAGTGCCAAGTTCACTCATGTGTATCACATGCCCAGTTTTATGCAGTACTGGGGAACTGAGCCCAGGGCTTCATGCATGCTAAGCAAGCACTCTATCAACTGAGCTACACTCAGCCCTACCATATTGTTTTAATTATTGTAGCTTTATGCAGTGCTTTGGGATATAGTCAAAGTAGAGTTTTCTTATTTCTCTTTTACAAAAAATTATTTCCTCACCCATTCCTATTTCTAAGGTAAGTTTGAGAATCATGCAGATAGTTTCTGAGAAACAGTAATAGGATCTTCCTTGTAAACTCTGTTAAGCCTAAAATATTAATCTGAGGGGAATTAATAGATTGGCCATTTAAAAATCCTTCTCAATGGCACCGCGCTCTGTCTTTTAAGTTCTTCAATATAGCTCTACCTGCCCAAGTTATTTTCTCAGACAAGTAGATACAATTCTTTGTAAGAGCATGAAAAGTTTAATACATTTAAAACTAAGCCAGGAATGATTTAAACAGCGGCAAATCTGAAAACACATAAAGAGCTTATCAAACAATATAGGAGAGGGACCCTTAGCCAAGGCAAATGAAAACCCATTAAAACTAGACAGCTCATGTGCCTGAATGGAATTTTACCATTAACGACCATTTATCCCATTTAATTAGTATTTTCCCGACACACAATAACTTGCACTAAAATACCGTTCTCTCGCCTTGAAATTTCTAATTATTGTTGCGACCCACACCATTACGCATCTCCTCCGCTTTCTCCATCCTTCATGCCATTTAAGCGGTGAGATTTTCAATTATCTACGCAGGGCGGACAGAGATACCTTTAAGGAAAGGGGCATAATATGCAACTCAATTTCTCTAAAAGCCAGGAGAGATCATTTTTAGTCAGAACAAACATACTTTGTCTTTCATCATTTTTTTTTTTTGCAAATAAAGAGTAAAACAGGCTATTTAAAACATCCATTTAAATGCAAATTTTGATATCCCAAGAGGAAAATGTTCATCATTTAAATAGACAGGATTAGTGCCCACCCTTGCTACCCCTCAGTTCCTCTCCTAAGTTTTAGAAAAAAGTAGCCCGAGTCCACACAAGTTAAGGAAGCAAGGAATCCCTTAGGTCACAAGAACTGTCACTGGGCCAAGCAGGCTGAGACAGAGACAGGTGTTCAGACCTGCGTCCTGTTTGGGGAAGGGGATGGACAGAGGGTTTCAAGCATATCATGTGCTAGGCTCAAGGCGAGATAATGCTACATGCTCAACAGATCGCCAAGACCACCACAAAGGTGAACCTATCGACCTAGAAGATGAGGGAAAGGCAGCTTAGACAGGCAAACTGAAGCTCGGATGGGTTCAGTTTGCCCAACTGCTAGGTGACTCAGGTGGGTCAGGCTGTCACAGCCCTCACCCCCAGCCCACTGTGCTCCCCCAGCCCCACACCTATGCAGACTCACCCAGCATTCCCATGCCAAGCATGAACGCATCCATGGTGTATGGCAGTCCCCGGGCCCGGCCTCTTGTCCCAGGTGGGAACATGACTTCTTTCGGCTGAGCTTTCTTACATTCTACCTGTTAAACAGAAAAAGAGAACAAATGAGATGCAAATGAATTCCACGTAAATGTCAGATGCAGAACCGATCAGGTTACGAGCTGTTATTTTTAGCCTTGCTCCTTACTCACTGTAAAAATAGCTGTGCTGAGTAAATGGCCTGCAAAATAAATATTTAAGAAACCACACCACTTGTGCAAATCCCGCTTTGGAAAAACCTACAAGGATGAAATTAGGTTCTGGAAGGGCAGTGAGGACGCCAGCAAAAGATACACAAGTGGGGCTGCAACCCGGTGCACAAGACATGATGGCTACAGAGGAGGCGGCAGCTGATGGACCGGCCTGCAGATACCAGCAGCAGCAATTATAATCATCTTTCATGGTTGTTCGGTCTTTTAGACAGACTCCTTGATGGTCCTGCATGCCAGGGACTCCTCACATCAGGCCATCAGAGAGTCTCTCTTACGATATAGGGAGGGTACTCAGTCCCGGCTCCATCTCCCAGATGAACACTGAACATCAGAGGCTCAGAAGTAACATACCGAAGTCCACCCCCAATCAGGTAAAGGCTGTGCAGCCACACGTTACAACTGTCAAGTTAGTGATGCCACCATTTCCTTGGGACCCATACTACCACATTTAACAAGGGAGTACTGAAATTTAACATGGACTCTGTTCCTATGGATTGCTGGTTTTGCACTGGGCACTTGTGTCTTTTAGTGGTTGCTGATCTTTCTGTTATGTTTATCTTCTGCCTCCCAAATCCCCCAATCCCACTCTACTCATGCACACAGAGGTCACTTACTGAACACTCTTTTTTTTCCCCCCCGAGACAGGGTTTCTCTGTGTAATCCTGGCTGTCCTGGAACTCACTCTGTAGACCAGGCTGGCCTCGAACTCAGAAATCCGCCTGCCTTTGCCTCCCAAGTGCTGGGATTAAAGGCATGCGCCACCACCGCCCGGCTTCTTACTGAACACTCTTACCTATATAAAATAGCAATCTTAGGGCCAGGGAGATGGCTCAGTGTAAGGTCACTTTCTATCAACCCTGATGTCCTGTGTTCATTCTCCAGGACTCACATGGTGGGAGGAGAGAACTAACTGACCCTTCAGAGTTGTCTTCTGATCTTCACGCATATGGCACATGAGTTCCAACATAAATAAAGACAAACAATAAAAACCTGAAAGTCTAGGAAATAATTCTGTGGCCTGCAGAAGCTACTGTATGGTTTGATAGGAGTGCCTGGGCTTGCTCAGCATCCCTGCTTTTAGTTTTCAGGTGAATTTAACAAGGGGTGTTGGCTGTAAATCAAGCCCATTGCTGATAAAGATGGGCTGACCAGGGCAAAAGCAAGGCACTTAGAGCAGCCAACAGAAACAGCCTAGGAGCCTGATGGTGACAGAGGAAGAAGAATTGGGTATCTTATTTAAGAACAGTCTAGGGACACGTGGTATAGGAGCAAAAGCTCTGCTTGGCTCAGTAGCTGCCAAGGGTATTGTATCATAGGAGGACACTGTGGCTGCTTATGGTGTGTCTGAGTCAGCCAGAGTGAACTAGATTGGGTGCAGTATACATCACTTAAACGAGGAACTACATAGAAGATCCGTTTTGGAGATATACTCATCTTAGATACTCTACTTAAAAATACTGTAGTAACAGTCAGGCCTTTAATCCAGGCTCTTAGGATGCAAAGGCAGGGTGGATCTCTGTGAGTTCAAGGCCAGCCTGGTACAAATTGAGATCCAGGACAGCCAGGGCTGCGCAGAGAAACCCTGTCTTGAAACTCCCCCAAACCACCCCCTCCCATAAACCTTTAGTAATTAAGGGGTGTATGCCTGTAACCTAAGTACTTGGGATGTTGAAGCAGGAGGATTACACAACTGAGGAAAATCTGGGTTATGCAGCAAGGTCTTGTCTCAACAAAGAAAAGACAGAATAGAACAGAACAGAATAGAAAGAGAAATCCCCTCAGTGATTAAGTGGAAAATCTGACCTAAAAGAGTAACTCTGAAAGCATCTAACAGGTATTACTCTTGCTCTTCAAACAATGGTAACTACAAATGTCTTTAAAAACAGACAAAAACCACTCAAAGTGCATGACGGATATGTTTACACTAGAGCCTTTTTTTGTAGAAGAAATGAGCATGGTGAAAGATAAACAGGTAAGAGAGGGCAACTCACAAGCAGATCGTGAAGGAGCATGTATGTTCAAAATAAGGTATTTTGGGGAGCTGGGGACGGTCCAGTAGGTAAAGACATGTGGACTTGAGTTCAAATGTCCAGAGCCCATGTAAGACCTGGACGTGTGGCTGGAACACCTGTAGTCCCAGCAGTCCTACTGGGGAAATGTCTCATTTTGGAGACATTGTGGGCCAGCAAAACTGGTAGCTGGGGAAAATGAGATTCTGTGTCTCAAACAAGGTAAGGGGACAAGGACTGACAGGCATGGTCGTCCTCTGATCACCACACACTCAATGTGTACATATACAGGATATATTTTCATCCATTAGATAGATGGGTATCAAGAACAGCAAGGTTTGAAGTAAGGGTCCTGAGGTGCGGGGAGGGAGGAGGGTACAGTACTTTTCCCATTGTTGTGACCAATGGGAAGAAGTAATATAAGCAAATAGGGTTTTATTTTGGCTCACAATTTGGTGGGGGAGGCACAGCCATAGTTGTGAGGTGGCTAGCCATATTGCTTCTGTTGTCAGGTGGCAAAAACCTAGCAAAATAGGGGACTGGGCTATATAGACACCGAGGCCTGGGGGCCAGAGAGATGGCTCAGGGGTTAAGAGCGCTTAATAGAAATTTAGTGTGGTGGTGCATGCTTTTAATTGTAGCACTTCAGAGAAACAGGCAGATTTCTGTAAGTTTTAGGCCAGTGTGATCTACATAGTGAATACCAGGCTACCCAGGGCAACATAGTGAAATTCTATCTCAAAAAGAAAGAAAGAGAGAGAGGGGGGAGGGAGAGAGAGAGAAAGAGAGAGAGAAAAAGAGGGATAGAGAGAGAGAAAGAGGGAGAGAGAGAGAAAGAGGGAGGGAGAGAGAAGAAAGAAAGAAAGAAAGATAAAGAAGAAAGAAAGGAAGAAAGAAAGAAAAGTGTATATTACCCTTCCAGAGGACTGAATTTTGAGTCCTGGCAGCTCACAACTTCCTGTAACTTCAGCTCTAGGGTATCTGGAACCTCTGGCCTCTACCTGTGCCTGCATGTGCCTTGTGTGTGTGTGTGCGACCATACCCCACACACCACATCCAGGATAGATAAGACACAGACAGACAGACAGACAGACAGACACACACACACACACACACACACGCATACACACACACACACAAATTAAAAATAAATTGTAAAACAGTAACAAAGTGAGAACAATTCAAATCTTGCCCTCCAGTGACCTACTCCCTCCAGGGCTCAGTCCCCAAAAGGTTCCCCAACAGTCCCACCATCTGGGGACCAAGTGTTTAACTATATGAGCTACAGGGAACATTTCACATTCAATCCACGGCAGGTGGAAATTGGCACTTTGATTTTCCTGAAGGGCAACTGGTAACATAAAAACCCACTGTGAGCCCATCCATCTTTTGGTTTAATAGTCCTGCATGTTGGAATCTGTACTGTTGAGAGCCTGTGAATGAGGCTACTTGCCAGCGGTAACAACAACAACAACAACAACAACAACAACAACAACAACAATTCAACAGCAGGGACTGTGGCTGGTGAGAGAGGTCAGCTCTTCTTGCTACCAAGCTTGACCACCTGAGTGCTGTCCCTGGGACCCAGATGGTAGAAGAGGAGAGATGCTGCAAGCTGTCCTCTAAGATGCCCCCAATCCCCCCACAATGTAACAAAAAAGTAATAGTGGGGAGCCTAGAAAGATGGCTCAGCAGTTAAGAGCATTTGTTCTTTCAGAGGACCTAGGTTCAATTCCCAGTACCCCCATGGTGACTCATAACTATCAGTAACTCCAGTTCCAAGGGATTCAACATCCTACTCTGACCTACATAAGTACTGGGCATGCATGTGCTATACAGACATGCAAGCAGGCAAAACCATTCATATACATAAAATAAAATAAATCTTTAAAATGTTTTTTGTTTTTGTTTTTTTTTTTTAAAACACAAACAAACCACAAAACTAACTAGGGACTAAAGAAGTTGGGTATGGCCCAGCACCAATGACAAGCACTGGAGACCTCCTAGACCCCAGGCAAACCGGGACACTAGTTATTCTAACTGCAGGAAGACAAACATAAATGGCAGTGATCTTGTAGAGGGAAAAAAAAAAATAAACCAAACCCAAGTATATGCATTACATTAAAAATATTAAAAAGATCTACCAAAGCTGTCAGGAGTAGCTTTAAAAAGTACTGTGTATTTTGTAACTGTTTATTTTAAGTCTCCTGCTACCTACTGGCTGCATGCTACATGTTTTCATAAAACAATGTAACAGCTTGTCATCAATAGAGTTATGGGGGGGGGGTTGGATTCCTCTTGCACGTAGGTGGGGAAATTTGATTAAGAAGGAATAAATTCAACCACATCAGGTCTTTTAGATTTCTTCTCATCACTCAGGCATGGTGATTAGCCCCAGTCCCTGCCTTTGAGGCCTCATCCTGGGAGCTGGAGGCTGAGAAGTCTCCTTTGCAGGAAGCTGCCCCAGCACAGGAAGATGGGCGTGCCCTGAGCAGGCAGGCAGATCATTACCTGTGGGTGACACTAGGATGACAATAATGCCGCTAACCAGCTCACTTCCTAGCAGGCCTATCAGCGGCAATCTACTGCTTTGTCTTATGAAAACCTGCTGCCTGTTCCTAAGCAACCCGACCAACGGAAATTTCTGGTTTATACAATTTTCATTTAGGGAACAGAAAGGTTAACTAGCTGTAATAGAAGTATTTTAAACAAACCCACCTACTAACTCTTCCTAGTGCTGAACAGGGCTGGCAGCTCAGCTGAATTCTGTTGTCTTTGCTGGTGGCATTTTGGCAGCACCCACCACAGGAGCTCTGTCAACCACCCGCCCTGTCACAATGAGTGCACTCTAAGGCTAGAGGCCATGGCATGTGAACTCTCTAGAGGCTCAGCCTGTCCTGGGCATTTGAGTGACAGGAGAGGCATTGGACACAGCAGGGAGCCTGGTCTGGCCAGCACTGAAGAGATTCTGGAAACTTCTCAGAACCAGAGGGCTGCTTGCACAGTCTATCCCCACTCCCTGCCCCTGGAGATTCTAACTGATTTAATTCTAGGATGTGGAAGAAATCAGAGCCAGGATGTGGGGGGATCCACTGAAAAACAAGTGAGCCCCTGCTCTGAGAATTTCCATTCTGTTGAGAAGATACCCCCCCAGTTTCTTGTTCATCAAGGATATAGACAAGTGCTCTCTGAACATCAAACTCCCTTGGGACGCGCCCCTCCACCCCCTTTTTCTTTGTCCTTTCCTAAGGCAGGGTTTCTCTGTGTATCCCTGGCTGTACTGGAACTCTCTCTGTAGACCAGGTTGGCTTCAAACTCACAGAGATCCGCCTGCCTCTTCCTCTCATGTGCTGAGATTAAAGGCATGTGCCACCACCACCTGGAGTCACTTTTAGGCTTGTCACTTCTCCATCTTTAGAGCCCACACATGTGCTATCTTCTACTGTGCCAGTGACAAGTCAGAGAGCTTGACCCCAGATCTAGAGGAGAAATCAGAACCCAACAGGAAAACCCAATCCACCTCCTTGGTTCTGGTCTTAAACTCAGGTCATCTGGGGTTTTTTTGTTTGTTTGTTTTTGTTTTTGTTTTGTTTTGTTTTGTTTTTTCGAGATAGGGTTTCTCTGTATAGCCCTGGCTGTCCTGGAACTCACTCTGTAGACCAGGCTGGCCTGGAACTCAGAAATCCGTCTGCCTCTGCCTCCCAAGTGCTGGGATTAAAGGTGTGTACCACCACTGCCCAGCTAACTCAGGTCATCTGGACACAAGCCATGCTCCAGACA
This sequence comes from Rhabdomys pumilio, assembly GCA_030674055.1. Classification (NCBI taxonomy): domain Eukaryota; kingdom Metazoa; phylum Chordata; class Mammalia; order Rodentia; family Muridae; genus Rhabdomys; species Rhabdomys pumilio. The sequence goes on along the minus strand of JANHMN010000002.1, from coordinate 32,357,836 downwards.
TCAACAACCATGCATAAAATACCTCCAAACATAGTGGCCTTGTGCAACCACAGATTGTCTTCCTTGGGTCTCTGAGTTGATGCTGTTTGGCTGGGCTCCATCTCCTATGGAGCTGTGGTCAGATGGTGGCTAGGACTGGAGCCAGAGAAAGCCTTGACTAAACTGAGGATCCAAGAAGGATGATGGAGAGCTACGCAAACAGATTCTCCAAGGCACCTGGCTTTCTCACATGAACGTTCTCAGAGACTCTGCAGGAGCTCAAGAGCGCACACCACTGGGATTCACACCCCTAATTTCCACCACATTCTGTGTGCTCTATGCCAGCTGAGAGCCATTGTGGGAGGACAGTGTGTAAACAGCTGGAACTGAAGACCCAAGGGCCATCTTTGGAGGTCACTGATGTGCGGGGATCAGACAGGAGGGAGACATTCTACCCATCTAGCTGTCGGCCGGCTGGGTTCTTGGGGTAGTGGGCACTGAGGTCTGTTGAAATCATGGAGATGTAGGCAGAACACACAAACTCCCTTCCTACTGCAGCCATGGGGAGGGAAGGGCACAGATCTGGAGAAGCAACTTCCAGTTTAGTTCCGAGATTTTTCCAACTTTTGGCTACTGTCACTGGTTTCAGAGCGTCTACTCAGAGCATGTGGAAGGAAGTGGGCCAGTCTGTGTGGCTCTGTACTTGACAGAGGCCCTAGAGGCCCACTTGTGACTGACAGACAACTCATTTCAGGAGTGGGCCTCTACTTCCGAACCCCAGAGACAGCAAAGCTACAAAATAACCCACAGTTGAGGCTGAAAATGTGCTTTGAGATTTCATTCTTTAAATATGCTGCTCAACTTGACAAATGGGCCTTGGAGGACAGGCAAGTCTTTCTTGTATCCCTCAGGATCGTGGCTTCAAAATGAGGCCCTATCAGAATTCTTTACCCCTGGGACAATGGAGGCAGCAGCATGTGTCTGTAGCGGACACGTCAAACACCTACTCGAGTTCATAGGGTTACTGCATGTCTGTGAAGCTTGTTTGGGTGAGGGAGCGCTTCTCACTGCCATCCACCTCACTTCCTTCTTCTCCCCCCACCCTCACTCCCATTGGCGGTGCTGGGTATCAAACCCAGGGCCTCGTGCATGGCCAGGCAGATGCTCTTCCACTGAGCCTAAAACTCAGCCCTATTGTCTCTAACTTGTTATTCAGACAGAACTTCAAACTTAAAGACAGCTCAAAGAACAGCTGGTTTTGCCAACGCTGCCCCCTGTTAGCATTCTGTCACACACACACACACACACACACACACACACACACACACACACACACCACACCTCAGCACTTGCACACACTCCCTGTCTGTATCTGGAGGGGTAGGGGTGGGTTTATATCTCAAGTTTGAGAGCATGCTGCATACAAAGGGCTGAACTCGGGGCTTGGGCACTTACACACACACATTGCTCTGGGGATCCCCAGCATGCCAAGGAAAGGGAATTCTAAAAAACTTCTTATATGAAGCTACATTGCAAACTGTGGTTTGCAGCAAGCTCTAAACAGGGGAATAGATTTTTACATAACCAGAACACTTACTAGTTTCAACAGGGACACAGCACTTTAATCTAGCTTTTATAATTCTTTTGTCAACGGACTCAACGATGCCCCTTTATGGCAATACGTCTACCTAATGTTAAAAAGGCATTCTGCTTTACTGTCTATGTAGCCAGGTTATCCCTGAATGCATGATATTCTTGTTTTAGCCTCCTGAGAAGCCAATACTATAAGCACATGTCACTGTCTCCTGAATGTCCTATGTTTTAAAATAAGCATGTCAGGGAGTACTGGTTTGGGAAAGTCACCGGAATTTCTATGGGGAGGGGTTCCCTACGGCTGCTGTACAAACCAACTTGAACTCATTTCGACCACTGGGTATCTGTAGGGGAGAGCCAGGGAGTCTGAGAAGGAAGCCAATCTTTAACGAATGAAAAAACCTGTTTTTCCTGCCTCCTAACCAATGGTCCAGTCAGCATGCAGTTCCAGGGCAGGATGAAAAGACAAGAGCTGTACCTGTGGCCTTAGGTGCTACCCTGAACAAAGCAGGGCTCTATCTGGCCGGAAGAGGCCAGTGTATACAGACAGATCACGTTAGGAAGTGTTCGCTTCTCAAGGAAGCCAGAGGTCTGGCTTCAAAGGATAAAATTCCCCAGTGAGCAGATACTGACCTTGACTGTCTGTCTGGCAGGAAGGGGCGGGGGTTGGGGGGAGGGAGCAGAGAACTCAGGGAGGCTGTCCCTGTGGCTTTTATGCTGGTGCCTGCCTTTGTATAGAGATTTCTGACAGACCCAAGAGGCCTGCCTGGGCCTTGCCCCAGGATCAGCTTGGCCTCCTCCTTAATCAGCTGGCAGCTCCACCCCCCCACCCCTCACAACTAGTTGGTTCTAGAGGATTCCAGGTAAATCCTGCTCATCTGATATTCCAAACTAACTGCTTTGCTGGTATCCAGAAAGGGGAAGGGAGGGAGCATTGTATAGATACAGGATTTTCCCAGAATCTGGTAGTCACACAGATGTCTCCATAGGGCAGGGACAGATGGGCTCACTTCCAGAGAGCCCTTTACTCTTCCAAGTTCAATCACTGCCATTCAATGCAAAGTCCTTCAATCCTCCTAGCCACTGCCCTTCGGCCCTCTCTACCCATCAGAGGACTTTCTGAGGACCCCATGGAAAGCAAGATCCTTGGCGGGGCTCTTGTAAGTTCACACTCAAAACCCAGAGGGGATCTGGTGGTTAAGCACCAGAGAGCTGGCTGTACTCTGGTGGCATCTTATATCAGCTTTGACTACAAAGAGGTTCTCGAGGACATGGGACCCTGATACAAAGGGGGACAACTATAGTAAAGGCAGCAATGGACAAGCTGGCAGAAGAGATGACAGCAACCAGTGATGCCATCCACCTTCAGATACATGCTAGACATAAACGACCTGGACCCATGGGTAGGAAACCTCAGAATCCAGTTCCACTTGCAGAGTAGGCTCAGCATGCTACTCTAGAGAAGAAAAGAACATGCCGTTCATGCATTACCATTCAAGCACATGCTAGGCAGTTACACCACGCGTGCGTGCGTGCGTATACTGTGTAAGATATTTCCATGGATTGTATAATACAGATATAAAGCAGTTATTCAGAAGAGTGTGGGACACACGGCATCCTTAATCAATACCCTCTACTCTCAGTTGCACGTGGGCTTCATCTACTTGGTGGGACGGCCTAATTGGCCTCCTCTCTGATAAAGAAACTGAGGCCTCACGGAAAAAGCAAACAAACAAACAAACAAATAAACAAACCACCATTTACGGGGACAGCCAGTATCCAGTCACAGGGCTCCCAACGTCAACCCCCAGCTCCCTTCGATGGGGCATGCCCTCTCTGCCCCTCCTAGCCCTCTAGGGCCCAATCTATGCTATTTCTTCTACAAAATCATTCCCAACTCCAGCTTCCAGAATTAATTTCCTCGCCACTTATAGAATTAATTTCATCCACTGTTTCCTCTGCTTAGTGTTTTTATTAAAAGCAGCGATGGCAGAGTGAAGTAGGTCACTAATACTGAGTGCCGAGCAAGGCAGGGTAGCGTGTGGACACAGAGAGGAATACGAGGGCACGCGACTCTTCTCTTGGAAAGTGCTCAGAGTCTGAGTGATCGGTAGAGAAGAGCCAGAGTCTCCAGCCGCTAATGCTTCTGGAGACATGATCCCTAAAACAGCACCCTAGTCCCAGGGCAGGCTGGGCCTCATGTGTCAAAGAGAACAGTTCCCTGCTCTGGTGCAGCTCTACCTTTAGGCTCTGGGGTTGAGCACAGCTAGCTTCTCTACACTCAGACCCCTCATCTGTAAGGCAGAGCCTGTCAACAGCACCTCTCCCACTGGAGCAAAACCTACACAGAGCCCTTGCCCTGGAGAAGACTGTAACACCCTGCTATGTGCAGAGCCTACAGGAAAACCTCTGAAGAAGATAAAGCCAGTTCATGCCCGTGCTCATTTTGATTCCAAAATACAAGACAGAAAGCAGCTGCCCCTCCCACCTGCAGGCCTGGCCCCATTCCTAATGGACGGTTCCACCCCTAACCCCCATCCCTCAACCAGGTAATCCCAGCTCCCTGCATTCATCAGCAAGGTGTGTTAAGGGAGCTGGCAGGCTGTACTATTTGAGGAAATAGCTGACGGCAGTAACACCAGCTGTTCTTTGTGTGGGCACCTGCAAGGGCGTTTCAAAGTGAAGAGGAAGCTTGGCCCCCGGCAGGTGTCCAAAGCTGGGTGTAAGACAGAGTGGGTGTCTACCCCAGCCCAGAGCCAGCTTCTCTTAGCCAGGCAACAGTCTCCCTGTAGAGACAACAAGGGAAGGTGCCCTTTCAGCAGCAGCCTGGAGCTCTGTGGATATGGGGTGGAGCAGCTGCAAGAAGAGGTTATAAAGAAGGAACCCCGAGACAAAAAGCCTGGAGAAGACACAGGAAGGCTTCTTCCAGGGGCTTCTGTGTGCTCCCCTCGAAAGAGTTGGTGGGGGCCATGCCAGCTGAGGAGGTGTGGAAAACTCAGGTTTAGTGTCCTACCTCCATTTCCTCTCCATCCACTGCCCTGACAAGAGGACCAACCAAGGGCAATGGGGAGAGACCTGACTGGAAGGCTACCTCCCTGCAGGCTAAATTATTGCTGCCTAAAAGAGCAGCACATATTTCCCACAGACCAGCCCCATTTCCCCCTCCACTTCTCCCAGGCTTCCGCCAGCACACAAACTGTTTGGCTCTCATTAGCAGAGCCTGTACACAAACGGGCGTGTGCACACATGCGTGTGTGATGTGTAGGGCTCCCTCTCCCACGTAAACATGGGATTCGTTTATTAAATGCCTCTCTGCCATTTCCTTTTTTGCCTTCATCCTGCTTGTTTAATATTGCATTTGACATTCTCATTTTATAAATGGCAACAGCAGCAGAATGGATAGCTAAAATTAGCTCACGGGTGAGGGCGCCGCCGCAAATAGCATCGTGAGCACAGAAGCCCAGTTAATTCCACCCACCCACCCCCCACACTTTTGGGCTGGTTCCTGACTGAGATTTCAGTCTTTGGCGATGAGGACGATGCCTGAAGGGGAGGGGGAGGGCAGTGTCACCAGGCATTCTGCCAGAAGCATGGCACAGATGCTGACCCTAGCCTCAGGGAGGTTCCAAGGACCAGCTTGGCCTAGCACTGTGGTCCTGCTTTGGAGAGGCCAACTCAGCTGTCTGCTGTGCCTTACTCCTCAGTGTTATGCTCTAAGGCTTGGTCCCTCAAGTGTGCTCTGAGCCGAAGAGGGTAGGATGAGGATCACGGCAAGCTTTGCTCCTGGAAGTGAGCGCTCTGGAACCTAGTCAAAGAATGATTCAGGCAAATGTTCTGAGTCAGCTTTTCTGGGACCTAAAGAACCCAGTGACATGAGGTTAGAGAGACGGTTTAATGCTTAAGAGGCCTTCTGTGAGAGGATCTGAGTTTCATTCCCAGCACCCACATCATCAGGATGTATCTGTATCAAAATGGTCTGTAAGTCCAGCTTCTGGGAACCCAACACCCTTTTCTGGCTTCTGCAGACAATTGTGCATATATGTGCACAGAAAATAAAATAAAATCTTTAAAAGGAGGAGGAGGAGGAGGAGGAGAAGAAGAAAAGAAGAAGAAGAAGAAGAAGAAGAAGAAGAAGAAGAAGAAGAAGAAGAAGACGACAACGAGGAGGAGGAGGAAGAGGAGGAGGAAGAAGAGGAGAAGGAAGCATCAAAGCATCATCATCATCATCCCATCTCAGGACTCTGCTGCTTGTTCCAGAGGCTGCATCCCTCTCATCTCTGGGGAACCAACTCCGTTAGGCACCTAACTCCCATGGGGATTCAGGAACCAGTCCTGTCTGGTCCTGAGCCTTCTTCCCTAAGGATCTCATATTTACTCAATCAAAATGATTCTGAGAACGATAACAATGATGATATTAAAGAGATCGAAAACGATGATGGAGCATGGCATGGCTTAGCTCTGCTCCCAACCTTATGGAATCCTTCATCTCTGCAGTAGTTACCTGTAGGTCCCATTCTTAAGAAGGGGGCGAACACGCAAGTTAACTGGCCCAAGGTCATGAAGCTGGTGTGTGGCAGTGCACTGGACTGTGATATGCTCAGCAGGGAATCTGCTGTGCCATATGACAGGGAGGCACAAGGGGTGAACAGCACTGCCCTCTGACTTCTGCTCCTTTCTCCACCTCGTCATGGTTGGGTGCTCTCCCATGCATGAAGGCACTCAGACAGACCGCTTCCTCAAGCTCCACTGTCTGTTAGTGGTACCCTCTCTTTCTCTGCTTCACAAAGCACTCTTCTATGGTAAGCCTGGCTTGACCGGTCAGTTAAACCCCTTTCCTCAGACCCCCGGAGGCAAGCATCACTCAGAGCTGGACTTGCTCTGAGCTAGTTTAGGCCTTCGTTGCAGATGACGGTCAGTAGGCCAAATCCAGCTGGCTGCCTCCTGTTTTTGTAAATTAGGTTTTATTTGAACACAGCCACACCCGCTCATTTCCATACTGTCTGGGGCTGTGTTTGGCCACAATGGCGGGTTGTTGAATAGCTGTGACAGAGACCATATGGTCCTTCAAGCCTCAAATATTTACTATCTGGCCCTTTATAGAAAGCTTAGCCCCTAGTTTAGGCCAAACAGAGGTCACTTGCTGTCACCTGTTGTCACTGAGAGCGTTTTCAGGAGAGCCGAATTTCTGCCAACCTTTCAGATTACAGATGTGACTACAGAGTAGGCAATGCCTTTGGACGGGGAACAGAACCAGGTACAGGTATATGGCAGAGGATCACACAATAACCAGTAGTGAGTCTGGGCTTCTGTCTGGGATTTCAAAGCTCTCAGTGTCTCTAAATGACCCAGCAGGTCCTCACATGGTGACAAAGGGAACTAACCCTTTCCCCTAATAGGTATGTCTCATAGTAAGGTCTTAGCAGAAAGGCATGCTTCTGCAGAGAGGAGACGGGGTTTCTGGGAGGTTCCAGGGCTCACTGATATTTTTCTGCTGAGAAAGAGACTGGCAGGTGATGTTGAGGGCACTAGCCTGGCAGGGGAGGTGAGTACCAAGGCTAGCCAAGTGTCTGACAAACCATCACTGGGTGGTATCCATCACAGCATCAGTGGTATCCATCATTAGTGGGCATCCACTGGTGCTTCCCTCAAGTCTTTAACTGTGCACACAAACCACTACCTGGCTCTTGGGTGCTAGGCTAGGAGGGCCAGAGACTCTGCATTCATCATTTCCTCTCATTGGCTCCCACTCTGAGACCACGTGCTGACCAGCATGCGGGGTATATTGCTAGGATTCTACTCACTTCAAGTCCGGGCTATACCTATGTCTTTGTAGATTTCTGTTAAGTGCTATCTCTATGCTTAGATTTCTGTAAGTGCAAATGTCTTAAAAGAATAAGAAAAAAGGACTCCAAACTCTAACCACTAGACAGAAATGCAGGCCTGTCTGTCTTTCCTAACCCCCTCCTCCTTCCTTATGGTGGTACTGGTTCAGTGAGTAAAAGTGTCTGCCACCAAACCTAACAATCTAAGTTCGATTCCTGGAGCCCACTTGAGAAAGGTAGGATGGATTCCTTCAAGTTGTCCTGACTTTCACACATGTATCACGGTGCCCTCGCACCTACAAACATATAAATAGATACGTTTTCTGTTTTTTTGTTTTCAAAACCCAAAAAGGTAAAAACAAATTTCAACTCTACCACATGTGACTGTCCATTATACAAGTCCTTCCTTCCCACTGAGCTCTGGTGGTCCCCTTGGAGGACTGGCAGTGCCTAGCTAGCATGCGGCACAAAAGGCGAGTGGGCAGTGGTGTGTCTATGCCTAGATGGTACCAGCATGATACTTGGAGACACCAATTCCCTGTGAATGAGGTGTAGGAGAAGGCTCTGCACCCTGGTACCTTCCACACTACATACACCCTCCGTGCTTACCCAATCGAGGTACCCTCAACATCTCCCAACATAATTTTGAGATGGGGGCTTGCGCCAGGCCTCTGATGAACCCAGAAGCTGACTGGCTATGTGTCAATTCTCACCTCCTTCCCTGTGGCTGCTTGGCACATCAGGAGGCTGCTTGCAGGCTGGGCTCTGGTGACTGACTAATCAAGCAAGTGTCCCTGCTGCTATGGGGCTGCTTCAATCAGGGGCAAGCCACCATGGGAGGCGGTTATTAGCTGCACCAGCGCTGGAGTTTGCAGAGTGGCCAGAAAGAAGGATCACGTGGCTGCTCCGTGCCTGCATTTGTGTATTTACTGACAGACACATCTGCATTTGTTCTGGTTGGGGCTGAGTCTCAGATCTTGTGGGCTGAAAGTTTAGCTTAGTGGCAGCCAGCTCTCTACCATGCCCCAAGGGAAGAAAGGCCTGGATGAATGGCTGACCAGGATCTCTAAGCCTAAACTCAGTCCTCTTCCCTTGTTGGGAATCTGGCCTTCAATTAGGAGATAAAGAAACTACATGGGCTGAGGAAGAAGAAATGTTCAGTGACCATGGGTAGCCTTATATGCCAGCAAGACCACCATTACAATCCTTTTTGGTCTATAGAGGAAGGCCAGCCTCATGGATTCACCCATGAGCTCAGGAGTACCAGCTTTCTGGTGCTGAATTCTGGGACTGCTACTTGCGACCAACTGTGTGGTCTTGGACAAGTTGCTTCATCTCTGCCTTGCCTGTCTCTAAAATGGGGAAAATGTTTTTTTTTTTTTTTTTTTAAATACTAGAAGGTGTGTGACAATCACATCAGGCAAGATGTACCAAGCAAGTATCTAGCAACCAAAATGTCTACATTCTAAAATGTTAGCTGCTGCAACCTGTAACAGGAAGTGCCATGTAGAGACTTCCTGTGCAGACTTCTACCCCACCTCACCCTAGAGACAATTTCCCCAAGTTTTCAATGAATGGATACACAGGAAGTTGTTGCATGACTGTCTTTCTTGGGCCTTTTGGGCTGTTCTAGCTCCAAGATGCTGACTGTATGGATACATGCATATACGTGTGTGTGTGTGTGTGTGTGTGTGTGTGTGTGTGTGTGCGTACACACACAGTTTTCAAAACAGGGTTTCTCTGTGTAGCTCTTGATGCTCTGGAACTCACACTGTAGTCCAGGCTGGTCTCTAACTCAGAGATCCACCTGCCTCTGCCTCCTGAGCACCTCCTGGGTGGGGTGGCGTGTGCCACCACCACCAGGCACTGAAGAGTTTTTTTTTTTAAAAGCTCATGAGATTCACTAACCAAATTAGAAAAGAAACGACTTTGGGAACTATGTATGCCTTTGAGTCGGGCTGTTGATTGGTTCCTTACTGACTCCTTTAATCACTACAATTATTAATTAAGTCTGATGAGTACCAAGTGGAAGCCACTGAGCTAGAGGTCCTGGATTCAAGTCCCAGCCCTGTGATTCAAGGCGGAGAGCCATCAGACCTTCGAATGTGAGAAAGTGGATGCATAGGTCCACTAAGGGGCCATGGCAAGGACTGGAGGGTTGTCCTCTCCAGTTTCATAGCACAGAAGAGCAAACCCTCCCTTTCAGCATCTGCCTGGGCTTAGAGGTCTTCTGGTTTTGTCTTTCTGGGTGGCTCATTCAAATTCTGTCCATAGCACGGTTTAAATGCACTTCCTGTCTTGGTGAATCCAAAAGCGACTCAGGCTACAGCCTCCTCTGCCAACTCCCTTTAAATTCTCTTTCTTCAGAGCAGGCTGAAGGAAGGGCTTTCAAGATCATGACGCCTCCACCACGAGGCAAACACTGTGTGATGCCAACATACCTAGCCTTCAACAACCCAGGGAAGTGGCGGTCTTGGCTCTGTTTGCTGGGGTTCAGTGACCTAACTCTGCCCCTGCTCCCCAGAACCTCTGATTTCTCCTCTGGGTAGGTCTGGGCTAAAAACTTCCATGGACACCTCAAAGTCTGTGGTCTGAACTCTTCTGTCCTGCCTTCCCCATCTCTGTCTGCTTCTGATTTTCCTTATTGCCCACGGAACAAGTACAGTCCCAGATGAAAGAAAAATAGGAATTTTAGACCAGAGACATCACAAAGCCATTGAGTCAGCACTGCCTGCATAAAGAGTGGCGTTGAGGCATGGGAAAGACCTAGGGAATGGCTAACAGCATCTCTGGCTCCTAGACAGCATCTCTCTTTCATCCAACCCGGCCTTATTACAACTCCTCTGATCCCTTGGGGGCCCACCCTTTCATCTCAAGCTCAGACAAGGACCTGGAAACAGTTTATTGAGCAGACAGGAAGCTCAAAACCTATGCTCTTTCACAATGGGTAGCCCTGGGGCCAATCCCGGGATTTTGTTTTCCCTTCCGAAACAGGATAAACTAGAGGAATGCAGGAATGGTACCTGCCTGCAATCCTTTACTGCCTCTTCCACTCCCTGAGGCCCAACAACCTTTCTTCTCGGAGCCTGTCAACAGCAAGCTCTGGAGAGGCTAAACAAGGCATCGGTAGCCAGGTGTAGGTTCTCCACCTCCTCAGTTTAGAAAATAGCAAACAGCGACCTAAGAAGGGAAAGGAGGTACGACTGGAAAGCAATAGCATCTGGAGGACAAAGTCCACAGAGGAAGCTGTGCTCATCGACCTTCATCTATCCCCTCAAACCACTTTAACGCCTATGCAGATGCCTCCAACACACACCATGCAAAGAAAGACTATTTTCATTTCAGATGCATATGATGGCTAGGAACAATATGAACAATATTATTTTAGTGCCCTGGGAAAAAATTAGCAAGTCAAATATTGAATCAAGCCTGCAGCACCACATGCTAAGCAGATTGCTTTGATCTTATCCACACTAAAAGCTCTATTATTGAATCTAAAGTTGGTGAACACATATCAGACCAATATACAATGCATATTCGAATGCATGTTTCCGAAGCAAGGAATGTTTTGACAAAAGGGAGAAAATATCAAAGTCGCAGCTGCGATCGAAGCCCAAATTTGACCTCCCAACCTCTTTTCTCTGGGCTGGAGGCTTTCCTGGCCAACCAAAATGTTTGTGCTCTTGGGGACCCACAGAGGATCCAGAAACACCTGCTGAGAGCTCGCTCGCGCGCGCGCGCGCGCGCGCTCTCTCTCTCTCTCTCTCTCTCTCTCTCTCTCTCTCTCTCTCTCTCCCCCCCCCCCCCCCCCCCCCCCCCCCCCCCCCCCCCCCCCCCCCCCGAACCTCTCTCCATGGAACCAACAAAGAAAGGGTTTGTCACCCCCTAGTTTGTCACCCCCTAGTCAACTTGAGAGGACAGTGGGATGGGAGAAAGCAGGCAGACACCACACGGGGCATGGCACCCTCTGGTGGCCACGTCTGTGGGCAGTCTTCCTGGCTCTACAGAACCCCAGGAGTGGAGCCTCCGCCTCTTCCTTCTTATTCCACCAGGAAGAGCAGCTATAAAAGGGAAGGAGGCAGCAGATTATGAGGGCAGAAAGAAAGGCAGTTTGTCAAATCTCCTATCTAAGATCTGCTCCTCAAGGGCCTTCCATCAAAAGCACGGCTGGAGGACACGTGTGGTGGCACGTATCTTCAATCCTGGCAGAGACAGAGGCAGAAGTATCTCTGTGAGGCTGAGGCTGAGCAGAACTACACTACACAGTGAGACCCTATCTCAGGGGGGAAACAAAGGAAAGAAGCAAGCAAGGAAGGAAGGAAGGAAGGAAGAAAGGAAGGAGGGAGGGAGGCTGAAATTAGGAGCCTGCAAAATCTACCCTGAGGACCATATCCAGCATGCTAACCTTTTATCTGTTTTTTTCTAAGGTCTAAGATTTGAAAATGCTCTTTTATATTATTAAATGGTTGAAATATAAGAGAGTAAGATGTGTAGCAAAATATAGTGTTTGCCCTGCAAGTTGGATTCTGTGTTGGAGGAAAGGAAGGAGGGGGCCGTGATCTGCTTGTATGAAATTCACATAAGTACGTCCTATGGACGTACAACCCAGAGTGGCTGTAATGGCCAGATGAATAGCTTCAAACACGGGTATTTTTTTTTTCAACTTTTGAGATAGGGTCTCAACAATGTAGGGCAGCTTGAATACTTACTATTTAGCTTTTGGTTTTTTATTAATTCATTTTAGCTTTGTGTATATGTGTACAGATGATAATATGTAAGCCTGTGTGTGGAGGGTACACATGTGTACAAGTCAGAAGACTACCTCAGATGTACCACCTGCCCCCAAGAGTCTCACTGCCCTTTATCTTAGTAACTAGGGTAGGCTGGCAGGCCAGAGCCCCAGGCATCGGCCTATGCCCACCCATCCCTCCAGTGCTGGGATTATAAGAAGACACTACCATACCCCATGTTTTTTAAAGGACTTCTGAAAATCAAACATGTTCTCAGGCTTGTGAACAAGCACTTGAGTCTGAGCTATCTCCCCAGCCCATTTCTGACTTTGCTTGTTTGTTTGTTTTCTTGAGATAGAGTCTCTCTACCTAGCCTTGACTGTCCTGGAACTCACTACACAGATCAAGTTGGCCTCCAACTCACAAAGATCCACCTTCCTCAGTCTTTCAAGTGCTAGGATTAAAGGTGTGCATCGTCATGCCTGGCCTATTTTTTAGTTTATTGACATAGGGTTTCACTATTCCTGCTTGACCTAGAATTCACTCTGTAGACCAGGCTGGCTTTAGACCTGTGGTGATCCTCCTGCCTCAGTCTTCTGAACACAAGTGCTGGTATTACAGATAAACACCATTACTCCCAACAGAACCTTCATTAAAAGCGTTCACTGGCTCTTGTTTCTTGAAACTGTTCCCATTGACAGGCCTGGACTTTGAGATCCTGGTCTTCATACCTCTCCTTATCCACTGCATGCATGACATGGATGCTGTAGCGACCCGATCCCCACTGTCCCCCACTGGACAACCCCTCCAGACTTACCATTTTATTATTGATTTCATGGAAATGAATCTCACAGACTTTCTCCACAACGTCTTCATTCTCAAAAGTGACAAAGCCAAACCCTAAAGGAGAAACAGAGAAGAGGAATCAGTTTGGATCCTGCAGGGTAGGCAGGGGGGCCTGCAGTCAGATCAGCTTCCAAACGCACCACACCAGGGTGGGGTTTGGAGGAGGGGGCTGGGGATGTTGTGGTCTAGGCAATGATTCCAGTTTATACTCAACACCCTTCCAACAGCAGGCAACAGTCAGGAGTCCATCCACATGCAGCAGGCCCCCTGTGGTTTACATTTGCCCAGAAGCAAACAAGAAATTTACTTGTCTGTTATTTACAAGGGTCAGAGCAAGCTGGCTTTGTGTGGAGGCAGGCTTGTGGGCTGCAGAGAGCCTCTTGGATCACTGCGGGGCCGCACTGGCCCTTTCTGCGAGCTTCGATGGCTAGCCCTCGGGTCGGCCTCCATGCGGAGGCGGTTATTGGTCCTTTTCTTCCTGAATGACTTCCTCTAATACCTCATCAGGACATCCTGAGGCCTGGAAGGAACTATTAAAAGTTGCAGGCCTCTGTTCTGTGCGGGCATCTCTTTGCTTCTGCCACTTCAAACATGCTGTGGATTTGGGGCAGTTTAAGACTGTCTGATGCCTGCTGTCAGCCCGTCAGCTATCCACTGTATTTACTCGGCTGGAGACTGGCTTTACTAGACAAGCTGCACTAAAGAATTTTGGCAGGCGACTGCAGATCAGCATCCTGCGTGCCTCTCTCCACCCTCCTGCCCCTTCCTTTCTTCTCATTCCACCCCCAGCAGTGTCTCCAGCATGAGTCCCCATCTGCAACGCTACTCAGTAAGCACCAGGGTACCACGTGGGCCCACACATGGTAGCTCTACCACCTTGCATTGAGTGTGGCTGTCATGTTGGTACTAAAGTACAAGGGGATCTGGGCAGAGATGGAGAGATGTTGATGACGCAGGGGCCTGGCTATAGTCTTGCCTGGGCATAACCTAGGGACCTCCTTCTATTCTCTGGTCTTCACTCTTTGTACTTGGAAGTGAAGGTGGTATAAGCAGATGCCAGGTCCCCCAGATCAAGACTCCCAGAGCTCTGTTATGTGTGTGTGTGTAGGGAGGGTTGTTTTAGGAGGTAAAATTTGGAAGGTGAAGATGAAACCCTTGCTTTGTTCCCGTCTCCTGCCCAATCAGGTTACAACAAGGTGTCGTTCTGAAAGCCTGTAAAGGGGCCTGTCCCAGGATCAACGATGCTGGCCCCCTGACTCTGACATCTTGCTTCCACAACTATAAGAGACTTGTTGTTTACAAGCTATGGCATTTTCTGACAGCAGCCCCAAATAAGACACTCTTTTCCCCAAAGACACGAATGGACCAAATGCAAAGCATAGTAAGATAATATCCGACTGGCTGTTTTTGAAATATGATTATCAGTGCTTGCTATCAAACAGATAAGAGACAGATGTAGCCTTGAATTTCAGTTCCTGCATCTGTTCTGGGGCTCAGTCACCCACGGTAAAAAGGGACTCTCTCAGGTCCCTTCTAGTTCACTTTCCAAGGGCTAGCAGGGAAAGGCCGCCACAGAGGTTACACATCAGTTTCCACAGCGGGTTCTAGAAGATTCCTTAGGAAAATGAAGGTAGCTCCCTGCTCTCCAACAACTTCCAGTAAAACAGAGGACCAGGTCTCCTACACAAATGCAATCTTGATCTTCAGGCAGTGTCCTGTGTTACCAGGTACAAATTCTGAGCTGACAGTCTCTCCTGGTACACAGAGCCTAGTACAACACAGGCATGAGGCCTGACACGCTCCAAAGAGGACACAACTGTCTGCACAGGGGCCCAAAATGGTAAGTTTTCACAGCATCTCTTGGTAAAAGTTGGGTCCTCAGTAAGCTGAGGCCTGAAGCAGATGCCACACATGAGCTAAACTGATACTCAACCACAGCCCCTCTCACCAGGCTCATACTTCCCAAGCTGTGTCCCTAGAGAGAACCTACAGAGCTTTCTGACTCATCTTTGGGCGTCTCCTTGTCCTTGGCCCTTAGCCCCATTTGTCACTTGCAAAGTTGAGGAAAGCCATACCCAGTTGCAGAGCCCCAAGCATTTTTCTTTGGCCTCCTGGGTGTTTGATCCTTGTTTTCTTTAAACACCTTCATTTTCCTAAGGATGCTAGCTCGCCACCCTCTTTCAGGTTGGGAGAAGCCATGGAACTATCAAGTTAAGCTTCCTATGCGCCCCACCCTACAGCACAAGCAGGGACCTACACCTCGATAGTTGACCTTTTTCCTGCTGTGATTCTAGAACTCTGATCCTACTGGACTTTATGAGAAGGGATAAAGACCAGAGGCCTCTCCAAAGGCCTCCAGGGTGGGTAAGTGCAGAGAGGTCATGGAAAGGAGGAGCCAGCACTGACTTTAAACCAGGCACGTTCTGGATTAGTACAGGGCTGGGACCTTGTTCTCAGTGGGTCCCTGGGATGAAACAGCACCTATAAAACAAAGTATGCTCAGAGAATGATGGACCGGGCTTGTTCTATGTCTCAGGATCTGAGCATTTCATCACTCCAAGTCAGTACTTTGCCTCTGGACTGATTTGGTCCTTCCTTCTATACCAACTGTCCCCCCTCTTACATCCTGCACTGTGACTTAGACCAACAGGACTTTTAAAAAAAAATCTCTCTCTAGAATTGAAGGATCCCTCAGAGACAGCCTCCTGCCTGGGCAGACCCAGCCCCCATCTTGCCCCTTGCTACCAGCCACTGGCTCACATTTGCCTGTGAAGGCAACCCCCTGGCCTGGGCCCACGTAAGCATCTTGCAAGTAAAGCAAGCCAGAATGAGCTAGGGTTTCCTGCAGCTGCTCTGTTTTACCTCATTGCTAATTAGAGTGACTGTGTAGGCTGAAGAGTTACCGGCACCAGAAGCCCTGGAGAAAGTGTTTTTGCAAATGTGATTTGCAAGCGTTCCCAGCTGAGCATCTTGTGTCCTCAAAAGTAGCAGATGGGGAGAGATACAGAGAAAAAGCCAAGGGAGGGCAAATGCAGGCATGGTACAAGTGATACGGCCACAACCAACCACCACACTGCCAACAAACGCTCACCTACAGCTTTGGAGGGAGAGCAGCCACCACCTCCAGCATAGCAGAAAATGGACTGCTGCAGCTTTCAGCCCCAAGCGTGTGGTTATTTTGTCATGGCAGTCACAGAACAGTCACACAGTGAAGGGTAGGTCTCTGCTGTCTCTGCAGAATGGGACCGTACCCCTCCCCCAGTCAGGCTGCTGACTTGCCAACCACAGTGCTCCGGACAGAAGGCTTGAGTGTGGATGAGTGGTGAGCAAAACCCATACAAGCTATTAGGGAAGAAGGTAGAGCAAGTGACAGTCCAGGAGGCAGAGGACAGCCAAAGGTTTGGGGGGCCCTAGTGCTTCACCTTATTCACACTTGACAAGAGACAGAGGCAAGGGTGGAGTCTTGCTTGCCACTGGAGCTGCATCTATAGACACTTAATAGACACTTAACTCCTGCTCCACTGTGGGAGTCACCGCTTCAACTCCGGGTAGCTATTTCTGAGACCTGTGCTGGGCCACCAGGCAGAGACTGGAAGGAGGCAGTCAGCTAAGAAGTGTACATTAAAACACAGATGGCCGTAAAGGAACCAGAGGGCTCTTGGCATAATTTTGGATTCTGACTCTGAACTTCCCTTCATGGTCCCTCTTCCTTAACCCCACAGGACTCAAAATGTGTGTATCACAAAAATTCTTTCCCTGGGGCTGAAGAGATTGGCCCAGTGGTTAAGAGTATTGCTGCTCTCCCAGAGGACATGGGTTCGATTCCCAGAACCCACATGATAACTCGCAGCCATTTGTAACTCCAGTTCCAGGAGATCATGTGCTCTTTTCTGGACTCTGTGGGCGCTGCAAACTCCTAACACATGAAACAAAAACAGTCCTTAAAAACAAAACGGTTTTCCTGAGTAAAGGAAGGAAGACAGCCTGGGTTCGAAGCCTCTACACCCTGGATGTGTCATGATTCAGTGGTGTTGAGACTCGGATGCAGTCTTCTAAGTGTCTATATCTCCTCAACATTCCTGTCTGTTTGGCCCGAACAGAGAAAACAAACTTGATTATGTCTAAAATATTTATTTATTCCATCTGGGGAAGCAAAGAAGCAATGAAACACTTAATTATCAATAAGTGTTATTTCTCAACATATAATCATTTTTATCTCACAGGTGCATTATCATTTTCAATGAATTAGTAACCCACTGGTGAACAGCGTCCTCTTCCCCAAGTAGATTAAGCCGTTGGGTAAAAGGCAGAAATAATGGGATTTGGAATTTGAGAGGAATGGGTAGTGAGTGGGGAAACCCCCTTAGGGCATTATAGCTTTCTTCCAAAGTAATGTAATATATAATATTATATATATGTGTATATGTATATGTATATATATATATGTATATATACACACATATATATACATATATGTATATATATACACACATATATATACATATATATATGTATATAATACACACATACACAAACACACATACACATATGGTTGTAAAATATACACAACACACAACTTCTCATTTTGACCATTTTTTACTTGCATAGCCCAGTGGCATGAGGGACAGCAGCACAGCTGAGAAGCCATTGCCACACCACCTATCTCTGGAACCTGTTTGCCATCCCAAATTTAAATTGATACCACCCTTTCCAGTCCTGGAAACTTCCACTCCTTTCTGTCTATGCCAGTGGCTCTCACCCTTCCTAATGCTGCGACCTTTTAATATAGTTCCTTATGTGGTGGTGACCCTCAACCATAATTATTTCGTTGCTACTTTATAACTGTAATTTTACTACTGTTATAAACCATAATGTAAATATCTGCTATGTGACCTCAGAGGGGTCGCACCTCCCAGGCTGAGAACCGTGCAACAATACACCCTAGGTATCTTTGTAAGCACAACCACATAGCACTTGTCCTCCTCCCTCTGCTTGGTGCACTTGGCAACAAAGGCCAAAAGGCTGGGGGGTTGCTCGGGGTGTAAAGTGAGTTCGGATCTCCAGCATTCATATAAAACCTGGGCTTTGGTGGTATACATCTACCTGTGTGCCAAGTAAGAGGACAGAGACAGGTGGATTCCTGGGGGTTTGCCAGCCAGCCACTGTGGCCAGCCGGTAAGCAACCATGGTTACTGATTGATACTTCCTACGGCTGTCTGTCTGCCTAGATAAGGTGGAGAGAGGACAAACAGAATGTCAACCTCTGACCTCCCCCCATGCTACACACTCCTAATAACACAATAGCAGCAGTAACAATAAAAGGTCAAACAATGAACTCTGGCCCCCTCTGCCCCTGAGCGCCCCTTTGCTTTTCTCTCAAAAGAGAAAAATGGGTTTCTGAGCTGGTCTCCACCAGGGCCTGGCTTCTGACTGACTGTGAGTCTACACAAGCCTGCACTCTGTCAGGGCCTTGTGAAGGAGCCCTTGTGAGCAGCCTTGTTCTGTGTCTCATTTCCCTATGCTGAGGGAAGGAATAATCCCAGCCCTAGGTGTTTAAATTTACTCCAGTAATTTTTTTTTTTTTTTTTTTTTTTTTTTTTTTTTTTTTTTTTTTTTTTTGGTTTTTCGAGACAGGGTTTCTCTGTGTAGCCCTGGCTGTCCTGGAACTCACTAGGTAGACCAGGCTGGCCTCGAACTCAGAAATCCGCCTGCCTCTGCCTCCCAAGTGCCAAGTAATTTTTTTAAAGTAAAATTTTACACCACTAGTAACAGAGAACAACTCAGGGCTGAAGCTTGCAATGGCAATGTCACCTGCCCACAGTCTCCAAAAGCCTTAAGTGCACCCTACACTTCCGAGGGGGCTCCAGGAGCCCACAGAACCGGGACAAAGACAGTGGCAAGATGGCTCACCCCAGACAAAGGGCTTTCAGAATGGGCATAAGTAGGGTAGCAGTGGGCAGGCTGCATTTACTGAAATTGAAGCATTCTCTTGAATGAGGCTATTACTGGAAAGTAACAAGTCAAGGCCCACTTAAGAGGAAAGCATTTAACAGTCAAACCTTTCTCCCTCTTTTGTTCAAACAAGCAAAACTGAATATTCATCGGAATAAGACAAGGCTATAAAAGACAGGCGAAGAGAATGGAAATATGAAGACAAGATGGTTCAGAATTAAAATGACCCGTTTTAAACATGGCCACCAAAGCACTTAGAGAATGTGAGTGCGGGGTATTAGGGGGGAGAAGCTAGGGCCTCCATCTAACCTCAGAAATAAGTTTCTTCTCTTATGCTATAGGCCAACAACCACTAATTGGCAACCACTAACGTCCTGCCCATGGAAACTGGTGAAAGGCGTAGATCGACGCCTGTGGCTATCGGAGAAAAAAACTGAAGGAGAAAACTTTAGATTGTCTAATTTATTGTATGTGTCTCAGAAAATTTAAGGTATGCACATGCAAGAATTCAGAACTTATGCAACTTATGCAACACCCCACCCCAGAGCCAACTTGGAGGGTTGTCCCCTAGGACAAACACAAACATGAATCTCTTAGGTATGGGTGTGGTAAGGGCTTTCTGGCTTGAAAAAAAAAGCTTCTCATACCTGCTCCCTCAGACAACCTGGTGGGTGGCAGGTAAGTCTCCACAGTCACTGGGTTCAGCTGCTCTGGTCAGTTCTGGGTTGGCTTTCTCAACCCACCCCATGCTTCTGGAGATCAATGCCTTCCCTGGACCAGTGTTCAAAGATGGATTTGGGTAGGCATCTAGCTCAGAAAGGACCCTTACATACATATCATATATGCCAGTCCAAGTTGGCCTAGGGACATCTTCTATCCCTCACCCACCACATGGGCTACAGCAACTGTCTTGAGGACCCATATAAAGAAGGTCTGAGAGGGAAAGTATGAAGAACAGTTCAGTGGGGCTGGGAGGCACCCTGTGTGCCCTGGGTTTGCCCGGAGAACACTGACTGCTTCTGGGGGATGAGGGATGGGGAGAGAGACACTGAGTTGCTGTTCCGAGAGAAACCACATGTTTCTGGTTGACTGTCACACAGGGTGCTTGCTCACTGTGAGACTCCCTTAGTGAAATTCAGTCTTGAAAGCCATCAGGGAGTCATGGACATTAGTCGTGGACTCAGCAATGTTTGAGTTGACACTGGCCTGGGGTCCATTTTCAGCCTTAGTTGGTAACATGTACTTCACTAGAAACAGGAAAGTCATTTCCCACCAGCCAGGGACAGGACGTCCTCAGTTACAGCTCATGCACTACATCGAAGTGACTACTTAGGGTCTGTCTTCATTCTATAGAATAATCTCGGGGTTGGGGCGGTGGTTAGGTGGACAGAGTACTTCTTAGTATGTTTAGTGTGTTCTTAGGCTTGGTCCCCATGAACACCAAAAGTCATAACGCACAAGAACAGGCAGAAGCTTATCGATGCTTGATGGACAGCCCTTCCTTCCTCTGTCAGTCTGTACCATGTTCATCTGAAAAAGGAGGGATCATTCCCACCCTACAGACGGGGACAGAGGCCAATGTAGGACCCCGTGACCAGTATAGTACTTCTGTCCTGGTGGGCCACTCCAAATCCATTCTGGGCACGAGCCCCTCATCCTAAACATCCAGCATGGGAGAGGCACAGCATCCCTGTGCGTGCTTCCTGCCTATGCGCTCTGATTCTGATTTCTTGGCCAGAAAGGCACATCGGGGAGGCAGCGAAGCTTCAGCGATTCACCACCAAGAGGACTTTTATATGGGAAAATAACTCAAGTGTCTCTAAGTCAGCCAGCCTTGTAATGGGTACAGGGTAAAAGGCGTTGACTTCTTCCAGACCCCAACCACAGACCTTCCTGAAGGTTACCAAGTGGGATGCCTGGTTCTCCGTGAGTTGCCCTGGGAGACAAACAGGAATACACTCACTTCTCTGGTCTTATTAAGAACAAAGAACAGAGCAGGCATCCTGGCTCTCACTGTACACAGGACTGAGCCTCTGGGTAAAGTGACTCAGAACAAAGACTTCTGGTGGGGGGGGTCCCATCAGAGGCAGTGGCTTACATCACCCCCACTCCAAATCCCTAAAGGTTCCAAAGAGGCTTGTGACGGATTGGAAAGGCCTGCAGACAGCTTCTCTCTCTTCTTTATGTCCTTCCCCTTCCCTGGCGTATCCCCTTCAGGGTAGTGTCACGGTCCCTCCAATGTGGCATCCTTCATGCACCTGCTTCCTCATTTACACCAGTAGTTGGCAGCTGGTTGCTGTAAACTAAAATAAAATATGCCTTTCCCCCAAAAATGAAGGAATGTGACCAGACACGCCAGACATCATGATATTAAAGCCGTGTCAATTAATTTCTCCCCCTGCTTGATAAACGAGCCCCATTCCATCTCTTAATAATGAGGAGAGAAACAAGAAAAGTTGACACTTAGTTTAATTTATTTTCTCAACTTGCCTGGTCATATTTCTTTCTGCTTTACAGAGCCAGCTGGGGCTGTCGGGAATCACAAGTGGCTGGCATATAGGCAAGGTGCAGATCGGTGTGAGTCGGCTCAGCTCCCTTACTCCCTCACACCACTTAATCAGGAGGGGAGAGGGACCTAGTGAGCCAGCTCACACCTGCGTCTCTCTAGCCACCTCTGGGGGCTGAGGCTGGGAAGGGAAAGCAGACAGCAGAAACAACACCATTAGACTCCCAGTCTAGTAACAGGGAACAAGCATAAGAACGAATTCCCCAAACTGATATTAAGTTACATGGGTGGTGTTTGCCAGAAGGGAGCCAGTTTCTCAGCTGGAAAGGTGCTTTTTCTTTCCTCTTAGGCTGAGGATGCTCAGGTCAACATCTGACCTTGAAATGTGAAGAGAGACTTTCATAAGTCAGGTGGTAACTGTGAGCTTGCAAGTATATCGGGAGGATTTAGTTGCAAGTTAGTTTTTTTTTCTTCGTTATAGCCACTGTAACTGTAACTCGAGCGTGTACAGATACCCCTAGACCAAAAACTGAGGACGGGATAGTGACACACCCTGTCCCTAAACCCATGTTCTGGTGGCCCTGCCTGAGTCTCCTGTAGCTCCTAAAAAAGTTCCCTCTGCCTCCTAATTGGGTTGTTGTAGTGTGGCTTGGGCACCTGCATGTTTACCCAGGTCTCTGAAATTCAGATGCTGACACATGCCTGACTCTGCCTTATGCTTTCCAATTCAAGCTATGCCAAGCCAAGATTTTATTTAAAAGAATCTGGAACTTTCCATAGAAAAGAGAAATTTTCAGGATTCTACCTCCCAGTGCCCAGATGCTAAGCAATAAAGGTGTGTGTGTGTGTGTGTGTGTGTGTGTGTGTGTGTGTGTGTGTGTGTACATGCACGTGGATATTTGCTATATGTGTGCCAGAGGGTGATGTTAACTGTCTTTCCTTGATCTTTATTTTCTGAGAAGGCTCTCTCAGCGAATCTTGAAGCTTATCACTTTGGCTATGTGACTGGCCAATGTACATCTGGGAACTCGTTCATCTCCGACTCCCCTGCCCCTGCCCCCTGCAGGGGTTATGAGCATGCATCATTATGCCTGGTATTTTATGGGAGTTTTGAGGGGGTCTGATCTACTCCTATGCTTATACACAGAGACTTTACTGAGAGTCATCTCCGTAACCTCATTTTCTGTGTGTTGTATGTATATAAGTGTGTGGGTCATGAGTCTGTGCACACACACACATGGGAAGCCAGAGCCAAGAGTCTTTCCCCTCCAGTGATCACCGATCTTTGCTTTGGAACTGTTTTCTCACTGATCTAGGAGCTCACAGGTTGGCTAGGCTGGCTGGAGGGACATTAGGCTCTCAGGATTCCCCTATTCCCATTCCCATCCCATCCAGTCCTGAGGTTACAAGTACTTGTAGGTGTACCTGGATTCAAATCCAAGTCCTCATGCAAAGCAAGCACCCTTTACCCAGAGAGCCGCCTTCCAGCCTGCAAGCTCATGGGAAGACACTTCTGATTTACATATAGGTCAGGAGATCAGGGCAACAGCAAAGTTACTTCTTCAAGAATTGCAAACAGGCTCCCAGGCTGTCCTGGTAGAAGCCTGTAATCTCAGCTCCTCAGGAATCTGAGGTAGAAGAATTCCAAGTCTAAAATCTGCCTTAGCTAAATTCAGGAGTTCAAGGTCAGCCTGGTTAACTTGGTGAGGCCATCTCAAAATAAATTTAAAAGAGGTCTGGTGATAATAGTTCTATAAATCAACCAAACAAACAAAAGGAACCCATTCATACTAAAGTGTAAAGGGCAGGTCTTGCTTCCATTCCTATGAATAGAATACCTTGGTTTACTAAACCCAGTAATTAAGCTCTACTTCAGAATTTCAAAACTGGCATGGGAAAGCAAGAGAAACATTTTCTTTCTTTTTAAACTGTCCAGGGCATCCACTTGGGCCTATGACATTAATTACACAAGTGTATAGAGCTGTACATTGTAGGAGTAAGGACAGAGAGTTGGGGGCCAAGGGAGGGTAGGAAAGAGATTGAGAAGAGGCAGGAGGAGACTAAAAGAAACTTCCAACCAGCCCTAGGTTGCTTTTTTTCTGAGGGCTCTGTCATGAATACTGATAGTGTGATTTGAAAGTGCCAGGGGCTGTGGGGAAGGGTGCCTCATTCAGACTCTTGTTAACTGAGAGGGAAAAGGCACCTGTGGTCCAGGCCAGACAACCTCAACCTCATTTCATTCTGAGTGCGCTCCATAGCAGCGACTCGGTGAATGACACTTGTCAGGGCAACAGATTAGCTCACAAACCTATTTTTTTGTGCATGGTGTTCCATCTTGGTTGGGGAAAATAGTCAGTTCTTGGCGAGAGAGACACATATTACTGCTGTTAAGTGCCAATATAAACTCTGGGACGCAGTGGTAAATTCACCAAATTAAATTGCTAGACAACCGGCTCGGATCAGGACCCCGGCAGAAGGTGCCAGGGCTGCAGTGTGCACCCAGCAGGGAGGAGGAGGCTGAGGTCGAACACAGCTGTGACAAGGACAGGAGGATATGCTGCCTCGGCTTGGAGCCTGATCAGGAACTGCAGTGCCTGGGGAGGTCTGGGTAGGCTCCACATGGCAGGAGTGAGGTCTTTTAGGCCTCTCAGCCTCAGGGTTTCCTGAGCACAGAGGAAGCAGTGCTGCTGGAATCCTTTCTTTATAGGAGATGTTTGAGTGGGTTTCCTATCTGTCATCTCTCCAGAGTCATCCTCCAGTCTCATCCAGCCAGTGAAAAACTTGGGGGAAGGGGGTTTCAGTTTACTTAGTGCCCCTCAACAAGGCGAGGTGGGAAAGAGCTTAGACTTTGGAGCCTGGCAGATATAAGATTCATCTTTGCCAGTGTGACTCCAAGCAAGTTATTTAACCACTTTGACTGCCAGATACTTCCTCTGAGAAATAGAAATAACAAAATCCACCCATTGCCCAGGATGGAGGCTTACAATGCTCTACCTAGGAGAGGCTAGCCCCTTCCCACCAGCCATCAGACTAGTCTTGATACAGCCTCTACCCTGCATCAGTCTCTATCTTTAATGCGCCTACCTTGCCTTTGCCCCTTCCTTATTAAAATTCAACAATGTGTCTGAGGGAGGCGGCTACCTGGCTTTACTGGCTACCACAATGGGAACAAGATTCAGGACTCAAAGAGGTACATGAGCACCCTTGACTTCTAGGACATTTTAGGAGTTTAAAGGTCCCTAATATGCAACAGTGACACATGCCTTTAATGCGCTCTGGAGGCAGAGGTAGGCAGATTTTTGAGGCTAGCCTGGTCTACAAAGCAAATTCCCAAACACCCAAGACTACACAAAGATACTCTGTCTCTGTTCCCCCCCACACACACACCCCTGCCAAGGCCTTAATGTGTATGCATCTAGAGAAACAAAAAGCTATCCAATAGTCTCTGAGTATCAAACCCAGCAGTGAGTGGCCAAACTATGAAGCCACGCTAGCCTGGCTGTTACCTTCTCTGTCTCCTCGGCATGTCAACTCCTCTTCTGACATGCCCCCTGGGAACAGTTACTGACCACAGATAAGACTCCAAACCTCAGAAAAACCCACTACTTGGAAGCAGCTTTGCAAGCGCTGCCACAAATTCTCTCTATTTTATAACAAGGTGAGGCTTTAGAACAGTGTCAACTGTCAGCTCTGCCAAGATGCCTGCCACACCTCTCCCTGCTCATCACTTCCGCCGGTATTCCCAGACTCCGGGTTACAGTCTGTGGCCAGGTGGCCAGGCTACCTTGCCAACTTACCACAGTGTGGGTTTGGACTATTTTATTTTTCTGGCCGTTAAGGAGCTGTCCTTGACATCTGGAAGCAAGATCTCTCTGAGAAGTTGAGACCAGCAGCCCAGCTAGAGTAACAGCTCTGCTGCAGGGAGCAGACACTGTTCCCAAGCTCCTCACACAAGGCCTGGGGTAGTGAGGCTGCAGGGGACAGGGGGCAGTGTTGTTTGCTGCTGCTCAGGCAGTTCCCGAGGCTCAGACTGTTTGTTTCAAAATGCAGAGTCTCAGGCCCCACCCTGGGGCTACTGAACTTGAGTGTGCAAGCTCCCCAGGTGATTTTATGCAAATTAAAATCAAAGAGGCACTGGTCTGGAAGAGTGACTCTCTCAGCAGTGACTCCCACATCACAATCACTTAGGAAATAAATTTCAAAATGAGGCTGAGGTCCAGGTCCCATCCTCCAAATTGAGGAAGGTCTGGGGTAGCACTCTGGTGTCTGTATGCGTGACTGAGATGGGCCTTGAGGGTGAAGAAACCAAATGTATCATTTCTATTCTTCCGAAAACAACTTAAACTTCAATAATGTTTATTTCTTGGATAGAGGTCTCACTAAGTTGCTCAGGAGCTGCTGGGTTCAAGCAATCCTCCTGCCTCAACCTCTCATAAAATTGAGACTGCAGATTCACACACCACCAAGGCTTAGGCTCACAGATATTTAGCATAAGGGTTGAATGGTCCTGGTCAGAGAGACACTTACGGTAGCAGTTCATGAATTGGTGAAGGGAGGCAAAGGAGAGAGGTCAAGGTTTCTGCTGCCTGCCACACCTGCCTGACGACCTGAGTTCATTCCCTGGGACCCACACAATAGAGGAAGGGAACTGATGCCACCAGTTGTCCTCTAAGTTCCACACATGTGACATGGCACTTGCATACACAAATAAATAAATAAATGTAATACTATAAATACACCAATGAAGAGAGGGGGGAAGCTATGATGAGACCAAGGTCCCCACAGGCACTTCATCTTGTTACTGCAAGGTACCAGCAAGCACAGGTGGTACGTTGGGGGCATTCATGTGGGACAGAAGAGGACATGGAGATGATGAGACTGGCTTCAAGTCATCGCCTACCCCCCCCCCCAGTGCATCAGAAACAACAGGAAGAGGACAGCTGACCCTTCTGTCATTGACATTACACCCCACCCTATGCTCTGATGAGCCTGGACAAGCCAGCAGACAAATGAGCTCAAAAGACTTGTATTACATCAGGACCTGGTGCTGCAGGGGAAGCGCTCTCAAAAGCAATGTTGGGGAAATATTGCCACTACTGCATGATTCTGTTGTTAAGAATGATGGAACTAGGTCATCTACTGATGCTCTTATGTCTACATACTTAGAAGGCTCCAAAACAGGACCCTAAAGATTCACTTACAAAGGAGAGGGAGAAAGAGGGAGAGAGAGAGAGAAAGAGAGAGAGAGAGAGAGAGAGAGAGATAGCTTTCAGTGGATTTTGAACCCATTTGTTAAAAATATAAAAATGCAACACTTGATTAGTTTGCATGAAGACCTGATTGACGTTGGGGAAGATGGAAATTTACAAGCTGAGTCTCAACAGAATCCTTTGCATAATTGGAGGATGGGATTGGAAAATTAGTACCATGATTTAGTTAGCACAGTGAACGTGCTCTTCCTACTGGGATCTGTGAGCCTTGTGAGATGTGGTTTTGTCAGTTATACTGGCTGAGAACCCAGTATCATGAGGAAGGAGGCAAACCATGTTTGTAGCTGGGTCACAAAGGGTTAAAGCCTCCCCTTCCCAAACAAGCCTGCATATTCCATCTTTGTCTCACTAAAAAAATATGACTTTAATTATTAATAAATGAAATTCTAACTATGGCTCTTTGCAAATGTATCCTATTAAATTCCTATTTTGGTGGGACTAATAATATATATGAGCTGTATTAACAGTAGTACCTGTATATTATATATGTGAAAAATTAAGTAAGATAGATGGGAGATACATGCTGTTTAAAAAAATCCTTTAGATAAAGGACTCAAGGGAGCCAAGAATCAGTCTATCCTGGCATCCCTGGTCCCTTTGAGCTGAGCAATACCAAGTATTCAAAAGTACTGGGGGGAGGAGGACTGCCCTTGTAACTAAGTGTTCCCCCACCAAAAGCAATACTACCTGGCACTCTGATCTGCAATAAATTTTTCATAGCACTGTATCTTCATTAAAATTTTATTCTATTAGCATTCTGAATCCAAACCACTAAGTACATAATTGCTAAAACATGTGTTAAGCGCTGACTTACGAAATGCTGGCTTTATCATATTGTTAATTAACAGAAAGTAGGATTAATACATTCACAGATCATTAGAAGCATTCAGTTCAGTTTCACCAGCTCTTCAGTGGGGTGGGGGTGGCTGTCAGTGGGCAACCCCGAGACTTTAGAGCAAGGGCAGAATTGTTCTCTGGGCCTGACCCTCAGCCCTTCTGTGGATCCTGAGGATGCTGGGAAGAAAGCTGACACAGTGACTCGGGCCTGTTTTCACTCAAGGAAACCTGAGTTCCTGGTTCCAAAGGCCCACATAGAAGGATGGGGGTGGTCAGAAAAGAAAATGAATTTCTTTAAGGAAGGGCAATGAGATGCTATGGACTAGAAGAGCTGGAGTCTCAGATATGAGAATGTGCTAGAAATCTGGTAGCGCTGTGCACTGGCTGTGTGATTTGGGGCAAGCCATTAACCTCCCTAACCCTGCTTCCCCACCTGTGAAATAGGAATCAAGATGCCGACCTCACAGGGCTGGCGCACGGATTAAATGATAACGCGAGCTCCTGTTATCTCGCTGGAGAGAGGCCGCCGGTCCTTTATGAGGATTTGGTACCTAACACTGCTTGGAAGAAGTGGCTGCTAGCTGAGACTGGAAAATACCTCAGCTAGGAGATGTAGCGCAAATGGTAGAGTGCCTGCTTAACAGTACAAAGCCTATGGTTTGACTCCCCAGCGACACATACAACTGGTTGTGCACCGGGTATGGTGGCACAAAGCTTAAATCCCAGCATTCCAGAGGCAGAGGCGGGTGGATCTCTGTAAGCTCAGCACCAGCCTGGTCTAACACTGCAGTCCATTCCACTCCAGCCTGGGCTATACACAGTGAGATACAAATGCCAAAATAACTCCCATAGCTATCAATCAGTGCTGGCTGTGTTGGTATGGGCTGGAACCCTGAGGTGACAAAGCCCAGTGTTTTGGATTCACCTTGCTGTTGTCTCCTACAGAAACCTGTCACTAGACCCCAAGGCCTCTGTCTACCCTGTCCTGGGAATCACAGGTGTCCAAAAAGACTAAATGTCATCTCTGTTCTAGCCGTCCAAATTGTTTTAACTTGACTCTGTGGTAGCGCTTCAGACTCTTCCCTTTTCATTAAGAGGCAGGCATCCTGACTGGGCAACGAACGAAGGAGTAATGGAAGCCATGGCTAGAAGACCCAGGCTGAGGTGGAAAAGCGGCCAGACATGGAATCCAGTCCCCATTTGGGGTTTCTGGAAGCTGGGGGCCAAGACAAATACTAAAACTGGGACTTGGGTCAGGGGTCTGGGTGAAGTCCTGAGTCAGAAACAGAAAAGAAGTTTGCCAGGAAAACACTAATAGATTAGTGTTTCCTTCCCTGAGGACAGCAGAGGCAGGGATGGTGACAACTACCACAGTGACAGAGAAATGTAAAGGCAATGGTAAATACAGAGCTGTAAATACAGACTGGCTTCTGCCAGGTCCAAAGGGAAAAGACAGAGAAGACAGTTGGCTGCAGGCCTTCTGTATGTGTTTTTTTTTTTTTCTTTATTTTTTGGGAGGAGGGGATGTAACTCTTATTTTTATTTTGGGTGTGTTTTACCTTGCATGTGTCTGTATACCTGGTGTGTGAAGTGCCGTGGAGGACAATAGAGGGCGGTGTAACTCCTGGCACCAGAGTTACAGATGGTCGTGAGCTAGGAATCAAACCTGGGTCCTCTGGAAGAGCAACTAGTGCTCTAACCATTGAGCTATCTCTCTACCTCTGTATGTGTGTTTTTATTTGGGGGTCTGTGACTGCCAGAAGCACCTCCCCCTACCCTTGGCCCCATGCTGAGGACTGAGCATGCTAGGCACATGCTCTACAGCTATGCTCCCAGCCGGAGTTAGCTCCTCATTTGTAGGAAAAGTTCTAAGGGGTAGAGGCCTGGGTTTTGTGTTCAGAGGAGGCATTATAGTTTGGATTTGAAATGGCTCCCAAAGGCTTTGATTTGAATGCTTGGTCCACAGCTTGTGGTCCTATTGTGATAGTCATGGGGTCTGTAGTGGGTAAAGGCCTGGCTACTTGCTAGGGTTGAACCTCTAAGGGTTACCTGCCCCTAGCTCTAGGTACCTCTGTCATCTTAATTCTGCCCACTGTCATGTGAGCAAGTCTCTCCCACCATGTTATACTAAGTGAGACTCTGAGCAAATCTTCCCTAGGCCCAGGAATCCCTTCAAAGTTGTGAATCAAAATAAACCTTGCCGCTTAGGCTTAGGTGGTTTCTGCTAGGTGTTGGGTTATGGTGAGGAGAGATGCTGATATAGGAGGGTTAAAGATCTCAGACTCACAAACCAGCAGCCTTTATTTTCCTGTCCTCAAGATGGACATAGATTCCTCTCCGAGCGCCATACAGTTCCAGAAGGGTTACCTGCACTGGTACACAGGAAGCTTGCTGCAGTTCCTAGCCCTCTTCGTACTCGGCCCCTTTCATCCCTCTCAGGAGATCTGTTGCCCTGACACACTGCCTTGAAGAAATTATTTCATCATTTGGCCCAGTGGGAGGAGAGTGAGTTCCAGAAAATAGCTACCTTCCCCAGGGAGTGGCTTATAGTTCTCAAGATTGGGACAACACCTTCTTCTCTGACTAAATGGAAACTGAGAAGTCTAGAGAAAAGGGGAAGACGGTCTCCGGATTTCTTGATGGCTGGCATGCCACTGCCCTCGACTAGTGGGAGAAGCTGCCAAAGCCTCCAGCAGGTTTCAGGGTGCGCCTAAGTGTCAGGTGTGACAGCAAGGCCTTATCTTCTACCAGGATCCACTACCTCCTCCCACTACCTCTTCCACAGGAATCCATCTGTTCCAGAGTCCTCAGAGCTGTCAGTTAGGGGACAACAGAGCTTTCCCTGACTTGAATATCATACATAGCACATAGTTAAGCCATGGTGTGGCCATTCGGCCTTCCTGGCCTTAGAGACCAGTAACTTCAATTTATTTGTGTCTGCGGCCTTAAGGAACCTCAGCTGTCATCCTTCCCTTAGTTTATTACCAAATTTCTAAAATATTACATTCTTTATTATATCCAAATTCACTTTATTGCACTTGACAATACAGATAATCACATACCATATGGTCTAATGTTTTCAAACCAATGCATGTTGACAGCAGTTTTTATTCATGATGCATAATTCCATCCCGAGTGCACAATGAGGCATCTGAGTACTCAGCCTGGTGGTAAGTCTTATGCCTAATAACAGATTAACAACCTTCGAGTTTCCCAGACACCGTCCCCTCCCTTGCCATTCTCTACTCACAAAGGGGATGATATACCTGAGCTGAAGAGGCGGGTTTATGGGAGGAGAGGGAGAGAAAAAGGAAGGGAGGGGAAAGAGGCGGCCACTACCCACCTACCATTCCCAGAGGGTTTCTAATGATTTGTTATTGTTCCATGCTTATGAAACTTGATATTAAAAAGAGGACTTGGTCTGATGCCAAGCAGCCAGGCAACTAAACACAGCAGCCCATGCTGCCGGCCCCTGAAAACTCACAGCACGATATACCCAAAGCTCTCATTAGGAGTCTATCTTGTTTTGACTCTTGCCTTGCTACAAGCAAATATTCGTTACTCCTCCACCTTGGTGAGACCCTCCCTCTCTCATCCCCTGGGTATCCCTTCTGTTCTCAAATCAGCCCTGAGCTTTCTGGTAAGATGAACACAGTTGAGGATAGTACCTCATCCAGTATTTAGGCACCTCTCCTACAGAAAGGCCAGGCTGCCAGAACCAATTCTGAGGCTCCTTTGGTGGAGTCCTGGTGCCGGGAGTGATTGGAGCGCAGAGAGGACAATGCATGGATGAGCCTCCGGCTTTGCAGAGGTGCCCTGAACAAACAATGCCATTTCACGCGTCCCCTAACTAAGCACTTTCATTTGCTTCAGAGAAGCACTCAAACAACTGTAAACCCATTAGGTCATGTCAAATGTG
Source organism: Rhabdomys pumilio (assembly GCA_030674055.1). Taxonomy (NCBI): domain Eukaryota; kingdom Metazoa; phylum Chordata; class Mammalia; order Rodentia; family Muridae; genus Rhabdomys; species Rhabdomys pumilio. The sequence continues at coordinate 32,326,382 of JANHMN010000002.1, read as the reverse complement.
GTGCGAAAGGGCTGTCACCAGCAGAGAATCAACTCAGATTTATAGATTTGCAAAGCTTTAATAATATAGATATTCGTCTCCCTGGGTAGGGCTGGAGGTGGTGAGAACAGTGGCCCACAGTTCAGTGGCAGATAGATTGGAGTTGTGCAACCATTCTCCCAGATAATGGGATTTCTGGACAGGGAGAGGGATGCTGGGCTTTGCTTTGCCCAGCACTTGGCTGTTTTTCCGAAGTTCAGCTAGGCAGCAGGTTAGAAGGCAGAAAAGCCCCTGGAGGACCCAGGGACCTGCTGGAGACAGAAGCCCACAGGACCAAGATGAGGCTGGTGCTGAGGATGCAGACTCACTGATCGTGAAGGAGGGCAGAAGCCTCTTGCCCTAGATCCTGCTGGGAGTAAGCTTTAACTCTTTCTCAAGGAAAATCCAACTTTCCTTCTGGGCTCACACTCGACTCTTAGGCATGCATCTGTCCACTGTGTCTCCAGCAGGCAGGGACTCCTGTATCACAGGATTTGGGAATATTTTTGTTATGTTCTTATCTCTTGCTTGTATATCACATATCAAGTGTGACAGTAAATACTTGGTAACTAAGTGAGTATCTACTATAGAGATCAGAACTTAAAAGATGTAATTTCATTTTTTTTTTAAGTCTGTTTGAAACACTGAGATGGCTGGAGCAAGATTGGGCTTTCCTTTAATATAAGATCTACCTGGATTCTGCTAGGTTGTCCTCTGTCCCACCTCCCTCCCTATCTGAGCTCTATTCTCTTCTGTACACTAATTAAGGAAAGGGATAGGAGTCCCCTCACCACTCTCCAAGGATGGCTTGCTGAAGAGTTGCCTGTCTTGAGGCCCAAGGACATTCTTTATGCCTAGGCTCAGTCTTGGTCACCTCACTCACAGCCATTTAGAGTCAAAGCAGCAGTTTCTGAGGTCCCCTCCTGGGGTGGTCTCAAGACCTGATGTTGTCAGCTCTTTCTCCTTCCTCTAGTCTGTTCCTGCTTCCTTTAGTCTGTCTTTGGTAACACTATCCTGATCACCAGTCTGAAGTGGTTTTCTGTGTCACTGTCTTCCTTAACCTGGATTTTCTGGAATGGAGGATGACATTCTACATGGGGTCTGAGCAGTATGTAGTAGCAGACACTAACTGGACGTTGCCTTACACAGCCCCTGGGGCTCTTCTGGCAGATCCATCAAGCACAGTGCTCAAAGAAAACTGATTCTGCTGAAGCTCAGGGCATCCTGTGAACCATCATCGTACTCTCAGGCTGCCCAAGCTGCAATTGTTTATCTCTTTGCAGTATAAACACTGGCTGTAACCCGATTAGACAAACAATGCTCATTCTGGCCTTAGAAAAGATGAAATGTATTTATTCCTGTAATAAACATTAATTGGGCATCTATGATGTAGAAGGAACTTGCCTGAGCTATCAGGTTACGATGGAAAAGATTCAGTCTCTGCCCCTACGGCTGAAAGACAGCCCCTACGTGATGTGTATGAGTTCCAGGTCTGCTGCCAGCCTGGTTCACCACCATACCCAACTCCTCATCAGTGCAGCCTCCAGCAGATGACTGGCTTTGGAAGATGGTCTCTTTTCCATAGAGAAGGAATTTTCTTTCCAAATATCAAGTCAGTTATGAGCAAAGACATCCAGGAACAGAATGTCTTAGAGTTTCCATTGCTATGATACAACATTCAAGAGTAACTAGGGGAGGAAAGGGTTTATTTCAGTTAACAGCTCACAGGTCATCATCCAAGAGGCCAGGCAGGAACCTGGAGGCAGGAACTAATGCCATGGAAGGATACTGCTTATGGTTTGCATTCTTATACACCCCAGAACCAACTGTCCATGGGTGGCAACACCTACAATGGGCTGGGTCTTCCCACATCTACCAATCTTTAATTTAAAAAAAAAAAAGTATCACAGTCTTGCCAACAGGACAGTCTGAGGTGGGAGCAATTTTTCTCAATTTCGGTTCCCTCTTCCCAGATGACTTTAGCTTGTGTCAAGTCGACATAAAGCTAGCAGAGCCCAAATTAAGAAAAGGAGGCCCAGGCTGTTTCTGCGGTCTCAACTTCCACCCTGAGCCTGATCTGGAGGGCAGAGTCTGCTTAGCTAAAGATAGGAAGATACAAAAGGGTAAGAGACTCTGAGGACAGAAAGAGGAGGAAGGAAGTCAACTTTGAGACCCTGGACCTAGCCACATAGAGCCATTTCCCTTCTTTGGAAAGCTGTGTAAGCATTCACATCTCCCTGGGCACCAGCAGCTGGTAAGTGCTGTGTGGTGATTGAAAGCTGAGACCACGCAAGTGTGGCTGGCAGCTCCAACTCAACACTAGACAGAGCCAAGTCAAATTTGGTTTTGTCGTTTCTACCAACAAGACAAGAGTATTCCAGCCTTTAGGGCAATGGCACCACAGAAACCACAAATCAGACAAAGCTCTGGGCCTCTCAATCTAGGTTTCTCCACAAATGTGCTACAGGGTGCCATGGAAGGGACAGGGTGCCAGGAGACAGCCAGGGCAGGAATCTAGTGCTTGGCTCTTTGAAAGAAAGAAAGAAAGAAAGAAAGAAAGAAAGAAAGAAAGAAAGAAAGAAAGAAAGAAAGGAAGAAAGGAAGAGAAGGGAAGAAAGGAAGGAAAGAAGGAAAGCAAAATAAAAACCAGAATGCAGCGCCTCTGACCCTGAATCCTGGGGACACTAGCTACCTTGAACTATGACCATCAAAAGCTTTGTACTTGGTAGAAGACAAAATGAAGGTGGTAGCTCCCTTGATCAAGCAGGAGTCTTGCACTGTCCTAGTGTTACCTGTTACTGGAGTGATACCAGTATTGTGCCCCATATGTAACACATTCTGTCTTTCTTTCCCAGATGACAGACCTCCATGAGGCAGAAGAATGCCCTTAGTATGCAGAGCAGAATAGCATTCCTAGCCTAGAGTTTGTGTGCAAGTCCATGGCTAACCTCTTTGCCCAGTGCTCGTCCCTCTGAAGGATGAGGTTCCAAACATCTAGGGATCTGTGCTACAGTCTCTTGAGGCCCTGCCCAGCATGGTTTCCTACAAACAGAAGGTCAGATAGACACGCTTATTTGATTTCATTGGTTTGCAAAGGGACATAACCTAAACTTGATAGCAATGAGGCTAGCAGCGGCAGAGCATTCAGCAAAGGCTGGGGAGACATCAGGAGTTAAGGGATGCCTTGGTCACTTATGTTACCCAGTAAATCAGCAGCATGGCTGGGCTGAGACAGAAAAAGACAGAATAGAGTGAAGCTATCCATGGGGGCAGAGTAGGGGCTGGGGGATGAGAGGAGGGAAGGATGCCTCTTCACAGAATTTCTTCCATGGTCAGTCAGTCCTCACTAGCCTCTTTCTTTCAGCCTCTACATCAGCATCACACATCGCCACTGCTTCTGCAGTAAGTAACACTCCATCTTTACATATTCATGATCGAGAATCCTTCCAGCTTGCCCTCAGGGCAAGCAATGTTATTGTTATTTCATTTGGACAAACAAGGAGTAGGAACACTCAAGCCCACTTGCCCTGAGGCTTCTTTCCATAACTGAGTGGCGGAGCTGGGACACAAGCCCAGTTCTGTGTGTGCCAGCCCATGTTTCCCTCTCCACTAGCCCTTGGAAGGGCAACCAGAAAACTTAGCATCATCGCAGGCCTGCACCATTTGCCACACAGTGAAGGTCAAGTAACCTGTAGGGTTATCCCTGTTGCTAAGTGTCAGGCCTAAGATGTTCAAAGAATCCAGAGCACAGTTCTCAACCTATGGGTCAAAATCTATTGGTGTGTGTGTGTGTGTGTGTGTGTGTGTGTGTGTATGTGTGTGTGTTTTGAATGAAGGAGTCTCCTAAGACCATCAGAAAACACAGGTATTTATTTATGATTTATATCCGTAGCAAAACTGTAGTTAAGAAGTAGCAACAAAAATAATTTTATGGTTGAGGGTCACCACAACATGAAGAACTGTGTCTTAAAGGGTTACAGCATTAGGAAAGGTGGCCCCGGCCCTCGGGGATTCGACGAGACCTTAGGGAAGGGGGCGAACGAATGAAAGGACAAGAGACACAAAGAATGAGAGCAAGTCTGAGGTTCTGATCAAGCTCTGAAACTTTAATTTTGGGGGCAGGTTATAAAGACACAGCAAACCGGGAAGTCTGGGCGAGGGTCATTGCTTAGGGCTATCCTACTATGGAATCCTTATTGTCTAAGACCAGTCCACTGGCATATCCTTATTGCCCTAGACCATCCCACTATCGTAACCAACTCCAAGGAAATGCCAGACGTTCTTTAAGTTCCTGGGACCTGAGACCTGTGAACGTCCTTTCTTAACCTTGTACTGACTAGGCTTTCTAGAACAGCAGGTAATTTCCTGAGGGTCTCTCAGAACAACAGGTAATTTCCTGGGCTTGGCTCCTGGCAGGAAGGTTGAGATCTACTGGCCTAGAGTGTGTGTGCACACACGCAAACTCTCTAGTCCTCCAATCCTGGGCTGCACCACCTCAAGAGCAACTCACACACATCCTCCACAGGGTCAACACTGTTAAAATCATGGGCTGAGATTTTAATCTGCATGGTTCACAGCTGAATTCCCGGTTACTAGAACTTGCACTCAATAATAAAAAAAAAAAATGTCAAACGCATGAATGAATCTGAAAAATGGGAATCCCAGTGATACCCTCCCTATGTGTCTTATTAATAACACGATGTAGTCAGTCATCTTGCACAAAGCACCATGCAGCAGAAAGGATCAATACTCAGAAATTGTTGGCTATCAATACCATTATGACTTATCGTCATACCATTATTGCTTCACAAGGTCATCATAAAGAACTGCACATTTGTAAGGTATAAAAGCAAACTAGTACCTTTACACCATCCAGTAAAAAGGGCAGACAAGACAGCCGTCTCCAGGAAAACAGTGAAGCCCAGTGGAGGTGCCCCAAGATGCTGGTTTCATCTTTCTATTGGATACACATGTGGGTCCTTTCCATTAGATACAAGTGACCAGGATCACTGTGTTCATCTGGGATTCTCAGGCTAAAATGTTAGGTATGTCCTCACTTGCAAGACAATTTCAGGGAGAATGTCTCTAACCATTGCACTGTCACCCAACGCGTTAACAGAGCAACCTCTGTCATCCTGCCAGGGTAGCGACAAATACAGAGGAGCCTGACAACAGAAACCTAAATCAGATTCCTCTAAATCAGTATGGCAAGGGAACAGGTGCTGCCCAACTTGGCGCCATGGTGATGTGTTGAGATCATCTCTGGGTTCCACAAGCTGGCAGACGGGCTGGGAACAGGACGAGAAAGGGTGTTTGTGCTAGAAGCTTCATGGCCCCTCCCTACAGAGCTAGCCTCCTTAGAGTCAATCAATACTGACTTAGCACCTGAGGCTGAATCAACCATGCCTCAAGGTGACAAAATGAGCAGAGATTAGCCAGGAAGGAAGAACTAATTCCCGGCAGCTTTCTTTAAGGATGTGGGTTACTTAGTTCCTTGGAGCCAGTGCTCTGAGGCTGTGCCCTACAAAAACTAGCAAGCAGCAGCTTAGGACTGGGGAGAGGGAAGCGGGCTCTACAAATTCCTCTTCTTCTGGAGGCTTCTATGTCAGGTCTTTGCTCTTTCCCAGCTTCCTGGTGCCAAACACCATCTTGCTTAAGCAGAATCACCATTTCTGGAGCAGGGTGAGGCTCAAAATAATTCTCACAGTCAGACTTACTGGGACCTAAATAGCTTTGCTGATTAAACCTTTGGATCCTCATCCCCAACCTGAGACATTCCTCCTGAGTGGTGCCAAATCCTTCCCTGGTTCCCAGCATGCTCTGGCCTGGGGAGTGGAGCTGAGCACATACCTGCTAGGGTCGACTGTCTCTGCCCGCACATCTACGAATTGCTTCTGCTGATAAGCTTTTCAGATATGGACGCAGAGAAAAAAGATCATGTGTTTGGATGAAGCACCCTCCTTTGGGGGCTGGAGAATAAGGGTCGAGATGACAGGAAGGGATACAAGTATTTGGAAGGAGAGGGCTTGTGTCTCTCCTGACTTTGAGGGGCTTGGGGCCCACAGTCATCTGTGGAGTGAGTATGGATTTTCCCATCTGGCATAAGCTTCCCACCTGCCCAGCTGGAAGCAGAGAACAAGCGAACTGGCGACTGTCTGGATTTACTCTTAATGTGTCATTATTATAATTACTGTTATTATTCTACCAGAGTCTTTTCAGAACCATGCCCATAGGTGATTTCACTGTCCCTTGACAATCATCCAATGAGAAACTTCAGAAGGGACTATTAGCCCCCATGTCAAGCCAAAGGGAAACAGAGGAACAGGGTAGAAGCCCCCTGAGCTTGACCACAGAGTGAATCAAATGACAAGGACAAGAGGAGTTGTTCCTGGTCCCCAGATCTTCAGTATCTAGAGGAGAAAGTGTATCTGTCACCTGCCAGAAGCAGACCTCCAGGGAGGCTCAGCATCTGGTCCCTCTGCTTAGAAGCCCTGAACTGGTCTCAATTCAACCATGAGACAACCAAATACAGCTGAGTCAAGGCTCTGCTCTGGCCTTCACTGTGGCATAGCCACTGGACACCTTAAAGCTTGGATTTTGCCCAAATCTGCAAATGGTGAAGGAGTCTGACGCCCTACTTATTGCTCAGCAAAGCCCTGGGAAGAAGCTGACTCCACCAACTCTCAGACACTAGACTCCAAGATCAGTTCATAAAGACTGTCCTCTCCTTAGTGACCATCTAACAGAGACAGCTTAGAGACATGACTCACATACAACAGTACTCATCCCTCTGCTGACCCCCAAACTCAAGACTGCACCCAAGAAAGCATGGACATTCTGCACTCTCCCCTGTGTAACACATAGCTCGCTTTTCTGAGAAACAGTTTAAATAGGCACTGCAGCCTTCTCATGGAGTGAGCTGTGATAAATTCCCAGGCTAGCAGAAATCTGAGACCGAGGACCCAAAGAAGGGGGAGAGGAAGGGAGGGGAGGGCAGAGGCATGACTGAGTCTCTAGAACTATCCTTAGTCACCATGGCTCCCGGCAAAGCTTTGCAAGACTCAAATGATTAAGGTGCAGACTTGAATCTGCCATAACTCCTCCACCGGAGAAGGCTCTTGTCACAGCTTGGAAAATTTTTATGCTTTAAAAAAAAAAAATGCACGCTGCTCGAGGTAGTCGCTCTCAGATACATCCTAATGTATCAAAGACACTAGGGGAGGAAAGATTGCAAAGGACCCCCAGGATCCCCTCAGAGACGGTCTTGATATGTAAGGCTGGGCCTGGGAATTGATATTCTTTAAGAGTCCCCAGGTGATTCTAATTCTAATGTGATTCACAGTGTGTATAAATTTTATAGCTTTCTTCATGCAATATTATGTCATCACCATTTCACATGTCATTTAAAAACTCTCTGTAAACATCATTTTAATGGATGTGTAATAATCCATCATGTGAACGCCCTGTAATTTCCTTTCAGTTTGCTTTTGTAAGTGTTCTCCTGAGCGTGCTTGCTCTCACAGGGCTCCGCTCCTATGCAGACTCAAGGTCTTTATCTATCTAGACAGGTCTGCTTTCCGAGCCTTTGCCTGACTCCTCCAAAGGTTGGCCATCCATGGGCTCACACAGACACTTGGGGATTAAGAATAGCTGGTGTCCTGCTGCTGGTTCACCTCCCTGGATTTATTTCCTGATTGAGGAACCCAGATACTTCTGCTGGGGGTAGGGATGGGGGTGTCACTGTGGCTCCATTCACCTAGAATGACCTGATGAGGGAAGGTGGGCCCTGTAGTAATTTATTCAAGCTCCTTGTTTTGAGATTCTCATACAGTTTCCAGGAAGCTCACTGGTTATGGACAGTTAGCTAATTAAAAGGCCATTTTGAAGCTTATTTTGGATCAGAAATTAGGTCAGGAGTAGCTTCCTTATCCTTCTATACCAGCTCCTTCCTCTCGTGTCTTCTAAGCATTGTGTGTGTGTATGTGTATGTGTGTGTGTAAATGTCCATGTCTATGTGCATGTGGGTATATGTGCACATATGTGTGTGCATGTGGAGGTCAGAGGATGCTATCAAGTGACTTCCCTTAATCACTCTTCACCTTATTTTTTGACAGAGCTTCCCAATTCAGCCAGGCTGCCTGTCCAGCTAACTCCAGGAATCTGCCTGCCTGTCTCTCCAGTGCTGGCATTTGCAGACACAAGGTGCCACACTCAGCTTGCTTTAGATGCAGGGAATGGAAACTCAGGCCCCCATGTTTGAACAGCGTTCTACTGACTGAGCTCCGCTTTGGCCTCTCTTTTCTAAGTGTCTTAGAAAACCCAGTATCTCCAGAAATTGGGGGGCTTCACAGTGCAGGCTTTTAAGGAGACTTGTTTTGGAACCTCAAGTTCATTTCTAGAAGTTCAAGTAAGGTAGGCCAGGTCTTGCACACGGAGGGGTCACTGGAAGGATTTTCTTGGCTCTGTTCTCCAGAGAAAGCCCAACTTTCAGATGTTTCACCAGCGAAACAACCCAAGACTCAGACTGGGTTAGAGACGCCCTTTCCGAGTCTTCCCTCCAGATGCTCTAGGAGGGAGCAAACACCTGGAGAGCAGACACTTCCGACATGCTGCTACTTGTCATTGGGCAACTACCACCACGGCCTTACCATTTCCCATCTGGGAACATCTGGCCAGGCCACCACCAGAAGCACATACTTGCAGTAACCAACATGCTTGTCGGCTCAAGCCAAGCTCAGTCTCTTTCCCCTTCTAATCCACCGCCCCAACTCATTCACCCCCCCCCCCAACATAGCCCTGTGAAACTTTGCTGCAAAACAGATGTTTTAACCTGATCCACAAGCTCCCAGGCACACAGCCAGAAGAAGAAGAAAGGGGTCCGAGAGGGGTGTTAAAAGAGGCTGCAGCATGTAACAGTCTTCCAGGGCCTGAAATCACTCCGTGGATTTCCCCCTCAGTGCCTCATTTTGCTAGCCAGGCCCAGGTGTGCTCATTTCTACCTTGTGACCCTTTTCCTCTCACCAATAAACACCATCACAGCTCTCTAGCGTGTCAGAGGTTCGCCTTGGTGTAAAGCTTGCCATTCCCACTCTGCAGGCCCTACAATAAGTCTACTGCAGGCACCTTTCTCCTTTCAGGGAAAAAGAGAGATCGGTGGCTGCAATTAGGTGTCAACTGTTAGGAGCTGGGCCATGAGAAACCACTATGAAAGCTCTGGAGTGATGCAGTTACTCCCTACTGTGTGTGGGGCGGGGTGGGGTCCTGCCTTCTATAGACTTCCTATCTCAAGTCACTAGAAGCATTGCAGAGAGAGAGAGAGAGAGAGAGAGAGAGAGAGAGAGAGAGAGAGAGAGAGATTTTGGGGGCTGGAAAAGGTTAGCCACTAGATGATACAGGGGCAAACATCTGCGTGGGGGCCTGGGAGGGTCTTCCCCAGATCCCAATCTTGGGTCATTGTTTCATATCCCACAGATCATTCTAACACATTTACACAACGGTTTTTAGCACACTTAGCTTTTCATCCAGCTTTCCCTCTGGACTCCCAGGCAGCTAGCCCTAAAATCAGAAAGCCATGTCCTCACCCTCTTCCCAGAGACTGGTGGGCTCCTGCTACATCCTTGCCTCTGGGTTCCACCCATTAACTGACCTTTCAGCTTGTCTGCCAGGTGCAGACATGATGACAGAAAATAGTTTCTGGAGGTAAGCTGAGGTCCCAACCACAGAGACACCACTCAGGGGAAGTTAACTGACTCTGGATATGCACACTGCCTTTGGCCATAAAACAGGGCACTGATATAGCTCTGTGGGGTTACTACAGGAATTCAGGAAGGGTATTTAATAAAATGTGATGTCTTCATCAAGGTGCCCCAGGGACTTCTAGATCCTCCTCCCCCTTTCCCTTTCCCATGACTTGTTCCTACTAGACGGACAAGCCAGTGAAGGACAAATTCATTCTGTCCTTCTTTGGGGACACATAAGCAGATCACCTCTCAGGCAACAGCTTCATCCATTAGGAAGATACCCAACCTCCCAGTGGCTCAGCCAGCCTCAGAAGGAGCACTGTTATTCTGTCACCTCTGGGCATAGCCCTGTTGCAGGAGGCAAACAAGCCTTGCTCAAAAGAGCGGACTGGCGGTTGCTGGTTAACTGCCTGTTAAGGCAGCTGCACTTTACAGTAACCCAGCATGGACAATATTATGAATGACACTCGCAAGCTGCCAGCCTGGGGACTCATTACAGTCAAGGTACAACATGGCGGCCTGCCAAGCCCCCGGCTTTCACACTCGCTATGCCAGAACATCCACACACAATTTAATTGCATTATAATTTCAAAAGTGCTTTTCAAACTGGAAAAAGGCATTCACTGATTAACCATCGAAGAGCAAAATTGTTTATGAAATTGAATACAAAAAGCTACAGAAATGTAATTGGGTCGTTCTAGCACCTAATTTTCAAGCCATTTTCCCCACTTATTTAATCACGAGATACAAAAGGAGCGACTGAATTGACTTCATACTAATTAGATTACTCCCTGCGATACTCCGGGCTTATATTCCAACTGGTTGATAGCAATGTTTTAAACGGGAACGAAAATGTCGTAGCGGCTTGACTGCGGGACAGAATGGATTGTCTGGAACAGACCCTTCCCTGCGTTGACAGGAATGAGCACTTGTCCCCTACACCTCCCTGTGCCATACGAGTGTCCTCGGAGAGACATCACCCTCCTGGGTATCGATCAGAACAGTCCTCGGGTCCTTCTCTGAGCACCCTGGAAGGATGGGTCTGAGCATGCCTCTTCTATTAAACACTGTCGCCTCCTCGGCAGGCGCGGCTGCTGCGCAGACAGGCAGAGGAAGCCGCTCTCCTAATTGGCTCTACGAGGCCCTTGGTGTGCCTCCAAACACTTTTTCTTTCATTGTTTCATACAACAGCTGCTGGCCACGACCGGATCAGTGGCAGCCTCACCAGCAAGCCTGGCTCTGCTGAGTTTTCATCTCATTTCGGCCCTGAGCTGCATGAGCTGAGCCGAACTCTCATCCCCCTCAGCGCTGGAGCAAATAAAAACCATTTTCAAAGTCAAGCTGTGCTACGTCCTGTGTCCTCAAATGATATTTCAGCCTGGGCACAGGAAGACACAGTAGACACCTTGGCCACAGTGCCTGTAGTCACCTACATCCAACTCAGGGCACAAAGGGACTGTGTTATACCCATCTGGAGACATTTTTCTTTTGATAGGTGGTTCAGACTTTTCATAGCTGCTGCTTCTTCTTCTGCTTCTTCAGCTTCTTCTTCTTCTTCAGCTTCTTCTTCTTCTTCTGCTTCTTCTTCTTCTTCTTCTTCTTCTTCCTCTTCTTCTTCTTCTTCTTCTTCTTCTTCTTCTTCTTCTTCTTCTTC
>JANHMN010000002.1:32305880-32314960 GCA_030674055.1 Rhabdomys pumilio | reverse complement strand
TCTTCTTCTTCTTCTTCTTCTTCTTCTTCTTCTTCTTCTTCTTCTTCTTCTTCTTCTGCTGCTGCTGCTGCTGCTGCTGCTGCTGCTGCTTCTTCTCCTTTTCTCCTCCTCCTCCTCCTCCTCTTCTTCCTCCTCCTCTTGCTGCTGCTGCTGCTTCTTCTTCTTCTCCTTTTCTCCTTCTCCTTCTTCTTCTTTTTCTTCTTCTTCTTGTGGCTCATTTTAAATTTTATTAGGAGAAACATAATTGATTATATAATCAAATGTAAAATGTACATTATCAAGATATCTCAGCACTTCACAGGCCATTAATCAAGATATCTGGGGCTGTGCCAAGAGGAATTAACTTACTTGGAGCCTCAAGTATGTCTTACACCGCTGTGTTTGTTTCCAGTGTCTAAGTGGGTCTTGGTCCTGAGACTGGAGCTCATCCTTCAAGGACTACAGATGCAGCTTCAGTCTCAAGGTCCTCGGTGCCGCTTTTCAATGTCTCCAGCCCGAGAAAACCCCAAAGGCCGTTCTACCTTCAACCCTATCTGTGAAGCTTCATCTTCACACTGCCCTGAGGTTCTTGAGTCTGTGAGGAAACCTTTAGGGATCTGCCCAGGTGTCTCAGCAAGAAACGCAGGCAGCTGAAAGGAGGAATGGGGTTTTTGCTTCCATTGGCTCATCATAAATTGCTACTCTCCCTGGGAAAGTAAACAGATGTTATTTTGGAGGCAACAGGGGTATCTCATGACTACAGCCAATTTTCACCAAACCCAGGGAGTCTGGGAAAGAGGAGAATAGCAAGAAGGGGACATCTGTGTGAAATGCCACCTCCCCCTGCTTCAGACTAGGCAGATACAGTGTTCACTGCTCTGCAAAGCCGCTCAAAAGGAATCCCACTTGCCCACTCCCAGAGCCAGGCTGCAGGGAGGGGTCTAAAATAAAGTGTGCCCCTGACTTTGGGGAGATAGTGTCCTTAGCAGGAGAGGAAGAAATAGTCCCAACACAAATCCAGCAAAGATGGGGAAGAAAGGAGGACGATTCAAACAAGAACAGAGGGGCTTCAAACAGGTGTCACCTGTCTGGGAGGAAAGAGAGGGCAGTATAAAGTTGAGAAGCCTCTAGAAGCAATGATGCCCAGAGGTAGGACAGGTGACATGACATGGCCCAAGAGCCTGGGCTGGGACAGTGGTACGAGACGCCTTTAATGTCCTACTAATCCTACAGAGAACAGGAAGCCCATCAAGAACCCTTCCCTTTAAGAAGCATCCATACCATGTGAGTGCATACACAGTGGACCAAACGAAAACCCCTAGGATGTAAAACAGGGTGGCAAAGTCCAATGCCAGGTGCCCTGGCTCAGGCCATCATGGCCACACACTTGTGCAGTCTTTGCCAAGAACCACTTCTTGAGTCTTAAGGCCCTCACCTATCAGAGAGCAATTCTGTGAGGATTAAATAAGGCTCACATTAAATGTGTATAAGGCACTTCAGACAACACCTGGCACTGTGGGGTTCTCCCATCAACACTTGTTGTTAATGAAATTGCTGAGACAAGACATACACACAAAGAGGTAACTAACGACCCAAGGCATCAGGACTGGCACCAAGGGGCATCTGTTTGCAGGGGGCGGTGGGTGGGTGTGCAGACAAGACAATGAGCAGGGTTCATGATGGGACACACAGTGCCTAGGAGGGGCCTGCAGCATACTCTGAATTAATAAGCATCTCCAACATCAGTCACACACTGAGACTCCCACTCTCCACATAAGGACCACACTGAGACCAAATACCACTCCTTGGCAGATACCCAAACCACACTCCACCCCACCACAAAGACACTTGCTCAACTATGTTCATGGCAGCTTTACTAGTCATAGGCGGAAATGGAAAACAACCTAGACGTCCTTCGGTGAAGGAATGGATATGGAAAATGTGGTACACATTTACACAATGGAGTATTACTCAGCTGTTAAAGACAATGGCATCATGAAATTTGCAGACAAATGGATGGAATTAAGAAAAGAAAAAAGTATTCCTGACTGAGGTAACCCAGACCCAGAAAGACAAACATGATATGTACTCATTATTAGCTGTTAAGTAAAGGATATCCATGTCACAATCCACAGACCCAGAGAGGCAAAGTACCAGGGAGGGCTCAAGAGGGGACACATGGATCCTCCTGGTTAGGGGAAGTAGAATGCATATTGCAGATGGACTGGGAGTGGGTGGGGATGGGAAAGGAGGGACCAGGTTAGAAGAGGATGGAGGGGGAGAATACTGGTAGAGCTAAATGGTTTCTCAATAACAGAGTACGCACCAGTAGAGCATCACCTTCCAAATCCCCTGCGACTCACCACAGATTCTACACACCTATAAAGTGAGTCAAGCTGGATGGCAGGATATACACCTGGGGCTTCTGTTCTTGCCATCTTTCTGACCTTCAGTGCTTATTGGGGGTTTCCCATGGAGGCCAGCAACCCTACATCTTCCCTACTGGGAGAACCCACACATCCAGAAATACCCTAGCTGAAGGAAAAGAATTTGAAATCACAAAAGCAAGGGACCTCAAGACAAGGCGACCACCATAGCAATTAGTAGAAGGAATCATGAGATGCTTAATCCCACCCAAGGTGACTCTCTGTGCTGTCCCAGGCCACTGCCCATAGAAGATGTTAGCTCCCGGGCAGTTCTTAATTATTTTTACACGTAAGCACAGCCATCTGTGCTCTCCTGTGGCAAGAGATCCACAAACAAGGGCCATGCCCCTTGGACAGGTGGAAAGGACCAGCAGTAGAGCCATGAGAGCCTATGTGTCCTGAGACAACAGTGCAGCTGTACAGGGGGGACACTGGAGGAGGGGCTGCACAGGAAGAATATCCTGTTTGCTGCTCCGTTCAGGAAATGTGACACGCATCAGAGGAGACACCAGGCCCCTTCTGGCTTAGGTGGGCTGTTCAGTGGAGCATGTAACAGGCCAGACAATGAGATCTTTGCCGAATTCCTTAACAACTGCATCCTCTGGAAGGGCATCAGGAGGATGGAAGATACTGGCCTGCACTCAGGGAGCAGTGTTCATTTGCACATGGTGTGTCTTTGTGTGTATGTGTGTGTATGTGCGTGCGCGCGCGTGTGTACACAAACACACACATTCAGGTGAGAGAGAGAGAGACATAGAGATAGAGGGAGGGAAGAAGGAAACAGACTGTAATTACCAGGAGCCATCACAGCTATATTAAAATTGGGAAGTTCACAGCCCACACCAAGAAGGAGAGGTGCTCGTTTGGCCTGGCTGAGTTTTGGCCTAGCACACTGTATGTGCAATGGAAGAGAAGCAGGTTTTGGGTCTCTGCACCAAACAGAACTCACTTCTCAGCTCCAGGCTGGCTTTTCAGGGGACCTTGGGCAAGCACCCTATCTATTCATATTCTTTCTTTTTCTCTGTCTGTCTTTGTCTCCCTCCCTCTCTTCCTCCCCAACTGTAAAAAGGGACTCTCCCTTCCTGCTGCTAGGAAGCTGCTGGGGCAGAACTGTTGTCAACATTCTCATCCAGCTGTGGATCCCATATGCACCAGTACTTACTGACTTCCCAGTCAGATGAGCTTGGGGGGTGTAATAGTGGCCAGTCTGTTATGGGGGTAGCCAACCATTTCCTGATGGCGGGGAAACGTCCCCAATACAATCTTTATAAGAGATGCCTCCCCTTTATTCTCCAGAGAGCTGGCCAACATGTGTAGCAGGAGAGCACTCCACTGGAAAGCTGCTTCACCATCACCCAACACGCAGCTCTGTATGACCACAGCCAGAGAGAGCCAGCTTCCAAACCAGGAATCATTTCCCAATGATCTGCGATGCCCAGCTCTTGACATTGCTTACTGATTGTAAAGATGGAAGGACTGGCAGATAGATGGATGGGTGAGTGGGTGGATGGACTGACAGACAGATGGAGTTATGGATGACAATGGCAGCTACTGTCACCATGCATGCCTACCCATTGGGCTCTTTATATATGTTCCCATTTAACCTATAGCAGCTATCATCTGAACAAGTATTCTTATCCCCATTTTACAGATAAGGACACCGAGACTTAGAGAGGCTAAGAGGACCACGTACAGGGCTGGAGAGATGGATCAGAGGTTAAGAGCAGTCACTGATCTTCCAGAGGTCCTGAGTTCAATTCCCAGCACCCACATGGTGGCTCACAACCATCTGTAATGGGATCCGATGCCCTCAATGGTGTGTCTGAAGAGAACAACAGTGTACTCACATACATAAAATAAATAAGTCTTAAAAAGAAAAAGAGGACCGTGTGTGTGTGTGTGTGTGTGTGTGTGTGTGTATGTGTGTGTGTGTGTCTGTGTGTGTCTGTGTCTGTGTGTGTGTATGAAAAGAACAAGAATTTGAACACAACTTTATTGGGCTCCAGAGCTGCAAATTCAAATGATGAGTGAAGCAGCCCTCTCTGGGTATGAAGGTCCTGAACAACATCCTTGAGCTACACAGTTCTAATTAGAAATGCTCCTTTCTGGATAAAGAGTTATTGCCTCAGAATGGGCACATGTGCCACCACTTTTCAGAGTGCTAGGCTGTGTGTGTGTCCCACTTTTTGTCCTCTCCTTGGGTTGCCTACCTTGGTGTTCAGCCTATGACATCCTCACAAGTGTGGCCTCCTACCCAGCCAGGGTTCTGAGGAACTGAGAGAGGTGTCTGGGCAAACAGCTCTTCCTGCTTTATATTTGCAGCTTGAATGAAAGGTCAGGGGTGGGCAGAGGTAGGAGAGCTTCTGGCCCACAGGTGCCAGCACAGGTCATGTGAGTTATCTCGGTACAAACCCCACAGACACAGAAAGTGCATAAGCCAGGAAGGGAGGGCAGCTAGACCAGAGTACAGGTGGATGACAGCATCAAGCTCCACATCAATCCACCACCTCAGTACTGTCCAGGTCCCCCACAATGTTGTGTGCTCACCTAAGGTTTCTGATTTCACTTGGTTTCTTCTAGGTCATGGGGGTCACTGTACCATCACTGAATAGCAGGCATATATATATATATATATATATATATATATATAAAGTTTCCATGCCTGATTCAACTGATATGCAAACCAGCTTGCATAGAGGATTCTCACGGGGGAAACTGAGGCACAGGTCTCACTGCCATTTCCATGTTTCATCAGCTGGGTGCCAGGGAAGTCACATGCCCATCCAGCAAAGCAGCGGCTCTCACCTGGCCTGGGTGGACTGATGAGTTTCCTGTCTTCCCACCCCACTACTACAGGAACAAATAGGCTTGCCTTCTTCCCGGAAGCCAACAGAACAGGGTTGCATTATTCACAGGGAACTGGGTACAACTTGAAGGACAACTTGCCAGGCAGAGCTGTATCTTCCATCATTTTTACTGAGACCTAGGTTAGGCAAAACTATAGGCACTAGTGCTGTCTTATAAACCCTCTCTCCTCAACTTGCTCACTCACTCCAGGACACAGGGCCTGACAGCAGGGCCCAAAGGGAACCAACGATCTTTATTTATAGCTCCACACTGCTAACTGGGTTTTTACAAAGACAATTCTCGGCCATTTATAGAGGGCTCGTCTTCCCTTGGAAGGCCATGTGGTGTCCAGAAACGGCAGTGCTGACTAGGTGTAATTATAGAGGTGGTGAATACGTTGACCATAGCCATGAGAACTTTCCCCCTGTCATCCAAGCATGTCTTTCTCCCTTCGTTTAAATATTTTATCAGTCCCCCCATACCAGCAGAAGGCAAGCCTGATTGCCAGCAGTCACAGAACACAGGAAGGTACTTTGATAGGATGCCCACCGTTACGCCCTTGACCTTTCTGACAAAGTGCGCCATGAATAAGAAGGTGTTGAGGGCAGAGGGAGCTGCTGCATGGGGCTATCAAGGCTGGGGAGCCAGCTCTGGAATGTTGATTACCTGCTGATTTAACAAATACCTAGAAGAAATGTGAGTGTCCAGGAAAACTGTGCTGATAGGGGTTTTTTGTTTGTTTGTTTGTTTTGGTTTTTTTTTTGGTTTTTCAAGACAGGGTTTCTCTGTGTAAGCCTGGCTGTCCTGGGACTCACTCTGTAGTCCAGGCTGGCCTCGAACTCAGAAATCCGCCTCTGCCTCCCAAGTGCTGGGATCAAAGGTGTGCGCCACCACCGCCCGGCTGTACTGATGTTTTACTCTATCAACTCTGACCAAAACTATGGTCTGTGGTTGTTTCTCCTTAATCTACACAGGCAATCGGGGTCTTGGCCAGTCCCTGAGACACCCTGTGAGTCCTCTGCTTCCCAAACCAAATGGAGAGTGGTTTATGGTTTGAGGAGGGAAACAAGAGCCACAGGGCCTTGTCTTTGAGTGGATAGACCAGTCAAGGGCTATGGGATGGTGAGCCTGTGCTTGGGTGCACACCCTGACAGGCAGAGTCTGTATGGAGCACAAAGTGACTTAGAAGTGAGCTGGGTAGTGTTGATATTACCAAATTAGTCCCCAGCCATGTTAATCTCGGGCAAGACGGCATCCTGGCCCACAAAAAGGAGAGCCTTGACTCCACTATGATGCCTTGGAAAAAGCTCAATGATCCCGTTTGCTTTCTTTGTAGTTGATTTTTTGTTTTGTTTTGTTTTTTCTTTATCCCAATATTATTTCTGGTCTCAAAAGAGGCCACCTGAATTAATGTAGTTAGCAACTCTTACCCTCTTCCTAGAGTGAACACATGAAGAAAGCACAAGCTCCCCTCCCCCCACCCTCAGCCTGGCTCCGATGAGGAAAATTCCCAACACCGTGGGCCTGGATGATCTCATCTCTGCCTTCCCAGAAAGATGACGCACAGGTGTGCTGTCTATTTACATCTCTACTTCTTCACTCCTTGGGCAGAAATGGGGGGTGCTTCTGTGGAGCAGCCACCACACCCAAGGGTGCCCTCAACTCCACTCACCAAGTGGCTCTTGACAAGAAGTCCACCATGTCTAGCTTTCTTTTGTCCACTTGGGAAACAGGAAGCTCACTCATTTGACAAGGTGGCCACGACAGTATACACCCCCAAACACCCACAAGGGCTGACACTGTCCACACAAGAATCAGGGAGAGATCTTACAGAAAGGAACTTGAATTCTCTTGTGAGCACTGCAAGCTACAGAAACTGGACAGTGAAAAAACCTTGGGGATGATCAAGCTTGTCTAACATATGGGTAAAGAAGCTGGTCCCAGAGTTCCATCTTTCTACTACCAACTACACCGAGGCAGTGAAGGGTTCATTCGAGGCTCGCTTGGGCTGTAAAATAAAATAAATTCTTGCTAGCCTGAATAAAAGACACACAACCCAAAGCTTAGTTTGGGCAGGTTTTAAAGCTATT
Source organism: Rhabdomys pumilio (assembly GCA_030674055.1). Taxonomy (NCBI): domain Eukaryota; kingdom Metazoa; phylum Chordata; class Mammalia; order Rodentia; family Muridae; genus Rhabdomys; species Rhabdomys pumilio. The sequence continues at coordinate 32,307,618 of JANHMN010000002.1, read as the reverse complement.
TTAACTTATATTCCAGCCCTATGTCCATTGTTGCTATTTCTCCTGGTCACGTGCTCACGGCCCATCTCCTCTCATGGCAGCTTCCTCCTCCTGTGGTCTGCTCTCTTCTCCCTCTTGGTCCCTGCCTCAGATCCCAAGCCCGGAAACTGAAGCCTCACCTACCTCTCTTCTGCTTAGTTACAGGCAATAGACATCTTTATTAACCAATCATGGATAACTCTGGGGGCAAGGATTATACAAGAAAAGCCAGTGTATGTGAGGATCTGCTTATCTTGGAGCAGCCAGATTTTGGGGGGTACAGAATTTAGCATTTGAATACAAGCAGCATCTGACCAACTCACTACACTAGGCAACTTACGAAACCCTATGAAAAAGTGGTGATGTAACCTAATGGTAGAGCAGTACCTAGCATGTGCAAGGCCTTAGGTTTCACTCCTTTATTTCCTTCCCTGAAGGAAATGGTGTGAATGTCTTCCTCAGTGCCACAGGCCTCTGCATAGTTTTTCTCCTACTAGGGAAATGACCAAAGTGTACTTGATGCTCCTGGCCACTTGGTCAATTGAGAAATCAATTCCTCTTCTTCCTGAGTCCAGTGACCAGGAGCCTGTGATGTCACACAATGCCCTCAGTTCCCTCCCATTGGCAAAACAGAGGGTGGCACAGGCATGTTCTACTCACAGCACCAAGTCCCCGGACTGTCCACCTCAAGGAAGATGTATTCTTGCATTTCTAACTGATGTCTCAAGGAAATAATTAGATGTCACTACTTCAACATTACATTACAACTTCCCCGCAGATCCTAGAGGAAGGGGAAATGAGTTACGACGAGCAAACCAAGCTAAATACAGTCCGTAATTGAAAAAGTGGCCAAGGAAATCAGGAGAGGAAAATCAAGCAAGCCAGACCTAAACGGATTATCAATCATTTCCTTTTAGGGCAAGCTCCACTGCAACTTAATCAATTGCTATTGCTTCTCGAATTCAATGAGAAAACTGATACAGTGGGGAGAAGGGGAAAGAAGCCGATAAACAACGTTTATCATTACATTCTTGATGGATCTAGAGAATAAACCCCACTCAATTCTAGCCCAATTCCAAGTTTATCAACATAAAAGAAATGTGTTATTGTGAGCATTGAGGGCCAAGTGCAAGGAATGATCTTTTCCACGTGGTCCTGACACGTGGTATTCAGTAGTCATGACACAAAATGGCTGGTCTGAGACTAGGCAACCTGTGCTAGCTATAGAGGGTGGGGGCAACCTGTGCTAGCTTTAAGGCATGGGGATGTCCAGGTGGGGTTCAAGAAGGTGATTGTGTGTCTTTGGTATCTCCGAAGAAGAAGACACCTGTTGTCATAGCAAGCTGGTGGGTCTGAATTACTCAGCCAGTTAATAAGTATTTACCAAGCACCTACTACATACCAAGGACTGGGGATGGAAAGACAGAACATGACTCCTGCCCTTCAGGTTTTATAGTAACCAGGGGGTTCAGAGTGAACAAAAGACAGCAGGAGTGCCTGGCAGGCACAACAGGAGGAGGGGTACACACCTTTAGGCTTTCAGGGGTTGGCCCAACAAGAAGGAGGGGAAAAGTTCAAAATTGAGAGATAGGCTGGGATTCAAGGAGCTACAGAAAGACAGGCAGGTGAGGAGGCAGCAGGGAGGCCAAGCTGGGGTGTCTGCAGGATTTGAGAGACATCTCTGAGAGAAAGGGGAGGTCTAGAGGCAGGTTTGGGGTCA
>JANHMN010000002.1:32263380-32300880 GCA_030674055.1 Rhabdomys pumilio | reverse complement strand
TGGCTGAGGTATGGGCTCCCAGTCCTGGTGAGATTCTGACTAGTTTAGCAGAGTTGTGTTTACTAACTGAGGCTGCTGATGGAGTAGGACAGCAGGGGCATGGACCTTCCTCCCAGATGTGGCCTTGGCCAGTGTAGAAGATGCTGAGGTGTCAAGAAGGTTTCAAACTCTGATAAGCCAATACCTGGTTCTCCCTGAATCTCCCTTAGTTAAGAGTTCCCGCCCACTTTAAGACCACTTTTAAATTCCTTCCTCCACTCTGTAGGGCCTCCTTGTCAGTTAACCTCTAGGCTAAAGTCCATCACGGGGTCAAGGAGTTCCCATCCAGAAGAACTGCTTGGCTTCTATTTAGTCTCTAGCTCACACTTGGCTAAGTGACTTAATTTCTCCAAGTATCAATCATCTACCGAAAAAATGGGATGGAAGACTGTGGGTGTTAATTTCAGAATATACAGTCTGTCTTGGCAGATGATTTTACACCTGAGGAGGTGAGGCAAAAAGGAGGGCCAGGTGCTACTCTAATGAAGCTACGGGCAGTGAGGAACAACCAGAAATGGAGGTATAACAGGATGCCTTCTCCACAGGCACGATCAAGACCTAAACTGCCTACACTGTAGTGGGCGCCGCACAAGACAACCTATTAGTTGTAAAGCAGATGCCAGCTTCTTTTCTCAGACCATAAACATCCCTAGGGTAGGAAGCAGGCACTTGTAACGGGCCAAGACTCAGAAGGAGCCACGCACAATTAGGCACTTAATATATGTTCTGTAACAGCTCTGTCTTTGACCAAGTCCAAAGCTGGGGGGTCTCTGTGTGGGCAGACTGCTTCCAGGGCTGGAGAGAATTATCTACCGTGAAGTCCAAACTGCATTTTAGTGGGAGATTATTTTCTTTTAAGCAACTGTAGGAAGTAGGAGAAATGAGGTGCACACACACGGATGCCTTCATGTCAACACACTGCTCATTAGAGTGCCCTTCTTCCCCGGGGTTACACTGAAGAATCTTTTAAAAGGTCGGATAGCCACAGGACCCAGGAAACAGAGACCATGACTTCCTGCTGAAGTGTAGTCTGAGAGCATTTCTCTCCCTGCCAGCCCCTCATGATCCCCCCAACTTATTGGGCCCTGGTGTTTACAGCTCACTACTCCACAAATCTTTATTTCCCGTCACCCACTGGCCCAAGCTGTCCCCACTCCCTGTTTCTCCCAGACAAGTTAATAAGACGGAAGGCTCCCTAGAGGCCTGGAGCCGGCGAGCATTATCACTTGGAAGCGAGGCAGAAATCCTGACACACGGAAATGACTTCAAGCCTATTAATTACCCTTTCTTCTTTGGCAGATCTTTTGAAAGAAAGCTTGACAAATTGAAAGGAGGGCTAGGACTGCCTCTCCGCCCCAATTAAGACCCTGCTCCCATTCAGTAACACAAATCTGATTTCTGCTCTCCCTAAAAACAAAAATGAAAACCGCAAATTTCTCATATTGGTTCCTACCCCAGGTATCCCCTCTGTGATCCACATGAGCCCCTCTTTACAGTAAAGACCTTGAAGCTGCAGACCCTCAGGAGATGAAAGAAGAACGGTGTAGACAAGGCTTTGGTCTCCCCAGGACCTTTACTGCCTGGGGAGCCCTCTGAACACTTGGAGGGAGAAGGAGACCAAGCACAGGATTGATATGCAGCCATGAGCCTTGGACTTATCTTCCCTGTGACTGCGGTAACACTTCTGGGCACTGGATGCAGTTCCCTAGGACAAGCTGCAAAAGACCCACACAGGGAACTCTGGGTACTAGAAGGAGTGAAGTGCTTGGGGAACTAAGTAGGCCCCACATTTCCCCATTTTACTGTTTTCTACACTGATAATGACTCGATTCCAAGTTTGCCTGAGATAGCCCCTTCCTTAGGTAAAACTGAGAGACTTATTTTAATTCTCCAGAGACTTCTAGCATAGCTGTCTATTAAACACTACCACATGGATTCCATGGGAGTGTCAAACAGAACAACAGACTTTCATCTTAAAATCTATTCCATATACCAAAATTCACCAATGACACCATCCCCTCAGTTGCCAAAGGTCCAGAGTCTGAGTCAAACCCCCCAATCCAGTCTACTGGAATATTTGATCTTGCCTTTGAGTGTGGATTCTAGTCCCCTGGCCTCTCTGGCCCTCCTTTGCAGCCCAAGTCCCCACTGGAGCTCTGCAATGGAGGCCAACGGTCCTCCACACATCCCATCATGCACCTGGCTCTCCCTCTTCAGTTCTAGGGCCAGTGGAGCCCTTTGAGAGCAGAGCCATATGCCTGGCCCAGTTCACTTTCTTTTTATGATCTAGCCTGTCCACTTCTCTCATGTTCACTGCTCTCATCTTAGCCCTTGGCTCTCTCTCTTCTTGTGCTAACAGTGTGCCAAATCCTTGCCTGTTTACCTCCCCGGAATGCCCTTCCCATGATTCTCTGCCTCCCAACTCAAACAGCTCCTCCTCAAGGAGACCACTCCCAAGCACGTCCCTGAGTGGGGCTGAACCCTGATCATTATCTGCCCGTATCTTCTCCTCAGCACTTAGCAGTACCAGAAATAATGTTTCTTTTTTCTCTTGGTGGCAGTGAAGGCTGAACCCAGGGCCTTGCACATGTTGGACAAGCAAGCACTCTTACCACTGAGTTACAGCCCCAACCCTGACATTATGCACATCCCTTTTCCCCAGAGGACAGGAGCTCAAAGCAGACTAGGATTTGGTTTACCTTGTTGCTCATGGTACCGCTAGACACCAGTACAGGACCTGGACCATTAAGGTATTTAGTGCTCCCACACCAAGTGGCTGTCTATAACACAAAGTCAGGGTCATCAAGCCTAGGATGAATCCCTACAGTAGGAGCTGAGGTACCACTCTGTCCCAGGCTACATTCTGTCAGCTGGGAGAACCAAGAAGAGTACTTAGATGGGCCAGTACACACAGGCCCTGTTCCAGGAAAAACAACAACAACACAACAAAAGCAACGGCAAGCTAGACCCATTAGATCCCCAAGAACCCTGGAGAGCCCTTGACCACTGGCCCACAGAGCCTTGAAGAGCACATTGGACTTGTAGCCCATGCCTGGTTTTGACAAAGGCAAGGGCCACCCACCAGGGCCCTATTTTCATGGTCCATAGTCACCATATCTCATTTTAAACTCTAACAAAATCTTTAAGCCATTACCTCGGAAATCATCATTAAATCATTTGTTCTTTTTTATTAGCATCCCAGTAATTAAAGAGAATCATATTTCAGAAATCTTTAGCTGCACTTATCAAAACCCACCCTCCAACCAATCAATTAGTATTACAATAACCACGGTCCCTTGTTGCTGCCGCTATTAGCATTTTGATTGAATGTCTGCTGCAAAGTGACTGGTAACAGAAGATTGTGCTCTCGGAAAGTAACGTTTCTTTATTCGTCACCACTGAACCTTGTCTGGTTGTCTCTAGTCTCCACTCAAAAAGAGACAAGACGGTTCCCAAAAGCAGTCATTTTGGTCATGGATTCTATTTTCATGAGGTGTTTGATAAACTAGCTTTCATCGCTCTGGAGTCGCCAGCTCCACAAAGGGGCCTCCCATTGGCTGTGGCCTTGGCACTCAGGAGCTCTACCTCAGCTGTCTCACACCGATGGGGTGGAAGGGTGAGGAGAGTCCCTTCTGCTGCCTTCCTGTTCCTTACCCCCATCACCATAGATACCAGGTCATCACAAATTATCCCTTCAGAAGACTCAGATCCACTAATGACTGTGCCAGGGCAGGCGGTAGCCACCATTACTGCTGTGTGACCGTCATTATACACTTCTTCAGCAGACACTTGGAAACCTGACGTTCTAACATTCAGACTGAAGTCCTCCAGTTGTCATAATAATAAAAGCGCCAGTCAGTATAGAGATAGGTTAACGAGGTCTATTATGGGAAGAAAATGGCTGTCTTCAAGTCACAGGAATTGACATGAGTTCATTAAATCGCTCTCTTAGAATGTAGATGACCTGCTCCGCAAGATGAGATGCCCCACATCCCATCATGGATACCCTCTGTGGATAAATAAGGATCACTTGGCACACTGTGCAACCAAACCAACTCTGTAACCTTTCACTATTTCTCTAGTCAGCCACCATAGCTTCTTTGATGACAGGAGATATGCTTTGAACAGGATAAGGCACAGAAGTAGAGATGATTGCTGCTGTAAAAGACATATGTTCCGAATGATAAATATGGCAGCTGTCAAAATGGTATGTACCTGTCAATCTCTCTGTCTGTCCATCCCATTCATCTATCTGTCCATGCACCCACCCACTTGCCTATCCATCCTATCCATCCACCCACCTCCCCAGGCACTTACTCACCCACCTACTCATCCATCCATCTGTCCGCTCATCCATCTACCTGCCCACTCATCCATCTATCCATTCTCCCAGCCACCCATCCATCCACCTACTCATCCATCCACCCACCCATCCATCCTCCCCACTCAGTTCCACACCAAAGTATTTGCACGATCTTCATCTCCAGTGTAGATGACCTTGGCCTAAGGAACCTTTTACTGTTCCAAGCTCTCACTGCCTGGTCCCTGATACAATAATACAATACGCAACTGTAACAGGCATCACAAAGCTAAAGTAATACTTCATTAAGTTTTTTTTTTTTTAAAGCCTTCCACAATCCAGGGGAGAAAAAGAAAAATAAAGAAGTGTTATTAGCTTTTCCTGATTCCTTCCTCTCAGCCCAGTCCCCTTCTCCTCCTCCCTAGCTCCTGTCTCTACCTTGGCTGCCAGCCAAGGTTTTATAATAGTGTCAGGTAGCAATTTCATTTTTAAAATGCTCTTATCAAGGATTTAAGGTGAAAGATAAGAGCAGTACAGTAAATCTTCATAAAGGAGAGTAGTGTGAGGCATAGTATTTTACAAATCAAAACAGTTAACAAAATCAGGAGGCAGGGACAGGGAAACAGAGTGAGTTTAAGCAAGGGCTGAGGAGGGGAGAGGTGGGGCCGTGTTAAATAGAAAGATCATCTTTCAGATTTCCAAGCCCCCTTTGGTAATGGCCTTGGCATATTTGCTAAGGACCGCATGAACAGTCCAATTTCCATGTTAAAATAGGATGTCTTTAGATGGCATGTATATCGTCAAACCATTACACACACTTAACTGGGGGTTTTTGTCGAAGTCATCCGACCTGCAGCATGTGTTGCTAACATCACTGCTTCATTATTTATCAACTCAATTTCTTCACGGAATGACTAATAACACCACCACAGCTGCTCTCCTCTCCTCACCCCAGCTGCTACCACCCTGGCAGAAGCAAGAGTTGCTAGCTACCTGCCATGCCTTACTACCCCTTCTGCTAAAGAACCTTAGAGGAAAAAAAACTAAACCAAACCAAACCAGAAAACCAGGAAAAAAAAAAAGACTACCACTAACACCACCACCACCACCACCACCCAGCAGAACAAACCTAGACAATGCTTGTAGATGGGACAACTCTGTGGAAGCCACTACCCAGGGAAGGTTAGCCATGCCACTAAGGACCAGGCAAGAGGATCTAGGAGACTTTCAGTTCTACAGTCAAAGAACCACAAACTTAAACTATGGCATACACAGACAGGGATCAGTTGGTTCATGCCTATCAAGTCGCTCAACACTGGGGAAGTTGAGACAGGAGATTAGGAGATCAAGACAAGCCTGAGCTACGAGAGACTCCACCTTAAAACAAGCAAATCAAGGCAGGGCGTGGCACACCTTTAATTGCAGACTGGGGAGGCAGAGGCAGACTGATCTCTAGGAATAGGAGGCTAGCCTGGTCTGCACAGTGAGATCCTGTCACAAACACACAAAACAAAAATATAAAAGAGCTGAGGAGGTAACTCATTTGGCAAAATGTTGGCCTTGTGACCTCAAGAACATAATTTTGACCCCTGGAATCCATGGGTAAAAAGCCAGGGATGGTGGCATGTGCATGGGTCCCCAGTGCTGGAGAGGCAGAGCCAGGACTCCTGGGGCTGGCTGGTCAGCCAAGCTAGCCTACTTGACAGTCTAAGGGCAGGAAGAAACCCTGTCTTAAGAAAAGAAAGAAAAGAAAAGAAAAGAAAAGAAAAGAAAGAAAAAAGGGAAGAGAAGAGGTAGATCTAAGACACAGTGCTTGAGGTTCCTCTGGCCTCCACATGGACCTGCACACACATCTCTCACACACACACACACACACACACACACACACACACACACGCACACGCGCAGAGAGAGAGGGGGTTGGGGGAGAGGCAGGGGGTGACTTTTCTAATTTGATTCTTTATAGTATCTTTGACTACAGTGTATTTTTAACAAGGGCTACATAAAAGACAAAGGAGCCCCCACCCTCCTCCTCTCTTACACAGCCTCACTGGTGCATGTGCACACCTCAAGCACCCTGCAGGAGCATCCCACCCCCCCACCTCCATCCTACTCCCCCCCACCCCACCCCCACACAAGGCTGAGCTGCAGCCTTGTGGGGCAACAAAGCTTTAAAATCTTGAAAACTAAAATCATGACAGGGGTGCTTATTCTAGCTCTTTCTAGGTGCTTGCCAATCTCCTTGGGGACGTACCTGCAAATTCACAATAAATAAAAACACGCAATTAGATGATATCCTATTTGCCAACGAACAATTCAATTGTCCATTAAAACCCACAGTTCTAAAAATAGCGTCAAAAGAAATTATTAGGAATTGTGGGTACACGTGTTTCTGTTGTAAAACAGATTAGCACCGTGGGCAAAATACAAAGCTTCTTTTGTTAATCTTATTATTACCCCCCCAACACCTTTTGAGAGGTAACACAGAATGGGGGAGGGAGCAAATTAAACCATAATTTTCAGGCTACATTTTTTATTTTATTGTCAAGTCAGAAAAATTGCCAGGTGTTTCCAGCATCGTTTATACATAAACATACAAGCTGAATCAGGAAATCTCTTTCCGGGGCAAATGAATCAACTTAATTAAAAGGAGATTTCAGATGCCAAGACCAGAGAGACCTTAGGTCTATGAGAGCAGAACTTCCTCCCTGGCCTGGCAGGGAAAGTGCAGAAGCATTTTGAGTTGATCACAGATCTCTGGCTAAAGTACACCTTCCTATGGGTCCACCAAGGAGACATGCAGACTGCAAGACTGAATTGTGTGTGTACATGTGTGCTCATGTAGCCCACAGGTCAATGACTGGTGTCTTTCTCAGTTGCCCCTGCCCCCACACCTTTTATTAGACAAAGACTCTTACTGTGCCTGAGGCCAAATAAGCCCTAGGGATCTTCCTGTCTCTGCCTCTCCATAAGTGAGACTGAAGACATACGTGGCCATACCCAACTTCTTACAGGGGTGATAGAGGTCTTCCCGCAGGTCCTTCTGCTTTTGTGGCAAGCATTTCACCAGTGGACCTATTTCCCCAACCCTCTAGTTTTATTTTTTAAAACTTGTGAGACTCTTGTGTGCTCTAAGCTGTCCTTGAGTTCAGGATGGAGCTGAGGATGACCTGGAAGTTCTGATCCTCATGCCTTTTACTTTCCCAATGCCAGCACTGCGCATGAGCTGCTGACCCGACTGTGTGGGACTCAGGATTGAGCCCAGGGCTTTGTGCATGTTAGGAAGGCGCTGAATTACATCTCTAGCTCCTGGGCAGGATTTTTAAATCAAACCAATACTTTCAGGCTGTTTCTTAAACTTGTGAGCAGCAGCCTTCCAGAGATGCCCAGGGCATGCCTTGTGCTTTTCTAGGAACAGGAACTTGCACAAGCCTGTTGCTTTCCTTAGGTTCAGGAGCACTGGTCCAAAAACCGACCTTGACTACAGGGCCCAGACAGAGACCAGGGCCCAGGATCTGCTTTGATGATTTGTAAAGCAATAAGTCTTTGGGGAGTGAACGAGCCAAGAAGAGATCTGCGCCCTGAATGTACGCTAGCATCAGCTGAGGTAATGATGAAAGGAGATGAGGTTCCCAGCCCTTAGGATCACTTCACTGACTGACTGACCTAGGGTGGGACCCAGAAGTCTGGTGAGGCTTAGGAATTCTCCAGCTGACCCCAAGGTTGCAGCCCCTGATCTAGCTTCAACCTCTGGCTTTGCAACCAACATTCATCATGTGCAGAGTCTAACAGCAAACTTGGGCTAACTTAGCTCAGTGCTGACATACCGGCATCAAGGCTGGCCCTGGGGTTAAGCAGCTCTTGGGTTATTAGTAAAATATGAGTTGTAAGCAGAAGGACTTGAGAAAAAAAGACAGACTCTGACGGAAACACATCCATGCCCTTCTAAGGCTGTGTTGCTGAAGCCCAGACTCACTGTGGCTCAGGCTCTTCCTCAGTGGGCCCACAGCAGCTGGGTGGGAGGTGGGAAGGAGCCTAGGGCTGGTGAAAGACACAGAACAGGGGTCATTCTTGCTTCTGTGCCTATTCTGGGCCCGAATGGATGATGTCACCGCCAGCGGCAGTAGAAAGCAGGGCCATGAATCATCCATGAACCAGCCCAGCCCTCTGAGATAATAAATTGATGTCAGTGCTACGCATGTCCGCTGCAGAGCTGGTAGAGGACTGGCTTTGCCTAGGGTGCTGGGACACAGCCAGAGAAGGAGGTTCTTTCAATTATCTCCCGATACTAAGACGGGCAGCAAGCGGAGGGAGACATTTCTCTTTTGCAGGGGGTGCTCAAAGGCACACAACTCTCATCACTTTTAAATCCTGGCAGTTATTTTTGTACACTACTGGGCTTGCCAGTCACACCTGAGGACTAACAGAATCCTACCTATGCTAGGGTGTCATTACCCACCACTGCCTTGCCAGCTCCTTTACGACCAGAGAGCTCTAGGTGTTGCCCTTCTGACCCTCCACTGCACTGATGTAATTTAAAAACTCACTCCAGGACTGGATCTGGCAAACCCTTGCTTGAATAGGTTTCTAGGACAGATAACATGGGCAAATCAAGAAGTCTTCATGACAAACCTTGAAGTATATGGCTATTTTGCTGGTCTCACCCACCACCCATGGTGGGAGAGGAGGTATGCTGGGATGCCAAGGTAGATTGCCATATACACCAACTCTCCTGGTTCCTAACAACACTCTTCTGTGCTTTATTTTCCTAAGTAGCCAAGTAGACTGAACAGGCCACCTGGGAATCCCCCCATCTTGGTTGTTAGAGTTGGGGGTCCTGACAGCTCTTAATTGTGCTAGTCATTCCTTGGCTTCTAGAGAAATGACTGAGCCCTGGGTGCCACTAAACTAAAAATTAAATCTCAGATTTTTTTCAAGTGTTTTTTCTGCATACACACAAACACACACACCACCTTTAAACATTCCAATATCAATGTGTGGTTGGGGGGGGGGTCTCAGTTAACTGTGCTTGTATTACGTGTAACTACATTAAGATTGGGGACTGTGCTCTCAGCAACACAAAAGGTCTCTTTTCCTAATTCCTTTCTTTTAAAAAATTATTTATTTAAAAAATGTCTTAAAATATTAATATAATATATTATAATACCATAAAACGATTTGGTTCATCTCTTCCCTCCCTTTTCTTTCACAGAACTTTGTATAGCCCAGGCTGGCCTCAAACTTTCCAGATAGCTGAGGATAACCTTGAACTTCTGATTTTGCTGGCTCTATCCCCAGCCCCAAGCACTAGGACTGCATGCAGGCATACTTCACCATGACTCAGTGCTGAGAATGGAAGCAGGGCTTTCCATGTGCTAGACCAGCACTCTGTATTAACAGATACACCCCCATTATTATCTATATTAACAGATACACTCCCACTCCCTCTTTCCCTAATGTCTCCGGCACATAATTTGATTGGGAAAGGCCATCGGCAGGAGTGGTCGGAGGAAAAAAGAATTACCCATGGCCACCAGGACAGCAGGCCAATACAAGTAAGGCGACGTGACCAAACAGCAAGCTCTGCTCTGCCTTCTGTGTTATTTTCACAGTGTTTCTCAAACAGCACCACAGATGGATGGACTGGGTAGTGAGTGCGGTGCTGAAAGTAACTGTTTATTCCATACCACTTCTGGCAGCTAGAAGTCGGACATCAAGGCACTGGGACACCGGCAGGGCTGTGCTCTAAGGGAAGGTGTGCTCTAGGTGTTTCTGCGCCCCTTGGCTTGCAGCTGCACTGCTACAGCTGTTGACTCTGAGTAACAGACACCATTCCTCCGATGTCTTCCTTCGTATGTCCCTTCTTACAGGGATACCTGCCATACTGGATCAAGCTCCTCCAGTAAGACATCATCTTAATTTGATTTTATCTTCTAAGACTCAGATCTATTTCCAAAGGTGATCGTGCTGTGAAGTGGTTAGATCTTCAATAGACCTTTTTGGAGAACATGCCTCAATCTATCACATCCTCCACTGTAGAAAACTCCAAGTCCATACCAGGATCGGACAACGAGCTGCAGCCTGCAATCCCCAGGCAGTGGCCCTAACAGAATTCTTCTAGTAACAAAACAACACTAGTGGTGCTGGAGAGATGGCTCAATAAAGAGCACTTGCTGCTCTTGAAGGGGACCCATATTTGGTTCTCAGCATTCACGTTTGGTGGCTCACAATCGCCTGTAACCAACACCCTCTTCTGGCATTTGCAGGTATCTATACTCCTGTGCACACACCCATAAACAAATGTACACACACACACACACACACACACACACACACACACACACCTCACCATTTAATAGTGGGATGAGTGTAAAGCTAACATTTATAGTCTCTTGAGTATCAAATGCTTGACACAGATGCTACGTAAGCCTCAAGACCAGGAGTTAACATCAACAACCCTTTTAACAGATGAGAAAACAGAGGCTCAGGAAAGGTCAATAATTTGTTCAGTCATAGAACTTGATGTTCAAATCGATGGTTACAATTTGAACCTAAAAGTGAGACACCTACCAAAGCAGTCACCTTTTTCTCACAGAAGCCTGGGCACACACACCCCCAACCCCCGAGTTGGTATTTCCTAGACTCTGCAGCTCTAAACAAGGAAGACACAGGGGATGAGCTCTATCTGATGACTGCGCCAATCCTCATGCTAACTGACCTTCTTGGAGGAGGAGGCGAGTCTAAGTTTCTCCTCTACTTACAAGGCACTCTGGAATGTAGGGCCTCCCTGTTTTGGCCTCTCCTCTGGTCTTAGATGAAATGAAGTAAACAGGCTTCTTTTCAGGCCAAAATACTAATAATAACTCGTTGTCTGAGAAGACCAGCAGCTACTAAGAAAATCCCTCTACCCGGTCCTGTTTATGGAACAGCCAAGACAGAGGCAGCTCAGTGCAGAGGAGAAGATAAAGGCTGGTTGCACCAGAGTGTCTTGGAATGGCCAAGGCAGAAGCCACCACCCCGCCCTCCACAGAGTTTATATACACCTCCAGTGTCATTAACTGGGTATTTCCTGGACTCTGTAGCTTTAAACAAGGACACAGGGGATGAGCCTCTATCTGGTGACTGTGCCAGGTCCTCATGCGGTTTGTACAAACCGAGTCATTGCAATCGACTTCCAAAATATTATGCAGGCCAGACATAAGGACAGGTAGAAGAGACAGTACTGAGGATGCTGGGTGGAATGAAGTTTTCTTTCTTTTGTTGGAAATCCTTTTTCATGTTGATAGCTGTACTGGAGTGGAGTTTAAAAGCAAACATCTGACTAGGTCATGATATATGTCATCCATAAATTAGAAAACTGAGAATATAATTAAAAAGTGTCCCTCTACCTCTGTATTTCTGGTCACTTAATCTCATTTCTCAGAAGCAGAATGAGTTCTGATGTACAGACACTTGCATCGGTGATAGCATGTATACGCATGCATGAAGCATATGGGATGTTTTATTATGGCCAAATGATGTAAGCCTCAGGCTGATCCAGTATCATCATGTTACCTGATAGATAAGAAATCTGTATCTTAGAGAGGTTACGTAACTAACACAGCCCTGCTACAGAGCTAACATTCAAACTCTATGGATCAAGGGCCAGGAGCTTATCGTATCCACTAAGGCTTTTCCAGGAAAGATCTGCATTCCTACAATACAAGTTGGACGCAAAGGAAAAACAAAAAAACATTTAAAACATTGGGGTCTCCCTAATTCAATACAGATCTTTGTATTCATAAAGAAAGGCATGCTCTTATGGGGAGAAAGTGCAAGTTACTGAGCACTTTCCACTTGCCGTGGGCACTCTGTTCTCCCAGCTAGGAGCAGGTTACTACCCTCACAAGCAAGCCAAGCCAGGGCTCAAAGCTTGATTACCTCATCAAGAGCCATGTGGCTGCCCCTAAGCTTGGACTGCTTAAAGCGTCTATGTCTGTAGTGGTACAGATGAGCCAGTATCCCTAGCATCCCTGGCCCTCGAACACCCAACAGCAGCTCAGGCACAGAGCTGTACAATTGGTGGAGAGTGGGTATTATTTGTGCGCGCGTGTGTGTGTGCGTGCATGCGTGTGTGTGTGTGTGTGTGTGTGTGTGTGTGTGTGTGTGTGTGTGTGTGTAAGGATGCTCGGCTCGGAACCTCTGAGTTCACAGCAGAGTAACTTCCCCTGGCTTTCTGTGACTCGTGGCCCAGTCCTCCATGGCCTCCAGAAGTGCACAGGGGCGCCAAGTTAGGAGGAGCTTTTAATCAAGTCGCCAACCCCAGGGCTCCATTCTCCGGGGCCTCTGCACTCTGCTCTCCCCTAGCTCTTCACAGTCTCCGTCTCTGTGGGAACAGAACCCAACAAAAGACTCATTCTGACTCTCTAAAAAAACCCACTTCTGGGTCAATGAAGTTCTGACCCCACGCCCACTCCTTCTCTGCTTCCTCCCTGCCCCAGCCAGGAGAGGCAGGAAGATCTATCAGCTCATAGCCTTTTTGGTGCCAGGGCTTTTGTGCCCAGGGCAGAACTTGATGATTTTTGCCTTGGGCAAAAGAAAACACAGCTCCCCCAGGAAGCCAACTACCCCTGACTCTACAGGCCCCACTAGCCCTGGAACTCCCCCCATCCCCTGCCACTGTCTTGTTGCTAGGGAGTGGACAGTTCTGTCCTCCAGTCTGCAGAGCAAAGCAGGTGAACAGAAATCAAGCAACTGTGTTGATTAATATCTCAAGAGACAGCGCCGGAATGGGCGCTTCCGGAATTGAGTTACCTCAGGGAAGAAAAAAAAAATGGAAAAAAAAATTTCCAGTGTGCTCCTTGCTTTCCTGTCAGAAATAAAATTAAGGTCTCGGATCGATGTTGCCAGGGCTGGGGACATCTACCGGAATCTTTAATGGCTCCTTCTACATGTTCAAATTCACATTCCCTTTCAACCCTGCCCTTTTAATTGGTTATTTGCGAGGTCATGTTTGCACCAATTTCTCGGGAAGGCTAATAGTGTTTATTTAATGAGAAAATAAAATGTGCAGACAGCTCCGAGGCTGGTATTAAACGAGGGATCTGGGTAGAGAGTTGTGGCTCATTGCTATGCCCTCACTGCTTCCAGGGTATATGGGCTTGAGGATTAGATATCTGCTCAAGGTACAGAGGCTTAGGGGTCCCTCAGGGCAAGGACAGTGAGGGTATATAAGCGTACCACTCCCTCCGACACCCTCAGGGTAAGAACATGCTCAGCAGGATGCACAGAACCTTGGGTTCTGAGACTCTGGCAGGTCAGGAAGTGGGAGTCCATTCACTGCTTCTATTGAACTTTCAGGTCCTCCCTCATTCTAACTAAACCATGCCTATGTTCAAGCCTGTATGGAACTCTGTAGCTTTAGGTACCCAAAGCCATCAACTAAGGCTTGCATGAGCCATACCTGGCCCCCAAAACCTTTAGACCACAAGGGGACACTCAGGGACACCAAAATCCTATGTCATTGTAATGATTCCTTCCTAGAGTCCTGGTTGGGAAATGTCTTCCTTCAACAGCTACCCACACTGACTACAGACGAATGGTTCACTCTGGGAGGAGAACAGGTTTTTCGTGCTACCCCCATCAGAACCACATACTTGTTAACAGCAGCCAATGGGCAAGTTTGGGAGCTTCTTCAGGCTTATAGCCTAGAATGAAATCTCTGAGGGTCAGGGCCTCAGCTCCAGGCATCTGTGACAGGCAACTGCCTGTCAACTGCAGAATTAGTGTCAATGCCAATAATGACCCACCACTGGTTTACAGTTTTTCAATAAACCTGTTAACGCATCTCAAACTTTGAACGGAACAGAAGGGGAGGAAAAGAACAGGCCAGTGGGATGACTCAGTGGATAAAGGAGCTTGCTTCTCAAACCTGACAATTTTGAGTTCTGTCCCTGGATCCCAAACAGGGGTGGAAGAAGAGATCCAACTCCACAAAGTTCTCACACTATGGCACACAGAGTCACATACCCCCCCCCCCACATACACACAGAATAATAAATCAAACATGTTAGAAAGAGGTAGGAAAATACTACAGCTATAATTCTAGCAGGGCCAACAGACAGGTCTTGCTCTAGACCCCACAGGTGGGCACTAGTAAAACATCCTGTCATGTTGTAATAAATGCCACAGCCAGCTGAGACATTGCTCATTCTTATCATGTTTTCAGGCACCCATGCAACAGCCTTTCTCCCAGACCTGGCCTTCTTGCCAAACACCCTTCATTCACACAACACACACACACACACACACACACACACACACACACACACACACGAAGGCAAATATATAGATGGAGGTAGATAAGTATAGATTTAAGTTTAGAGTTTTATTATTTACGTGCATGAGATTTTTGCCTTTATGACTATCTGTGCACCACAGATGCTCACCTTTGAGGAGGTGGTGAGCCTCTATGTGGGTGCTCGGAATTGAACCCAGGTCCTTTGCAACAACAAGTGCTCTTAACCACTAAGCCAATTCTCCAGCCCCCAAACATCCTTCTTAAGTAACAAGTCACACTTAAAAAGCTCGTGAAGCCCAACTATGCCCTCCCACCAGGTAAATAAAATCAATTCTAGAATCTTATAAGGGGAGACATGCCCATATTAACATTTCACTTGGCATCATACACTAACAAACTGCTGGTTTTATTTTTATTTATTTTTAAATGGGATTTACATATGTTGCCCAGGCCAGCTTTAAACATGTAAGCCTTCTGTTTCAGCATCCAGAGTACTTGGGCTAAAAAATAATATCACTTATGCCTCTGTGAATTTCTTTTTACATGCCTCTTTTTTTGACAAATAGGCATCAATAAACAAATAATTACAGTACTATCCTTAATCATCTTTATATGGTGTATATAAAAGAGTCAATCTGGGCTAGGGAGGTCAATTTCAAAAGTGAGCATCTGGCAGGTTTTCAAGACATTAAGTACTGGGTTGTTTTTTTTTTTTTTTTTTTTTTTTTTCCCTCCTCAGAAAAGCATTATCTTCTATCATGGCTTCAGTTACATTTTCCTGGTATCATTTTAATAAATAAAAATGCTTACAAAAAATAACTGAGACCTTAAACTTGGGTCAACTCCTTTTGGGGTGGAGACTGAGCAGGTTTTGAGAGAAGAGCCAAGGTCTAGGTCCAATGGCCTTGAGACAAGCCTGCTGACATGACAAGCTATGGCCTCTGGCAGGATCTGCCCACACCGGGCCTCTTCAGTTGCTACATGGTATGCAGCCCAAGCAAAGGACTTCTCAGTTCCAAGGCTGTGATGGTGGCTGGTGCCAATGAAGGGTCCTTTGAGTGGGGCAATGGCTGTTTGGAGCTGTTGTTTCTCTCCTGAGTCGTTAGCATTGCCCTTAGTACAGGACTGAGGCTGGTGGGAGGAGCCTCCATCACTGTAATCTCCATTTTGCTCTCTGTGTATCCTGTTCCCTTGCCTCTGGCAATGTTCCACAGCAAACAGACCTGCTGGGTAATGGCAGCTACAGGGATGCCAGGGCCAGAGACTACTCCCTCTCTAGCCAATCCTCCTGACTTCAAAGACACCCATTCATTACCCACAGGTGCCCCCAACTGTCCAGTTCTTCCCCTGGAGGGTCCCAGGAGTTGAGAGTTCAGGAGCCCAGGGTCTGAGGTCACAGGAAGAGTCTGATAAGGTTTTCCCGGAATAAGCCTGATGCTAGCTAGGGGTTCTGTTCTCTTGGCGAGAAGTGAGCGTGGACAGAATCGACCTCGGCTGCCACATGCCTATATTCCATGCCCTCTACAGGGCTGAGCTGTGGAGAGCAGGAAGAGAGCTGAGCTGCCCTTCTCTCCCTCCCACCAGCAAAAGAGCAAATTGGAAGGACACCGTCTACTGCCTTCCCTACTTCTCCCTCAGGTGCCCGCTCCAGCCCCACCCTGGGATCAATATCTAATGCTGAGTTCAAGATCGTATCTGCCATTTGCAAGGATAAACCAACAAACTCACCACCCCTTCCCCCACCCCCAATGATTAAACCCTTTGATGATCTGCTCAGTATTTTCCAGGCTACCTCTAACAAGCTTTAGAGAGTAAATGAAATGACTCTGAGAAAATTGGAAAGGCATAGATCGTCTCACAGAAGACCACGGATGAAATGATGGGAAAGGAACAAGGATGGCTCCTCGCTTCTACCAGGAGCTCCCCCAAACTTCATGTGACTTAGTTTCTCCCTCTGAAAATGAGGAGTAACACAGACAGCAAGAAGGGATGGTGTGGTTAGAGCAATCTGTGAGGAAGCAGTCTAGACCCTCATTGGGTCTCCTGTTCACAGAACTGCCGGGTACCAGGCCTGCCTGCAGAGCAGCTGTGAGCTTGGGCTGCAGGTCACACAGGCAGAGCTGATGTCTCAAGTTCTGCTTCCTCTTGGGTGCATCCCTGGGCAGCCCGGCTCACCTCTGGCTATTCGCCATGTGCAGCCCCTGTGTTGACACCAATGCTCGCAGAGCACTGGCTGCTTCTACTGTGATGGTGAACACAGTCTGTTCAGATAACCCTGAATCTGTGACAGCAGAAGTCAGGGTAGGTGTTGAGACAGGATGCCCATGACCACCTTCAGAAATGAGGGACATCCTCTACATCCCACCTCTCTGACTGCTGGGAGCACCCCAAGATACCCCATAGTTATGCCCCTCTCAAATTTCCTCAGCAGAAGGAAGCCCAGATCACACCAGCTTCCTGAATGGAATACATTCATGGATGGCTCTTGTGGATACAGAGATGACTCCTCATCCTATTTTGGGCTGGAATAGACCTCCTCATTTCTGATGGCATCAGAGGTCAGAATCTCCCTCTAGTCAAGGTCTCTTCCTAATAACCCCACTGTAGGCTATTCCTAGCAGAGCTGATTCCCAGAGATCCCACCTATAGTAACTATTCATATACACCCCACCTCCAACCCTCACCCCTGGTTTGTTTTTTTTTTTTTAAAGGATATAAAGTTACAGGCCAGACACACTTGGTTCCTGTGGCTCCTCAATCACCTTCCCATATTCTTAGAGAAAGAAACTGTAATGGTCAGACGCTGGGCAGGTGTGAAGAAAAACCCTAGGCACCTCTGCCTCCGATCTTAGTCCCTGAAGCTAGAGGAAGACCAGTTTTATCTAGGGATAACGTGGGCTTCCATACTACATAGACCCACTGGGAGACAAAAATCTAAACTCTTGTCCCCAGGATTCTCTCCCATGGCACTAGTGAGACCAGGCTGGCCCCTCAGGGGACAGAAGTCAACTGCCACTAAAATATGCCTCAGAATTATCTTTTCTTCACAGGAATCACAGGGAGCAAGGAGAGGTGGTGGCAACCAGAAAGTAGAGTGGCAACTAACGCGACCTCTGTCTGCCTCCTACTGGTGATAAAGGCCCAAGAGAGCCTGGCTCATGGGCCCAAGGCTATGCCCTCTGCTGTGGCTCCAGACTCACTGTAGATGTGTAGATGTCCATGCTCCTGGGGCCAGGGACCAAACACAGCCCAGGCTACCACAGGGCTGGGCAAGAAGACAGGAGCTCTCCCAAGGCAAGTTGGCTAGATGACTAACTGAATCAGTGAGGGACCCTGCTTCAGCAAATAAAATGGAGTGACCACGGAAGATATCTGACATCAACATGACATCTACACGTCCCACACATTTAACATACGTGTGCATGCGTGTGTACACATATACACACATACACACATACACGGAGGGAGAGTGGAGGAGAAGGAAAGATGGAGAAAGACAGAGACAGAGAGCTGGGAAATTAGTTCATTGTGCTCCAGACCATGGATTTGATCCCAGATCCTGACACACATAAGAAAAGGACACAGTCGCTGTGACACAGCTCAGCAAACTCCTGAGATTGTGGGTTCTGACACTGACTGCTGGGAGCCATATTAAGATGCCATCACACACCCAGAAAAACCTGTTCCTATCTGGGCACTCAAAGAAAGAGGAAGCTATGAGGACTTAAGAGTCTCAGCTCTCTTAAGCCTTGGTATTTCAGCCATAAAATGGTAAAGATAATTACCCTAAGAACTAACACTTAGGCACACTTATTCTTGGCCTTACACTTGCCAAGCAACACTATTAAAATTGGTACTTGTCCTGGTTGGATTTTTTTGTCAACTCAACACAAGAGTCATCTAAGACGAGGAACCTCAATTGGGAAAATGCCTCCATGAGATCCCCTGTAGGGGCATTTTCTTGATTAGGGATTGATGTGCAAGGACCTAGGCAGTCTAAACAAGTCTGAGAAAGAAGCCAGTGATCAGGGCCTTGACATCCTTTGATGATAGACTGATGTGTAAATTGAAATAAACCCTTTCTTCTCCAAGTTGCTTTTGGCCATGGTGTTTTATCATAGCTTTAAAAACGCTAGGACACTGCTATTATTACGTTCACTTTATCAATGAACAGAAAAAGCATAAAAATGTGCAGTCATTCCTCCCAAAGTCACAACAACTCTGTGACTCCCAAGATGGCTGTGGGGGTCAGATTATGAGAGGCACAAGAAAACTGTGCTTTGGTTTCTCATTTAAAAAAAAAAATTATGGATAGGTTTTTGTGTCTGTGTGTCGGTCATATAGAAGCATGTGCATAGGGAGCCGGTGGAGGCTGGAAGCCTTGGATCTTCTCCAAGGGGAGCTACAGGTGGTAGTCAATGATTTGAAGCAACTTCTGGGAACCAAACTGTGGTCTCTGACACAGCAGCAAGTTCTCTTAACCACTGAGTCATCTCCACGGCCCCTTTGCAGACAGAATCACTCTACATTGCCTAAGTTGACACTTCTATCTCATCTGAGTAGAGGAGACTACAAAGCCTGTGCTGCCATACCCAGCATAGTACTGAGAGATCTGTGACATCACCAAGACAATGCTGGTGATGACAGAAAGTAATCGGAAACTGTACACCACGGGGAACCCCTTCCTCCCAGCACCTGTCCATCTCCATCTCCAGGGTAGTGGGAATTTTTGGTTTTACCCTCCTTGCCTTCTCTCCTTATCCTCTACCCTGCCCTGGTCCATCCAATGTTCAACTCTCCATCTTGAGGATGCTGCTGTAAGTTACCTTAGCAGGCATATGAGGACAGGATATGCAGATCTCTCCCTGGCCCCCCTTCATTGCTTCCTGCCTTTCACTCTGCTGCTTCCTCAGACGGGAGAGAGGCACAGCCAGCATGGGGTAACCATTTCTGACAGGAGATAGTGGGGAATGTAAACAATAGGTGTGGCAAGGAAACAGGCTCACCCAGGTTCCTTCCCTGGAGAACACCCCACAGCCTTTCCTCACACCCCACTTCAAAAGCACTGCTCACTAACACCCCATTGATGAGGGCCCCAGAAACGAGGCACTTCCAGAGCACAGCAGAATACCGCACTAACTCATAACCTCCTGAAGGAGGATGTTCTAGATTCTTCCCCTTTTCCCATTCGAAGCAATGATTTGAACATGTTCTTGCTGGCAACGGTTGCTGCCAGAATTGACAAATCTGTTCAACACGACGGATCCACTCCCAAGCAAAGCTCAGACATCAAGCAAATCATTTCAAAGGTTTGTGGACCCCAGGTTGAGTGAGACCCGTTTTCTATAACAAGGACTGGCCAGGGAGAACAAAGAAGCACAGCTGTCCCCCAAGCGTTCCGAGGCTCCACAGGAGCGGTCCCAATCTGCAACTGTGGTAATCAGCTAACAGACTCAAATAAGTTTTTTCCACCTCCTTTCACTCAGTCCTAGGCTGACAGGCTGTTCCCTGAGCCTTCTCTGATGCAAACTGAGAGTCCAATTGAGTAATCACTATGAATAATTTCCATTAGGATCACCAAGTGCTGAGGTTGGCAAGGGGCAAAGAGAGCCAGGGTGAGAAAAGTAAATTGACTCAGTGTGCTGGGCGTGGCCGCTCAATTCCAGCCAGGGCTCCCTAGCCAAAATGGTTTTCACTGTCTGATACCCAGACTCACTGTGCTACGGTGGCCCTCTGTCATTAACATATACACACATCCACTTGCTGGATTCTGCATCTCCCTTGTACCTTTTGTCAATGGGATGGGAGGAGAGAAGCCCGGGAGAGGAAGAAGGGACACTCTCTTACGACGGGGCCATCTTACCTCTGTGCCTGTTGGTGGTTTTGTCAAACATCAGCATCGCATCCTCTACCTGAAAACAAACACAGAATAAAAGCTGCTTCAGGACTTTTCATGAAATACACAGAACATTACAAATACAGATTGTGTGGGGGTGAGGAAGGTGGTCTCCATTGCTAAAGTAATAGCTGCTCAAATAGAGAATATTTGTAAAAAAAAAAAAGGGGGGGGGGCAAAATTCCAAAATCCACTCAACCTGGCATAACCTTAGTTAATGGATGTGCAGTTTCCTTTGGGTGGGGATGGGAAGGGAGGGGAGAGGGAGGGAAGGAAAGAGAGAGTGTAAGTTTTCTGTGGGCACCTGTATTCACAAACAAATACACCCCCTGCATGTAATTGAAAGTAAATTGTTTTTGAAAATCTATGCCTCTTTTAGAATTGTATTATATTGTATCATTTGTGGGATGTTATTGTCTTTTCTGTTATATAAATGGCATTACAATCTAGCAAATACTTCACCCAGGTCAATACAAAGTGGCAGCTTGACAGTATTCCACAGAGCAAGAGGCCACAGCTAACTCCCCTTTTAAAGTATATTCTGTTCATTTGGTTATATACAACAGACTTCAGTATCCTCACTCTGATGGGCTGGACTGCACTCTCTAAAACTTGTAATTAAAGTCTTAATTCCCAGTTCCTTGACTGGGTGACTAGTCTTTATTTTTATTTTTAAAAAGATCTAAAATGTTTATTTCTGTGCATACACCTGTGTCTATGTCTGTCCGATATGTATGTGGGTGCCTGTGGAAACCAAAAGGTGCGTGATCCGTGGAAACTGGAGTTTTGAGTTGTCTGACATGGGTGCTGGGAACCCAACTTGGATCCTCTGTGAAAGAAGTAAGTGCTCCTAACCACTGAGAAAGCCGTCTCTCCACTCTAACTAGGTCTTTAAAGCGGCAGCAACACTAAGAAGAGATCATTAGAATGGGCTTTAATCCTATCATACAAATGGTACCCTCAAACGAGGACAGGAGGACAAAGATACATGGGGCTGAGAAACCACAGGCCAACAAGACCTCAGTAGGAACCAACCCTGCCACCATGCAATCTTGGACTTCGGCTTCCAGGATACCAGACATGAGACAAACAGGGTTTTGGTTGTTGAAACTCTTCAGCCTCTGGTGCTTTGTTACGGCAGCCCTAGCAAACTGGTGCACTGACGCTAGGGCTCTTTCAAGGCAATCAAGAAGAAAAATACCCAGACTGGCTTCTGTCTCTCTTCTCAAACACCCTGCAACTCCTGGACATTTCCAGCTATAGGATTCCACACAGATCTCAAGAAACAACATACAGCTCCACAACCCACCCCTCTCAGTTGTTGATCTCATTTTTTAGGTCACCCACCGCCTTCATCTTCAAGAAGGCTTGCTTTGCCGGGTGAACTAGTTGCTTTCTTCATGGATTCTGGACTCAACAATGGTAGCTGAAATACAACCCAACCCATCATGCTGCTATACAAACTGTCAGCCAGAAGGCTGTGCTTTGGAGCAGTCTGGGTGTGTGTGTGGCCGGGAAGATCTTAGAACTCTGCTTTGCTCAAAGGCTCACAAGGGAGCCGTCAGCCAAGCCACCCGAGGAGGAATCACAGGCCACTCATTCCTCACTCCTCCTGCATGCAACAGTGAAGTGAGGGTTAACATGGTGCCTCTGGACAAACCGAACTTATTTTTCTAGATCCTATCACATACAACAATGGAGAGAGCAAAGTTCAGGCAAGAATGGAAAAGGCAAGCAAGCCAGTCTGGAAGAGATCTGTCTCACTTAAAAAATCCCTTCTGGAGGCAGGGGCCCCCTTTGTTGCTAAGCAACCCAGGCTGAACAAACAGGCTCCTGGGGCCTTCCCCTTCTGGTGCCCCCCACTCCTGCAGTCATTTGCTGTGGAGAGGGTAACCTTACAGGGAGCTGGCCCCCGCTTTCTCCCAGGCACCAGCTGGCAGGAGAGGCAATGTTAGTTTGAGATCACTTGAACAGGGCCTCCTTCTCTGGGCTTTTCCTGCTCCCCATGCCTTGGCGGGCTTCAAGAGTCCCCCAGACACCTGCTGAGACCATACGCCGCCCATATACCACCCAAGCAAATCACCATAAGATCAACCGGTATGTTTGTACACAGAGCAGTCACACTCCAGCATATGGCATCTCAGACTCAGGCCTTGGGATGCCAGAAGAATTCAGATGCCTGGGGCGCGGGTGTAGGTTGGGGGTAAGGCCTGCTGCGGGTGCAGGTAAATGCGACATCTGCTTCTTTGCACCCTTTTCCACATTTTCTGAGATGTTTGCCAAATCTTGATTTTTAACTGAAAATGTCTAACAGTGAAGAAAACAGCCTCCCTTCTGCGTTGGCCATGTTTTGGTACTGAAATTCAGTTCCCCGTAGGAAATAAATATTTTGAATTAAAAAAAAATTTTTTCCCCAAAGCTGTCTTTCAGTGGTTCGTAATTGGCTCCCCGCTTCTCCTGGCTAAGTTTGCCTGCTTTCTTCTGTAGCCTCCGCACTCCCTCCACCCTGGTGAGCATGGGGGGAGGATCTGTGTGTGTGTTTTGGGGACAAGTATTGTTGTAGAGAATAGGGCTCTTTCCCCTGCAGTCCAGCTGTACAATGGGACTTTCGAAGACCTCCTGAATAGATAAAAGTGTCAGGGTGCAAGAAAAATTCTATTAACGTTTTACAAAATACAACATCTAAGAAGTAGCTGGAGAGAGAGAAAGCGCGGGGTGGGGGGGAGGAGAGGAATCAATATGGATAAGACCCAGTGCTGAGGGGTGGGGGCACTTTTCAGTGGTTGCAAACACTTATTAATTCAGAGACACCATCAATGCAATGGAAATCTGGCAGGGCAGCAAGAGCTGAAACCAGGAGAATTTGAATACACAAAGACTGAATAGAATGAACCCCCCCCTCCCGGCCTCACATACGGGCCTGTTTCTCACAGTTCTTGTTCAATCAAACAGAAGCGGCTTGTACATGAGTGAGTCTCCATCATGGAGTCTGGAGAAATGAGGGACACAGTTGAGGTGACTAGTGTCAGTGCGAGGAGCCAGTTAATTGGCAGCGATCTCAGCCTCCCTGTCTCACGGGGAGCCCCCATACACAGGGTCACACCTGAAACTGGCACAGAGGAGTTGTCTGTGCATCATAAGCCTCCGGGAAGGGCTGAGGAGGGATGCATGCTGGGTGAGCGATAAGCTGTTTGTTTTCTGATCCCAAGAAGAGACATCATTAACCCTGGGAAGTACTTCTTGAGGAACATGGTCTGGACCTTATAACCAACACTCTCTGTGGCAATGTCTTTGCACGCTACTGCACAGATTTCCTCGTACCAGAGGTGGCACCTGAAGGCCCAACAAGTCTTTTGAATCCCCTAAGGGAGAGAAGGGAGAAGAGTAGATGTCTCAACTTTAGGTGGCTTTGTCCCACGCCCTAGACCTAGAATGGTCTCTTTCGGAGAAAAGCTTATTCCAACCATGAGAAATCTCTAGTAATGACCCAAGGCAGGTCTACATGGGTAGCCTGTCTTCCTGAGTAGCCCATCTTTAAGAATGGAAAAGCAAAGTCATGCAACTTTTAGGTCAAACAGTTGGGAAGGAGATACTCTGCCTTTGAGCCTGGAAGGTCTAGCATGTGTGTTTCGGCCTATGGAAGGTTCCAGAAAATCTCCCTCAGTGGGGTATACATAGGAATGGAAGGAGAGCAACACCAATGGGCTCTGAGACCATTACACATATTAGATTTGCCAGAGCCAGTTGGCCCACAGACCTTTGACACCCCCCCCCTGCCCCCAGGATTTGTGTACCTCGTTAGCTCTCAGCTCCTATATGTGCTCCTACTAGCCTGTGGCCTCTTTTCCTTCCCCACCTTAAACAGTGAGAGCCCAAAATGAAGAGGTTGCTTTCTCCTCTAAAGAATATTCATACCCAACACATATGATGACCCCCTAGGGGACTGCAGACCACAGCAGCCATCCCTCCTCTACTTGGCTCTTCTCTTCTCTTAGCCAGTGATCATCTAACATCCTGAAGAGTCGAGAGCAGAGCCAGGAGTGAAAAGATGACAAGGAAAAGAGTTTTTCAATATCAATCAAGCTGTCCCTGCCCTGACACAGAACAAAATTAGTGTCTGCCTGCATGATGCTAACTTTCCTTGTATCGAATAAACCAAGATTAGTGATCAACCCAATCTTGACTTAAAAATCTAGCCAGTGGCAACTTCATTTGCTTCTACACACCCTGCATGGATCAGGCACTTCCTACTTGCAAAGCGTTAGCCTAAGTACAAACAATGGGCAGGTCCCATGGCTCTGTTGGACAGGTCACATTAATGAACCAACACCCAATAATTTTGTAGTTTCTCTTCCCAAAGAAAAGAAGTCTACTTCCTCGTTCTTTTGAATTGGGCCTGGGCGATGAACTGAGCTGAGAGAAGGGTGTGCCTACTGGGTTCTGGCCTGAAGCAACTCATCAAGTTTCCATTTGCTCTCTAGTGCACTTTGGCCATCACCATGAAAGGGGCATGCCTGGGCTAGCCTGCTGAAAGATGATGGGACAGGAGACATGGTGCAGGACAACTGTCCCCATTTTCCACAGTAGAGGCCCAGTTAAGAGCAGGAAGATCAGTAAACTGTTCCCAGTGTCCCCTGGCCAGCAGCTACTGGCTGCAATTGAGATTCTGCAGTTTGTTACACAGCATCCCTGCAGCAGGAGATAATGCATCTGCAACCTGAGCAAATGTACAGCTCCAAAAGAACACCTTGCTTTCAGAAGACGCAGTTTTAAATAAGATGGTAGAGCAAAGGCAAGAAAAAAAGGCAGAAGAAGGGGAAATACATGGTGAGAGCCCGGTATTTAACCACCAGCCAGGTTCCACATTGCAAATGGAATCTTCCAGATGGACACAGGTAAGACACCTCTGCATCTAGGTTTCATCCTAGCAGCAGGGTAAAGGCCTAGGTCCTAGAAAGACCAAGAAAAGATGAAAATATGTTTCTCATTAAATGAACACTGTGAAGATTCAACAATAATTACCAACCAAAGTCAGTGGGGGAAGCCATTCTAATCCTGACTTCTTTAACTAATGAGAGAACCCTCTTTCAAATACCCCAAAGATTTAATACGAACCAGACAGTTTTGCTGTGTGATTCTGATGTGGTCAAACAATATTGACTGTATCCAAAGTTTAGACTGTACTTGCCCCAGCTCTTGTTGGCTGAAGAAGCAACCTTTGAAGTCACAGTGCAGAGATGCCCACAGAAGAGGAAGTCACAAGTTTTCTTTGTCCAGTTATCTGAGCTCAGTCCCCTGGACTGCTGTTCTGCCCAGAACAGAATTGCTTCCCTGGGCACAAAGCAGTTGACAGAAGGCAAATACAGAAAATTTGTTCTCAGGGGAAGCCTAAAGCCAGGAACAGAAGGTGATCAAGACAGGAAGTGCTGCACAGAGTCCAGGGAGGGCCCAGATTCTCAAGTTAGCTTCACAGTATCTCAGGGAGTTCAAGGCATCTCCCTGTCTGTCCCCTGGTAGCCTCTGAGAAAGGAGGGAATTGTATGAGATGGCCTTTAAGCTCTAAGGGTGAGGATTCTGCAGAGGATGCAGAGAAGAGGCTGTGGAGCATGTTGGGAAAGAGGGGAAACAGGACAGACACTACAACATCTGGGAGCATCAAATTCCCCACTGAAAACTGTTTCCCTTTGAAAACTGTTCTGTGAGGCTTTTCCAGAGCTCTGCTGTGGTCAACATACACCCTAAGACACTTCCTACTTCCTACACCTCCTGGGACGCCAGCAAACACCCCCACACATCATACCTATTGAGAACAAAGCAGGAAACCGCACTTCAAATGGTCCTTAAATCATCTATCCAGATGTGAGGAGGGAAACAGGGAAGAGGAGAAACCTCCACTCTTCCCCCAGAACAAACTCTCTTAGATCTCTCTTCCTGATCCCATATGGATGCTTCAAGGGTTAGTTTAAATCAACGCCCGAAAATGCAGGACAGGCGATATGACAGTGCACAGGGCTTAGTGGCCTTATTATGCTTTATAAATTCAAAGCACTGAGGTTATTTGATGTGGCGAGACCACCTAGGACAAAGGGCCGGAATCTGTGCTGTGTCAAGCATGGGTCACTTCTGTCCCAACCACTGTATCTAGACTAAAGTGGCTCCTGACATGAACCTAAGGCAACTAAGTCATCTTCTGAGGCTAAATTTCTCCCTCAGTATACAAAGAGGGGGTGATGGCTTTGCTAACCACTGACAAGAGAGAGCAAGCAGCAGAGGGGCAGCCTGGAAAATCCCATTAAATTCAAACAGTAATTTGCATTCGTGGTTTCAGCCTTGATGGCTCCCAGTAGCACCCTAAAGGCTGTGTTGCCTAGGCCACTCCCTCTGGACTGTTAAGGTTGCCTAGGGCCACACCTTTACTCTCCAGGGGACCTTGCAGAAGGCCTCTTAGGCTCTCCAGTGGTTTGTGTTCCTCCATGGCAAAGCATCACTGTACTGTTCTAAATGGTAGAATGTAGTGGGGGTGGGGGGCTTATCTCACAGCAGGTGTGTCAAAGATAAGCTAGTGTTAGCAGGTCTTAGGCTGCCCAGAAGTTGGATGCTGGCTATAAGGGACAAGCATTTACCCTGTTTCTTGTCATGGTTTTAGTCTAAAGAAACCAGGAATTCTGTTCTGAAGTAGCCAGAAGGACCAACAACTGAACCAAGAGCTCTTATATTTTTGAGACAGGGTTTCATGTAGCCTAGCTGGTTTTGAACTCTTATGTGGCCCAGGATGACCATGATCTCCTAATCCTTCTACCTTCTAAGTGCAGGTATTCTAGGCCTCTGACACCATTCCTAGTATACTAGGTGCTAGGGATAAAACCCAGGGCCTCCTAGTGCTAGGCAAATACTCTTATCAAGTAACTGACATTCCTAGCCTTGAACACAAAGCTTTTAAGACAACCTAATGAAACCACTACTCTCTTGATGTGATATTTCTACATTGTTATTACAGCCTTGGCCTTCATATGGCTCATGAGGAAGAGAGTCTCATCAATCCTCTGAGCCCTAGCTTTCCCGATGCTCATCCCGGGGCCCGCAAGATGCTGGTCTCTGGAAGTTCAAGTCTCTGCCCCTCCTCCCCATCGAGGTTCCTGCCTCCCTCCCCAGAGCTGCAGTCAAGAGAACTCTGCCACTTCTCTGTGCATTCACCCTTGAAAGGCTCCAGCCATGGAGGTGCCCTGAGGGCTTCTGTTCTAGTCACTGTTGTCAGCTAATGCCCATTTCATCCCCGAAGTCTAACACTCTAGCTTACGCCAGCCCCCAGAACTTGTGTATGCCTCCTTGAACAGCAGGAAAAGAGACTGTTGGGTTTCTTCTACAGCCTTTTTCCAAAATGCGGTAAAACACATGTAACAGAAACTTTGCCGTTTTAACCGTATCTTTAGCATTCAGTTCACAAGCGCTAAGTGTATTTCCTGAACTAGTCATTAAAGGCTCTCAAGACTTGTGGCTAGAATATTCTACCCTCACAAGCAGGGCTGTGTTCTATCGGTCCCATTTTTCTTACTTTTATGTTTTTAACCCTTGAGAACTCATTCCACTTTCTCATTTAACGTACATAAAACCAAACTCCGAAGTCCATCAGGCACGAGTTACAAATGTTGCCAAGGGATGCTTGTGGGAGTTGGGGATCGCTGAAGGGTGTGGGGTACCTACCTATAAGCAAGGCCTCCTGCTTAGCTGGTTTGAACGCGATTCTACTTACAAAACACCCACCCGGGCCCCCACCAAATAATGATGGATAGTGACTGTTTACTATAGTTTAAAGGGCAATTTGCATATAGCTCTGGGTAGATACTGTCACACCTATTTTGTAGCTTGAGGAAATTAGAATTGCTAAGACTAAGTAACTTGCCTGGCATATCACACATAAGATACAGCGGAGTCAGGATTTAAGACTGGCTGAGCC
The DNA here is from genome assembly GCA_030674055.1 of Rhabdomys pumilio. Lineage (NCBI taxonomy): Eukaryota > Metazoa > Chordata > Mammalia > Rodentia > Muridae > Rhabdomys > Rhabdomys pumilio. The sequence continues at coordinate 32,272,412 of JANHMN010000002.1, read as the reverse complement.
CCCTCAGCTCTCTGTCTCCATTCACTGTGTTTCTAAAGTCCCTAAAGCTGAGGTTAGTGCTACTGTCTTCTGGACGAACCAACAAATACTACCTTCAAAGCTCTCCAAACAGTCCGAGGTGATTGAGTAAGTATAAAGGGGTGGTGGGTGGGAAGAGGGGAGCAACCGAAGAGTTGAGGAGATAGGACATAGAGGTTTCTTTCTTTGAGTCAGGCAAATCTAAAAGCTGAACACTGGGCTTCTCCACGGTCACAGAGCAAGAGCTGGAACTGGACTGGAGTCCTGGAAGTCAGCCCAGGGCTCAGCCTATGAGAGTCTGCATGGTACTCTCTAAGTGCACACTTGGAGCAGGAAGAATAAGTACCATGCCTCACTCCTCCCAGGGCAGACAGGAAAGCTTGCATGATTGGCTATCTAGTCCCTGGCTCACACAATTCATGTCCTCCCGGGCAATTCTCTTGCTGCACCGTGAACATGAATACACAAACATACCCACTAAAAAGTGGGTCACACTGAAGAACAGCCACTAACAGAATTGGTGTGCCTTTGGGGAAGCAGTCACAGGAGGATCCATCCTGAAAGAGCCTGGGTCTGCCCTCTGAGGCTATGGTTGGGGTTAGGGTTCCCTGTCAGCTGGGCAGACAAAGATCTGGTCCCCAGTACCACCCAGGGAGGGAGCAGGAGGCGCTCTCTGGGGTGATCCCAGTGGGCATGGAGAAGAGGTGAAGGAAAGGAGGTGACAGGAGAGAGGCTGGGCATGAGCTTTTGGAGGAGAAGCAGTTGGATCCAGCAGGCTGACAGCTGTCACATGGAAATGGCATCTGGCCTAACGGCCTCTCTTGTGACGTTCCTTCGAGTGGCGGCTGTTGTGCTCTGGTAATCCAGTACCCGCTTTCAGAGTTGGTTGCTGTGTGTGTGTGTGTGTGTGTGTGTGTACATGCATACAAGTGGGGCTCTGGAGGAGGGGAGTGGCAGGCAGGCTACTGAATGTTCCTTTCTCCCTGTCTCCAACCTCTCCCATCAGACCTCACCTACCGTGAAAAAGGCCCAAACCTGCCAGCTCCAGAGGAGAGAGGCCCATCATTAGGGGAGCGTTGATGTGCCGTAACAGACTCTTGCATTCCCATTAAACAAATACTAAACTGCTAATTGCCAAAATGGATCTGCACGACTCTGACCGAACAGGGGAAGGGTTTATAATTACCAAGTGTGAAAATGCACAGCCTGTAAATAAGAACCTCATCTGTCCTAATACAGGCTGATATTGATGGGCATGAAATAAACATCAGGACCAAATGGAAAAATCATCCACATCTCCTGTGGCCAATGCAATCTCAGCCGGTGACAAGCGTGGCTGCAGCTATCCACTTGGGGAAGGGAAGAGGGGGAGAAGCGGCATTTCGCAGGCTGGAAAAGTCCAGGTTCCAATCTGCAGTTCCATTCCCTCGGGCCATGTGCCACTTCTTTCTGACTGCAGTAAAGGGAGGGAAGCTACAAGGCTCAGTGGTGGGACTAGGGCCTGTCTGCGTCGGAAAGGGACTTCTGTGTGCATAAGCCACCCAATACTCTGCTCTTTTACAGACAGGAATGGGCAGATGAAGAAGCAGGAAGATGACAGCTTAGCCAAGGTGGCCAAATTAGTCACTAAACCAGTATTTTTTGAGGCTCCTCTGTCTGCCCAACACAAAGTAAACTGAGGAGCATAAAGAAAGGAACGAGAGACCAGAATGACTCTGAGGCTTTCTGAGGCCTTGGGATCTCTCTGCGTCTCCCTTTCTGTGGGCTGGATGGGAGGCAGACTCCCAGTCATAGGATTTCACAGCCATCCACTTGCCTTGATTACATGGAGCAAAGGAGAGAATTGCCACAGGCTCTAAGAGGGCCCCCGACACGTTACCGGCTTGCTATTCTGATAAATTCAGCTCGATTTTTGGGGGAGTGTATAAGTAGGAGATGGAGGAATCTCCATCACTTTAGAACAGTAGTCCTAGGAGTCACAGAGGTGACCCAGGGGTCGCAGTTCCACTCCAGTGTAATAATTCTTTCTCCTAGCAACATCTGCATCCTTCTTTGCTCTAAAGAGTCAGAGCACCTCTCCCCTCCTCCAGGGATGAGCTGCTAGGTCTGACCTCAGCAGTAGAAGCACTTAAATGCCCAAAATAGAAACATCCTCTTCTCCGCAGCCCAGTTTTGGCAGGAGGCAGAATTCTGTGAACTGTGTGGCTCCAGGTACCTGAGTGAGTGCTCCAAGCATTGCTTATCCTCCATGGGTCTTAATGCAATTGGCGCCAGCTTCCTGTCCCTTTGGCTACCTAACAGCCAATCACTCTGGCACCTAGCCCCAAAGTCACCCAGAGTCCTGGGTCAATGACCCCATGGGTTACTCAGGTCTAATGCTGTCTGTCCCCTTGTCCAAAATTAGCCAAATGAAGGCAGCGTTGAATGTCTATTTTTAAAGACATTCTGCATCATTACTTTAAAATTCCTCAAACATCTTCAAATAATGGCTACCACAATGTGCTGAGAACAAAGTTCAAGTGTATAGCTAAGACTGAGGGTTCAGTGGCTTGGGAAAGTGACTTCCTGTTCAGAGAAGACCATAACTTCTCCAAGGCAGACAGGAGTGAGAAGAAAGGAGGTCACTCCTCACTTTCCAGAGGCACAGACCAGTGCTCAGTGATTCTGTGGTGAGTAGTGACAGAGTAAAAGGAACCTAACATGGTCTTACAGGGCTAGGGTTCAAATCCTTCTCCACCACCCTGACCTGTGCATTTTTGGGAAGACACTGCAGGACAAAAGAGAACAATAATCATTGTTTATCTTCCCCTCCTCTGCATGGAGTAGATGTCATTGATGTAGAATCCAGGAAAGCATTTGGCCAGCGGTCTGTTTCCTGCCATTAAGCATCCCAGCACCAGCACACAAATATCTCACAAATATCTGTTAGGTAAGAGATGTGTCCTGGACTAACAGACTGTATTAATTACCACACAGTCTGATCTAGTAAAGTCAGTATGGATGAGTGATGTTCACACCTACACCAGCTCACCTGGCTTCATGAACTATTCTCCAAAGATGTAAACACACTGTGTTACGGAAGCTCAGAGGGAGTTTCTGGTGGGTCGAGGTGGGTGACACTGGTGGCACATCCTACAGTGGAATGCTCCTCGATATAAAAAGAAACACACGAGCCACAATCCATAGCTCTCATGGATCCCTTGAATGAAACTGGGCTGATGAGAAAACAAATATCCAAGGTCGGATGGTTCCATTTCTATAACAGAATGACAAAGTTGGTGTAATGGAACGTACTTCAGATCTGCCTTAGGGATGGGCTTGGTGGGTATTCAGAAACCAGGTGGGTTTTAGTGGACTCCGCGGGACAGTTCTGAGTATGCTGACGGTAATTATAATAAGCACATAACCATTTTTTCTTTTCTTTCTTTCCCCTTTTTATTTTTCTGGTTCCTTGAGACAGGGTTATGGGGAAATGAGTGAAGGGCACACAAGGGCACTTTGTAATACAAACTGGTATCTCAGCTATCAACTCAACTGAACTTGCATGAAAGATTACAGTCATAACGGAGGCCTAAACTATGTATACACCTGCTACCTTTGGGTTAGCCTGAGGTATCTGAGGGGCCCAATAAGTTTCCTTTGAAGTGATAAAGTCAACTTAAGGACCCCACTTCCTTCTGTTCATCCCTTCCGGGTGGAAATTTCTTTTCTCCTCATTAGGTTCCCAACTATGGCTTGTTAAGTGAGTATTGTCAGGATAACGATGTTTCCTACTTCTCAAGACACACGATTCCCTAAAGGGAAAAGGAGGAGGCGGAAAAGCTGGTACCCAACATCTAAGCCCCCAAAGCAGCAACAAAGTAGCAACTCAAGCCGCTTCAGGACCCAACAGGCAGCTTTCGCTTTCATTTATTTCTACATCAACACTCGGAGGATGAAGACTGCTCTCATTTCAGGAGCTGTCAATTTGCCTTAGTGCTGTGTTTTTCATCTGTTTTCGGTAAGAAGGAATTACAAAGCAGGCAAATGAAATAACGCAGAGCAATCTAACATATTTCGGCGATTCAAATTGGGACCAGGGAAGAAGGAAATTAAACAACGATGACAGGCCACCCAGCACACCTGTGTGAGGCCTACTGGCTTGGCCCCCACCCCCACTGGTAACTTTGGAACCTGAGGAAGCTCTCCACTGCCAACTATGCTATCTGCTTCGCCCCGCCCTTCGAATCATGTATGTATGCTGTACAACTTATATGGTATTTTGCTTTCTGAAGCAGAAAAATCTTGTAACTGCTGGTGAACTGTCAGGTGCTGTTCCTTTAAATGGCCTGTGAAAGACGGAGGGGCCGGAAGTCCGTCCCTATACATTTACTTCTCTTTCTTCAGAAATCAACAGAGACACATGCTTCCTGCAAGCCAGGCCACATGAGAAACACTCACTGCATGGAACCTAAGGGTCTCTTCTGCTCCCCGTCTCTTCTTGGGGTTAGGGGAGTGGTGTTAACGCCTCCTAAAGACTTCTGGCAAATTCATCTAAATTTTTAGTTTTAATTAAATTGTTGCTCAGTTGCTTAGATCTGTATTTTCCCCGCTTGGCTTCAGAGTTGAAGATGAGCTATGAAAATCTTAGGAATTACAGGACCAAGATGCCCTGCTGGCCTCTGGGGCCATGTGGTACATCTGCCCCTTGACCATCACAGGTGAGAGGAGGGCAGAAGGTACGTGACAGCCCTGGAGACCAGGTTCTTTTGAGCCACTGAAGTATAGGAGACCCCTGTCCTACAATCACCATTAATTTAAGATCAAAAAATATTGTCACCTGCAGAATGTATCCATGTGCCGGGTTGGCCAACCCATTTCTCTGGCTAAAACTGACTCCATATGAAAGCATGCAGGGCTCTGTCCTTCCCTGAGCAGAGTCCACGATTGATCAGTACCTCTAGGTGCTGGTCACCACATAAAAATGAAGCACTAGGGCAGAGACACCACATGCATGGGCTGCGGGGGCTGGTACCCATCCCCCACCTCTGGGAGGGAGAGTAGTGTAGGCAAGGAGAAAAGGTGACTTAAGGAACTGTAATGACCATTTAGTTGTTTGTATGTATGCTTGTGTGTGAACACATGTTCACATGGGTGGGTGTGTGGATAGATGACTATTAAGTGATCATGTGGGTACCTGTGTGTGAAGGCCAGAGGTCACGGTTGGGATGTCTTCCTCCATGGCTCTCCACCTTATTTTTAAAGATACAGTCTCTCACTGAGCCTGAAGCTCGCTGATTGAGCTAGCTGGATAGCCAAGTGACTCCTGGTACCTGCCTGTCTCTGTAATCCCCCAACCCTGATGCTGGATTTACAAACATGTGCTGCCCCGCCCACCCTTTACAAGGGTGCGAGGTGATCTGAACTCAGATTCTTCCTGCTTGCCTGACAGGCGTTTTAAGAATGAGCCATCAGCCCAGTGCCCAAAGACGTTTCTAAAGGCATTTGCTGGAAACATGCACTGGTCCCAGGCAACTCCAGCAGCCTTTAGCACTTACGTGGCTTTTTAAAACTGTCAAGAAGGACAGAGGCTATAACACCATTTATGAACATACCAAAGGAACCAAGATCATTTTCTTTAAATTATTAGAGCCAGAAGAAATGGGAAGCGTGTTCAAGGATAGGGGCCACTACTCTCAATACCTTCCCGCTGTCGTAATAAAGAAGGTTCCAGAAACCCCAGGTGTCACCCAGAGCTGTCCACAGAGCTCGGTGGAAAAGCCAACCACACAAGGGTTCAAAGCCCCAGGGGACTACAACTGAGGAGGAGAGGAAAGCCTCATGAGACAGAACCAATTTAAGAAGGAAATTGACCACCGACAAATGTAACCACATGCCGCTGCTGCCTCCTTTTCCTAAGACTGGAAAAGAAAGACGGAGCAGAAGCGTAAACCAAAGGAGTAACTTGAGAGAAGCAGAGGAAATGCCTGGACAGGAAGAATGGAGGACACTGTGGCCGAGCACTTCAAGATTAAAGGAGGCCTTAAGGGTGGGAATAGTTGCCGGGCAGGGGTGGCGCATGCCTTTAATCCCAGCACTTGGGAGGCAGGGGCAGGCGGATTTCTGAGTTCAAGGCCACAGAGAAACCCTGTCTTGGAAATAAAAAAGGGGGGGGATGAGAATAGTTTAGGAAAACCCTTGGGCAGGGGCTCACACACGGGGGCACACAGTGCTGCCGTTGCCACCACTGCCAACACCACTACCGCTGCAGCCGCTGCCGCTGTTACCAGGAGTCTCTCAGATTGTCAACAGCATCGAGCTAGATTTAAGGAAGAACCAATGCATCCCCAGCAGGCACTGTGCCTCTGTGACTCCATATTTGCTCCTTTGTGGGTCACACGGTGTCGACAGATGAATGCTCTTTAGAACTCCCCTAGCACCTCGGTTCCGCTCCAGAGAAAAGTACTTAAGACAAATGTTCTCCAGACGACTGAAATTTCCCCCTCGCTCTCCACGTTTAGTTATTTATTAGGATGCTTCAGCGAGGTTATTTTCAGACTTCCACGTGAAATAGTAATACTTAGCACTTCCAATTCATCTCCCAAGCAGTTTTCAAATGTCAGCTCATTAATTTCCAGTCCCCTTGAGGAGCTGTGCTCAGCCCCATCACTCAGACTGGGAAGACGGAGGCATCAGGCATCGCTGCTGAGGACCTCTGTCCAGGGATGATCTGAATCAGGGGTGCTTTCATCGGACTCCAGGAACCATTTTCATTACAATGATACTCTTAGGACTGGAGGAGTGTGTCTAATAGGCTGGGTTCCAGGGACAGCCTGTGGCCTTGTCACTGTAGGACTTACAAGAATCTGGAGGACACAGCTACTCAGCACCTCATGAAGGCAGGTGAGTACCCAGCAGATGATCACCCAGATGTGTCCACCATATGGTTGTTCTCAGCATCTGCCTCGCAGCTCTGAGTCCTGCCCCCCTCTCAGACCTGCTAACTGATCAGCACATCTAATGTGCTGGGGGCTGTACTTTGCTATCTGAGAACTAGATCATTACTTTCTGGGAGAAACCACAGGCTTGGATGAGGTCTTCTTAAGAGCTAGAGAAATGGCTCAGTGGTTAAGAGCACTGACTACTCTTCCAGAGGTCCTGAGTTCAATTCCCAGCAACCACGTGGTGGCTCACAACCATCTGTAATGGGATCTGATGCCCTCTTCTGGTGTGTCTAAAGACAGTGACATTGGAGTGAGAGAGTGAGAGAGAGCAAGAGCACCCATATCTAGTAGGCAGAAAGCCCTGGGTTTAGAGCCCAGCACTGCATAAATAAGGTGGAATACCAGCAAGCCTGAAATTCTAGCACTAGAGAAGTAGAGTCAGGAAGATCAGAAAGACAAGATCATCCTTGAATACATAGTCTGTTTCATGTATCCTGGGCTATGTGAGGCCATACTGAAAAAAAAACAAAAAACAAAAAACAAGAAAAACCAGACCAAACAAAAAGACTGACAGAGGCAAAGTGCCACCCAAGAAAGAGGAATATCATGAATTTGAGACCAGCCTGGGCTATAAACCAAAATTCTGTCTCAAAAATAAATAAACAATATTTTAAAAATGAAAAAGAGAGACATACGTCCTTTTGAGTAGTGGCTTCTCTTTGCTTCCTAGAAGAAACCCTTTCACCTGTCTTTGCAGCCAGTACCAAACCTTGAATGCCTTGTGAGACACCCACAGCCCATGTGGCATTCAAGTGAACTTTGTCATTTGTTGATTAACAATTAGACTGAAGATTCCTGTCACTTGAGTCATCCCTGGGACAAACAGGGTGACTTTTACTGAGGCAGGACATCAACTTCCATTAACTTCCAGGAGCCAGCAGAACCTGAACTCTGGTTGTCTGCACCCAGCTAGGACAGCAGATGAAGGGGTGGCACTGCCACAGTGTGTGACCATGTGAATCACTGTCCACCCAAAGGTGAGGGGATGGATGATGAAGTACTCAGGGTGGCTGTCCCTTGTCCTGGCACCTAATATAGCCCTGGCTAGCTGGTAGTAGCTGCTCTGAAAGGACAAATTCCCCATTGCAAGTTACTACTTACGCTTGTTCAAGCCCTGACATTTCATCTGGTATCTGCTGGCTTGGCCCTGCATCTAATGTATAGTTAAAAGCCAGTCAATGCAAGTCTGACTAGGTGACTAAGGAATGCACTGAGATTAGATACCAAATGCCTATTGTCCCCTTCAAGGGTATCACTGCAGAAGGTCTTGGCTTTACTTAACAAGATTTGGATTCAGGGCAGGAAGTTCTGTGGGGGAGGGTGCTCCCTTCTAGTCTGTTCTTAAGTCATGCAAGATAACTAGTCTTATTATTTTTGAGTCCCATAGATCCAAAACCAACATACTCAATCTTGGTCACAAGCCATCTGGAGCTAAGGTTGGGGACGGTTTCCAAAACTCACAGCCACTTTCAAAGGCCAAAGATTTATCACTACAAGGAGACGCAGAAGAAAGTGCCAGAGTCTGAATCTGAGTTCACAGTGAGCCCTTTGAAAAAACACAAAGTGAAGGTAGGCTCTGTGGAATAAGTATGTAAAGACCCCTGCTTAGAAGAGGAGGCATTGCATTTGTAGGAAAAGGCCCTCCCTGGTCCTGATGCTTCTAGCTACGACGGGGGAGGGGTTAAGGAAGGGACTCACATGGACACCACACATGCATAAAGAAGAGACAGAGAAACAACAACAACCTGATTATCAAGATAAAAGAACCTTAAATTCGAGGACCTCCTAGATCCTCATCTATGTAAGCAGCTAAGTGAAATGGGGCTCATCTGTACCTCAGGGCTGAGGAGGCAGAGCTAGGAGGATTTCAGGAGCTTTGCTGTCTAGGTAAATTAGTGAACTCTAGGTTCTGTGAGAGACCCTGTCTCAAAAATAAAGAGGAAGAGGAAGACCATCTCTCCATTTGTGGTTTGACCTCTGCCCTACACACACACACACACACACACACACACACACACACACACACACACA
>JANHMN010000002.1:32236199-32263370 GCA_030674055.1 Rhabdomys pumilio | reverse complement strand
CACACACACACACACACACACACACACACACACACACACAACTCTTCAACAGGCACAAAAAGCAACCTCCATCTTTGCTTCAGTTTAACCAAACAGGCTAAACACATCCAGATGCAGATATCTTAACATCTCTGGAAAGATAACAAGGCAGACATTCTTTGATTACATATCCTTTTCAAAAGGGCAGGCTTCTTTCTCTTCAATCCCTATACAATCAGGGAAGACCTCTCCACACAAAATGGCAGCTTGGGGAACATGCCCAGGGAACACGGCATCAGCGACAAACCAAAGAGGGTACCCCACAGCCCGAGGAAAAAGCACTGTTTATTCATTCACGAGACATCTGGAACTCGAAAGAGGCCACAAGCTGTCTTTATCACATCTCTGTGCATACAAATACACAACGGAAAATTACAGGTCCCTCTCATCTACCAAATGAGCCATAATAACCCCACAGGTTTCCCTGGGTCCTTAAGACACTCCTCTTGGAACATTTATCATGAGAGAAAAGCTCAGGGCAGATGAAAGGCAAAGAGAGTGGAGTGGGCACCTTTCCCAGGGAGGCAGCTCTGATCAAGGCTAATTGCCCAGTTGGGGTCCTGTGTGGCCAGACTCAGGTGAGCATGTCTTAAAAGAAAATGTCCCACCTCTGTGAGCCCTGGAGATATGGAAGACCCGTCTACTGTCTTTTGTAAATGCCTGCTGGGTAAGTGTGCAGATAAGACCAGTATTACATTATGATGCTTCTTCATGCATGAAAGTCTATTTTTAAAGAGAGTCTGTGGGAGGGTGGCTCTGGGAAAAAGGGCACGGCCAGAGGACGAGAGGTAGAAAGGAAGACTGTTGTAGTTAGAAAAGTCTCTGCCACAGAATAAAACCGTGCCTCCCCCACTCAACCCCCTGAGAGGAAAACGCATTAAAGTTCATCTTTAGTTCCTACAGAGCTGTTCTTTTGCCTGCATCAACATCTTGTCCCTCCATCCGACCCCACCTTACACACTAGCTCTTCAATGGCTATGTGACAATCCACCAACTGGCATAGCCTTGACTTTACATCCCCTTGCAAAGCAGAGTGTCACCTCTAGAGTCATGAATCACCTGTTTAGGAAATTCAGGCAAGACACTGGCAGATGAGGAGATGACAGTTTATGCTGAAAATCTGTTCAGGTAAGTCTGGAGGGCCTACTACCCCTCCACCCCCTTTGAGACGGGATCTTATTTCTTAGCCCTGGGTGGATGGGAGTACACAGAGATATACCTGTCGCCTCTCCTCTTGAGTGCTGAGAGGACCCCTCTCCAATTCCCTCCTCCCCATGCTCACACTTGCTCTCAATGCTGCCAGTCATGGGGGTTTTATGCTCTATTCTGGAACTTTCCCTCTATCCCTATCCTCTTAACAGATATAGCTCCAGATATAGCTGTGTCATCCAGTTTGCCCTGTAGCCATGCCCCACCTCTCTGTGGCCACACCTCTCCTGGTGACCCCCTGTGGCCACACCCCTCTCTCTGTCTAAGCTCTGTTCCATCTGAGAACAGCTTCTACAGTCACTCTTCTCTGTGCTAGCCTCTCACTCCCATCCTGGGCCTCACCCCTTCATTTCTCCACCATTGATGTTTCCTAGCGCATCCTTAGTCTCGGACCTCAAACTCTAAAGTGTCTTAATGTCAAGCTGAACACCTTGCCAACCCACTCCCCTACCCCCCAGGCTCAGAGCTTGACTTCCTCAAGTGTTCCTCTTATCTGCAGTTTTGCTTTCCAGGTGTTGACTGAATAGGAAATCCCTCACTACCGCTGCACTTCTCTTCCCACAAGTACTGACTGCTACTGACTCTGTCAGGGTGTGTTTGCCTACTTGTCCTGAAGGGTCACTGGAAACTTTTCAGGATTCCACTGGTCATAAGGCCCTGTCCAAGTTCACATGACCAGCCTAGAGCAGGTTAGACCAATCTTGCCTTCCAGACTTGTATTTCTCTATCCCCACCAAGTGCATATACCCTGTGCCATCTACATGTCAGCTGCTGTCCACTCAATCCCCTCTGGCTCCTCTACTTACAGGGAACCTGCCTGTGTCCAACCTCTATGAGGGGAGAAACAAATAGGAGACCTGAAGAAACCCATGAGCTTCCCTTCCCAGGCCTGGCCGTGATGGCTGGGAATCTGGCCTTGGGCACAGGCAGGGAAGAGGGCAGAAGTGAGACACAGGAGAGAAGGGTTCCATGCAGGGAAGAAGCAAACTGAGAAGGTAGTGCTCTGGTGTCAGCTACCTTTAAAAGTCAAAAATGGAAATCAGAGGAATCCAAACTCTGAGGAATCCAACCAGTTAAAGCTACAGCCAGGGAAGGAAAAATGCTGAATTAAAACCCCTCTGGCCTCAGCAACTCACTTAACAAGAAATAGTTCCTGCCTACTCTAACCTTGCCCTAGACCAGTGAATCAATGGCAATCTTTGACAGACAAAAGGCAGCTTTAGGTCTGGAGAATTGGCTCATCGGGTAAAGAGCTTGTCCCTAGCACTCGTGTAAATGCTATAGGGATACGGCAACCCAGCTATAATCTCAACACTCAGAAGACAAAAACATCCGATCTCTAGAAGCTGCCTAGTAAGAACAGCTGGATCAGAGGGCTCTGGGTTCAAGGGAGAGAGTGTTCAATAGAGCAATGAGGTGGAGAGCAAGCAAGATGTTTGATGTCACATACACTCAACCAATGACCAAAAAACAAAAAAGAAAACTCTAGGGACTAACCACTCCCTTGGACTCTAGAGATCCAGGATCTTGCTGGTGTGCACAGCAACCTTGGGGTAGTTGATACACGCGTGCTGTTAGTCTATCATCAAGGGGTCTGCAAACATTTTTATGTTTTAATGCATTCATCACATATGCATAGCAGAAGCCGCTGAAGAGCAGGAGAAAATACCAGTTAGTATTTTTTTTTATAAATTTTCGTTTTTACTTTTCATACCTTTTCTTAGGTCTGTGTGCATGAGAGAGATAACATCTTTAATTTTTAAAAGGCACTATGCAAGGGATAATATGGTGAGGGACATTTATTAATTTGCAACTCTTTGTACCTCAATTATTGAGACTTCATCCGCAGGAATGCATTGCTCTTGCACAGCTGAATGCAAAGGAATTCCCAGTCAGCCCTCTTTGGTTCCTTGGACTCGCATCAGTCTCTAAGCCAACCCTGAACTGTGATTTATATGACAGCTTGGGAAAAGCCAATTGGGGACAATCAATGAACAGACAGAGACAGGCCTGGTGAATGTGCATGAATTAAAAGCAAAACTCCATTGTAATAGGAACAAGATTCTAATCACTACACCTAATTACAAAGAGGAGTAAATCATGGGGAAAAAAAATTAAGTGTCTCATACAGAACAAACAAAGCAATTAGTCATAAACAGAAGCCCAGGGTCTGGTGAACAGGCTGGAACCCAGACCCGAACCTAGCTGTACATCTGCTCCCAAGGTTACATCAGCATCATGGACGGTGGATGGCACCTGAGTCCTGTGCTAAGGAAGGATGGGTGGTAGGCCCCTGATGTGTGCACACTATGTAGCCTCTTCAGAACCTTCTAGAAAACTCTCAGCACCAGGTGGTCTAGGAACTCAAACCTTCCTGGGTGACAAAGCAGTTACTGACTTAACGGGAGAGCCACCTCTAGTCACACCCCTTGGTTGTTAATGACACAGTAATAAAAGCAATGAATTCTTATTGCACTGGATGAGTTATCTGGTTCAAATATCACATTATGCCCTTGAGGGAGGTACTATTATCACCATGTGCAATTATAAACAAGGAAATTCGGGTCCTGAAGGCATTGGCTTCCATCACCCAGTTTGTAAGGGGCAGGGTCTCAGTTTAAAGGCAGCAGTGGACTTCCAAGCTCAGGCCCTCAAACTCAGTACCATGTTCTTATAAAATGGGAAAAGTGAGTGATATCTACATCTCGCCAAAATATTGTAAAGAACTAAGTGCTGAGGGCAAAAGGCCTGATGTTCACCAGACATTTCAAAATGTCTTCTTCTATGCTCCCTCTCTGTCTTCCTCCTAGGGAGCTACGGGAGGGCACCAAAGCCACGATGACCTCTCTGCGCCTGCAATTTGCATCCGTCTGCAGTCCTGGTAGACAAGACCCTCCTAGAAATGGGTTGGATATGCTAAATCTGTGCTGTAGGCTTAGAGCTCATGTAATGTCTATTGTAGCCCGCAAGATTCAGAGGTCCTGAATGATACACTTGCAAGGCCAGGTAGCACCGTAGTTACCAAAACTGTCACCTAAACAGAAAGAGCAACTAACTTCCTAAGAAACACAGCCCGTGCAATGACTGGGGACCATAGCAGGCTTTTTCAAAGATTATGTGAATAGTTTCCAGAATGGCAGCTGTTCTACGCCAATCTCTCTTTCAAAGACCAACCCGGGTACAACTAGTGCAGCCGCCAGGGATCAGTTAAGGACCCTCACTCTTTGCTCAGGCCCATCCTGCGCATGCACAATGTGTTGCAGTCATTGCAAGACAGAGACCCTGGGAAAGATTACTCTAACCTCACTTTGGGTCCCTGGGGGCTAAGCCACCTTCTGAGAACTGAATGAAGCCTGTCTTGGGGCCACGCCTAGTGGGGAAGGAGAGAAGACGATTTCTGGTTCACACAGATGGGGATTTCTTCCCTCCATCCTAACCTGCATGAAGGGTAGGGGAAAGACTCTTGGCTAAGTGCTGAGTGGCTGCAAACATAAAAGACTATTTGCTTTGGACAAATCTAGCTCAGGCACTCAGATCCCTATAGCAAAGACTGCTGCTGCTGTCTCTGGCAGGGCTGTCCCCTCAGATTACAACCTTCAGGGGCCAACTCAGTGGTCAAGGGCTCTGGTCTCCAGGGTCACAGAGAATGGACTTCACATGTGATATATCAGAACCTCACAGTGACCTTGGGCAAGCAACAGAAGAAGAAACTTAACATTCTGAGCCCCAGCCAGCGGCATGCTCTTAAGATGGGAATGAAATGAAGTGGTGTCTATAAACAGGTACACATGGAAATGTGCCAAATGGTAGCTTCTGGTGTTGCCGCATCGTGACTAGTTACAGTTGTTCAATTTATATAAAGGCCACTGAGTGCCCTCACTCTTGGCACTATCTGGGGAGGGTGCTAGGCTAAAGTCCACTCTCCACATACCCTGTGTGCCTATGTAGGCCCTCCCTTATTAGGCAGGAAGGCTACCAAGTGCTCGCTTGCTTCTCTCCCAAGAGGCCATCTGCCCATCTTCTTCCTCTCCACAGTCTATCCCACCCAGCTCCCCCCACTGTACTCTTATGGTATTTGGGAAACCAAAGGACCAACTTCTCTAGTATCTTGCCAAAAAAAGCGATCTTGGCATAGAACTGCCTGCCCTGTAGGTTACCTGCTTTGTTTTCCCCTTCAGGTCACTTGTAGGAGTCTATAGCCAGAGGTCTGGGTTCAAAGGACCTTCAGTAACTGAGGGACCTATAGGAAAGTTCTCTATGTCTCTGGTTTTCTCTTGTCTATAGAATAATGACAGTGCTCCCTAGTGTGTTGTAAGGTGGCCACATGGTCACCTTTTATTTCCCGCAGTGGGTCATCATCGTCCTCATCGCAACATATTCTCTACAATGTGACCTTGAAGTGCCCCCAAGCCAGAGGAAAGGCAGCCTCCCCATGCCAGGAGTGTCTGGGACTCATGTGTTTGACTTTTGAGGCTAGGTTAGGAAAGGTGAAGGTATGTCTTTCTGTCTCACCTGCTGGAACATCGTACTGAAACCCTAACTGTTGAATAAGGACTGTGACGACTGTGAGGCTGCCAGGATGCAACGAAGCTCTGAACAATTCTGGGGAACTGTTCAGGCAGCCATTTCTCTGTCATTTCTATACCCCTGGAAGCTATTTACTCAGGTAATATTTATTTCTTCTCAGGTCTCTGATGAGGTTGAAGACTATAGATAGTTATAATCTCACAAGCTTAAGATGGTTTTAGGTCTAAGTAGTGTTTTACGATGATGGTGCAAGTTATGATAGACAATGCTTTAGGTACAGAAATCTGAGCTCACCAAGACAGGATAGATAATAGAATACTTTCTGCAAAATTGCCAAATACTTATGGACTAGACATTATAATGTAAATCTTACCTGATACGTCTTCATAATTGTTATTGCATATATCATGTTATTATAAGAGAAAGAGCCTTTTATTAGACAAAAGGGGAAATGTAGGCATAATGGTTTTTGCACACTGTATAAAGTTTACCCTTGGGTTATTCAAATGCTGATTTCCCTTCCCTCAAATCTTGCTTCAATCTAGACACAGTGTTGTAATGCTTATACCAAGAATCTCCTGTCTCAGGCTGGAGAAATGGCTCAACAGTTAAGATCACTGACTCTTCTTTCTGAGGTCCTGAGTTCGATTCCCAGCAACCACATGGTGGCTCACAACCACCTGTAATGGGATCCAATGTACTTTCTGGTGTGTCTGAAGAAAGTGACAGTGTACTCATATACATAAAATAAATAAAATCTTAAAAAAGAAAAAACCTCCTGGCTTAAGTTTGTGCAAACAATTCTTACCATTTATTCTCTGCCTTGCCAATAAATGTTGATCACCCAATGGCTGGGCAGAATAGAGAACAGCATGGAAGCTTCTGCCAGCCAGGGGGAGGAAAGGGAGTGGGGGAGTGAGCTTCAGATTTGCCATGAGGATGAAGAGAGGAGCCATGAGGAGGAGAAAGTCCAAGAAGAAACCATGAGAAAAAACATCTGAAGTTCAGAGCCAGAGCCAGAATAATATGCAAATATCACAGGATGTGGCTGGAGGGAAGCCAGATTAGCATAGGGGTTAATATAATCATTTTAACTATCCAGCTATCGAGGTGCAGCTTCAAATAAATCTTGGTTTCTGTGTGGTTACTGGGGATTAGCAAGGGTAAAGAAATACAGCTGCTGGATTAATTCACTGGATGGATTTCTATTAAAAACATTTCATTTTACAGAGCCCGGTGGTTAAGAGCCCCGCTGCTCTTGCAGAAAGCCCTAGTTCAGTTCCCAGCACTCACACTGGGAAGCTCACAAACTGTCTGGGGCTTCATCTCCAGGGGAGCTGATTCTTTTCTGGCCTTCACAGGTACTATGCACACACACACACACACACACACACACACACACACACACACACACAGAGAGAGAGAGAGAGAGAGAGAGAAAGAAAGAGAGAGAGGGAGAGAGGTAAGTATAACTAAAAAAAGAATAGGGTCTTGGAAACCAAAATTCCATGAGCTAACTAAAAACTGACTTATAGAGTTAGCCAGACCATTCAGTATTTAAAAGGTGCTTTTAAATATTTGCCAGGTCTTAAGTTCAATCCCCAGAACGCACATATGGATGGAAGGGGAGAAATGACCAAAGACTTGTCCTCTGACTTCCACAAGCACACAGTAGCACTCTGCCCAACAAGTACATCATGGGTTCCCTGTGCCAGACCAGGACACCTCAAACTTCTCCTCCATCTATGGGAAGGAGGACACATTGCGGGAAGAAATTAGAACTTAACTACCAAATCTGGCCCTTCCACCTTCCACTCTGGTGTCAAAGTAAGAAGGTATCATTCATTGGCCACTGACTGTGCAGGCCTGGTGTGGCCATGTGTGCCACAAGGGGAAAAATACAGCTTTCACATCCTTATCCCTGCAGTTCCTGGGAGCAAATTGAGATCGTAAGGCCGTCAGCAGCCTGGGCGCTCATCATCTTGACAGATACTTAGCTATTCATTTAAAAACAAGGGAGAGAACAAGCGTCAGCTGTATTTTTTAATTACTCCTGGATAGAGCTGGGACCACTCTGGCATAATTGGGGTACTGAGGGTTTTTTTTTCCCTCTCCCTTTGAAAGCCTTGTTGCAGCAAGAAAAATACTGTGTTTACTCTAATTAAAACCAACCCTTCTTTTAAATCATCTTAGCAATGGCAAGGCAAAGGGTGACACTTCCTTTGGAGTGGGCAGTAGGAGGAGCTGCAACGGGGCCAACTCTGCCGTGAACATGTCCCCGGGCATAACTCTCTTTCCTCAACTATCAGTCCTCTCATTTAGGAAGTGGGAAACGTGAAGAGAATTCCATGTGTCCTCTCTGGCTCTAATGTAATCTGAGGCCACTGTTCCCACGTTCCATCACCCAGGCCCAGTGGGGTGTACTGTGTAGGACTCGCTGCCTGGTCCACAGGATGATTTCAGAGCACCTGATGCTCAAAGCCATCAGCAGCCACCAGGCCTGTGCTGGCATTGCCAGTGAGGACAGTGCTGTGGCTCTCAGTCACTCACCAGCCCATGAAGCACATCTGGTGGCCTTGTTAAATACACAGCCCTGGGCTTCCTTGAGAGCAGGACTCAGGAGGTCTAGGAATTCTCATTTTGGGCCCCATTATTCCTGGCCAGACATTCAGAAAAACTCAGGGCTAGTTAAAGCCCAGCCTTGAAACACAGACTCTAGTCTCAAAGCCTGTCTTCTTGATTTCTTGGGCACATGATGTGGTGAGAGGTACTCTGCCTTGAAGGTCTCCTGTTCTCCCTATAGGACCAAGAAGGAAGGTATGCAAATCCTTACCTGCTTCCCACCATATGCAGTGGCGGGGGTAAGGGCTAGTCCCTTCCATGGCTTTCTTTTAGTTTGGACTTTTAGGAGACAGGGTCTCACTCTGCACCCCATGCTGCTCTGGAACTCATTATGCAAGCCAAGCTGATCTCCTAGCTCAGGCTCCTGAGTACTGGGTCTGTAGACCTGAGCCACTCTCAGCCTCTCCTTGGCTTTGAAGGTGGGGCAATTTGAAAAGCTTTTAAAAATGCCCCAATGTGATAAATTTGCTTCTTAGAAAATAAATTTGACGGGGAAAAAAAAGAAGCTACATTAAAAAGGGCCAGGGGCTGAAGAAATGGCTCAGCAGTTAAGAGCACTAGGTGTTCTTACAGAGGACCTGGGTTCAATTCCCAACAGCCACATGGCAGCTCAGAACTGTCTATAACTATAAGATCTAACACCATAACGGACATACATGCAGGCAAAAGGCAAAACACCAATGCACATTTAAAAACAAAACAAAAGCCCTAAGGAAACACTTGGACCACTTGGAGTTAAGAGTCAGGGTGGAAGCTCAAATCAGCTACCAACAAAATAAGTTGGAACTGTAAGCCTGGCAGGAAGAGGGAGAATGATGACCTTGAACACTAGCAAACAGTGCTATACTGACATTTCCTGGGAGTCCGGCCCCGCCCCATTCAGATTTGAGCTATCCTGTTCATCGGCAAGCCTGCAAGAGGCTTGTAGCTTCCCCGACTGATGGAGAATGTGCTGGAGCTGGCAGGAGGGAGGTGGCTGCCTAGTGCTCCCCACTCCCAGGCTGTCATGCTTTGTCCTCATGGAGCAGCTGGGGAAACAGTTCACCTGAGTGCTTCCATTTGCAGCCAGACACCTGGGCTAGCCACAGCGGGCTCTGTGACCAAACAGCTGACAGAGCATATTAGCTCGCCTCCTCTGCTTGTCAGAACATTTAAGTTCTGGAAGGTGGCGGCCATGGCGCTGGGCAGAGAAAATGCAGTTGTCATATCAGCCTGTTCATCAGCCTCACAGAAGGTGTGACAAGCCCGGGGTTTGGGGGTGAGGAGCAGGAAACCTAAGTGGAGGAGGAAAAGATCTGGGATGCTGGTGGGACATGGAGTCATTCAAAACACAAGGCAAAAACACAGTAGCTCTGGGGGCATCACACACCCACAGATGGTTCTGTTGCTCTGTAGAGCAGGCAGCCTACAAGGTGGTCATGGGGTAGGGTGGAGGGTGAGGGGTAGTCTGGGCATCCAGCAGGTGAGTGACAGGCCAGCCCTCCTGCACTTCTGCTCCAGTAACTACCTGTATTATGCTAAAACGACACAAAGGACAATAATTAAGCCCAGATCTCTGTGGATCATTCGCTGTGATAATTCCACCTTTGTAATTCAGCTGCAGATAAACCCCTTTTGTTCTGCCTTATAACACAGATTCTAGTATCACTCAAGTATATTAACTGTAGCCTATTACTGTCACAAAAAATGCTCCCTGAGCCATAGCAAAAGACTCCCCAGACAAAACTTTATGTCATGTTAATCCAAGCTTTAATAACTATGAGGATATATAACTGTATTCTAATTGTGCTCTGCGCTCCTGCATACAAAAACAGAAGATATCAAAAATGACAGCCACAGATTTCTTCAAATAAAAAAAGCATTAATTCCCCACTCTGGGTGCTGGGATGCAGGGGTGACAGGATCCAAGTTTACACGAGGGGGAAAAAAAGAGGTGGCTTTCTGAAGATAGGGAGACCTTGAGGCTAGTATGGGACAGAGAAACTAAGGCTACCAAAGCTGAAGGCTAAACTGTGTAAGACAGGGAAGCTGGCAGGGAGACTTGGGTGGGGAAGACCATGGGAGCAATGATGACAGTCACTGTAGGGGAAGAGTCACTGGAGACAGCTGTGAGGAGAGGTCAGGATGCTAATTTAATATGTCATTCCCAAATGCAATCTGAAGAGAGACCATCAGATCCAACCCGTGTGTTGTGTCTGGTTAAGAAACATCCCTCCAAGCTCTCTCCAGACTCACCCTGAGCAGATGATAAAAAGTTGCAACCCCAAGAGACTCACCCTGACCACATGATGTGCAATCGCAACCTCAAGACTCACTGTGACCAACCGCAATCCTGAGAAGCTCTCCCTGACGGACCATACGGCTTCCCTCTTCTATACCTGGCTCCATTTCCGTCCTTTTTAACTGGCTCTCATCTCTTCCTAGTGGGCTGTCATTTCTGTTTTTATTTGATCGGCTGTTTATTGAATGTCTCCCTCCACTAGAATTTAGCTCTCTTAAATGACCAGGACTTTCTATTCAACTCATGCATTTCTCCCTGGTGCCTCGGAAGGGAAACCTGGCATACAGCAAGAGCTCAGAGGTTGCTAAATGACAAAACGGTACTGCCATGACCTGGTTGTGTGGCTGAGGACATGTTTCTTTACCTCACGGAGCTTCAGTTTCCTCACATTGAAGAGAAAGAGGCAAACACCCATTTTCCAGGATTGAGAGGTCAAAATCTAAAAAAACAGATGGTGAAGGCCATGGAAGGGGCTGGTACAAGACCAGTGCTCAAAGCGGCTGACAGGTTGGAGACAACAAAAATGCCCAGAAGGGCTAGGGCATAGCAATCACTGCTCAGACCAAAGATGAGACATGTCTCACCGCCCTGACAACATTCCTGTTTAGAACCTCCATCCCTCTCTACTCCTGGTCCACAGTCTCTCCCCAGTGCCAGGAAGACATCAAACCATTAGGCTCTCTGTGAGGTATGCTCCTCTACAGAGACTTCTGCATTCGCATCCAGACTCATCAGCTTCATTCAGAGAATATTATAAACCTCTGGCCTTAGAGTTGCCTTCTCTATAAAATCAGGACACTGGATATTAACAAGTCCCTTGTACAGCAGGAGGCCCACACTACAGCAAAACGAATATATTCTGACAAGAATTATTACTTTCTGTTATGAGGGCACCGTGAACCTTCATTTCCTCGTCTGTGAAGGGTATTAGCATAACCCTCACTGCCTTATTGCAAAGGGTGGTCATGAAGACTAAAGTGCTGGTGAATTCAGGCTTGCTGCCCATCAGGGAGTGACTAGAGACATCCTCCCAGGGGCCAAGAGCACTCTGGTAGACTCGTGGGCATGGGCGGAAGTGTAAGCTCCCGGGCTCATGCAAACAGCCTATTTTCTTTAAAGGACCAATTTTAAAAGAGATGAAAACTCTGTAACGCCACATGCTTCCTTTAATGCCACCTGCAAATGGCATGAAAACACTCCCGAGGGTAAAACAGTTTGGACAGCTGAAGAGGTTTCAGAAATGACAACAGGCAGATGAGAAAATCATATCCCTTCCTGCCAGAGCTTCAGTCAGTTCCAGACTGTGGCCTCAGATCCTGAAGGACTGTTCTGGTTGCAAGGACTCAGAGGACAATGAAACAGGAGTCTTGACATGTTCTGCTGGCGCCCATCTGCCCAGACCTCCACCGGCCAAGTTCTGTCCGTTGGCAAGTGCTCCTCGCTGGGCTCTGCACATAGGACTCTTTATTGATATTTTCATTGCACTTATTAGCAAAGGATGAAGGAATCAGGGTGGCAAGTGATGGCAGAGGATTCATTCACTCATCTTTTCCTTTTTGTTTCCTACACATCAACCATGTGACCAGATCATATCAACTATATAACCGTACACGAGACAAAACAGAAGTCCCCAGAATAACACCCCACCCCACCTCCAAATTCCTGAAATTCCTTGCAGGCAGCGGAGGAGAGGAAGACAGTAGTTCATCAGGCCTTCAAGGTATTTCAAGCCCCCTGGTTGGCACTTAGAATTTGGGGGCATAGCTGGGACAAGAGTCAGAACTTAAAAGTCTGGAGAGCATGGCCAGGACAAAAGTCTGGCACTTAGAATCTGAGGGACATAGCTAAGACAAGAGTCTGGGCTTTTCTGGAGTTCTCTCGATGCTAAAAGTTTTACAGAGGGGCTTCATTTCTCTACCCTTCTGTCCTGGTTATCTCATTATAACTGATTTTTGCTCCCTAAATCAGAAAATTGATGAGAGGTAGACGGTAAGCAAAAATACTCAGAACAGAGATGAAGAACCCGGTGGATTCTCCCATCCACAGATGGGGATGTGATGCAGGACACACTTACGAGCATTACTCAGCTGCGCGCTTTGTGACATCTCTCCGAATGATTTCCCTTCCTGCCTGTCCAGCACTAGCTGCCAAACCCTTAGGTATCTATTTGAGGACCCTGAGTATAGGTCAAGTACTATAAGGTTTTCACTTCTTGATTTCTTGACCTTAAAGGGCCCAGGAGGGGTCACCCTAAACCACAACACCACCATGAAGATGACCACGGGGAGGAATTACATGGATTAATTTATACCATTGTGACTTCTACTTGTCCATCACCTCCAGAGCTCATGCAGAATTTCTCTGACATTCTTCACTAGCTTTCCATGGGGATTAGAGACCCTAACAATGGGATGGAGCCTGGCTCTACAGAGAAATGCTGTGGAGAATTACAAATGAAGGATTTAAGCAACTCCGAACATTATACATCGGAACAACTATCTTTTCTCATCTGTGTTAATGCGAGCAAACCTGGGGAGAGGGAGGGAGGGAGGGAGAGAGAGAGAGAGAGAGAGAGAGGGAAGGAAGGTGGGAGGGAGGGAGGCAGGGAGAGAGAGAGAGAAAGAGAGAGAGAGAGAGAGAAACCTTTAATCACGACTGATTCAGGTGGTATCAAGAGCAAATTACAACACTAATACAGCACACCAGGAGAGAAAAGTTTTAAAGAAGAAAATTGGTGACTTTCAGAGAATGGTTCTTCCTTTGGCTCATCGCAGAGGGAGGGGTCTGGGGCAAAGCTGTCAGGCCAGAGATGCTGAACAGAGGCAAAGAGGAAACTGGCACCATATGCCACCAGAGGTGTAGCAAAAGCAATCACCGCTGCCACTGCCTGGTGCTGGCTTGCCATCTGTTGTGGTCTTTAGTGGCTCTCAAGTTGGAAGGGCGAACTGGCAGCTATTGGTCTCTGTCCACACATAGACATCTTCATGATACATGGACCCCCAAACAAGTGCTATCTGACTCTTGTTCCTCCCAGAGAGCACCATCACCACCTCTGAAAAGTGCTGAGACCCTCTGGCTACTAGAGTCTGCATTAAGACTCATCACATCAACATTCAATACGTTCTAGGATCAACCACGAACCCTGGTCCCTAGGCTGACTGTTTTCTGTGGTCCAAGTATTCTCCTGGCTGCTTGCTGCCATCTCAGCTGCACTGGAAGCTTCCAGTGATGCAGGGCTACTGACGTGGTGTACTGTAGCTATGGAGAGACCACATCCTGGGATGTCATGGTATTTGCCTTCTCTTAACTCCCCGACAGGGTACTTTGCCTAAACATGCACTCTAATGAGCCTCAACCCGCTCTCAGAATACAGAGAGAAACAGGAGAGGTTAGGGGCCCTCCCTACATGGGAGGAGTACAGATCAGAAGAATCCTCTAAGGTCCCAGAAGTCCTTCATCCTAGTGTGACTACAAGCTATGAGCACCACAGTCCACAAGGGGCAGTGTGGTATCTCCCATCTACCCCTCCCCAGGAACTCTGGCCAGGTGCTCTGAGGATACTGCCAACTTGCACATTGGCTCCAAAGAGTCTGAGCCCTTCTAAGCGACCGGCTCCAAGTACTAAGCTGCTGCCTTTGGCTAAAGGAAGGGGGAAAAAAAAGCATAGGGGTGGTGGAGGCAGAAGAATGCAACCCCGCCCCTTCCCCACAAGGCGTATCAGCCACTCAGAACAATCTGGAAGACTGGAATTGAGAAATGGGGGCAGATTGAGACATTTAACCAAAGTTCTTTGGGGATGTGGCCACCTCTGTCCCACAGAAACAGAACACCAAGGGCTGCTCTCACAGATCACTGTCATCCTGAGCCTGAGACATCTTGAAGCCTGAGCCTGGAGTTCTATTCCAAATACTAGCACTATCTCTTGCCTTGAAGAACCAGGACACAGGAGTGAGCCCAACCTACCCCAACCATGCTCCTGGCTTTTCTCCCCTAAAAAAGGCCATCCCATACTCTTCCTGGAGAAGGGAGGATGACTGTCAAAGACCTCCAAACTCTCCAAGCCCTAATTTACTTGGCAAATTTCCTCAAGTGTCACCAATAGTCCTTAATATAATGAGTTTAGGAAAACAAAAGAGAGATCTCTACTGTCCTTTGCTGGATATTCTAAACAAACAAGACAAAGGACTAGAGGTTACTGAGCGCCAGGCAGTTTCATCGTGAATATTCCACGATCAACCAGGTGACTCCCTTCTTGGAGTTGCATTTGTTTGTTGCATTTCCTTGTGCTAGTGCTGGAATCTGTGGGACCTTGGGCACGCTGGTGGGCAAGGGCTTCACCCAGCATGCCCTAGCTCTCCTCACCTCCCTGCCTGACTCACTTCCCCAGGTGGCTCATTCTCTCTCCTGAAGTTCCATCAGACACCAGAGATGACATCCAAACCCTTTTTTGATAGAAAATGCCATCCAGACCCCAGAAGCCATGCAGCCGGCCCAAGGCCACTCAGCTAGTTGGCAGTAATAGAGCTGGGACCAGAAACCAAGGCTCTTAAACAAGGCTCCACCCTCTACATTATCAGGAAGAGAAGAGAGCTTGCCCTAGTATCTCTAAGGTACTCCATCTTTCTGCCCAACTTGCTCTTGGTCTGGTACATACCTGGGTCCCAGAGGTGGATGCTAAGGGCACCATCATTTAGATTTCACGGTAACACAACCTGCTCCTGAGCGTCCACCAGCTGGACATTTGACTCACTCCTGTTGTACCCACGTGTTCACCCAGTTCCTCTTCCTTCCCAAAACAGCAATGTTCATTTCCCCACTCCCCTCAAGAGATGCTTGGCCTTACAAGAAGATTCCTTGTTGCTTTTCGTCTCCTAGTCCTGTTTCTTACAAAGGCTTCATTCATCATTTGCAGAATGGGGCTATCACAGAACAGAAGTCAACCCCACCCCAAGGTCCTGGCTCCAATGCCCCCATGTCTAACCCCCATGCCAAGCGTATAAAGGTGAACACAGGGTTGGGTGATAACGAGGACTATGTGGTGGCAGTATCTGGCATGGTTCCAGGCATACGGTGGGCTCTTCGGGATACTGTGGGGTGCTTCATGCATCAGGGAAGAAGTAACGGGAATGGTTTAAGGGTTGAAAAAAAGAGAAGCCAAAGCTGGCTGAGCGCTTGGGGGCTCATAAACCACAGCAGTTCTAGAAGAACCTATGGGCGCGGTACCAGCTGGCCTCACTGGGCCTGGGCCATGAATTTTTCTGGCCAATTTGGAATTCCAAAGTTCATGCTTGGAAGTCCAGAGGCATTTGGCTCAAGTTCAGGGAAGCTTCTTCCCTGCTGGGTAGATCTGCTCTCCTCTGTCCTGTCTCCCTCCCACCTTCAAAGCACTTGCTCCCAGCAGCCCCAGCTCTCCTCACCTCCCTGCCTGACTCACTTCTGCAAGTGGCTCACTCTCTCTTCTGAAGTTCCATCAGACACCCAGAGACGACATCCAAACCCTTTTTTGATAGAAGATGCCATCCAGACCCCAGAAGCCATGCAGCCGGCCCAAGGCCACTCAGCTAGTTGGCAGTAGAGCTGGGACCAGAAACCAAGCCTCTTAATGGCCCTTAATGGCTCTGATGACACATAACCAAGCATGAAGCTAATAGAGAGACTGCCTCCAGCCTGGCCAGCTCCTGCCAGTGCTTCTTCCAAGAAGCTCCCTCAGGAAGGGCGTGTGGAGCCCTGGGCCAGTACATCAGGTTCCCTCTTGCCATGTTTACACATTGCCAGCTTCACTGGGCCACCATTTTTGCAGGATCTGAACACAGCCATGTTAGCCTCTGAAAATCACAAGGCATACACATTGTATACACATACCCCACAAATCACCTTGGATAAAGAATCAGCAAAGCTCTGGTCCACATACAAAACCCCCATAAGCTATGACACGATAGTAGTTTAAAAAAAAAAAAAAAAAAAAGCCTTGCCAAAGGAGAGGCAATTTCAACCCATTGCTGATTATCTTTCATTATTCCACTGAGCTTCCGCAGATGCTAAAGGAGGCGGATGTTTAGGATGTATGGAAATATCATTTCCTCCTGGGACAAGGAGGAGGGAGGTGGGGTGGCTGTATACACAAATGAGTTTTCCCCTGGTTGTTTTCTCCAGTAAGCTTAGTAGCAGCCTTAGGAGAAAGGAGGCCCACTCTGGGAACAGCATGATCATTGGGACAAATAAAAGTGGCTTAGGCTGCTGCTCTGGGCTCCTTCCTTTGGGCTCTCTCTATCCCCCCCGCCCTCACGCACACTTGCTGGGGACCCACCATGAGCCTGGCACAGAGCTGGGGATTGGGAAGAGCGCCTATCCACTAATAACATGATATACAAGCAAAAACAATGCCAACGAGGCCCTCCTGGACCACAGGGACAAAGGATGGGAACAGAAGGGAAATACAGCTCAGTGTTCCAGGTGGGGAAGGAACGAGTTAGCAGGCAGGTCCACAGGCGTCTGCTGGTGTAGGGATAGATGTGCGGAGTGTGGGAAGGCAGAGAGCTCCAGCGAGGGCACAGCTCACTTAGATGATGTTGACGTAGTGTACAGTATGCCCTATTTGGATGGGTAAACCTGGGCATGTGGGGAGGCAGACATATGGGTGTCCATGCTTGAAAGACCTTACTTAGGCTTTCTTCTAGAGGGGCAAGGGCCACAGCAGTCGCTGGGCAGAGAGATGGCATGGACAGTCCAGCCTCCTGAAACTGCTCCTCCAGCAGCAGATGAAGGATAAGCCAGAGGAAGCTAAGCCTGAAGGTCAAGAAAAGAGTTTGCCACTTCAAGGGCAAGTGCTAGGAGAAGAGCCAAGACAGGAATCAGAGAGGGGGCAAGCCATGTTTTCAGGGTGCAATAGATGCCTGTAAATATGTGGGGATGGAAAAACGGAAGGCGCAGAGATGCCTTCTCCCCTCCTAAATCCCTGAGATGGAGCACAAGGGCACAAGATGTGACTCCAGCCTTTGTGGGCACATGGATCCTAACTCTTCGAACACAGCTCCTGGACTGGCATCACGGCCCACCACATTGGCTCTGCTCTGCTGGGTCATGAGCTGACTCCCGAGCATAGCCCTGGACGCTCACTGGACTTCTTCACGATGTGGTTCTAAGTCCTCTGCACTTCTCACATCTGTAACGTCAGGCCACGCCCTAGGGCACCCTAGGCTTCTAGTCTAGGCTTCCTCCCCTGCCTGGCAAGATTGATTTTGCTCTCTGTTACAATCACAAAGCCCCAGGCACATGCGTAGCTCTGTCCTTGAATTGCACCTTCTGATTCTGTATAGACAAGGACACGGATGGTTCACTGGGTCTCTGTGTCCTTTGTACAAATTGGGGATCTTGATCTACCAATACATTGCAATACCATACGGACCAATAAGCAAAGCTGAAGGCCCATTCAATCTGACTCTTCTCTCCCAGCCTCCAGATGGGGCCACTACTTACATACTCCCTATTCAGGGTAAAGGAGCTCACAGGTAACTTATGCAGAGCAAAGAAAAAGCACCCACAAATAAGCTTGCCAGACAAAAGTAGGTGAAATAAACCCCACGTATTCTCCGCATATAATGTAAAGAAACCACTTTCAAGTTCTCTTGCAAGAGGGAGATTATATAAATGCTATTTCTCGCGTGGTTCCAATGACCCGAACTATTTTTGGAGTCTCATTTTGGCAGTAAGAACGCTTTGCTTTGGCTGGGCTGGGTTTTTGTTTTGTGGTGCCCTTCCCTATAGAGAGGAGACTCAGCTCATTTGGATTAACTGAACTGAAGAGAAAGCAGTATCTCTGCTCTAATTCCACAAGGCCAGCAGAGCTCCTTATGAATTCATTTCTGGTTCGCAGATAGTGTTTGTGAACCTGTTGATTAGAGGAAGGGTATTGCCTATATTGGCTAGGAGGGGGAAAAAAATCTCCCTGTGATGTCCCCTCCTTCACCAACCGAGCAGCTGAAAGCACAGCTCCCACCCACGTGGGTGCTCAAAGTCAGAGAGCAATTTGCATGAGTGGAAAACTCATTTCAGAAGCAGCAGAAGCTGTTATTCTGACTTTGTATTCTGGGAAGGTGATTGAAGGCGTGGGCCTGGCTCGAGAAAACCAAGTCCCCAACCCTAGGCTTTCCAGAGCTCACACAAAGGGAAGCTGATCTGGTGCACTGGTGTGGACCCAGGGCACTGACACAGACCTCCTATGCTGGGGTAGATCTAGATATAACTGGTGCACTGGCGTAGATCTGGGATACAGGTTGACCCAGTATCTACAGTAGAGCTGGGTTGGGGGCTTGGGGGGAGAGAACCTGGCACACTGCGTGGATCCAGCACACCACTGCAGTAGATTTTACACACGGGTGTACATTTGGTGAAATAGTATAGATCTGGCATGTGGCTGTGGTATGGGCAGTCTTAGACTACAAGCGGAGTGGGCTTGGAGTAGAGGTGCAGGCCTGGTGGAG
Organism: Rhabdomys pumilio; assembly: GCA_030674055.1. Taxonomy (NCBI): domain Eukaryota; kingdom Metazoa; phylum Chordata; class Mammalia; order Rodentia; family Muridae; genus Rhabdomys; species Rhabdomys pumilio. Next base: position 32,244,212 of record JANHMN010000002.1, on the reverse strand, counting down.
TTGATGACCTCTTCCACCCTGACAGGCCACAGTTGGAAAGTCTATGGCTGATTTACAACTTCACCCCTTCACTACTTTTGCTGAGTCTAGAACAGTCCAGGCCTGTGTGTTCAAGGCAAAGCAGTCTGTTTGTTCTGAAACGGAAAATAAAGCATGCTCAGAACACATATGAACTGCAAGTTTGTAGCTCTACAGAGCACCTTGAAGTAACCCATACCACAGGCACCATGAAAGATTCAGTAACAGGGAGACATGAGTCTGCTCCACCAAAGCTCACCTGCCTATACTGGTAGATGACACCAATGTCAAAGAAGCGTGAGTAAAATGACCAGGAAGTTTCAGCAAAGGGGGGTTATGTCTACTGGGACATAATCAGTAAAGGCTTCATGGCATTGCGACTGCTCATCAAGGGTTGGAAAGAAGGCCCAGCACTTGGGAGCGCTGTCCCCTCTTCTGGGAGATCAGGGTTTCGTTCTCCGGTCCCACATAGCAGCTCACAGCTGTCTGTAGCTCTAGCTCTGGGGAGTCTGACACTCTCAGACAGAGAAGCATGCTGTAAAGTCACCACTGTACATGAAATAAAAATAAAATCCTAATTTTTTAAAAACAAAACCAACCAAACAAAAAAACCCCCAAAAAAACTGTTCTTCAAGCTGGGCGTGGTGTCTCACAGTTTTAATTCTAGCATTTGGGAGACAGAGGAAAGCAGATATCTATGAGTTAGAGGCCAGGCTGGTTTTCAAATATGAATTCTAGGACAGCCAGGGCTACACAGAAACCCTGTCTCTAAAAAAAAAAAAATCAAAAAAACCAACAAACAAACAAATAAAAGAATACCAAGTGTTTTTTAAGCAAGCGTACAACCTTGTTTTGTCTTTCACTATTCTGGGTTTTTACTTTTGTTCTGAGCCAGGATTTTCTGTTGTTCAGACTGGCATAGCCAAAGATGGTCTTGAACTCTTGATGCTCCAGTCTCCACTTCCAAACGCTAGCACTGCAGACATACTTGACTACACCCAATTAATGTGCTTCTGGGAAATCAAACACAGGGTTTCATACATAATGGGTAAGTGTTCTACCAACCAAATGCATATTTTATTCTGTTTTCTTTTTTCCAGTCAGGGTTTCTCTGTTGTCTTGCCTGTCTTGGAACTTACTCTGTAGACCAGGCTGGCCTTAGACTCAGAGATCCGCCTGCCTCTGCCTCCCAAGAGCTGGGATCAAAGGCATATACCAACATGCCCAGTTTCAAATTCATGTTTTTATCTTTGATGTTCTGTCTAGTGCCAGAACCACTATATTACATGTTTGTTTTGCCATTGACTTCCTGTTAGGCTCTACCATTAAAAGGTGCTTGAGTGGGGCTTTGAGGCTGCAGAGGGGAGCCTCTTGTTTGAGGGAGGGGACTATACCTATCTGCTTATGGTTCTTGAACATCAGACGCCACAATGCTGTATGATTCTGGTATTGACAGTCCCTCTCTTAACAGTAACTAACACCAGGTAGGCTCCCTTCCTAAGCTCATGAACGCAGTGACGTGCCACTCTGCCTGTTTTAGGCAGTGCTGAGGATCAAACCCAGAGCCATGTGTATGCTAGGCAAGTGCTCTACCAACTAAACTACCCCCTTGTGCTTGTCTCTGAGGTTATTTGATTTGGTTTGGTTTGAGTTTTCGAGACAGGGTCTTTCTGTGCATCCCTGGTTGTCCTGGTACTTGCTTTGTAGACCACAAACTCACAGAGATCTACCTGCCTCTGCCTCCCTAGTGCTGGGATTAAAGGTATGTGCCACCATGGCCAGCTCTAAGTTTTAATGAGTGTAACTCTGCCAGCCCTCAGTAGGTACGGGTGGTACCTTTTTCCTTCAACCACTGTGACCACAGCACATCTTACAGCCCTGGTTCTCAGTGTGTCTCCCAAACCAGCTACCTCCATGCTCCTTGAAAACATTAAGGAACATAGTGAAAGGAGATATTTGGGAATAGCACAAACTCTAAGGGAGTCAGATACAAACTAGTACCGGGAAACAGACGTTGCAAAGTCTCCCAGATAGTAAATGGCAGGGCTGGGATTTGAACCTAGGTAGTTGGCTTTGACTCCTTCAGCGAGTACTCCACAACTCTATGCCAGGAAGCGTCTTTCTGGCTGTGAGGCTTTGAGCATCCCTTAGGAAGTTGTCTCTCCTGTACTGAAGGGCTTTATCTCCTGCCTCTTCTCACTCTGCCTCCACCCCTAACATGCTCTTTATGTGAATGGGTCTCCAGTCTCTTTAACTGTTCTTTGGAGATTCTGAGTTTGGAAGCCCGCCCATCTCCTAGATATCTCTGAAATATTCTGTAGACTCTTTAGCTCCTCTCTTGACTTGGACGCCAGCCTCAAAAGCGCTCTCCCCTCTCTCCTCCCCCGGTTATTTCAGATTTGAAATGTGTTTTTCTGTAGCTGGCTCAGCGGCCTATCCACTACGTTCATTCTGCATCTCTCCTCTACCCTGGACTGGAACTGCCTCTTTGTAAGTAACTGGCATGGTTTCCATCCCCTGGCTAGACTCTAATACATTCAATGGGGATGACAGTAGCTGCTCACAGTGGTCCTAATAGCACTTATTATCACCATTGCATTAAGACCCAAAGCAGAAATTAAAGGAGGCAGGTGATGATCAATAGAATCAAATATGAAATGATATTGGATTCCATTATTGTTCATGTTCTTTCTGTACAAACTTTTAACATCTGATTGAAGTGGAAAACACTCTATACACACACACACACACACACACACACACACACACACACACACACACCCACCCCAGAACAGAAAATGTCTTCCTTTCAGGCAATTCTTCCATGGATGCCATGAAAAACCACTCCATTTATCCAGCTGTCAGAGTGAGTAGCTAAAATCTTAATAATCTTCCTCAGAGAAAATGCCCATACAGTTCAATGCATTTAGGGGTGGGTCTGGCACTGACTTTCCAAATGCAGGCACGTTCAGATGTTCTTCGGCTCCTCCTAATAACACTGTTCATGAAGTGAGTATTAATATAAATCCTAAATATAGATCTTGGGATGTCACAGCCGGAAGGGACAGTCCAAGTCATGCTGCCCAAGTATCTCATGTTATGGATAAAGTTGCTAGGACATGAGAGAGGCAGGGACTTTTTCAAAGACTTGCCAGGTGCCATTGCTACTTCAATACAAAGTCTCCTACCTCCCTCACTCCCAACTCCATTAGATCTAACTGACAGCCTTTGGCCAGAGCACCCGAATTTCTTGCAAATAGTAATTTAACAAGACTACAAATGGGTGGAGGAGGATTAAAGGGTAAGGCTAGGAAGAGGTAAGGAAGGGCGTGACTGTCAGCAGGCAGCTTTCTTTGCCCATCAAAGTAATAAATGAAGTCAGGCATTCACTGTGGCGCAGATGCCAAAGCAACTGCAAGCCCGTGGTGTTTCCAGCCTCTCAGGAGACAGGCATGCCACTCGAACACAATGTATTCATAATGTGTTCTTAAACAGATTCTGACTCAAACCCTGCGATGGCTGGGTTTCTTCCAAGAAACGTTAGCCACTGTGAGATATCTCTTTCTGTCCTCTCTAGTAGATCTCCTTGGAATTTGCCAGATAAAGAGGCAATTTATCATGTGGCCAGCTGAAGGTTGTATGTAATGCATTATCTGCCTTCCTCCAGGATTGGTGTCTCTGTGTTCAGCCCCTCTTGGGCCGGTGGACAGACTGGCTTCCATCTTGAGGTGTCATAGCAACAGGAAAGCAAGAGAAGGAGCAAGGTGTTAAATGAATAATTTACTGATTTCATAAGAACCTGTCTTGCAATTTATAGTTGTATTATCTTTCCTCCTCATGTCTTAACTCCTTTGTATAAAAGCTGCAATCAAGCTGAATAACATTTGGGAATCTAATGAGCACATACAACCCCATGTTCAAGCCGAGGTCTAGATTGATCCTGACAGCAGCGGAGTCCCTCTGAGGCTACAAACTACCACAGCTGCCGGAATTTCTTTCTTCTTCTGCAAAGGGCTAAAAGTTAGGGATCTGACCTCCGATGTTACATTTTCAAATGGAATACTTCTCTTCCTTGGGATATTTGGACCCTATCAAGTTAGAGCTGAGTGGTTCTGAGATGTGCCATGTGAAGAAAACACTTCCACCACAATTATCAATTTGCTACTTTAAAAAACTCCCAAGGAGATCTAGTTACTAGGAGAGGGGGAGAGAGGCAAAGTGGAGTTTCAATGACAACTATGGTTATTTTATAGCTCTTTCAGTATCAGTGATGCCATTTGAAGGGCAAAAGCATATGCTGCCCCTAGGTTTCGACATGAAGGATCTTTATGAAGAAGACAGTACCTTGAAAGCAGACTTATTTATTTGGATGGAATAGGTTACATGTCATTTTTGGCCCTAGGCTTTGCAATGGAATGGATACATCCCTTTTGAAAAGCGTTGCCTCCTAGCTGCTATTCTGCAATCTCCTCCAGGAAATCAACCCAAGAGAAGCAACTGCTCAGTGTTTGAACACCCAGTTACTGAAGCCCATGTGTCCTTGCATACAGAATGGTTCAAAGGCCTTGGGAAGAGCCCATAATTACCATAAATCCTCAGGAAATGGAGCTCTGCTTCTCCAGGGCTGCCTGTATCTGACTGATAAGAAGAATGGCTGGAATCACATGTGTTCCCTACCAACATCATTGTCATCTCCAGCACCATGGGCACTGCCGGGAAGTTCAAAGAGTCTTAGTCACATGTAAGTATGAAACTAAAGTCACCTCCTTGTTGACAGTCACCTAGTGTTCAGATCATTGGAGTATGGCTAGTTTTATAGTAACTCACAAGTAACTTGTGAAAACTTCATGGTAGCCAGGTACAACAGGTCATAGCGTTCATCCTAGAACCTTCAGAGGCAGAAAGATCAAGGCCAGGATTGTCTACATAGCCAGTTCTAGACCAGCCAGGGCTACATAGTAAAAGCTTGTCTCAAAAACAACCACCACCATCACCACCACGACCACCACCACCACCACTGTAACAACTACAAAACCAAGCAAATAAAAACTAGCACAGGCTCAAGACTAGGAGAGCTTGGCTCAACACAGTGTATAGAGGTTCTGAGAATATGAGACTTCTGCACCAAACCTTTTCCTCTGGCCTATTTATAGCACGTCATCTCTGCAGCTGAGGTCTGAAACCCAGACAAGCAAAGGCAAGAGGTAGGGACGGGTCTGATACGTGTCCCGGCTCACATGCTTCTACCTCAAGATTCTGAATCCATCACTCAATAGCTTGGGGTATCAGATGAAGGTGATAAGAAATCTTTTCTTCAGTGTCAAACTGCTCAGTCTGTGGCTAACACCAATACGGGTTCTATTTGCTGGCTTAAAGAGAAATGGAGTCCCCAGCTCTGTAGCTAGACTTGGCACACACTAATTACAGTATGAGCTTTTATCCCGTCTTTGCCTTACTTGAGAACCCAGACTCCTAATCCTGATACTCTGGCAAGTCCTTCCTGCTGCTGTTCAAAAGGAATACTGAATTACCCATCATCAAATATAATACGGGTCGATGGGGACCACAGGCACACAGTACACAAACAATTCAAGCAAGCACCCATACACATAAAATAAAAATAATAATAATAAAAAACTAAAACAGTTGAATACAATATGGCCTGGAGTTAAAACGCGTAAAAACGAAGCATATAGGATAGTGTGCTGAAAGAAGGAATGAGAAAATCAGGCCTATTCTAGAAAAGACAGGACAAAGACCAAGAAGAAGAGTTAGTGAGACCAAAAGCCAGTATTAAAAAGCCTCAGGAGAACCAGGAATCCCAGTGAAATATTCTCTTTACATCTCAGACTCCCTAGTACCAGGTATGGAGAGGGGTTACCTCTCTCTTTACCCCAAGATTCAAAACTCCAACAAACATCTCCAACAAACAGCTGGAGATGCAGCTCTAATCTCAGCTCGCCCTAACTCGCCTCACGGTCAGTCCCCCTAGCTCTCAGTGGCCAGGATGTCGGACCACACCACCAGGCTCCAGCTCCCATCCCACACACCCCTCCAGCACTTTGGTGTCTGCCTCCTTTTTCAATCCCACACAAACTGTTTGGCTGGCAGGCTGGGTTTTGTCTGATGAAGCATCCCTAGTGCCCAGAAGGCCGCTGGCACTCTAGTCGTTCAATGACTCTTTGAACAAACGAAAGAATAAACAGATAGATAGCAAACAGGGCAAGGAGTCACTCTCTCAAAAGGATCACACAGTTGCATCCTGGTTTTTTTTTTTTTGTAAAGAAAACAAATTTGTGTTTTAGTGACAGGAAGAAGGCATGATACAATTGCCCCCCCTGCCCAAGGCCAAAAAAACCAGACTGCTTCACACCAAAACCTAGATAGGATCCTCAATTCCTTCCTGCTCTGAGAAGCATGCTGTACTTCCCCCACCCCCACCCCCCAGGAATTCTGGGACTTCACTGTGGCCCTTATCACACTGCTGGCTCAATTTGAGAATTCAGAAACCCGGTGACCTAAGCATTGGCCTTGAATATAACAGAGACGTCAGCAGTAATCTGTCTATCTCCCTTGGTTTGGGTGCAGATAGAGCTCTGAAAAGATACAGGCGTCAAAGGCCTGTGGACTTTTCTTTTTTGACTTGGGGAAGGAGGGAACCTAACATACTTGGCAAAGTGTCTGAAAGGCTTCAAGTTCTGTAATTTGAAACAAACCAGAAGAATTAAGGAACAAATAAAGGCCTTGTATACCAGACATCCAACTTGTCCTTGTGTTCTGGGGAAAACAATTACCCTGAAGGTTTATGCACAGAAGTCAACTGGGAACAGAGATTTCTAGAATCTGGGTTATACTAGGCACCATCCATTCAATGTGGTACCTCTCACAAGTCATTTCTTTATCTCCTTTGCCAACCACCCCAGAGCCAAGAAGGGGTACTCTCACGGACTGTGTGCTCTGGTCCTCAGCCAGCAAGGCCACTCTGCTTCCAAGTGCCTAGCTTAGCTCAGTCCAGCCCTTGCTACAAGGCTGCAAAAGCCAGTGAGCAAATGCCCCCAAAACTTCCCTATGTGGGCAGGTCCTCAGAGGACCAGGTTGGCAGGAGTTCTTGGGCCCTGCTTTCTAAATCTGCTCTAAGCTGCAGACAGCATCCTTGCAGAGAGAGAGAGAGAGAAGACAGAAGAGCTGTGTGTCCCCTCTACAGTCCAGGTGGCTACAGGAAGAACTGCGCAGGCAGACTGGAGAGGGGCCATGGCAGCCTCTTGAGTCAAGCCTTCCACTATTTCTTACAATAGCCACACACTCCCCAACCTTCCTGCCAGGAATCTCCCAGGAGAGAAAGTCACACTAAGTTCCCATCTACGAAGAGAGAACATTCTCTGAGAGCCCATGGTTCTCTGGAAGTTATGCTTGTTGCCAATCTGCCTGACTTCCAACACAGATCAGGGCCCCGCTGGGGGCCTCTTCAATGAGTCTATGCCACTGGATGGGATGTGCATCTGAAGAGAGGCTGGAGCCCATTCAGAGCACCCAGGGGACCCTACTAGAATATGTACAACCTCTGCAAAGCTTGGAGTGGGGTCCCAAGCTCATGCTTCCTGCAGCTGTCAATGTCACTTTGCTTGCCAGAGGGAGGGGGGTACAGGAATGGGAGGAGATGCCTAGGGATGGGCTTTGGTTAACTAGTCTCTGTTGTTTGATCAAGGCCATGTCGAGAACAGCACAGGGTGTCAAAAAGGAAACCCATTTCTGATTAGCAGTGTCAAGCACAGGAACAGGCGGGCTCATTGGCAGTCGGCTTTAGGAGGAACTGCCAGACACAGAATCCATTAACAGGCAGTTGTGTCAGGAGAGAGGCCTGCTTGTCAAGAGAGTCCTTCTGTGGGGGCCCACCTGCTGTGTTGAGCTCTCCAGAGGACAGATAAACAGCTTCCCGCCCAAACACACGCGCGCGCACGCACACACACACACACACACACACACACACACACACAC
>JANHMN010000002.1:32120143-32236189 GCA_030674055.1 Rhabdomys pumilio | reverse complement strand
CACACACGATGCAGACCTCTGAACCAAGCAAGAACAGGAGCTAGAATTCTCCCCATTTCCCCTTCGGTGCCTTTTCAAAGCTAAGGCATGCCTCAGCTGTTTGAATTCCTCTGTCCTTACTCGAGAGCAAAGCCCACAAACCAAAGACCCACTAAACTAGGAGCAGAGGGCCACGGAGACTAGGGCTTCAGAAAAGGAAGAACCCTGGTCACATTTTAAATGGGAAATAGGAAGGGCAGACAAGAGTTACTAATGAGGCTATGTGCGGAGTGGGTGGGTTCGGAGGTTTTATGTGGCCCACAGGAGTGCCAATGCAGAGTGTTCTTGTGTGGTCCCTGACCAGTCACTGGACCCCTCTGAGTCCTTATTTTCCCACTTGAAAATCAGAAGCATATCTCAGGGTTCAATGAGATGGATGAAAAATCTGAAAAAGCTTTGTTCAGTGTGCAAGGCCTCTGACCCCAACCACTACCGAGGTCCTGGGGCAAGACAAGGCTATAAGGCTTTAGGAATCTGGCTTCCTAAATCACTGCATGGGAGAAAGGCCAACCTGGAGCTTCCACTTTTAATAGTCAAGTGGGCAAGAAGTAAATTTCTGTTGTGTTAATGCAGTGGTTTCTCCAGCTTCCTAATGCTCCGACCCTTTAATACAGTTCCTCGTGTGGTGACAACCCCAACCCTAAGATTATTTTTGCTGCTACTTCATAACTGTGATTTTGCTACTGTTATGAATCAGAATGTAAATATCTGTGTATTGCAATGGTCTTAGGTGACCCCTGTGAAAAGGCTGTTTGACTCCCCATAGGGGTCTCAAACCACAGGTTAAGAACAGGCTGTTAACCACTGAAATTGGAGGGTAGAGCTAATTCACCAGCCAGCATCCCTCTAATCAGCACAGGCAAGAAGTGTCTTGCTCATGACAGACCCAGGTACCTTTCTACAGATCCCCTGCTTTTAATAACTACAAAAGAGCTTTAGAGCTGAAGGTCTCCACCTATGAAGAATCCTGTCTCCTGAGCAGCTGCTGTATTTCTCTCTGCCCCACCCTACCCAGGCTCAGAGGAAGGTGACTGAGGGTTCCAAACAGCTGCAAGGCAGTGTGAATGTAGAGGCAGGAGAGGCACCTCTGTTCCCCTTGACTTCTGCTCAGGGACTCCCCAGGAAACACACAAAGCTATTAACCAGAGGGAGCTACTGATGCAAATCAGCCTAGATAGTCCTACTTGTTGTGAGTGGCAGGCACTAACCGTTTGCATGACAAACCTCCTACAAGATGCCGGCTAAACTGCCCTTTTGTGCCAATTAAAGATTCTCCAGAACACAAAGATTACACACCACTCTGCAGCGCTGACAACAATAAAACAATTTTAAAGGCTATTCAGATCTTCAGTTCACAGCTGACACTGTCAGAAGGGGGAGATTGTCTGCGGCTTTGTTCTTTGTTGTTGTTGAGTCTTAAGGCTTAACCAAGATTTCTGGGGGGGTGCAGGGGGGGTAGCAGTGCAGGCAGACAGAAAGAGTCTGACAGGAGTGGGGACACGCAGACATGAGGAATCTGAAAGCCTACTTGGAGTGTTTAAAGGAGAAAAAAGAACAACCTTGTATTCCTTTTGTGTGCCTGAATGTGTCCATGCATGTGTATGTATAAGAGACCACACACACACACACACACACACACACACACACACACACACTCACAAGTCTTTCTCATTAACTCCTCTCTGGTGTCCTCACTTTCCCAAGGAACCCATCCTGGTGTCTCTGTGGGTTCGACACACCTTGAGACATGGAGTTATGGGTAGTATGAACAGATATTTTTGGCACCAATTAACTGAAACTATAAGGGCAAAGGCCCAGGAGCTTTTGCCTCATCTGTTTGCTTTAAAGGCAAATTTCCAAGAGCTCTGAGGAATTTTAAGAAAAACAACTTTGGGTTTTGAGAGATAAGAAACACTCTCAGATCTGCAAAAGTGATGCAGGCAGCGTACGTTAGTTGACTCCACTGCCCATCAGCTCCTTAGGAGGAATGAGACAAAGCCCAGAGTCTCTCTTTCTCTCTCGCACTCCTGTGTGATCTGGCTGTTTCTGAAGCACCTTCAACAGGCACCCACACGGCACTCACCATCCACTCACCTAGGAGCTGAAAATAAACCAGCATCTAGGACTCTCCAATAAGAGAGGGAACCTTGCCTGGCATTTCTGGAAACTCCCTTAGCTCCTAAGCACAGGGCCCCTGCTGTGACTGAGGACCGACACCTTCTTGTGCCTGCACACAACAGTTAAGAAATATGAGGCTGCCACAAGTCTGTGGAGTTCATGTGGTTCCTCAGATACCACTGTCACCTAAGTATTAAAAATGAATAGGGTGATGCTCCCACCCATAGGAGCAGGGTATAGGAGGTTCTCAATCAGGGGCAATTCCCTTCCCAGAATACTGACTTTTATGGTGTGTGTGTGTGTGTGTGTGTGTGTGTGTGTGTGTGTGTGTGTATGTGTGTGTGTGTTGTGTTGGAGACATGGTCAAGGATTCTGGGAGACATATAGGACATTGTCCGTGGCAAAGTTCTCTGTGGCCAGGTGAAAAACCCCTTGTTTAGGATCTGATCTGCCAGAGATGCAAGTGTTTTGCACAGTATTTGACTTTCCCACACTATTTGACTATTGAGATACGGCATCCAGATGTGTATAATGAGGACATCTATTCCTACCCTGCACACCAAGTAAAGGAGATAACCACGAAATGAATGCAACCAGCAACTTTCTTGATACTTCAGAAAACACTGCTATGGCCCCGTTAATGACAGAAAGGGAAGAAACAGCCTTGGATGTGCTACAGATCAGCATACACCCTCATGCTTTCGTGAGAGCCTGAATCTTACTCCTCTTCCATGATGAACTCTGTCCCCTGAAGCAAATTCATTCATAAAAGAAACATCTTCTCCAAAAGGAAGAGGAAAGGGCAGGGGTGGGGGGTGCACAACCAAATGGAGAAACGGTCAGATCATAATAAGTCTGGCTGCCCTCCTGTCAGCTGGTTGTGATCAAAACCACATTCATATTGTCTGCTGAGGCTAAACAGAAGGCTCAGACCATCTTAGGAATGTGAGCTCCCAGTGTTACATCCTCCACCCCCAAAACTTACCAGGGGGAGTTTCCAGTAGGCCAGGGAGACTGCATCAACCCCTGGCCATTGCTGGACACTTGCCCAGCCATGGGGTACTCAGTCACCTTCTCTACTTCAATAGTGAGAAGGTTCTGGAAGAGAGGCCAAAGCCTAGCTTCTGCTCATGCCCTCCCCTCAGAAACAATTAGAGAGCTCAGGCTGTGGCTGCCAAGTTCCTCTGTCCAATTTGGTAGATATTTTAATAGAGGAGGAGAATTCCCAGGGGCCCCCAACGGAAATGCCCCATGTCAGGGAACGTTTGTTTTCATTTCCTTTTTCCATCAATGAATTCTACTCATGGTAACAGCTTGGGGCTGGATCAGATCCACACAGAAGCTAACCAGAAGCATTTGTTCCTTGAAATAAATCTCTCTTTGGGGAATGACTTTATATATACATCCCAGGGAGGGAGTGCACACACATAGTCACACACATATGTATTATGCATCACAGACAAAATACATGCACAAATCCCCAGGCAGGCAACACTGCTCCTGGGAAGGGAAGGTGATCTGCTGGTTAGCATATTTAATGAAAAGCTGTTTGGCGAGACACCTCAGTGATGGAGGGGCTCCTTGTAAGTGGATAAAAAACAGTCCATGAACGTGGAGCTCGATACAAGAGTACAAGGCCGTAGTAATATGGGAAGATGAAGACAATGACCATAACAGCAGCTATAGCCACATGGTGTTGTTTATTAAGGCTTATATACACGGCCTCATTTCAATCTTCCTATATATATTATTCCCACCATCACTATCCCATTCTAGAGATAGACAAAATAAGGCTCGTAATTAAGGGACATATTCAAGATCACAGGGCTGATGGGAGATGGAGTCAGGATTCAGACATGGTGGCCCCACAGGTGCTCCTGACCTCTAAGATACCCCCCATCCTTCTCATCACCTCTAGTTGGGGAGGGTAGACAGCCTTTTCTATCTGTCCCTTGGGAGCCCAACTGCCACCCAGCACTAGCAGGACCTGCAGGGCTTCTCCCTAGAATGGCCCATTGGGAGGGGAAGGGGAACAATCTCAATGTGCCTACCAAGTTACACTGGGACCAGTGTTCAGTCGAACCCATGAGTACATTTTAGAAGGCACCTTCTGTGAGGTGTGAGTTTCCTCTTGGGGAGACCCATCACCTGTGCACTCAGCCTTGCTGAAAGCAAGAGTTCTCTGGCTGTGGGAGAAAACAGCACTTAAACCTCGCCAGCACTCTCTCCACCCTGACCTGTCCCACTGGCCTTTGAGGAAGTGAGGGCATGCCTACCCAAAGGAGAGGGCTTCCCAGGGAGGAAAAAGTCCAGAGCTGAAGGCACCTCTCCTCCTATGTTAGATGCACATAACTTCCCAGAAACCTGGGCTTTGAGGCATGAGCACCCTAGAGGCTTAAAGCAGAATCAGTGGCTAGGAGGGTATCTGCCTCTACTAGAAAAACAAAGATGCGCAAGAGCAGGTAGGGTGTGTGTGTGAGTGTGAGTGTGTGTGTGTGTGTGTGTGTGTGTGTGTGTGTGTGATAGAGAGAGAGAGAAAGAGAAAGAGAGAGAGAGAATGTGTGTGAGTGTGTGTGTGAATGTGTGTGTGAGTGTGTGTGCAGCTGTATCATCTCCTACAGATGAGGGGTGACACACACACCTTGAGTGAGTCTCTCCTTGAAGGAATAGCAAAAGTCCTCTTAGGTACTCAGGACAAATAGCTCATCTCTAAGTACAGTGCTTGCAAACAAAGGTGCTTCATAAAGATTGACTGGCTGGGTCCATCAGCGATCCAGCCTTACAAGCTCTAGACTAAGCTATAAGAACAACACAGAAGGAATAAATTCAAGTATGCAGAGCCCAGACTGGAGGCATCAATGACACAGTAGTATAGTGGTGGTTGGCACTGTCTGCTTCTCAGATGGTCAGCTGTGTGGCCCGCACTGTGAGCAAACAGTGTTTCACGATGTTCTCCACCATGGCTATAGACAATGGGCAGAAAGCAAGCTCAGGTAGTTTGGATGGTCTAAAAGCAGTCAAGAAAGGACCACTGTCCCTAGAGCAGACCCCCATAGACTGCCAACTCATTTACACCTCACAAAACCTTGTCCAATAAACACCACTATTAGTTTTCGGAGAAAGACACTGAGGAGGCACAAAGCTTCTGAGATTGCCCAGGTGATGGTGGTGGGATTTAAACCCAGGCAAGCTGTCTCTAGAACCTCTCCTTCCACTGAGTTAGCTGCTTTACTTTCCCCACCCAGCAAGCTGCTCTGCTGACTGCCAGGCACTCTGCCTCCATCCTTGTAGGATGCATCCCAAGCCACATTGGGAAGGTGGACTTGGATGCTACAATACAAAGTTGACGATGGCACAGGGCTCCCTGCAAGGAGCTTGGGCTTTACTGGAAAAGAGATCAGTGGCTACCATAAGAGTGGTGCATGCCAAAATAAAAGAGCCTCAGACCAGTGCGGGAGAGCCATGTAGGTGGGGCTCAGCACTAGGGCTGAAGGGGAAGGTAGTATATGGCACAGAGATGGAGGAGAAAAGGGACAGACAAAGGGGTCATGAGGGCAGAAAGCTTTGGGTAGAGGGCAGGCTGTAGCATGTCATGGTTTGCAGAAAAGAAGTCTCACGGGCTACCAAGTTCTGTAAATTGACCGGCCTGTAGACAAGTCTATGGGGGTATTTCCTTCATTAATGATTGATATAGGAGGACCTAGGCAACTGTGGGCATCTCACTTGTAGACAGTGGTCCCGGGAGATGGAAGAAAACGAGCCTCAAGAGTAAGCCAGCGAGCAGCACTCCCCCACGGTCTTGGCTTTAGTTCCTACCTCCGGGTCCCTGCCCTACTTGAGCCCTGACCTTGGGTTCCCTCAATGATGGACCATGCTGAGGCAGGTAAGCCAAACCAACCCTTCCCTTCACAAGCTGCATCTGCTCGGTGTCTGTCACAGCAAAAGAACCTAAAGTAGGACAGGTGTGCATTTCAAAAGCTCCATGACCGGACCCTGAAGGGACCCCGGGGAGCACTCTAGCCTGCCAACTTGAAACCTTTGATTGGCTGCCCTTGTGGTCTGCTCAACTCTTCTCTGTCCTTGAGCCTGAAGTGTGACAGGGTTCTGGGGCCAACAGGGCACTCCTGGGTAAAAAATCTTAACCCTTTCCCCGCTCCTGATTATGGTCATGCACTCCCATCAACTAAAACCTACTAGGCGAACCATGGACTGTGTGCCCTCATCATCTGTGTCTAAGTGTAATGGAAAAAATTGACTGTTTGCTTGGTGCAATAGGGCATGACACTGTTTACACAGAAATAATAGCCCAACTGTGATGGGTTCTAAATCTCCATTACAGTGAAAGATTTGAAAGAGTAAAGCAGTTAGAAAAATAATTGGTTTTCTTGTTTAGTTTAAAAATCCTTTATGCTTACAGATCATAGACCCCGCGTCTCCCTTCTTAGCGGCTTTAAAATAAGAAAAGAGCCAGAGCTGAGAGACAAGGCAAGGGACCTAAACTTCTGTCTTTCTGGCAGACTCTTCAAAGGAGACAAGGCCAGGGCTGTTCTGGATTTCAGAGTATAAGAAGGTTCTTGACAGTCACCAAGGTTTCCTGAGACAGCTACCGATTTTGTACATCTGTACAATGTGTACAATGTACAGATGCATTTCAGCCTCCAAGACAGAAACAAGGGGAGAGTCTCAGGCAGCCATGTTGAAGGATGAATGTAGGGCACTATGTATTCCGCCTGTCCGGGAAAGACAGCTTTTGCTTTCAAGGGTGAAGAAATAACCAGAAGGTCATTTAACAGAAACAAAACAAGAAGTTGTCTGTGTCTCAAGGAAACATGATGAGCTATAGACTCCTCCCAGGCTACCACCTACAGTCTTGGCAGAGTGTGCCAACCTCAGACGTGCTTTCCAGTACCAGCCTGGAGGCATGCAAAGTGCTCAGATCAGGCCTTGAGACCCTTGTCAGGCCAAGGAATCTCACTACACAAGCATCATCTTAAGGGCCTGAAGTCCTCACACTTTCCCTAGGAACCTTTACTCTCTCACCTCTTATGATAAATGGTCCCCAGCTGCACAGATGGGGAGTTAGTAGCCACTGCTGTTTTTTAAGGAGTATCACGAATTGAACTCACAACACCCTTAAGCATACACCCTTTCAGCTCACCTGAAATCACACAAGGCCTCCTGTGTCTGATCCATAGCTCCCTCTCCATTCTCTCAGTATGGAGCAATTGCTAAGCTAGGAGACCAGGGCAGGAAGGAGGTGACCTTTGTTGGCTAGGCCCAGGGAGAACACATCTGGTTAGTTAGCAGATACTGACAATAACTATGTCAGAGAGCATCAGCCCACAGGTCCTGTCACAGAAGTAAAGGGCAATGCCATGTGGATGGACTGCAGGGGACCAGTATATTCAGGAAGTGATTTTACCATCAGAGTGGACTTGGAGGATCCCACTTATCCACGGAGAATAGGACCTATAATCTTCAACATGAGTATATTGGATCATCTTCCTAGGCTTCTAGGAGCAGGTGCTCAGTTTGCTCAGCATGAGAGAATGCATAACAGGAAAGCCAAGTGCTTAACATTCTTTCTGTTCTTCTCTCATCTATTTATTCTTCTATGTACATATCATGCATCTATCTATCTATCTATCTATCTATCTATCTATCTATCTATCTATGTCTCATCTACCTTATCTATCATCTACCTTGTCTGTCTGTCTGTCTGTCTGTCTGTCTGTCTACTCTTCCTTCTATCAACCACTTGTTTACTTTCCACCCCCATTTCCTGTCATCTATTCTTCTGTCCTCCTATTCTCCTATCCATTGGTCTATCCATCTCCAACTGTACCTCTTCGTCCACTCTTCCATCCCTCTTTCCTTTCATCCATCCATCACCCAAAACGCCTTCATTTGCCCTTCTATCTACACATCTATCTCTTTCTTTCTGTGTCCTTCCTTCTACTCTTACATTCATACACTTCTCTCTTCCATTTACCTAATACTTGTGCAGGCTCTATCAACGACCATCTCTCCCTTGGCCAGCCATATCCTGGTCCCAGGACTTCTGGGAAATGCAGAAATGCACTCACACTTGACAGTTCTTCCTAGCGGTCGTGCCTGTCTTCGGGAGCTGGTCTGAACTTTTCCATCTATGCACTCCATCCCAGTCAGAGGCCTGACCACACCTCCCCCTTCTCAAGGTGAGCAGGGTGAGCCCAGAGGTCAGGTCCTAACTAAGGAAGTTTCTAGAAGAAGATGTGCAACAGGCTCCACCCACATCTAAGCCATCAGTGCCTTCTGCTCACAAGGTAAGGGGTTCCTCTGAAAGGAGCGAATAGAAAGAAAAGTCACAGTGGCCAAGGCTCATTCCACTCCGTAAAACTAGAGAGCAGGCGTGGAAATCAGATGAAGGTAACAGACCTTAAGTCGGTCTGACTTAAGACTGGCATCTAAAATATGACTTTCATTTGAAAGTTGGACCTAAATGTTGCCGACAGCAACCAAAAAAAAAAAAAAAAATCAATAAAGAAAAGAGGGGATGAGAACATAGTGAAAAAATGTAGGCGCTTATGAGTTCAAGACCCTGTGGGACACTCCTGAATATTTTAAATATCATGGGGGTGAGGGGGGGGCGAATGAAAACAATCTCTCCCTTCTTAAAACCAGGCAAAGGAGTCTCTTTCTAGTGTGCAAATCCTTTGAGGCAATTCTTTAAATTATTTACCAGCTTTTGATTATATTTTATGGATGGTGGGGTGGGCGGCAGTGGGGAGGGAGGGGGAGGGAAAGGGGATCTAGGTAAGAAGTAAGTAGAAAAAACCTGCTGCTGACATTTTCAATATCTGCCTGGAATATTTTAAAGCCTTGTGACTGTTTGAAATCCTGGTCTCTGGCAACAATGGCCCGCTGCCTCCCGGACTTCTTTAGGTCATATTTGCATACAAAAGAGCGGCTGCTGAGAGACCATTATGCTGTGCAGCCACGGTGGGCCTGGGAGAGGCTGGGTTACCAGCGAGTGGGAAGAACCCACAGAGACCCCATTAATTTTTCAAGAATTCTCAGGCCCTGGCCTTTTAAAGGCCAGTGGGGAGAAATTCCTGTTTGAAGACTCCCCACAGTGACTGCCACTAAATGTTGGGTCCAAATTGAGAAATGAAGAGTGACAGGGTCCCTTGCCTAATTGGGGAGGGGGACTCCTGGCCCTGATGGCCACAGAGAATAACACCTTCGCGCAGTGTGGTGTGCGGTGCACTGGGAAGAGCGTCCCCCCCCTCACCCCCGTGTGCACCCAAGTCTCCCTCCAAGGTCCAATTTCGAGAAATTTATTCCAGTTGTAAGCCATTAGGTGGCAATTTTTCAAATCAACCTTATGATTCCAAAGCCATCAAAGCACTTGCTGCCTAATAGACCCTGGAAACCTTCTCCCAGGCTCAGAGCTGAGCGAATGGCCTCTAAAAGCATGTCGTAATAAAGCTGTATGTTCTTCAGCCTTCTCGGGGCTTAAAGAAACTGATGCGCAGCTAAGTAACAACTCAGTTTCAGGCTGCTCAGAGGGCCACAAACTTGAGAAGATTGAGGTAGTGGGGTGGGGGTCCAGGAGGCAGTCAGGAGGGGAACTAGGTAGGCTTGGTGTGCACCACTCAGTTCTGCTCCTCCACCAGGACGCTCTGGTAGCCTAGGCTCTGCAGCCTCTGCAAAGAGGAGCCACGAGACTTGGGCTGCAGTCTCCTCCTTGCCCACCTGCCTGTCTTCCACTGGACCTGGGGAGACCCTATATTCAACAAGGACAACTAGTTTCCTCATAATATAAACACCAAAGCAGCCTCTGAAGAAACCAGGACAATGGCCCACCTCCCCACTAAAGAAAGGAGCCAGGAGGATTTGTCTCTGTGTTTTGTGTCGGTTTGTTTATTGCTTTGTGTGTTTGTTTGAGGCTTGGTCTCCTGGCACTGGGGCCTCACACAAGCAAAGGCTCTACTCTACTGCTGAGCTACACCCCAGCTCTAGCCTTTGAGACTGGTGTCTGTGATATGTTGGCTCATGTCCCTATAAAATGCTTCCTCTGTGTTTTTGTTGAGGTTTCAGAAACAGTCCTTCATTGTACTAAGCGGAAAGATGACAGCAACAGAACAGGCAGTATCTTTATGTTTAAAACTATTCCTGGAGGCTCCATCAAAAAGGGATCCACTCAGGTAGTCTAAGACAGGGCAGTGGAGACAGGGGGACAGCTCTCAGGGTAGGAATAAAATAGAAATTGCCAGCAGGAAGTAAGGAGACACCATTTAACAGGAGGGTTCAAGATACTGTCACATTATCATGTTAAGGATATAGGATCACAGGCTCTGTCTTGCTTGACAATGGAGCCCTGTTCTCACTCATATTCACTCTTTCTTTCCCCCCTCCCCTCTCCCCGCCCCACTTTGCTAAGGATGAACCTTGTGGCCTGCTAGAGTATAAAAGAGTTCTACCACTACCAGAGAACCATAGTCCCAGCCAGCCAGAGAATGTTTTTCAGTCAGAACTAAGGACTTTCTGGCAAGAGCCATCAGCTTCTTGTCAAGCCTGATGAACCTATCTCCAGAAAGAGAAAAGAGAGAAACAGAAACACAGTGGCATACCATGAACCACCAGGGCTTCTAAGAGTGTGTACCAAGGAGCACCAGCCAGAAAGTTACCTGTACCAGAAATAAATCATCTGTCTGTCTTTCTCATATTGTTCCTCAGAGAAATGTGTCTAGCTATGTTTAGTCTCTCTGTTCCTCTTGTTTTAGAGCACGGCACTTCCAAAAAGGGGGTACACATTCCTTTCACCTGCTTCCATTTGTCTGGTAGCTCTGCTGTATTGTACCGTCATGCCTCTGCTTTCTTCCCACAGTCAACGTCCTCACCTGCCTCATCCTTCAATAGATCAACCAAGGAAACAAAACCATCCCAAGCCGAGAAGGTATGTACTGACTATATCCATACGTCCATTAAACTGAACCAAACTAAACACGCAGGGAGACCAAGCAAAAGTATTTTGTGAGCCCCAACCAAGGATACCCACCAAGGCTAGTTGGGGTGTCTAGATTAAGAAACCAGAAAACGACAGAGACATAACATGGGAGTGTGGCCAGACTGTCTGGGCCACAAGGAGGATGGATGACTAAACAGAACTCATGTTGAAGGCTGGAACTAACTGGGTTTGACAAGCTTGGGGAAGCTATCGATACCTGGCATTTTGGCCAAGCTATCTGGGATTGTGCACAGCGACAGAACGGAAGTAAGTAGATGGCTCGATGAGACAGAAGTCACAGAGGGAAGAACAGCTAGACGTGAGTGAACTGTGAGGGCCAGGTGAAGAATATGCTAGAAATTCTGACCATGACAAGAAGCCAAGGAGGAAAACAGGGCACTGAGACAGTGAGGCCAGAGCCCTGGACTGGTGCATGACCACTAGACAAAGGGCAACCTTGGCAGAGAGGAGAATGATCTCAGAAGTAGAAAGTGTGAGAGGCTTGGTAGAGATAGCTTTCTCAAAACCCCAGGAACCTCTAACTTTACTCATACTGAAAACTCCCCAAGAGCAAAAGTCATCTCAAAACTATTGGTCCTAATCAAAGGTGTCCCCAAATCTACCTGCCGTCCCCATCACCACATCCACAGTGCTGAGAGCTCCAGACTCACTCTTCCCAGATGGAAAATGAGCTGGGGGTCCCAGCAAAGGTGGAGAACAATCATGGCCCCGAGTATGTCTGGGGCCACCAAACTATAAGCAAGGGAGAGACTATTCACAAGGATTATAGTGGATTCTGAGATCCACAGCCTATGACCTCAGGTCACTGCAGGTGTCCAGGGAAGAAGCATCCATAGGAGAATGTATGTTTGAAAGCATGACACCCATCCAGAGCAGCAGAGGAAAATGTAGCATCCTGGCAATTAACAAGGAAGACAGGAACCTAGAGGCCTCTGCCACATTACAGACTTAATGGCCCATAATGCTGTAGGGGCCAACATTCCCTCTTGCTGAATTCCAACTTGGCTAGCTCAGCACTGTGCCTGCATGGCTTGCCTCTGAGGAGGAAATGCTCTCAATGATAAGGCCCCTGCAGGAGACAGCCTAGCCCTGTGCTGGAAGCTTTTTTGATCAATAAAAGGAAATTCTCTCTCAAGTATGCATACTCACACAGATTCCTTTTTTTCCTGCCCCTGCCCCTCACAGCCCTGCTTGGAAGTAAATTGTGGGCATTGGACTTCTTCAATCTCTTAGCAGAGAATCCTTCAGACTGGGAGAGGAAGGAGTTTGAGGTTCATATAAGCATACCACTCACCCATTGCAGAAAGTAGGGGCAGGGTTGGCTCACAGAAAGGCATCAGCCCACTTCTGCTGGATGGCAGTGACCCAAATCCTAAGGTGGACCATAGAGGGGTGGGTGAGAGGATAACAGAAATGGAAGGCATGGGGTGCGGGGGGGGGGGGGGCAGAGTGTGAGGGAATATGGCAGGCTCAAAGAAGCCAGAAAGGCTAAACAAGGACAGAAGAAGGAAGTTGGTCCAAGTTACACTGTTTCCTTAAAACCAACCTGCTGTGATGTTAACCCCATGTCCCTCAGTTATGTGGCCCTATTTGGAAACAGAGTAGTAGAAGGCTTTAATTAGCTATGTTAAAATGAGGTCGGTGTGGAGGAGGGAAGGACCTGGACCTAATGGGTCTGGGGTCCTAACAGGAAAGGTGGACTGAGGACACAGATGAGTGCACAGGGAGAAGTCCATGGAAAGAAACCAAATCAGCAAAGATCTGAGCGACATGTCTACAAACCCAAGAACAGCAGTGACAGTCAGCAGCACCTGCCAACAGCCAGAAGAGAGGCCTGGATCAGGGTCACTCTGGGTCCCCAGTCTGTAGTGCTACTTCTCGTCACTACCCTCAGGGCTGGGATACAAAGGATTTCTGCAGCTAAAGTCACAGATCTGTGGAACTCTCTACACCAACCATAGCAAACATGGGGTGGGGGGTGGGGAGCTCAAAGGAGACCTGCACAGGGCTGCCATCTCCCTGGCTGCATGGAAGGCACAGGCTGGGCCTGTGCTCCTAATGAACTAAACAATGGCCCTTGCACAGCACTTTCCCACCACCTGCCTCCCCACCCCCACCCCCACCCAGGAGAATTAATTTTTAATAAATCAGCACTCCATTTTTCTGTAGTTATTAAAATTTAAGACAACAAGTCATTGAACCTGTAAAGTTAGAGCTGACTAATTACTATCCAACATCTGCCTGGGAGTGACTGGGTACCCCCAGGGAGCAGATAGAAGGCTGTCCATGTGGAAAGGCAAGAGAAGACTGGGTGACATCTGCCCTGTCACTCTGAGCAGGGTCAAGGGCAGGGAGTGGTTATCCATCCTCTGGGAATATGCTCACAAATCCAAGGAGTGGGGTGCCACCAACCCCATTTCAGAGGAATGGAACACTAAGGTGAGGGGATAACTCAGCCTTTGCTTCAGGTCCACAGGACAATCCAACCTGCTTTCCCAGGAAGCACTCAAGAAGAAGCTGCAGACTGAGGGTCTCAGTGTTGAGACAGCATGCTTGCCTTATCCACTGCCAGTTACCCAAGCACACTCCTGACACAGACTGAGCACATAACCCAGAGGCCACCCATTCCCCACCCCCAACCCCCACCTGAGAACATGCTACCTTCTCAGCCAATCTTGACTTTTGGCAACAGACTCTGCATGCTACCTAGAGCCTATGGAAGCCACACTCCTCTGGACCACTGAGAGGTGTTTCCCATCCACTGCCTCCCTCATCCCCAGCCCTAAGCCTTGCTTCAGCTCTGGGTACTGTATTCTGCAGTTCTCCAAATCCATCCTTAAGTTGCCCTTAAGTCAGTCTGTGCTGCTCCTCACCTTGGGAACCTTCAGCACACCATCCTGCTAAGGACCCTGACTTGTCCCTCCAGCCCCTGCTCTGGTTTCAAGGCATTTTTGGCCCCTTCAAACTTGGCATGATGCTTCCCCCTTCTGCATATTTTCTCTTGCCCACCTTGGGTACCTTCAATCCTGGTTCTTCATGAGTCTCTGTGTCCTATGGTGTGGGGCCACAGGTGCATAAATTAACATATGATTACAGTTACTTTAAGAACTGTCTAATCAAGCATTAGGGCCTCATCTTAACCCCAGAGGTTGCTTGGGTTAGCTTCATGGGATCTGAAGCCAGGAGTCAAGGCCTGAGGACCCTGTATTATTCTGACGACAAAGACACAAAAGCACCAGATGACTCACAGATCTTCCTGTCTCCAGGCACATGGATGCCCTTTTGCTAAAATGTTCTGACCTTGGTCAACAGTCATGCATTGTGCCTTTCACCTTCTTATACCTCACTCCTTTCAATCCCTTCTCAAAAATCACTGCAGAGAACACCCTGACAGGGCCCCAAGCTTAGCACAAAGGTCATTTGTTAAATGTCACAAGGACACTTGTGAGAAAGTCTCCAAACATGCCAGTTTAACTTCTGTATCAAAGAACCACCTCAAACTCAAGCTTTACTCAGGAAGTTTCTTCCTACTCATTAAACAGGAAGAAAGAAACATACAAACACATTCAAGCAAGCGAGCGAGCAAGCGTGCACACACGCACGCATGCACGCACACACAAACAGCCCGAATAACATAGCTGGCCTCTGGGAAACTTCTCTCTAGCTCTTACAACGAGGCAGGCATTCTTCTGGGTGACGCAGCCAAACAACCAGCACTGAGACTGGACTCAAATCCTCCAGTGGCCCTTAAATGTGCTGCCATAGTTACCCAAAGCAAACAGCCCAACGTGCTTGCTAGGCGCCCAGCATCCATGCACCAGAACAGGCTAGAGAATTCTCAAATTATCCTCCTGTGGCCTGTACAGGGGGCATCTTGCACTCCAAACCTGGCTCAAAACACGGCATCCATAGCAATTAGCAGTCCAATTACTCTCTGGAGTTTACAGGGTCCCTTATTAGTGTTGTGGGTGGAGCTACTGGGCTTTTGGCAGAAGCAGGAACAAGGAGAAAATCTCATCTGGAAAGGAGTCTCCATCTAATTTAGAGGTTCTCAATCAAAGACCACAGATATTCTTAGATACGAGGAAGCCAAGATTTCCTTACATTACTTCCAACCTTACTATCTGGACCCTTTGACAAACCTCAATCTCCAAAAATACTTACATTACAATCCTTAACCTTAACAAAATTACAGTCATGAAGTAGAAACAAAAGGTAATTTTTTTGGTTGGGGAATTATTATAACACGAGGAACTGTATCAAAGGGTTGCAGCATTAGGAAGGTTTAGAACCACTAGTCTAGATGATATCAACCAGTTTTTAAAAGCCAACCAAAAAGTGCACAATGACTCTATGACTCTTACTTTTGACAAATGATCTGCTAGTCACTGGTAAGACTGTATGTTATACAGTGTATAGACTGCATGTGTATGTGAAGATGTGTACACATGTAGAGGCATACATACATTCAAGATGAACTATCTTATGAAAATACATTTGAATATGCAATATAATGTCTGATATATATTTATATAAGTCCAACATAGATGTATCTATCTGACTTCAACCTATCAGCTCAGAACTCATCTTAGTCCCCAATGTTTACTGAGTAATCGGGTTTTCAAGAGGGAAAGTGTTTGGAGGACCCAGGATCTCTAGGAGAAATTTTACTTGAGAAGTGGTGAGGACGTTAGGAACACTTCACTAGCTCCCATTGTGTACAGCCAAGGAAGCTGATGTCTCAGAGCAGTAAAAGACTTTCTAGAAGCTTCTCGCAGATCATTTCAAGAGACGTTAATCCTGTGAAACTCCCCTTAATAGATTTCAACGGTGAGACTAGCTCAGGTATCATTACTAACATCCCAACAGCTGTGGGCAGACTGAAGGCTTTGAGAAGTCCTCCACCAGAGGGGAGGAGGGAGCAGCACAGGCTGACTTAAGGGCAACTCAGAGGATGGATTTGGAGAACTGCAGAATACAGTACCCAGAGCTGAAGCAAGGCTTAGGGCTGGGGATGAGGGAGGCAGTGGATGGGAAACACCTCTCAGTGGTCCAGAGGAGTTGTGGCTTCCACTGGCTCTTTACATAACAAGCAGAGTCTAATTCTGCCCAGAGAGATGGTGAGCTTGGTAGGAGTGGCCAGTGTGACATGCATGACAACTCAAAGCCTTTAGAACAGGTCACCGCCATCCTTCTTTCCCTCTCCATCCCGACAGTGGAATGAATGCCAGTCAAGCCATCAGGCTATGTAAGAAAAGATGATGCCCCAGTCCCAACTCCAAGAGTCTTGGCCGACTCAAGTATGTTCTCTTGCCAAGGATACTTAAATGGTTGCAAATGACCTAGAAGGCAATCATCAGCCTAAAATAAACTCTAAGATGATGCAGCCCTGGGAGCTGCATCAACATTTTTCAGGGAAGATTTGCTGACCTAATACAGCAGGCCTGGGCCTTTAGCGAGTCCTCGGTGGTCAAGACCAACTCTCCAAAACTAGAGGGCCAAGATGGCAATCATTCTCTCTATGAGAGGCAGGAAGGCTCTAAGAAGTCATGAGGATCCGAGTGCTATGAACTCATAACCACATTCTTTGTCTACCAGGAGCTCCCTGCCAATGACAAAAATCGCACATCATCTTTGTGTCCCCATGGATTGTAAATGTGGAGATACACACGGTAGTTGGTCACTGCTGCTAGTGGGGGATGGGTGATCCAAGCTACGATTCTGCCGCCCAGAGACCCCTCCCATGCAGTGGAAGGTGCACAATGGAAACCTTGGGGATGTTTCAATCAACCACACCTCAGCTGTGGATGTGGTGTGTGACTGTGTGCAGGTGTGTGCATTTGTGTGTGCATTTGTGTGTGTGTGTGTGTGTGTGTGTGTACACGAGGGAGATGACACATGGGTACAAGAGCATGTGCATGCATGCAAAGGGTGGGGTAAACCCCAAGTTTCTCTGTGGTTATCTGGCAGATTACCATGGCGAGAGACAGACTCAGCTAAGCTCACCATGCATCCCTACTTCTCAAACACACACAAGAGATCAATGGTTCACAACTGTAGCTGCCAGCTCTTCTCCCCCCTCCCCCTGCCCCCACCACCCACCCCACACTGTGGCCTCCACTGCTCTCCTCCCCTGCTGTCTCAGTCCCACCTCACCTCGCTTCTCAAGAACATGTCTGTTTGCTTTGGACTTGCTATACACAGAAACTTAAACACTCAGGGGGCACACAGGGGGAACTGGGCTTGTTTTAAAATGCTCTCTGTGACAGCTGTCATCTTTAATGTATAAGGGCCCCCCCTCCCCAGAACCAGGCAAGCAATGGACAAGGGCTGAGAGAAACTCCCACCTCCTCCACACTTTCTAGGGCTTAGAAGCCCAAGTGTCAGTACAGGAAGTTGATTTTTACAAAAGCAAAAGAGGAAAAGATGCTAATGCTGGAATGATGGCTTCCAGCCCTCGTTTCAAGTCTTGGGATATATGCCAAGGGTTTCCAACAACAAACATGCCTCCCTACAGGAGAGCTAGGGGGCAGAGGAGCCTCTGCATTATTCAGGGGGGTGACCACAGGACTATTTTCTGTGTAAATTGGCATAGAGAATAAGTGTTTCCCATGCCAGCTGCAGTGGGCAGCTGGCTGTGTTCTAAAAGCCAAGAGCATCTTAGCATGGGTTCCATAGAAAGGGCAGAGAGTGAGCCAGGTCAGAGAGCATCTCCTGGGAGTAGTGTAAGGAAATAGGGCAGGTGGGGAAACCCAGGCATAGGCAGTTAGTGAGCAGCCTCAAGATCACAATTGAAGTGGCGTCCCAGAGATGGATTGTAATCCCACACAGGATTACAGTAGCACCTATTTCCAGGGACGGAAGGCTGGATTAGCATACCACCTTTCTGGCTTTCGGACTAGTGAGCAGCCCAGGGCCCCCTGCACTATATACTTACTACTTCATGACCAAGTTCCAGAAGCACACACAGACCAAAGCCAAACAGGTCAGAAGGCATCATGGCACTGGCTTCTGGCCAGGGAGGTGAGGTAGGCTGGAAATAACTCATGGCAGGCCTGAAGCCTCTGCACACTGGCACCATCCTGAAGACACAGGAAGAAGGTGCCTGATGACACACAGTCAGGGGTTGTTTGTGGGGCTACCAAAGACATACTGTCCCATCAGTGTACCCAAGGGCCTCCCCCCACCAATTTGGTTAACACAACTAAGAAAAACGCTCAGAATCCAATCAAAACTCCTATGGGAGTACTCTCTCCACTCAGCCCATAGGTGGGGAGCTTTAAATTCACTAGGGCACACTCTACTCTATAAATGAGATGACATTCTGGATGTCTGCCTAGCCACCAGCTAGCTAACAGAACACTGAGCCATGAAGCCCTGTCCACTTACTATCAGAGTGGATCCAGCTTGTGACCTGTTCCTGATGAGGCAGAGGAAAGCAAGAACCCTGGGGTCAGACGAGGTTGGGATTCTGACTCTATCAAGCCTTAGCCATGTGTCCCTGACCAAGTCACTTGACCCCTTTGGACCTCCATTTACTCATTGTAAAAGGAGACTAATAGAAACTGCTGCTGCTACAGGTGTGTGGTGAGGATGACATGCGGAAGGGTGCCGGGCACAGGCTGCAGCCTCTCCACAGGCAAGTGTTCTTGCCTGCTCTGGCTGCTGCTCTGAGGCTAGCATTCAGCTTGATTTGCCCATGATACTGCTGACTGCTCTCCACACAGTAAATTATAGGGATGCAGTTCAATCCCAAATCCTTACATTATCATCATCACCTGGATAGCGAGTTTTAAGGCATGTCACGAGATGCCTTGAAAGCCAAGACCGTGGACTTGCAGAGAAGTGACATACCTGAGTGAGAAGCCCAGGGACCAGAGAGGGCTCCTCAGCCAATGCTGCACGGGCAGCTTTGTTCCATACCTATCAGGTGGAAGCCCATGGCTCTCATGCCTGTGTCATAGCTCCCCACGTGCGGACTGCCTTGGTCAGCCACTCAACCCCACAGACTCACTCTTATCAACAGGAGAAGATGTTCCTTGGGCCCAGAGAAAAACAAAACAACTGCAGATGCATCGCCACCCCCATTTCCTCTTGTGTCAGGGAAAGGACACCGTAAGGTGGGAGAGGGATTTTGTGGAAGTCTGCAAAACTAAACGGATGCTCCATTCTATCCTCCACAAACACAGAAAAGAACACAGAGAGACACACAACAAAGCTCTGTATTAAGATTCAGGAAGAGTCAAAGGAGGAAGGAGGGGCAAGTTGTGCCATGGGGCAGACACCTTTTCTTTTATAAAAGTTTTAACTGTGTGTGTGCCTGGTGCCCACAAAGGTCAGAGGAAGACATGAGATCCCCTGGAACTGGAGTTACAGATGGCTGTGAGCTGCCATGTGGGTGCCGAGAACCTTACTCGGGTCTTCTGAGACAGCAGCAAGTGTTCTTAACCACCGAGGGAGGGATCGCTCCAGCCCCAAGTTCTAATCTTTCAAGGAAAACTAAGTTCCTGTAACATACGCACTTTGACACCCCCCACCCCTTCGTTAAAACTGAGAAATGCCATTTTCAGTTGCCACTTAGCCATACAAGGTAATAAATCTTTTTCCTCCCCTCTCCAGTTTCATTTTGAAGAAAAGAAAACCATGCTTGCTCTGATGTTGGATTTGCTGAAGGTCAAATTCTAGTGCCTATAAACTTTGATAATGTCTCTATAATTTACTATTTTTTTACAGGCTCTCTAGCTTTAATAGCAAAGGCGAGTGATTTTTCTCTGCTCATGAAGCATATGAAGAGGAAAAAGTCTGTCGCGTCTGACGTGTCTGAGCTAACGCACTTCATTTTCCTTTCTAGTCAGTACGTGAACTAAAAATTACTACTTGCAAATAGATGCATATGTCTATAATGGACATGTAACATATGTGTCTATGATCAAGCTCAGAGAAAAACAGAATCAAATGAAAATAAGCCACTCAAAGTCCTGTCAACAGCACCCAACCTCCAAGAAAGGCATGCTGTTTTAATGTCTCTACGTTTAGGAAACTTGATTACTGGCTTAATTCCTAACTACATTCTAAAACCTATACCCAAAGAGAAGTATAGCTCTCACCTCTCATCAAAGAAACCTCTCTTTAGAGCAACAGAAGAACATTACAGAAAACTGTAACAATGTGGGCCTGGAGAGATGGCTCAGTGGTCAAGAGCACTGACTGCTCTTCCAGAGGTTCTGAGTTCAATTCCCAGCAACCACATGGTGGCTCACAACCATCTGTAATGGGATCTGATGCTCTATTCTGGTGTGTCTGAAGACAGTGACAGCATACTTACATAAAACAAATAAATAAATTAAAAAAAGAAAAGAAAACTGTAACAATGCATAGACCAACAGATGTGGGGAGCCAAGACTCAAGGACAACACAACTCCTGCACCTAAATCTCAGAGAACATCAGTATAGAGGAAGCAAAGATGGTACAAGCCAGGGAACCAGGAACTCTGCTGTGAGATTCGTCTCCTAGGAATGGCTGCCCAAACAAGACCTAAGTGGGAAAAGACCATATTAATAGACTTGTTAACCTTGGGGATGGGTGTCTCATAGTGGCCACACCCCTAAACAAAGAATTTTAGGCAACTAATAACAGCTGAGAGAAGAGGACTTAGCCTCTCCAAGGGATGAGGCCATTAGTTATCCAGTACAAAGTGGTCAGCCCTAGAATCATCACATACACACAAACAAGAAAAACAGACTAAGCAGATCATATTTGTATTTTTGTATGTGAATAATAATAATAATAATAATACTAATAGAAAAAGGTCATCAATTTCAGGGAGTGAGGGGGACATAGGAGGATGGGGGAATGAGAAGGGTTGAAGGAAAGAAAAAATTAGGAATATGATGGGATTATATTTTAATTTAAAAGTTTAATTGAAAAAAAAAGAAACGTCCAACTACAGTGTCAAAGATTTCTCAGGTCACCAAACAATATAAAAAACAAAAACAAACAAACAAACAAAACACCAAATCCTAGCAACTCTGGTCTTATGCGCAGAAAAATCCCACATCGGGGCCAATATGCTACACCAGCTGGGATGGTTTATTCTACACTGTCAACTTCTCTGAGTTCAGAATCACCTAGCAGATGCTGGTCTAAGGGTATCCCACAGAGGATTAACTGAAAGGCAAAGACCAGCCCTGGATGTGAATAGTACCTGAGGATCCAGATGAAGGGTGGGGGTTGGGAGGGGCCTTCTCAATGATGGGCACTCTCCTCTCTCTGCTTCCAGTCCCACCAGGATATAAGGGGTTCTCTCTCTCTCTCTACTCTGCCATACTGTCTCTGTCATGATATGCTGAACCCTCACACTGAGAGATCAGTCCTTCCTTATGTTGTCTCAGGCTGGTATTATCCTACCGACAAGTAGCTCCACACACTTAGACTCAGGACAGGGGTGGAAGAGGGCTGGGGCTGGATGAAGCCAGGGGCAAGACCTGCTCCATCTCTGAACATCTCCCATAGTCCCTAGCAGTGCTGAGTGTTCTTGCATTCACATGGAGCATCAAGCCAACACCCCTACAAAGCAACCGTGGGGGATGCTCAGAGGGGAAGGGTGGGGATGACCAGGTACCACTACACCATCAAAGACACCGACTGGCCTTGGAGTGGGTTTCGATCTTAGTTTGGCCCTCAGTCAGCAGTCTAACAATGCCCTCAATGACAACAGAGAATAGTAAGTCATGACTGAGCAGTTGGCGGCGCATGGGTGTCTGATACCGAGCTGAGGCACACCTGGTCCTACGTGATTCCTGACGCCAGCCCTCCATTCACACTGCAGTTACCTTCGCTGATGGGCAAATGAGGCTCAGGGACACTGAACACAGTGCCAGACCCAGAGTCTAGGCTACTTAGTAGCAAATCTCCCCAGCTTCCGGAGGCTTTCAACACTAATGCAAATTTAGTCCAAAGCCAGGTGTGACCTGGTAAGTCCCAGAAGACAGGAGGAGAACCTCCACCCCTACCCCCAGAGGAGGGTGACAATGACTATGCAGGTTCACTAGAAAGAGAGAGGGAGCCAGCCTAGAATGTTGGCCATTAGCAGCAGGAGCACCAGGACCCCTGCTTTCTGTACCTGTCACTCTAATGGAGTAAGGGCAATGGGAAGAAAAGAGCTTCACACACCTCTGGGTGGGCTCCCTGCCAAGATGTACCACACACCAGCTTCCTGTTCACTTTACCTCATGGATGATTTTTAAAGCCTTTTAATTGTCCTTAATAAATTACCTACATGTGCACAATAGTTACAATAGTTACATTAATTTCTCTCAGTGCATCTAAGCTGTTTATCACCAGAGTGTTAATGGAAAAGAACAACATGTCAGGCGGGCTCTTTCTCACACTCTCTGGGCTTGAGTAAATGAGTGCTTATGGGATTGCTTTCCCACACCACAATTAGGGACATCTTTATGGCATCCCAGCTAATCATCTTTGAGCAAGGCCGGAGGATTATGCCCACTGGAGAGCTGCCTAGGAAGCGAACCCACACAAGCCTGCTTCTGGTAAGTAACTTGTAACTTTATCCACCAGTCTCCCTTGTCTGAAATCTAAACTAAGAGACCTGGGTGTTCACAGCTAGGCCCCGAAGGGAACGGGAGAAACACATTGGTGATATCTCAAAAAGCTTCTTGACACAATCCACCAGGTTGAGGCTGCCCACCAGGCAAACTGTTCAGGGCTGAAGGGTACAGATAGCTTTCATTCCTAGAACAATGGCAGCGTGAAACAGAGTTCCTAGCTCAGGTAACCGACGGAGATCAGCCATCTGGTTTTCCAGACACTGGGGATATTGGAAGCACAGCTATAAAACCCGAGACTCCCAACATTGTTCCACATACTTATCCTCTGACCGGCTTGACTGGACAGCTGGGCCTTCTTTGTGTGATAGGAGGAGCCAAAATAATCACACAAATAAGCCAAGCCATCTATAACTGGTCCACCATATCTGGAGTCACCCTTTCAGAACAGGGTGGTCTAAACGTGTTGACTGGAATGGTCAGAGGCTCTTTGGAAGTGTCATTAAGGAGGCAGTTGACTTAGTTAAACTACTGTGCAGCAACCCAGTCACAGCTAACGTGACTGTACCCATGTAGCTCATTCATACCTTGGGCACTAAACAAACCGTTCGATCTCGGAGAGGCAGCTCTGCCCACGATGGATGCCTAAGTCACTATCATCATGCCCCTTCCCCAAGTTGGTACTGTTCTTGATGCTGTTCAGAATCTGTAGTACTGCCTTCTCAGACACAGGCTGGCACTCCAGCACTAGAGTGTGTAAGCTTCACCAGAGCCAGGGTGGTCTAGGCCCCAACCTTACACAGCTGGGACTCCTAAGAATCAGGAATAAAAGGAAGAATTCGCTTTGTTGTAGAAGGAAGTTGGGTGGCTCTAATGCCACCCTCTGCAAAGCTCTATGTGGCAGGTTAGCTACAGGGAAAACACAAGGAGACTAATGGATAGCATCCCAGGGTGAAGCACTGCAGACCTCAGGGATCTACCTCCGGGGAGTACTGGTAAACAGCACGAATTAACAAAAACTAGTTGCATGTTAATATATACTGCCTCCTCCTCAGACGGCTTATGAACACTGTAATTTTCTTCACTAAAACACTGTCTTACAGAACCAAGTCCCCTAATTACAGGCGTTTGTATGCATTATAATCTTCATACAATTAAACCTACTAAAAAGAATAAATGGTTAAATGCCCCCTTGCCCTGTCAGTAACCCATCCCTCCCCTAACTACCAAAACACAGGCAAACAAAAACAAAACCCGACAACACAACAGAAACAGACGTAAAGGTCCTGAGAAAGCACAGTTGTCAGTAGACCAAAATCCTCTGAAAATTGGAATTCAGGCTGACAGAGCTTTGCCGCTACAGGGGGCAGAGTCAACTTTCAACTTCAAACCCCCTGGCACCGGGTGGCTCAGCACCTGACTTCAATGTCACATGAAAGGCTCCTAGGTACTGAACAAAATGTCTCGTTTCAGAGGCAAACATCTCCCTCATACAGTTCCTCTCCAGACACACATGTGGTCTGGTGACCTGAAACAGGATTTGGGGATCTTCTTCAAAAACTTACACAAAGGCATTTGTGACCAGGGGGTGTTTACCAGGAAGTCTGCGTTGGCTTCTCTGGAGCCAGGCAGGTTTAGCTGATAAACCACTCTGGGACACTGCATCCTGGAGAAAACAGCCATCATAGGATCTCTGCAACAGGCCCAGACACTGGCTACTGGACCAAGAACCCCGCCCTCCTTTTGTTTTGAAGATTCAGCACTAGGGTGAAGGGAGGGCTTCCTGTCCCATGGATGTAGTGAATCAGGGCCAGACATGTCACTCTGGGGTCTCATCAGGCCCTTTCAACAAGCCCTGTGTGGTAAGAATGGCACTTTGCCCATTTACCTCTGAAGAAAGTGGAGTTCACAGAGGGGGCACATTTTACCAAGAACACATGGCTGCAGAGTAATTGTGTCAGCCCCCAAAAGCCTGAAGCTGTAGCAGGCCTGGCTTACAGGGGTAGAACAGGCTACTTCAGATGGGCCTACTTTTCCATTGTCTTTAGGTATCCTTCCCAGGTACTCAACACTCCCTACTGCACAGAGATGTGTTGTGAGCTCACAAAGTTGGAGCATCACATGCTTTCTCTTACAGTAGCCTCTGACCAGTACTCAGCAGCAGCAGCAGCACCATCCCTAACCCCTCGAGTGGCTGGAGCACAGGGTGGCATATGAGAAGCAGCAGTTCTGTCTGCAGCCACAGCCACGTGTGCCACTGAAGCCACCAGGAAGTCTCATTAGTCAGCACCAACAGCTGCTGCCCCAGAACACATGGCCCCTGTGGAGTTCTGCAAGCCTCTGTCAAACCGAGGAGTGGGTGGAGAGAAAAAAAGAGCGTGGAGAAGCAGGACTCTGAAACTCCCAAGGGGCTCAGCATGTGCCCCCTCCTTACATATAGCTCAGGTCAGAAAAAAGTTACATGAACCCACAAGCCCCTTCCAACCCACTACCTCAAACTCCGGCTATGAACCTTCTAACTTTCTAACAAGGAGCGAGACCCAAGGTACCTGAACCTCCATGTTTCCCATTCCCATTCACCTGGCTAAGAGTTAGCCAGGTGACTCTTAACCCCTTTCAGACTGGCTTGAAAGGGTGTACATCACGGCTAGTATGCCTTTCCTCAGCCCTTGGGTTTGGATTAGGGCAGGTTTTTTTATAAGCATTCTCAGGTCTCCTGTCTCACAGCATCACATTTCCAGCCCTGTCTGCCAGAGATATCCTAAGGCCCACGAATGCCAGCAGGAGATGCCATTCTATACACCTGTCAGGAAGAAAGGAAGGACTGCATGGCCACAGGCCAGTGCCTTCCTCATTTCCACTCCACCCTGGGGGGGCCTTTCCAGGGTCTTTTCAACATCTTCGCTCAGACTTCACCCATCTCAACATGGACAATAGAATCCAGGGTTGTAGCTATTTCCCAGGAGAGGAAACACATTTAACAATTCTTGGGAGAATGGGAGGCTAGGATAGCTGACTAGTCCATAAGGAAACCAATGAACTCCATGCTGCTTAAGGAAAGCAAACTCGCACGCAAAATCCCCTTCAAGCGTTTACATTTCACGGCAATTCCTCCTTAAGGGAGTGAAGCCACTCATGCTTGAAAACCAAGAAGGTCAACATCCTTTGAGGGTTTTTCAAAATCGGCTGTGCTGATGTATAAGACCATAATGTGATGTGGAACCCAACTTTCATGTCCAAAGGCGCAGACAAGGGGATGTGCTGGAGGAAGAGGGGAAGCAGTTCCTGGGTCTCCTCCTGAATCGACCAGAGTGAAATTACAACAAAAGAAATCCCTACGTGTATCGTATTTCCCAGGAAGGCAGTGACAAACATCGTGACTATGACTGTCTGTATCCCCACTGTGTGCTAGGCCACAGGCTGCGTACTCCTTATATCCCAATTAACCTCCACAAGAGCAGGGGGTAGGAAGGCAGGCAGGCTGAGAGAAGGGGAAAGCAGCACACTTATTCTAGAAGGGCTTGTTCTCCCCAGGGTCTCCTCCTCCTCAAGTAGGCTCCAAGAGTTCAGAGGTCCAAAAAACTATAAAGCCCTAAAGCTGAGGTTTAAATGTTGTTCTTAGTCACGGCAGAAGCCTTTCTCTGTATTGGTACTTTCGTATTTATTTCTCTAAAAATCCCTGGCCTCAGGGGCTGGAGAGATGGCTCAGTGGTTAAGAGCACTGGCAGCTCTTCCAGAGGATTTGGGTTCAATTCCCAGTACCTACATGGCAGCTCACAACTGTATGGAACTAAGGTTCCAGGGGATCTGACACCCTCACACCAATGCATATGAAATAAAGTTAAATAAATTAAAACACAAAACAATCAAAACACCAGCCTCATTTCTGCAGCCCAAACCAGCGGAGCTCACAAGACAGTGAAAGGCTGCACAGCAGCCTACAGAACACACTGCATATCTGACTCCTAGAGAGGCAGACTGGGATGTTCAGACTCAGGCCACTGCCCCTTTGGATCCTTAGGGCCAAAAATTAATACCAAATTGGCCTTGGAGGGAGTCTACTCCCTCCATCTCCCTGCTCAGCCATCTTGTCCCTGTGAGTCACCAGCCCAGGCAAGGGAGTGGGTGGTTCTGAAAACCCATCCCCGTCAATGGAAACAAAACATAAAGGCTCTGTCCTCACATCCGTGGGTTACCAGCGTCACTGCCTCCCACAAAAGGCTGCTCAGCCTGAAAACATTCTCTCCAGTGTGGCCAGGCACCCACTGTGACAGGGCAGCAGCAGGGGGCAGTGTTGACAGGAAGGAGATGCCAGAGCCCAGTCTCCTCATACTCAGGAAAAAAAAACCCTGAAGCCAGTTCTGAGCCTTTTGCCCTCTGGACTTCTGTTTACCTCAGGTCTGGTTCCTAAAATGTTTCTTCAGCTCTGTATTCCAGGTATCACCTCACCAGACACGGAAAGCATAGCTAGGCTCTCCTGGGAAACAAGAGATGAAGGACAAAACCAGCTGCCCACCCTCCTCACTCAAAATTACACGTGGCTAGGACACAGCCACAGGGCACGGCAGTGAGCATACGCCAGCTGTGCCTCAGTTTCCGGTATGCGAGCCTGCACAGGCTGTCGCCCACTTAAGAACTGGAGAAGTCAGACAAATTATAAACAGGCACACTCGCTTTTCAGAGGACGAGCTCCGGGGCAAAGAGGCCTCTGCCCTTCGGCAGTGGTGTGGGTCTCCTACCTTCTCTTAACATCTTTTAGCTACACGCTAGATAGAAAGCCTCTATCTGACTCAGCCAGACCAAATGTACACAGGTGCACATGCACATCGAATCCAGAGTAGGCCTATCTGATAAGGAATACCTGGCCAAAGTTGAATTGACAGATACAAGGGTCACAGAAGTCTTCAATCATGAGACGACAAACACTGTACTGTTGAAGAAGAAATGAAGCCTGGTACCTGCAATCCCAGCATTTGGGAGGTAGAGACAGGATCCGTTTTAAGGCCATTTCAGATGCAGAGTAAATTTTAGGCCAGATTAGAGGCTACATAAGGCCCTGTCTCAAAACATTTATTAGATACGAGGGTGGGGTGGGGTCTGTGGCTTCCCATCCCAAGCTTGGCCTAGAGTGTGACCCTTTGTTCCTTTAACCCTTTGTTTGCACATGGATGACCATTACCACCCTTCCGGCTCATCTCTGAATGCCCTGCCTCCCCATCTGACAGCCATATCTCAAAATGACTACGATGCTGTCCACGTCGAAAATGGTCAACAGTGATTCAAGGTGGCAATAACCCCCTGATTTTGAGGAGATCAGCATTCAGGATCACTTGCCCAGTCTACAAAGCCTCAGCAAGAAAGCCTTGCTAATTCAGAACCGCACTCCCACATCTCAAATATTCCAGACACAAGATTGTAGAATACTTCCAGACTGCTGGCGAGGAGCACAAGCTCTCTTCCTCTCAGTAACTTGTAAGCGGCATGTGCATGCTGGCGGCGGACCCTTTACATGCTGGGTCATAAGTCTCCAGCTCTTCTTCATCATTTCAGCTGGTTCTCGAACGCTAACCCTAGACTTGGAGCTATCACAGGAGAACTTAATGGCTAACTAGGAAATGACCCTGAATCCTCTGGTCTGCAGGTCCCTTCAAGCCCAAGTTCCTGTCCTGCTGCTCACAGAAAATCTTCAACAGCCATCTTGCCCTTGATAGCGAACGTTACTTCCAGATAAGACTGGGATTGGCCTGGCTCCAGCACTCCCTCCCCCCATCAAAAGAAAAAGAGAAAGAAAGAAAGAAAGAAAGAAAGAGAGAGAGAGAGAGAGAGAGAGAGAGAGACAGAGACAGAGACAGAGACAGAGACAGAGACAGAGACAGAGACAGAGACAGGCCCAGTTTCTACTATCAGCCAAAAAGTGCTTCAGTGCTTCTGTGATGCTCCCCAGTCAGGCAATCCCACAGAAATGTCACAGTCTCACCCTGATCTTCACCCAGATCCACCAAGTCCCACTCAGCCTTCCTTCCACCTGAGAGACCCCACAAAGCACAGCACCAGAAAGCCTGGGCTTCTCAGCAGCAGCTATACCTCCACATATCTCAGGAATCTGACACTTAAGGAAGGTGTCCACATCTTCACTGAGACCGAGGACTCAAGGACAGATACAAAACACAATTAATGCTCTCTTGACCAATGAGCTCCATGCTCAGGACCCTGGTTCCCTCCTAACATGGGAGTGGGGGTGGGGAAGGTGTTCCAGGCTATCCCCCCTGTTCTTCTGACGAAAGCCCTCAACCTCAACCCACTTCCACCTTCTCTACCCAGGAAAGATTGTATTTTTGAAAATTCCTTAGAGGGAATATTCTGTTTCCTTAACTGAACAGTGGCTTTCAAAATAGCCCTGACCTTCCTGCTCCTCCCCCCGCCTCGTCACCGAGCAACAGAAATTAAATTGATTCCCCGCTATCAGCACTCTGCATCTCAGCGATTATGCCCAGCCACCAGAAAGTCAGCTTTCTCTCCATCCCGCCAACCAAAAGCCTGTTGCTAAATCCAACCCCACAGCTTGGGAAGGAGGGGGAATGGAGGAGGGGGAGGTACTCCAAGGACACAGGTAACAATTTATGCCCCCCTTGTCATTGTGGTCTTATCTCTGTGGCCAGCTCCTTCTGAGAAATGGCACCCGTTACAGAATCCCCAGAGGGTTGCCTGTGGGACTCCTGCTGTTTGGGACAGGTGGCCCAGTGGGGAACTGAAAATTTGCTGTCCTCACTACCTTCCTTTATCCTTGTCCCTTTCACTATGTAGAGGGATGCCTGGCTTGTCTCAGGGGATAGGGGACTGGTTCCAACCTATAGTGCAGGGAAGGCAGAGACTACTCATAGAGGACGAGCCTCCATCAGAGAGGCCCCTGTGCTTTCTGTCCGAAGCACCTAGGGCCATCTGTAATTACAAGTGGACTTATATCTTCATAGTGCTCGTCTGTCAGTATTCCCTTCTAGATTAGGCCTTGTGAAGGCCAGGCCTTCCCTTCCACAGGGGTGAACATGTAGGCTTAAGCCAGGCCTAGTGATACAGACTCAGAAATCAGCTACTGGGCTGGACTACAGAGCTAGTTCAAGGACAGCCCTGACAACTCAGGTAGACCCCATCTCATAAAGCAGACTGGAAAGGGGCTGCAGCTCCGTAATAGATCACTCACCTAGCATACCCAAAGCTCAATCTCAACACTGTAAAAACAAGGTGGAAATGCTGACGGCCACTAAAAACAGGAGGTGAACTTCTTTTTGGTTGGGCCCCATTGGGAATTGTTTGATCCACTCGAAACACAAGAACACCAAGTCCTTCTCTTTTCTTTCTCATACCTCTGGCCAGGAAAACACAGCCCTGTCTCATGTGGAAGAAAAGAGCCAAGGACAGAGCTTTGAGGAAGGGCTTCTGTGTACAACAGAACCAACTAGGTGCCCACCTAAGAACGACTTTTCTTTCTCTCCCCAGACCTTCACACATGTCCCCGAGTCAACACTCAGGCCACCCCACTGCCATGCTGAGATCCCCAGAAATAGCAGTCTCCCATTAGCTCCTCCCAGAGAGCAACTGTGAGTTTCAGTCTACTGGTATCCAAGAGGTCTGGCTCAGAGTCATCTGTGAGGGTGACAGGCAATGAAGGCCAAGGATCTTCATTTATTTAGTTTTGCCACACTTTGTCCCAAAGGAACCAGAAGTGTCTTTCTTAACAAAGATATTTACAATATGATTTTTAAAAAAAAAGAAAGAAAAGAAAGAAAGAAAGAAAACAGTAAAATTGATAAGGATATGAACCAGGATGGGAAATCACAAAATTCAAAAGTTGGGTTACTGCCCAAAAGTATATCTCACCAACTGGCAAAGACACTCCCAAGAAATTCCAAACCCCACCCTGTACAGGGGTGGGGTGGGGTGGGCAATACTCTCCCGAGGTTCAGGGGACATGTCACCTGCCATACAAGTCTCCCATTCCACTTTGGAGACTCACCAGCAACGTGTATGGCAGTCTCCAAGCTGCCAGCTTCTCTGATGTCCTGGTGTCAAATGGCTCTCAGCTGGGGAGAAGCAGGTGGCCAGAGAACCCCACAGCCCCACCCCAGGAGAAGGGAAAAAGCAGATTGGGGCGGGCGTGGGGGGGGGAGAACATTTCCTTCTAAACTGGAGCACATGTCTGTGGCATGGCAGCCACGTCTACCTTTGGGTATGGGCTCAAGGCTCATCCTTCCAGGTCTAAAACTTAGGATTCTTCAAAACCTCATGTTTCCAATGTATTTTTGTGTGTGCGTGTGTAATAGTGCGTGAGCAGACAAGTATCACAGCATGCACATGGAGATAGAAGGACAATTAGCAGGGTCAGTTTTTTAAGCTTTGTGGCAGGTGCCGTGACCACTAAAGACACTGCCTCAGCTTTAGTGATTCACAGTTGTCACAGAGGAGTGGCTTTACTGGAAACACCACAGCAACCCACAGCCTCACTTCTAAGGTTACACTCAACTTTCTACCTCTGTATTCTCTGGAAGGTTCCCTGCCCCAAACCAAGTTAGCCCGGGCTACCCATATCCACACTCACCTTTCGGGAACAAATCTCTCAGCCTCTTTTTAACATGCCTGCCTCATTCTATCCTAGCAGAGCCAGGTTCACCTTGGATCTCTCTCCCTCATCACTTGCAGGCTGGGTATCATGGTTTTGGCTCAGTTTGGTTCCAAATTTTACAGAGAACCCAATACCCAGAACATCAGCACACCAGTTTTCCCAGAAATGTATGATCAGGCATTCTTCGTTCTTGTATAATTTGTCCCCAGTGCTCTACATAACGGCAAATATTTACCGAGTGCACTTCCTGTGCTGAGCCCCTGACTGGGTTCCTTTCATAAACTTGTTCATTCACTCCTCGCCTGTGGCCTAGGAAGGCATTGCCTTTATTATTCCTCCCATCCCGTGGGTCAGCATACTGAGACTCAGTGAGTGCCAGTTTCTTGTCCCCAGCTACCTCTAGATGCCACACCTGTTTATTTCCTTCCAAAGCTCTTCTCCATTGCAGGGCACAGTGATGCCTCCCCTGCTTCCATAATCCATTATAAAACTCTCCTGGTTTTAACAGTTCACTGGATTAGATTCCCCCTCCCCTTGGCACACATTCACCCCAAGAGCTGGACCAGTCCCATGACAACACAAGAAATAACTGCAGGGTTCATGGCCTCACAAGGCCTGGGCACCACTCTTGCTCTAGACTCACAGCTTCTCAGACGTCCAGTCTCCCGTGTGTTAAGGGGAGCTAATAACCACCCTTCGGTGTCTCCTCAGGCATAGCTGGGATAACACTCAAATACAGGACTTCCTAGACACGAAGAATTTTCGAGGAAGGTTGAGTTTCCTTTCCCCTCAGACAATCCCACATGGATCATAAATCCACCTCTCAGTCCCATCTGAAGAGCAAGGGACTCATCATGGAGGGCCTGGGCCATTCCCAGTGGACCTCCCTTTGAAACAGAGTCATCCCCCAGCTTCCCTGGGTGGCAAGGCTTTGGACAAGTACAAACGATTTTCTAATTAAGTGGTAACATGCTATATTGACTTTAAATGCAAAAGGCACTCAGGGGAGGAGAACAGTGGATTAGAGAGAGACTCAGCCTAAGGATTGGCTGGGCCTCAGATCAGGTTGCCTCTAGTGGCCCTGAGTCTCCCAGACTCAATCCCCAGGGAACTCAGACTAGGTGACCTTTAAAAACACAGCCTTTGTCCTTTGTTTGCCGAGAGCCTTCCAGAGGCTTCCCATGGTTCTTAAAAATCCAACATTTTCCCTTTGCTCAGCTCACAAGGCTGCTCACATGAGCTGCTTGCAACCTTTCCCGTCCAGCTCGCATCACACCGGTCCTGCTTCTGCTTCTTCAACCAACAAGCTCCATCCCATCACAGGGGTCCCTCAGTGCCCCCCTCCTCTGCTGAGAATGACAGTGCCCAGAATTTCACAAAGTTTCTGAGGGAGCCTTCCTGTCCACTCACCACCATCACGAAAAACCTCAAACACATACATGGGTCAGTTCTGTTTTCTTCATGGCCAAGCACATGGCCTGGGGTTTTTATTTCCTGCTGCCCCCTGTATTCCTTCCCTTTAACCTTCCACTAACATGTATGATTCATGGAAGCAAAATAGTGACTGTTATATACCTGTGTGCTAATGCCGTGTAGATGGTAGACTACAGGTGCTTAATAAAAAGCTGTGGGAGCACGTCACTGTACCCCTATTTATAACAGCCAAGAGAGAAGTATTCATCAATGGAAAAACAGATTAAGGGAGTGTGTGTGATCATATGTGTACACATGGGGTGATATTAGTCATCTTTTCTAAAAAGGGGAAACGCTGACATTTGTGACAGATGGGTGAACCCAAACCTACAGGACGACTTTTGTGTTCAGTGAAACAAGCCAGCCCCAGAAAGTCAGCTCCAGCACAGTCACACCCGTGTGTGTGGAATTGAAAGAAGTTGAGACGGAAGAAGAAGTTAGGAGAAGAGCAGCTGCCGGGAGCAGGATGGGATGCCCAGGAAGGGGAAGAAGTTGGTCAAAGGGCATCAAGTTTCAGCCACAGTCAGGCAGAAGATGCAGTGATTTCTCAGTTAGCACGGTAGCTACAGTTAAGCAGAACACATCGTGCGTTTCAAAACTGCCTACAGAGGGCATTGTGAAGTCACTCACTATAAAAGTAGATGAGGTGTAAACCGGCACGAATCACTCCATAGTATGCACAGTGCACATCACACACATGCAAACATTAAGTAAGAATGTAATAACGACTGTTTGTATTTATTTTGGGTGTGCCATGGCTCATATCTGGAGGTCGGAGGACAACCTTTGGGAGTGAATTCTCTTCTTTCACCACACACGTTCAGGGAGTTGAGCTTAGATGACTGCCAGGCTTGATAGCGGGCACCTTCAACCACTTGAGCCACCTCATGGGTATAAATAAATACAAATACATTTAAAAAAAAAAAAACAACTAGGGCCTAATCACAATCTAGTATACCACCTACTAACTAGCTGTCATTGCAGAAACTCTACTTTCAACCTCATTTTATACACAAAATAAATTCTGTACTTAAAAAAATTATACCACCAAAATAATTTGTTAAGAAAGGAGATAGGAAAACCCACCACTGTGACACAAAGGGACTAGTGTGCAAATGAACAGGATGCTGAAGAAGAGGGGCTTTGCTGAGTGTGATCAGCAATACTGATGAATGCTGGGGACCTTCATAGTTGATGCTTGTTTGGGGGGAAGGGAAACCCAACCCATGCTGGTCAAGTCACGTGGGAGTGAGACACCATATACAGTGGGAAGATTACTGGTCTCAGAACTCATGTCCCCAGTTTTAAAACGGTTTCTCCACTATACCGGTTCTCTCATGCTGTCGTTAGAGCACAGCACCTGGTACCTTCAAACACTACAACCCTGTTGTCTTGTTTTACTAGAAGCTACTAGAAGCTAATGTCAGTAAACAATGTGTTTGCCAGGTTGTTTCCTTCTAAAGACTCCAGAGGAACCTTCACCGTGCCTCTTTCCTACTGTCTAGAGCCGGTCAGCTCTTTGCTGTGCTCGCAGGCTTCACAGAGCATTCCTGCCCACAGCAGGCCTCTCAGCCCAATTTCCATCCTCTGATAAAGCTACCAGCCACTGCGATAGGGCCTGCCCCAGCCCAGCACAATGTCACTAATTATATCTGCAAAGACCCTCTGTCCTAATAAAGCTGCATTCTGAAGTTCCAGGTGGACACAGACTGGGGACGTGCCACCCACCACTCCAGCCAGAACACCACCAACTCAGCATGCAACCTGACAGCAGTCACTTAACACATCAGAGATGCTTTTCTGCTCAGTTCAACATGGGTCCCAAATTCCTTCCCTAAAGCAAGGCTTTGGCAGGCACTGAGGCGGACACCCATCTTATCAAAGGGGCCTATCTGCCTGTGCAGAGTCCAGGAGCCTGCAGATTTGTTGTGTCAGGAAGTAGGGAAGAGAGGCTCATCCAGGGTAGTCAGAGCCTGAGGAGACTGTGTTGTAGTAGGGGAGAGCATGGCCGGGGCCAATGTGATGAGGTAAGGCAGAAGTCATTCAGCCCTGGTCAGGATGGGGTCAGCAGACAGCAATGTGGAGAAGTGAACAACTGGAGGTGCTCAGCAGATAAAATCTGGCTCCAGAAATGAATCAGAAAGAGCTGTCAGGAACACCGAGGTTCTCCCAGGCAGGAATGTGGGGTGGAAGGCCAGACAGTAGGCAATGAGGCCCATCTGAGGAGAGTGGAAGACTGACAAGCCTGAGCTGTTTAGACACAAATGCCTAGCAGTAGGAACATGGGGTGGGGAAAGACGGCGGGGCTACAGGCTGAAACCAGACTGGGTGGGACAGCTGTAGCCTGAGAAGGAAGGGGCTCCAAGGGTGAATGTCTCTGGAGACAGTGGCAAGAGTGGATGGAACTCAAGACCTGTCTGCTTGAGCAGAAAAGAACAGCCTATTAAAGGCCTGGACGTGAACAGCAAACGCTGCTCCTGGGAGCACCTAGAGCCACGTACAGGCCACAAATCTAAGACAAGCCACACTAGAAACAAATCCTCCGACATGTGGAGGAGAGAGGCCACATAGACCAGGAAACGCCAGCTCAAGATCCATCAAGGTACCACTAACCAGCCTGTGGCTCTTCTGGCCCTCACAAACCTTCCACATCCCAGCTGAGAAAACTAAGCCTCCTTTCAAGGTTGAAAGTCTCTGGTTCCTGTTCACCAGAGTCACATTAAGTGCCTGGCGATTCAATAATTCAATTAAGAAAGCTCGATTTTTAACGTTTAACATTTAATGAAAGGGTTATGAAGTGCGACACAACTCAGAGTGATTAATAGTTACAATTAAAGGCTGAGCGGACTGAGGGGAAGAGTGTGATACACAGGGGTGCTGGAGTGCTATGTAGGTGAGGGGGTGCTTTCTCTTTCTTCTTTGTTCGGATTCCAT
Organism: Rhabdomys pumilio; assembly: GCA_030674055.1. Taxonomy (NCBI): domain Eukaryota; kingdom Metazoa; phylum Chordata; class Mammalia; order Rodentia; family Muridae; genus Rhabdomys; species Rhabdomys pumilio. Next base: position 32,200,430 of record JANHMN010000002.1, on the reverse strand, counting down.
CATTAGAATTTAATGGCAGATTTGCCCAGGTATACATAGACACTGTTGGAAGGCAAGAATATCTGCCTCATTGTAGACATGGGGCCAAATCTGTGGTCTCATTTTTTTCTGGCCCATCACGTCTTCCAGCATAGGGTTAGGAATGGAATGCCAACCACAAGGCCACCCTAAGGATGACAGGGGCTACTGATATCTTACTCTTTTCAAGTCAAGAAGACCCCACCACCACTGAGATTACAAATGTCTCTGGCCTCCAGACACTCACATGCAAGGCACATACAATGATGTACTGACTAGGTCATGCTACAATGTACCTGCTTTTCTACTCCTGTGACCAACTCCACCTGTCCATTCAAAGGAAAACGCAGATGACGGCAATACCGTCATACTCAAGGTCCAGCCTCTCTGTGATCTGTTTAACGTCTGATAGTCTGCCTCAGGATAGCTCTTCTGCTGGGATTTATTCAACCTCAACCCCTTGGTGATGGTGCCTCATCTGGCTCTCTGTCTCCAGGAAACTGACAGGGGAGGGAATGACCATGAGTTACCACTGAGGGTATCTGAGCCTAAAATAATGAACCTATCCGATAACTCAAAGACAGGTTGTATGAGGTTTCTGCTTGTGGTTCCTAGAGATACTTTCTCCATGCCCCCAAAGTCATAATCAGAACCCAAATCATGAAGAAGCGATGAGCAGGGCAGCCGAGCGAATCTACAGAATGTACCACTCTTTGCTTCCTCCTTTAACCCAACCACAGTAGCCTGGCCCCACTTCCTCCACTTTTGTAGTATGGCTCAGCCACCCTTTGAGGAGGGGATGGGCTAAGACTCCATGAGCTCAGAGAACATGAAGAGTACTTTCCCTTCCAAGATGATAAACAGATGGAACCCACTGAGAGGGGTACTGGAGTCTCTTGGGCAGAAGAGGGTGATGAACATGAGGACCAACTAAGAAAATAAATCCGGTGAAAGCAAAGGCATTACCATTAGAATATGTGTCAAGTGAAGCCTTATGAGTGAGAAACCAAACAGATGGGCACCCACCCTGGATTACCAGCATATTTTGGGCCCCAGTATTCCAGAGAGTCAAGTACTGTGATAGATTTAATTGCCAACTTGATGCAATATAAAATTACCAGGGAAGAGTATTTTAAAGGATTGTCTAGATCAAACTGATCAATGAGCATGTCTGTTAAGTGATTGTCTTGATAGGTATATTTTTTAAGATTTATTTATTTACTTAATGTATTAGAGTATACTGCCCCTCTCCAGACAAATCAGAAGAGGGCATCAGATCCCATTACAAATGTTTGTGAGCTACCATGTGGGTGCTGGGAACTGAACTCAGGACCTCTGAAAGAGTAGTCAGCGCTCTTAACTGCTGAGACATCTCTCCAGACCTATCTTGATAGTTTTAATGGAGATAGGAAGATTCACCCACCCACTGTGGGCGGTGGCATTCCCTGGGCTTAGGCAGAAAGCAGGCCAGCAACATACATGCATTCAATTTCTCTCTGCCCTTAAATTATGCTCTGATGTAACTGGCTGCTTCAAGTTCCTGATGCCTTGATTTTCCTGAGATAATGAAACTGTGACCTAAAATAACTTTCCCCTCTACATGGCTTTCTATCAGGGTATTTTATTACGGAAACAGAAAGAAAGAAATATAGGTACAAAGAAGAAGCCACCATTCTTGCCCACAAGAAACACGGTCACAGGGGCACCATCCACACTCATTACCGACATTGGAGAACCTCACAAGAAGTGGGAAAAAAAAATCTAAACAAGTTGAGACTTGGCAGAAAACAAAATATTTAAAAGCAACACAAATGAATTATAATCCCTGTTGAGAGTTGCCATTCACATCTAATTACCATGCAGCAAAAATACTAGTGTTTACCATGAAAAGAGACTGCAGTAACATCAGGCTGTGTTTTCTTCAGTAGCTGCAGCAGTCTCTGGTGAACCGGCAATGTGTAGATACTTTTATTCACGGTCATCTGCTGTGAGCACAAGGCTCTGGAGGGTGTCCCACTCGTATGAATAATAAGACTCATATGATTTAAACAACCTTTGGGTTGAGCAGTCTCTGTGTGTGGTCCTCTGCTAAGGACTTACACGCACCTAGGACTCCTAGTCCTATCAAATACACTCTTACTCTACCACCCTTCTTTTACAGATAGCTCTGCTCAAGGTCACACAGTTGGAAAGTGATGAGGTCACGAACTGCCAGCCAAAGCCACATGCCTCCAGTGCCCACGTTCATCACGAAGACTGTGTGCTGCAGGGCAAAGGAGCAAGAAATGAGTCTGGAAAGGCACAAACCAAAAGGCTAATCACGCTGGCTCTCCATGACACTAAGTACTTCCTTTTGCTCAGCTGGTTTTCCCCTAATTTTTTAAATAAACATTGTATAGTGAATGTACTTGGACCTGAGGGTTTGTAGTTTTGGTTTAAAAACAAAAACAAAACAAAACAACAACAACAAAAACCCTAGCATTACACTAGTTCTCTTCCCCAGCAGGAAAATAAAAAAAACGGTGGGGGGTAGGGGAGCAATGCAGGACATCGAAAGCCCTTGCTGGTCATCTGGGCAAGCCTTCCATGTGCAGCGGATGTCCTTGCTCTCTGGTCTCTAACAGATGGTCCTCAGTTCATCACAGTCTCCCCAGATGCTGGGTGAGCGGATGAAAGCTCCAAAAACATCCAGCCGGGAGACTCCGTGGCAGCAAGAGTCACTGAGTGTGATTGGATGGTCAGTACAGTCGTTGCCTTATGAACATGACTTTCCAAGCACTGATGGTGTGCCATCGGCTCCTCCTCCCATACTGGGAGGTCGAAATACAGGACATTGTCTTCTAAACATAAAATTCAAAGTTTCCCAGATGCAACTTCTCCTCTCGCCCCAGGAATCTTAGCATGATTCTTTGTAGTTGGTACCTGTGCAAAATCTATGTGAAATGGAGGGATGACTAAGACTAGGCAGGTACATCTAGAAGGCACAAGCTACTGAAGCCAAGCTTCAGTCTGAGTTAGACTTAAGGACACTCAGATACAGGAAGAATGCTGCCCACCCCCACCCCAGACACACTTCCAGATATTCTAGAAAAGGTATGTGCAGTCACAAGGACTGTGGCCAAGGTACTATGTCACTGTGTGAAGTCTGAGAGTCTTCTGGATTGGGCTCTGGGTTCCAACACCTAGTTAGCCCTATGCCTGGCCTATAGAACCCATCGCAAATACATATATACTTGCGAACACACACTGAACGGCAAGCAGGAGGCAGCCTGCAGAGTGCTGGCCACTAAAAACCATAGTAAGGACTGGAGTAGTTGGGTACATTTCCCTTAGCAAATACACACTACAGTGGGGTGGAAGCAAAGAAACCTCACAATTGTGCTGGAACAGTGAAGGCTCGTGATAAAGGAGACAAAACGTAAGATTTAACGTCAGAAGGCCATGGATTGAGGACCAACTTTCTGCTCCCCAAAACATTCTGTTCCTAGAGAAGTAACAGCTGCCATATTAAATCTGTAAACGGGGAACCAAAGGCTTCAACCATAGCTGCGGATCACAACTTCTTTTAAAAGTGTTAACTGTCAAAGATGGGTCTGTGTGTACTTGCTGAAAGCCCTCTAAATAACCCTGATCCATGCCCCGTGTTTAAGAACTACTAATAATGCCAACTAGGATATGTTTCATGAGTCCATATAATAAAACATCAAGATCTGCTTATATTAAAGAATCGTTCCAAGTAGTACATATATGAGAAGGGGAGTGAACTATTTCTCTAGAGAGAATCTGAAGACAAGATGAGAAACCCTGATCGCCTCAGGCAGGAAAGCAAACTCTGCTCCTGCGCCATTAACAGCCTGTCAACAATGGAATCTGGTACTCCAGGAAGTCAAGATTCCTAATAAATCAAATTTATTAGGGATAATGGGGAAAAAAAAAGAGATTCCCACATGGATTTCACTCTGATTGGACTACCCTATGAAGAGGTCATACTGAGTAACTGTTTAATCAATGTATTGATAATTAATGATACCATCACTTAATTATCCCCCACTTACGTCTGACACTTGTTCATGGGGTGCATCCATTAAACTTGGGGACCACACACAGAGGAAACTGGCTTTGTTCCCTTTCCTGGTCAGAGGTCCTAGGTCTCCGCTCACACCATTTATACTGCAACCAGGCTTGCTGCAGTAAATCCAAACCCCAAATCCATTGAGAATGCCAAGCTTGCTCATGTCTGTACTCAAGCTAGACCCATCAAAACAAGATACTACACTTCTCTCCATCAGAATCCTTCCCTGGGCTGTCTGTATGCAGAGCCCCGGTCCTGTGGGCATCTGGCACTGCTGGCTGTGTCTTCTGTTAAGTAGAGCTTGCTTCCCCTTAATCCCTTCCCCAAACACTTCTCCAGCAAGCCATGCTTAACTAAAACCATCCCTCTACAGCTGGAGACTGCGCACTGCTATCAAAAGCAGGGTTCTGTGAACTTTAAGGTTTTTCTCTGGAGAAAGGTTTTATCAAATGCAGATGTAAAAGGTAACAGATGAGAAGGTAACATGTCCTCAGCACTCCTATCCTGCCTGTTCTTGAATGCTACTTTGAAAACCACTCAGGGTCTAACCCCTCCCCTGTCTGGAATCCCCACGAGGGTGGGGACTTTGTCATTACATAGTCACGCCAGTAACTGCTATATGAAAAGCCCCCCATAGTTTCTTTATTATAGTCAATAAATGAAAATGGGCGGAAGATCAAAAAGCCCTCTGCAAGGGGGGAAAAGTTGACTCAGAACTCCCAATGCTAAAACTTTGTAAATGGAGACAAGCCAAATAAAGGCAATGGGCACCTGTGGGTGCAAGGTGTTGTGCTCCATACCTCCAGGGGAACTCACAAAAGCAGCAGCCTTCGGTCCCCACTAAGCTGCAGGGAAAAGATAAACAGGTAGTGAGCCGAACCTTTATCTTAAAAGAGCAATGCAAAATTTAAATAACAATGGCGATGCTTCTGCCAGGCAGCATCTAATTGCTAACTGTATTATATGAAGACTGAAGGAAAAGTCACCATTTGTCTTCAGCTGTATCCAGTGTAGCACAACCCTGCTAGATGGCTAGAATCAATGATCAAAACCCCACTTAAAAAAAAAAAATCACAGCTAAACATACCCACTTGAAAACATTTTATCTTATGTTGCTTTTATTTCAAGATGACAATCTGGGTCGCAAGCTCGGAGTCCATCCAGTAACAATTCAAGGCTTCATGGATCATCAAGGACTAGAGAAGCAGCATAAAACGCATTTCAAAATCAAGGTAAGACCGATTCCTCACTCTTCGATTTAAAGGGAAAAAAAAAGTTCATATGGCAAATTTCAGAGGAATGTAAATTTTAGAAAAATCTATGTATGAAAACCCAGAGACCAAAAGCCAGCACGAGGTAGACTCCCGTCTTCCACTGGGAGAAATGTAAATTAGCACAACCTCCCTATGGGGCAGTTTGGCAATGGTAGCAAATTGTAAAATGTATTATTATCTCCTTATTGTAAATGAATTGCTGGGTCAGAGTATGGCAGGCACCGGGAAGAAATGCACTCACCAGGGCGGTCCTGACAGGATTGCTTATAATTCCAAATAACAATCCTAATGATAGCAGAAACCATTTACATACTGCTAGCTGAGGGTTTGAAGGGTACGGTGAGACTACAGAAACAGGATGGTACAGATAGATACCTCTGACTTACTGCTGAGTGAAAGATCTCATATCTGGCAAACACCATATATGATCCCAGTTGCATGAAAGTGTAGGGCAGGCCATGTGAATTTATGTGCTGACAGGCCTCAGGAAGCTACAGCAGAACACTCTGTGTTGTCTCCCGATGATGAAGATAGAGGCCATGTGTCAGCTGCTTCCTTCTACAGCTCGTTTCTGTCCAGTATGCCTTTTTCTTTCTAACAACACCGTAACACAGCTAAAAATTCACTCCAGTCATTTACAGACCATCCAACTCTACACAAAGCATCGCGTTCTCTTCACCCTGAGCCCAGGAGCTTTGGTTCTGGAATATTCTAGAATACCAATGATATATAGGAGAGTCATGAAGCTCTGCTACCCTGGGAAGGCTTACACAAACCCATGGTTTGCAAACCATTACATGTCTTTCCTGAATTCTGCCCTGTCTCCTAAGGAACAGATCCTACTAGACAACCAATCCTACCCCAGGAAGCAGCTAGAACCTTAGCTGAAGAGGGGAGGAGGATTTCAAAAATCCACACAACAGATCAGGAATCCATTGTTCCTAGGCACCCCTCCAACAAACCCCAGAGGGTCTGAAGGCCAAACACAATCTCCTTGGTTCTCAGTCATGGCACCAAGGATGGGGAAACCTCTGTCTGTCATGTTTATCGGATGTGGAGACAAGATGTGGTTGAGAAGGGAGGCCTGTCAACTGACCATCATTCTATCATTCACGTCACAGAATATACTTCCTACTACCTGGCATCCCCCAGACAGAAGAATTGTTTCAGATATCACACAAAGCTTTCATCTCTGGGGCATACCCAGAGGTCTAGAGCTCAGGCATGCATCGCTATTTCTCAAGCAGTATCAGGGTGGGGGATGGTAGCTTGTGGTAGTGCTTACTAAATGCCAGGCCCTGGGTATACACTATCCTAGCACCAAAGGAAGAAGAAACCCCAAAGCTACGGGTTCTAAAACTCCACCCGAAACTCAAGAAACTAGGAAGATAGCTCTATTTCCCAGCTTCCAACAGTTTCAAATGATCCTCAGAAGGAGGAGGAAGGGAAGGGGTGACCCATACATGAGCCACTGTGAGCCAGGTAGAGACTCTTACTAACAGCCCCAAAGCAAACAGAATGGCCACTCTCCACCTCATTAAGGTAGCAAGTACAAAAGCCAGCTCAAGGACACAGGGCACTATGGTGGAAGAACTTATCTACCTTGGCTGTCTGGAACACACAGAAGTTTATGTGGGCATCAGGAAGGGCAGTGTCTTTCTCCCTCTGAATTATTTTTTTCCTTCATACTTTGGTTTCAACAGTTTAACAAAAGGCGGCCACTACACAGGGTTCTTCTCCTCCTTGAATAATGAGCTCCGAGAACACCCTGGCGAGTTCAGGGTTCACACTGCTCCTGAAGGGTTTCCAAGAACTAGCCCTCTACGACTAGCTGGAACACCACAACAATTACCCTTGCAGGCGATGTATATAATAAAAATTGAATGCTGTAGCATGAACTTCATACATACTTGTCGTCTTGGTTTGTTCGTCAGAAATAATTATCTGTGCTTGCTTTCACGAGAGCACATATTTTATAGGGTACATTAAAATTTAATGGATTTTTAATAATATTGTAACTACTGCAAGAGAAAAAGTGGAAAAGACCACACCACATGTCTTTGTTGCATTTTGGTGGTTTGGCTTCAGGACTGACCGCCAAAGAAGAGCTAATTTGGTGGGGAAGGGCAGGCAGCAGAGGGTAAAAGAGACCCTGATGGGGCAGATGTAAAGACTCTAGGGTTGACTTCTAGCCTGGGGAAACTGGGTTGACTGACAGAAAAATCAAAGAGAACCCTGTATGACAGATCCTGCCTTAATCTTGGGCAAGCAGGGGACCCTGACTAGACATAAAGGGAGCTAGCCCTGGAGACTCAGTAAGATACCTCAACTGTGGGAAATCACTTGCAGGGGCCTCAGCCAAGAGGATGACTCTAGAGTTGAAAAAGATCTGGAAGGCACAGAACAGACAATGAGTTGACGCCCATTCTGCATCACGTACAATTTCTCAATGAGAAGGTTTGGTCCAGGTTAAAAACATAGTTTAAGTCAATGAAAAGGGGGTCTTCCCTTCAAAAAACCTGCTGGGTTTCAAGTTTCGTGTGTTTCGACACTTCTGAAAACCATTTGTTCTTGTGAGTCACCCCCAGGTTTTTATTTTGCAATGGATCACAGGCTGAAACAAGTATGGTGGTGTATGCCTGTGAACTTTAAAAGGTCCAGGAAAGGAAGATTAAAAATTCAAGGCCAAAACTAGAGAATAATCTGATCTACATGAGATTCTATCTCTGATGACGACGACGACGACCACATACGTGAACTGCTTACAGTTATGGTACCCTGTCCAGAGACCACAATGAGGTGGATCTCCTGGTGTCTTGTGGGAGCCTCCTATACAAGTGGCTAGAACCATTGGCCAAGGTTTCCAGATATGTCACCAGAATGGAGAACAATAGTCAGTTTCTGGCCAAGAAAAGGAGCACGTGGTAGCCTACAACCAATTAGATGTCCAGAGCTGGCTGACTCATCCACTCGTCAATGCACTGCCAAAAATAACACCTTGCCAGAATGACATTTCCTAATCTTTGAAAAGTAATATCCAAATTAAAATAGGGAGGAGGGCTTAAATGGTAAACGATGACTGTGATTTATCTCCTACTGCCACATCTTGCTTGGGCACATTTTTCCATGACATCAGTCTGGGCCACAAGCAGGATTAGCAATGACAATGTCGGCTGGAGAATGAGATGGATTTGGAGCTCATTAGCCCAGAACTGAGATCATCTTCTGCCGCTTTGGCAGTGCTGATACACTGAGCGTGCACCTACCTGCACGGAGCCTCGCTTCCCTCAGCTGTGCTGACGGGCCCAAGAACACCTACCTTGAAGGGGTGCTGCGAGAATTACATATTTATAGATCAATACAAGCAATCAGCTAAGTACCTAAGCACATAGAAGACATGCAATTAAACACTGCTGTTACAGACCTGGAGGTATAGTTCAGTGGTGAAGCACCTGCCTGGAATATTCAAGGCCCTGGGTTCAGTACCTAGTTGCGGGGAGAGTGGGATTGACAGTTGATGTTTTTAAAAAAAAAAAAATCTGGTATGGGCTACGTTGACAGCTAAGTCAGCAAGGTGCTCACCTCACAAGCAGAAGGACCGCAGTCTGGATTCCCAGCACCCATACAATAAAGCTGGGGCAGTAGTACATGGCTACAACCCCAGCTCCCAAGAGATACAGGAGGACCTAAGGAGACCTGTCACTCCGATGAATGGGCAAGCTTCAGGGTAACTGAGAGATCATGTTGGAGACAGAGCAAGACACATGACTTTGCTCCCTAGTCTCCAACACACACATGCACACATATGCCGACACACTACAATCAACACATACGGATTCAAATGCTAGACAAAGTAAAGTGAAAACTGAGGAATGCATTTGATATCGACCTCTGGCCTTCGCACACGTACACAAGCACATAATCAGGTACATGAAAATACAGAAGAAAATGCCTGGCATACATACAATCTTGAATTGTATGCACTAGCAAAATACTAATGCTAAATAGTATCACTATCTAATACCCAACAGTTGACTAGTAAGCCAGTGTGCATACTTAAAGCCCAGGACACTGCCAATGGTCCTCCACGTGCCGTTTCACCAAACTGTGATTTTGTTGGTTAATTCATCTCAGTGCCTATTTTACCTGTTTTGGGGGGGACGGGAAGCAACAAGAGAGAATGAAAAAGAGAAGAAAGGAAGGCCAGTACCAGTCTAGGAAGTCCTTCGGATCTGGACCTGTCTCTTACTGCTTCTCCAGTCTCCTCACAGCCCTGGACATGCAACCACGCCTCCCCCATGATCCCTGTCCATGCCCTACACACACGCACGCATACACACACACACACACACACACACACACATGCACGCACGCACGCACGCACGCACGCACGCACGCACGCACGCACACACTAAGCTACAACAGTGTAATCACATGACCTCCCCAAGTCAACACGGGCTTCAGTGGAGGGTACAGGACTGCCACAGGGCCATTAAGCGAGGACATTAAAATGTTGATGTAGCTAAAGCACATTAACCTGTAAAGGAAGCCAGGCTATAAGCTGCGGCTCCACCGACATCATAAAACGTAAAGAGGCCTTCGTAATGGAACTGATATTACAGCCATTGATATAAATTATACCTCAGAACAGGGGAGAAGGGGGTGGGATGTAAAAATGGAACAAGTTCAAACTTCTTTTATTGTAATAGTCTCCAGTTGAGCATAATCACCAAAGCTATAGTGCGATACGATTGCCAAAACTAGACAAACATCTGTGAGATGGATTCATCTCAGAGGGGAGGCCAACAGCTTGTTATCATTAAAGCGGCGATGCTCACTCCGCGATTGAACTGCAGGCCGCCTTGTTACTGCGCTTACAGAGGCAATTGTACCAGATGTTGGCAACCATCTTCAGATAGATGACAGGCACCTGCTGTTGGGGAAATTATGCTCCTCGTTGGCCTCCCTGATTTGGGGAGCTGGGGGGCAGGAGTGACCTTTCACACGCCTCACGATGGGCACTAATTACATATGACCGAAAGACAGGATCAGCGTCCGGGACAGGAGTCTACTTCTCAAGTGAAGATCCAAGAAGGGCCAAAGAAGTCATGAGAGAAGGGAGCGATGCTCAGAAAGAATCTAATTCAGGCCAGAGACAGACAGTGCAGTGTACGATCAACTCCCTCAGCAGGTTGCTCCTGGTAACGGTCTCTGAGCCTTCAAGAGAACCTAAATTTGAAACATGGCTATGGACATTAATCATCATTAAAAGCCAAACAGGCAATTTTCAAACCATGTCATGCTGACTCAGATGGAGACAAAGGCCTGGAGATGGGGGAAGAGCATGGACAAGAGAGATAAATATACCCATGCCACCACAGACAAATAAAAATCATGACGAGCCCATAATTCATTCTTCAGAGCATCCTCCAAACATCAGCCAGGAGTTATTTGACAGATATGAGTCACCCCCCAGTCCATGCAGCTGACCCAGGCCGACTTGGCTGAGGTTAAACTCAGAAAAAGGTACCAATAAGGATGCAAGCAGAGGTTCTGGGTCCTGGAGGGGCGCCCTGCCTCCTATGCTGAGTTTCAAGGACCAACAGATGGTTCCATCCTGGAGAACTAGAACTCAGTTAACAAGGTCAAGATGGTGCTTTTGAAAAAAAAAAAGTGCTGTTCAGGCCCCTCAAGAGACAACAGAGCTAACTCTGAGCATTAGTGACTCTTTCTTGCTTGCTTGCAGGTGATCAGAGCTGAACCTGGATACCCTGCACTGATGGCTGGGACTAGATAATAAGGACAGGCCCAGCCAGGACACAGGGAATCCAGATAGATGGAGCAACCCTACAGTGATATTCCAAAGCCTCTGTCTCATCTTGTTTTGTACAAGGGTATTGAATATACATGCATTCCCTGTCTACAAAGGCAAAAGTCCTAAATGGTCCTAGTCACAGCCAAAGAAATTAAGCAGCTTGCTACAAATTACTCAAACTTTAACAGACACATTATCCTCCACTAAAGGCCCAAAAGGAGCTTACTCTAAAAATTTCAAAGCAAAGTAAAAGAAAGCATGCATCTTTAACCTGCAATTAAAGTTGTTTCACGTTCCTAACCAATCAGGACTCCTCTGCTCTGTTGAAAAACAGAAAGAGAAAGAGTGGGGGAAGAAGGGTGGGCAGGGAGGGTTGGGAGTAGGGGCACTGTCAAAGTTCCCAGCACAGTAATGACAAAGTTTCAGAGGAACACTTACCAGAGAATACAGAAATCAAGGCATCAATTTAATTTCACACTCTACCTGCCTTGGACTAATTTGTGTAAATTACATTTCATACGAAGAACCTCGGCCCACGTGACCACAATGGAGAAATGAGCAGCTTGCATCAAATTAAGTTTTTTCAGGTATAAATACATAACCCTTTTTAGTGTGTGTTTAGCTGAATTCAACTCGGGCTTTATGTAACTATCTCCAAATGTTAGTTTCCACCTTCTCATCAGCCCATCAAGTAAACGTCACTGTTGCTTGGTTTTGTTCTAAAAAAAAAAAACAACAAAAACAAAAACAAAAAAGCAAAAACAAAAACAAAACAAAACAGGCATATGGAGCATAAATGGACCCATGTGGATGCACTTCCACCCCCTTCTTTTAGGAAATGTTTATAACCAAATCCTCAGCTCATAGGTGTGAGCTAGCAGAGTCAAGGAGCCATTGCATGAAGCCACATGAAGTTTCCATTTGGACCTGACACATTCAGAAATTCGGCCAAACAGTGTGCGACTGAACAAGACTGTAGGCAGGTCCTTGGCTACAGTCCTCTAGCTGGTGGCTGTCGCAGCCATCCAGAGCACTTGTCCCTGAACAACAATACCTGGTGCCCATGCCCAAGAAGCAGCCAGGCCCCTGACTTTTGCTCCTTGCCCACTACAACATGGCTGGCAAGGGTCAACCTTTCCTTTCCCTGACTCCAGTTCTTTGTGCCACTCTAGAAGATTTTCCCCCAATAGACTGCAAAAGCTGCCTCCACTGCTGTTCATTTGCATATTGTCTGTGGCTGTTTTGTACCTAACAGCAGAACCAAGTGACTGAGATGGAGAATGTACGATCGACGGAATCTAAAGTATGTGTTACATGGCTCTTTACAGGTAAAGTCTGCCAACCCTAGTCCAAAAGAGCAGGGTGCTCAGAAGTCACATACCAGTAAGAAACCACTTAATGAAAACTAGACTTCTGAGTGTATGCAATGCATACAAAATCAGTGGCATTTTGTTGCTGTTGTTGCTGCTTTTAAAAGGTGGGAAGTTAGCCTAGAATTAATACAGTTAACTGGTAAGACTTTATACAGCTTTCTCTGATGTCACTCAGATGTCAAGGGTGCACCTGAGAAGTCGTCTTTGGCCATCCCCTTGATTGGCTGTTGTAAAAGACCTTTCTGCCCCACGTTGGGCGCCAAAATGTAACTGCCCTGAGCTGTAAAAGACCACTCTTGCCCACGTTTGGGGGCCAAACTATAGCGGCCCGCTCTGTTCTGCAGGTCCAGGTTTAGCAAGAGAGAGAGTGGGGGGAAGAAGGGGAAGAGCCGCGAAGAATAGAGACAAGCCAGAGGATCTGTAGTAAAGTCTTCTTTACTGTCTCCACCATACACACACCACTACACCTACTACTACTACACCACACACTCACACACACACACACATACATATACACACTACAACAAGGAAATCCTGGGTATTTATAGGCTTTTGCCATGTGCCTTGTAGGCGCGTGGATACCACGTGCCTTGCAGGTGTGGATATGACGTAAGCCTTACAGGCATGGACAGCACGTGCGCCTTACAGGAATATATGACGTAGACAGCACCGCATGCCTTGTAGGCGTGGATACCACGTGCTCCTTGCAGCTGGGGGCACTTAACAGCAAAACAAGCTATATGGGATATCAGAGTGTGCTTCAGCTGTTGTAGGCTGTTGAAAACCAAGTCTCATGTCAAGGTATATGGCTCAAAATGGCTGCAAAGCTGATAGCTGCTTTCTAGCCGCTTTTTGCTTAAAGTTGGCTCCCAACAGGCTGTCCAGTTTCTAGCAGATTCTACATGAGATGCATGTAGGAAGCCATAAGACAGAATCACAATATGGCTCATGCATGGTTCTCTTGCATGAACGAGACAGTTCCCAGTGCCCAACCCTGGGAGGGAATTGAGCAAGCAATCTTGGAAGATCACTGCTGGTGAGGGTGAGGCATGAGCTATCAGAGAGGAGACAATATGGCAAGAAGGGAGATGGTTTTTAAAATCCTGGGCTGTTTAACAGACTCAGGCAAGGTGATGGGAAGTTGCTGGTATTGGAGTTGCTGCCCTCATTGCTCTCTAGCCAGTGACAAAGTAACACATCTGAACAGGCAATCATGATCTGGCTCTTTCTGAAGTGGGCAACAGACAGGGCTGCTGTATCCAAGGTATCACATGTTGTATCACATCTGGGCTTCCTCCTGCCCTTTTGTCTCCACACTGGTCCTCCATGGGTTCAGAACAAAAGCTTACTGCGTACCTTTTCCCAGGCTGATGTCAGAGCCATGAAAACCTAACTCACCTTTCCTAGGCTGCCCTGGGAAGGAGATGAGGCAGCAGTTTGAGGAGAGGACCCAGGCCTTCTCTGTACTGCAGATCACTTTCTGGTGTCCCACTCCTGGACTGCATCTTCTTCCAAGGCAAGGAAGGTTGCCTTGGTGGGCCCTGAAGCCCAGCATGATGCGTAACTCCTGAAACAGGTTGGCTGAGTGCATAGATGCAAGCTCAAGTACAACCACCCCAGGGCCTCCTCCCCCTTCCTCCAGCCTTTACCATCATCTCCAGCACCCTGAGAGCTCTGGCAAGCTTCCCACCAGAAACATCCCCACTAAGCCAAAGGTCTCCCTTAGCACAGGTCTGAGAGCAGCAGCTGGACTTCGCAGAAGTGGCTCAGAAGAATCCACAAAGCGGCCTGAGAAGCATTTACAATGGAAGCTTTCCAGAGGACTTGATGTGTAGTGAAGTCTATCCAGACACATCCCCATCAAGAAGGACTGCTATAGAGAGCCAGCCAGGGAAAGAAGCCCAGCTTCTCTCAGAGTAGGTGTGTTGAAATAATCTGGGATGGAGGAGTTACAGCAGCAGCTCTCTGAGTGGAGTGGGAAATTGCTTTAGGGTTTTCTGGTGCCTCTTCAAGGAAGGGTAGGGGTCCTCCTCCAGGTGTGCTCAGGAGCTTCCGAGGTACAAAGCTGCCTTCAAAGAACATTTTCAAGGCACCCATCTCAGTTGCTATGAGTTGATTTCTCAGTACAAACAAACCAACAATACCCCACCTCCCACCCCCATCCAACCAAATACCTTCAGTTCCCTTTGTCTAACCAAAGCCTCAGCTGCCAGGCTATGTGAGCACTCGGGGACATCACTGAGAAGATGGTGGTTTTCCATAGAAACTTGGCATTTATCATCGTGCAAAGCATTATCTTCTCAACAGAAGCTGACAATTTGTCCCGTTCCTCCCTCGAGAGAATTCAGCTCAACCACATTTGCTTCCCCTGCATGCTGTTTCTCCTATTACAACATTTCTTTGCCTGGAAAGAAAATATTGTGACTTCTTGCCATATTCACTTCATTAGCATAAGAGGAGAAAAAGCCAGATCCTCCCTAGGCCTCTCCCCCCACCAACAGTAGCTCCAGCTGGGTTAAATCTAGCAGGATCTTAGATGCTGCTCTAGGAGGTGGCAGGGAGGCAGGGCACTAAAGTCGCAACAAAACCTTAAAAACTCAAAAAAGAAAAAAAAAATCCACTCGGCACATCTGTGCACATAAAGGCACGGTGTTTATCAGAGAAGGCAAACACCATGGAAGTTGGGGTTGGGGGGGTGTAGCGGGGGCAACAGGGACCTGTTAAGGTAACTATGCTAGTATAATGTTACTTAGCATACACAGAGCCTTGGGTTCCACTCCCAGCACCTCTCAGAAGCAAGGATGACCTTTGCCTGTAATCCGAGCACTCAGGAGGAAAATCAGAAGTACAAGGTCATTCTCAAGGTTATAGTGTACAGCAAGAAACCTTATAGGACTGGAGAAGAGTGAGGAGAAGACAGATGGAGAAGTGAGAAGGAAAGAAAAGCCCATCACTGGATGCCTAAGTACCAGACACTGACTGAACTTGACTCTAGTCACCCTTTAAAAATTAACTCATTAATTTAATGGGTATTTTGCCTGTATGTATGTCTGTGCAGTATGTGCATGCAGTGCCTGAAGAATTCAGAAGAAGTCACAGACAGCTGTGAACTGTCATGTGTGGGTGCTAGGAATCGAACCAGGGTCCTATGGAAGAGCAGCTAGTGCTGCTCTTAACCACTGAACTATCCTGCCTCAGATCTCACTCTTGCAAACCTTGTAAATGAAAGTATAGCCCGACTTAACAGACAGAAAACCCAGCTCAGGACAATTAAATCAATTCCTCAGGGTTGGGGACATCTATGTTCAAGCTTAGGTGGACCTGATCCCAAAGTCCATTCAGTGTCACCTAAAGAAAGCCAGACAGTCCTGCCTTGGTTGGTAGTGGTGCTCCTTCATTCTTTAATGGGGTAAATGTCCCATTGACGCATCCTTCCTGCCCCAGCTGAATTTCACAGTGACAGAGATGTTCCTGTTTGGGGGTAAAACTGTCCCAGGCCTGGCTGATCACCATTCAGCCAGACTCAGGGAGAAGCCCCAAATACCGCCTAGTGCCCAACCGTGGAGGACACATAAACCTAGATAACATGGAAAAGTCAAGGCCTTACTGTCTTCTGAGACTCAGAAAAGCCACCTGAGAAGCACTGCCACTTGAAAGATCAAGGCCTTGCCTTAGACCAAAGGCAGCAAGGGAGAGCAGAGGGATAAGATGAAAGAAACCTCAGGTTGAGCCTCCTTTCTCTGGAAAAGTCAGGACCTGCTCTAGAGGGCCTTGCCAACCTTCTGATGCTGCCCAGACATTACCCTAGTTCTACAACGCTTGGGTTGTGGCTTGATACTGATCATTTATTTACTCTGGTCTGCAATGGACTGACAGGATTTTCAATGGGAAGTACCTCAGCTAAAACTGAATATACTTGCTTGAAGTCCCATTTTTTAAAAAATCCCATTTTCACTGTATGAAACTCCTCTAATGGCCGGCACAGCTCTACCCTCTAAGATAAGGAGGCCTCATCCGCTCATACCCTCACTATTTATTAAGCCCTGGGCTAGGAACTGCTGAGATTCTCCTCACCAGTAAACTGCTTGGGTTCCCAGCTTGCTGGGGGTGTACAGGCTCATGGGGGCAAAGAACATACATTGGGCATACAGCTAAATAATCCCAGATGCCCTCTTCCTATTTCCAGGATGGATTTTCTCAGCTCCAGGTTTGTTTTCTTCACGACACAACTGGAAATTATTTTTACTATTGGCTGGCTATCTTAGAGTTTGTCCTTCTCCGTCTGGACCCCATGCTAACTAACGGGCTACAAGAAAGCCCCTAATTCATGAGACAGAGGCTCCTAGCTCGGTGCCTGGCTCTCAGAACATCCTTGAGATACATGGAATGACGCCAGAACAAGGGAATGGAGGACACAGTCACAGGCTCAAAGCTTTCTGGGCCAAATGAGGAGGAACGGCTGCTTTCCTGCAGTAAGCACGCCCACAACACGGAGCTTTGAAGATCTAAGGTCCTTTGTCTTTATAGGGCTTTCTCCCTCCTACTTTGCACTGAGTTTATTAGCATCTTACCATTCCTTAATATTTGCCGTAAATTCAAGGAAAGCCAGAAAACTAAGCTTATGAGAATCATATGTACAGGAAAAGGAAAGAAAACTTAGCGAGTATGTGAAAAGCTCTCCCGTGGGGCTCAATAAACACAATAAACACATTAGTGGATCAATAGATTTAAATGTATTTTAATAAGCATCAGCTAAGTATTCCTGGGATGATTTCCAGATGATATTCTTTACCTCTCCAAAAGGCTTAATTACTCACAAAAGTTAAAAGAGTTCATCCTCGGGGTCTAACTATACAACTTCCTCCTTGGCCCATGACAAATCCTGTGTTCTCCATGACAGGCAGAGTGACCTGAAGGTCTCATTCAAGAACTAGAAGCACAGAGGTGGCTGGATTGAATGCGGGGTATGCCTCACCAATATACAATGACATCTGTGTGTCATGAGGAACTGAGGAGTCTGTCCTTGTCTCCAGGTCTGGTGAAAGCACTAAAGAGTTAAGATGACCCAAAGGAGAGGTGAAATTGTGTGTGTGTGTGTGTGTGTGTGTGTGTGTGTGTGCTCGCACATGTTGGCAAGCCTACTGCTGTAAAAGACTGGAGAGGCAGTTCTACAGACTCAGAGGACTTGGGTCTCGAGGATAGAAAGCAACTGCAATTCATGTTTCTGGTGTTTATTAAGCACAGATTTTGTTTTTGTCAGGATGCTAATAACTATAAATGCAGTTGCTCATTTAATCTCATGGCTATCTTGTACATACACAGTATGTATACATACTATACATGTGTACATTATATACACTTATTATCTCTATTTTGCAGATAAAGAAATATAGGTCAAGAAGAGTGAAATGACTTAGTAAATGAGCTGACTTTGAATCATGAAAGTGTGGAGGGGAAAAAAGTCTTCTATGAACAAGGCAACACACAAAGGCTCTGTGGTGGCAAGCTGGCAAGCTACTGCCTGTGGTACAACGAGGTTGCTTCCTGGTTGCTATAAATAAAGTTTTATTAAGACAAAGCCATAGACACTTATTTTCACATTGCCTGTGTCTCCTGTTTGATAGAATGACAAATGGTCTTTAAGACCATATTGGGCAAAAAACTAAAGCTAATTATCTGGCACTTTATACAAAAACTTTACCAACCCTAGTGTTTCATTCTCAAGGTCAGATAAAGAAAAGGCAGGCCTCTGTGACCAGAAATGGAGATGGCCAGGACTACAAACCAAAGACCATTTTTCAACAAGAACTACACAACCTGGGGCCTTCTGTGCCATTTAGTCTATATAACCAATTTTCTGTTGTTTTGTTTTTCAAGACAAGGTTTCTCTATATAGCCCTGGCTGGCCTGGAACTCTCTCTATAGACCAGGCTGGTCTTGAACTCATAGAAATCTGCCTGCTTCTGCCTCCTGAATGCTGGGATGAAAGGCATGTAACCAGCATCAACCTGGCCTATATAACAAACTTTACAAATAGTTATAAAGTAATGGTTAGCAGATGTAGGCTGTAGATCAGTTGAAGAGTGCTTGCCTAGCATGCCCAAGGTCCTGAGTTCAAACCCCAGCACCAAACTGAACCAAGTGTGGTGGCATATACCTAAAGAATGCCAGCATTTAGAAGTAGAGGCAGAAGAATCAGAAGTTTGAGGTTATTATTGACAACTCAGGGAGTTTGGGGCCAGCCTGAACTAAAGTTCTTATCTAAAGAGTAGTGTCAGGGGGTATTTACTGGAAGACATGGCAGATGGCAGGCCGGACGGGCATCTCATCCTTCACCATGAGCATCTCCTATGAAGCAAAACCCCAGGACTTCTTATTAGAAAACCTGGTTGTGAAGCTTGGGCCTTCTGTCTAGTGGATCAGCTTTGAAAGTTTCCCCTCTCCCAATCTCTCCCCCACAGTTTAAAACAAGGAATAATCCTATGGCCTGGGGACACCTGACAGGCAAGTAAGGGACAGACATGACAGGAATCCCTGAATCTGAACATAATGTCAGCTAAGTTGGAGCAGCTACACTGCTAATAATTCCTTTTTTTTTAAAAACTAATTTTTTAAAAGAATGTTTTTGTAAAAGATAAATATGTATAAAAAATAATCGTCTCAAGCCTTGGAAGGCCTGCAGCACGTCCTCTCCCTGAGGCCTTCCCCCCACCCTTCTGAGGGTCCAGAAGAAAGCTGGAACTAAAGTCGGGAAGCCTGTCTCTGATCAGTCCACACTCATTTATTTTTCCTTAAGTGAAAAGCACCTTAAATTGTCTCTTTGAATGCTAACACACCATAAGCAAGTCAGAAAATTTTTACCTCTGCCTCCAATTATAAAAGGCCGTTAGCGACCTCAACAACCAAAAATCTCTCATTACACGTAATCCACTTGCAGAAATTGCATCTTCCACGGCAGACCACCTAAAACCACTTCCTGTAAACAAGCCACTCTGCCGAGCTTTTAAATCTAATTAAATCCTCACTTTGCTCTTTAACTACAAGAAGCTCACTTTTCACTGAGCTAGGGCAGAATTTTTATTATTATTATTTACAGTGGTCACAGAAATAATTCCCAAGCAGGAGTCCAACAGGAGCCCAAAAGGACGCTAACACTCCAAACCATCACTGCCTATCCTTCCTGTCTTCCTGGACCACTTTCTCATTGACCGGCTTCCGGCCCGAGTTCATACAGGTCTGTGCTAACTCTTCCCGCAGTTGCCGGAATAAATCAAGAAGGTCAATGTAAACAGGTGTGAAGGGGAATCCCAGATCACAGAGGAAGGAGGATTTAAATCTGCTTAGTCACGGGATGGGGAAATCATACCCCATGAGCCTTTTCACAGCGTAAAAGCGTCAGGCAGTGACTGCTCTGCCTTCCCCTTTACTCCCAGGAACCACTCCAGTCCCAGGTAAACAGTCACAGCTGGTCGGTCCCTCTGCCTTTAGCCGCCCCAGGTTTGTAGGGTCCGAGTCCCTCCAACCAGGAATCTGTAGTTACCAAACAGGATCAGGATGGCTGGCTGGCCCTGTGCAGCCTCCCACCCCTTCCTCTCTTCCATCTGTCTCCACCCACTTCACTTGCAACAAGTAATCACCAGCCCTCCACAACAACAGACCCTCCGTCCAGGCTCCTCCACCACGGAGGAAACCACATCCCACAGAGAAGAAAGCGCAGTCGCCTAGGTGGCAGAGACTGTGTGACCTTTAAGTAAATCAGATCCCACTTTGCCATTGGTGAGACACCAAAAAAGACGACGCAAACCGAGGGAGAAACGCAAGCGGCAGGGACGAGCTCAAGCGCCTATTTATTTTATGCAAAGTTTCCCCGCTGTTCATTAATGCCAGCTTTCCCTCCACCATTTAATCTCTGCTTCCATTTCATTCTTAGGGGACTGTGACTATTCTAATTCAGCATTCGGATGACTTCATTTCCGCTCAAGTACACCCAGGTCAACTTGGATAGAAAAGAAAGAGGAGGAGAAGAAAAATAATCAGCTAAAAGCTATTAAATATCAGCCGTGAGCCTCGTGATTGGTTTTAAGGCGGCAGTGAGGTTAGCAGCAGTCAGAAAGCAAGGTTCCAGCCTCCTCCTGCGTATTAACATTTTTCCTGAGTCTTTTCTCTACTGTGGCTTCGAATGTAAATAAAGCACCTATTGGCAGCCCGCTTAGAGTCTAATTCACAGATATGGGGAGTCTTCAAATGCAGCGCTGTAAAAACTTACAGGGCAGGAACTTGACAAACCGGGCCATTCTACACAGTCTATTCCTACGAGGACAAAGGAAGGGGGAAAAGGAAAAGAAAGGGATAGAAAAAGAAAAGCATACATGACCCATGTAATGGGTGTCCTATTGATGGGGTGGGGGTGGGGCAGAATCTCCATATCAATGCTCACTCCACAGAACAATCAAGTTGGATGTCTATGCCAAGTCTAAATGAACTGTGCTTTCTCTCCCTGAAGAACCACCCCTTGCACCCACTGGCACAAGCCTGGGCCATGATTTCTGGTGCTTTTTCAGTTCCCACTGAAAACCATCTTGGGAGAGAAAGCTTTCCTTTCTCATGCTAACAACTCCTTTGTAAGTGACCTCTTCAGAGGCCTCCAGGAGGACTCTGGGAAGGTGAGCCCCCTGGAAGTACTTCACGTTCCCTCCCATCCCCACCACAGGCCTCATTAACTCCTTTGCTACCAAGAGCTCCCTGGTCCTGCCTTCTTTCAAATGAACTAAAGCTAAACCGTGCAGGGGCAGCAACGAATAAAGCCTTGTTCCTTTACCTAGGATGCAAATGAGCGTGGCATTTGATTAACATAATCTCAAAGTTTGCCCAGCTTGGAACCCAGAAGGCATCAGGATATTTTTCTATTTGTATATTTTAAAACACTGTTAACAGTGCAATAATAATGTCTGATGCCTTTGCCTAACAGCTGGCTATATTTTGTACACCAAGAGGGAAATGGGACGCCTTCCTGGAAACCTTCTGTCTATTTTAGGAATTCTTGTTTGAAGCAAAAACATGAAGATTTAGGAGAAGCGAGGCTAGGGAGCTGAATTTATTTCTAACTGTACTGGCCACGGCAGAAACAAGGCTGGGAGGCTAAGACAAGCAGGAAAACACAAGACTTTTGAACACCGGGAGGATTACGGTCCTGCACACTGACCTCGTTAACTGGTGGTGACGCTGTCTGCCACCTGAGCCTAAAAGGTGGATGTCGGAAATGAGGCAGCATTTGGCTGTCCACTTACGGAAGGCTGTTCCCTGTCCCCTTCTCTGTAAGATATGCTGGTTGGCCTTGCATCAGGTTATCCCAGGAAGAAAGTGAGCTTAAAATTCCACCCTAGCTCCCCGGTGAGGAGGGAATGAGCCTTCCTGGCCCCAGTTACGAGGAAGACAGTCTAAGCAACACCCCAGGCTCTGGAAGATGCCAAGCAGGTGGGTAAGGAGCCCCCTCCCCTTCAGCCAGCCCACCTGCGCAAACCACTTTAGAGGATGAAGGCCCCATGGAAGCAGCGACAGCCACAAAGGACACACACAGATTTTTGTTTTCCAGGCTACTTCTGAGAGAATCACTGACTGTACAGAGCTGTTTATCTGTGCCACACATTTGGAAGTGATAAAAATCTACCCAGGGATCACAGTCCACTTTCAGGAATAAGGTAACTTGCCTCTTTATTTCTCATAAGTCCCTTGCTTTTCCAATTTCAAAGGCTTTATGTCTTTTTTCTTCTAGGTAAGACTTTCCTCACTCATTCTAAATCAAAAGGAATCCAACCGGAGGCCACAGCCACACCTCCATATACGGACTACAGCCTGGGGCTAAAAAACAGGCACCAGGTTTACACTCTCAAAATATGTACCCCCAGAACCCTCACATCAGTGGAATAAAGGAGGTGATCCCTAAGTGAAAAAGCCAGTTCGTTCTGGTTTCCAACTGTTTTTCATAAGAAGTTTTCGAACACCACTCTTTGGAGTCTTAGCTAACTTTCTCAGCTCCCTCACACAGCCCAGCTCCTGCAGAGGGTGCTAAGACTCCCCCCCCCAACACACACACACACACACACATACACACACACACACACACACACACACACACACACACAACTTCTTCCCAGAAAGCTTCCTTCCCTGGGAGCCAAGGAGCCATAACTTCCCAGTCGCTATCCTTTCTTGCTGCCTCTGCTCCACACCATCAGGGCGACAGCTGGCCCACGAAGGGGTTAAGGCCCTCATATCAAACCACAGACTAGGCCCAGAAGGGACGTGGGAACCAGGGCAGCGGGTGATAAAGGCTGGATTGTAGCAGCCCACTGGATTGGAAATGACTTGTAGGCCTAATGAAACAGAACGTTGGCAGTAAGACAGAATGAAAGGAAAGAGACAATGGACAGCAAGACAAAGGGTGCAGAGTCGGTTCAGCTCAGCAAAATGAGCTCACTTTGTTGTTGGGCAAAGCCAAAGCCGATTAGGATAAACCAATGACTAAGCAGAAGTCTTCCAAACTAATTACACAGCTCTCCATGTGAAGTATAATTGGAGGCCCCCATGGCTCTCACTGGAGGACTGTAAAGTCAGCATCACCTAGCGAGCCGAGGTGATCAGAGCTGGACACTGGAGCTGCCCTGGCACCTCGGGAGCAGCTGGGAAGGGTGAAACTTTCTGCTCCATCCAGAGCAAGGCAGTGGGGGTCATTTGCTTCAAGTCCTCTTTGATCAAATACCTAGCATGAATGTAAGTAAGAGACTGGAACTTAAAGGAAGGGAGTGGGGAGAGAAGGAAGAAATAAAGAAGGGGGAAACAGGAGGAGGAGGGAGAGGAGGAAACCCATGTGTGAGGAGGGCTTCTCCAGCCCAGGGTACTTTGTTAAGAGATGGGCTCTTTGGAGTGGTTCTGCTCCGGCCTATCAGAGCATCAGTCATCTGCCAGCTTTTGGAACGGTCTCTATACATCATTCCTGTATGTACGAAATCACAAACACAGATAATGTCCACCAAAAAACCAAGGCAGTTAAATAAATTACTGGAGATGAGCAGTTTTTGACAAATGAATAAGCTGTGTTCCCTGTGCATAAGCATCTGCTGACTGCCAGAGCAGCAGACAGGGTTTTATCAAGAGCACACAGAGCCTAGCTCCTGCCACAGGGGCCCACCCGGGCTCTACCCAGCCCAGGCTGTGTGAGCTTGGACAACTTGTTTCCCATCATCCACATCCATCGTGGAGATGCCATGCGTCTAACTTGACATCCCTGAAAGCACATTTTAAAATGCACTGAAAAGCTCAGCACGGAGCACATGTAACTGTAAATCAGAAACATCAACACACAGTAAAACCATCTTAAGATGAAAGTTTGAACGTCACGAGTTTTGATCATTCAGACCTCACTTGAAACAGAAAGACTGAAAATAACTTACTCAGTTTTTCTGGGTCTTACTCATAGGACAACGATTCCAGCTTATAAATAGTGCCCTTTTCCAAATAAAGAATGCAGTCTCCAATCAAGACGCACTATCCCTGCATCACGAATCCCAGAAATAAACTGTAATGTGGTGAAAACTGTTTTACTTACTACATACCACGCTCGCTACTGTGAGCAATGTATCCTTTTGTTGGTCTATAAATACCTCAGGTTATAATCTATCTACTTCTATTTAAACACTCTCTACAGGACTTTCTCGGCTTAAAGACCAGCCTTGGAAATAACTCAGTTCAGGGGTCAATGAGACAGCTCACAGGCCAAATCTGGCTCTCTGTTTGTTTTTATAAAGTTTTATTGGAACACAAGCACAGCCATCTGTTTATATACTGGCTGCAGTTGTTTTCACTCTACAATAGCAGAAGCTACAATAGAGACCATATGGGTTGCAGAACAATTTACCAGCCTTTACAAGTCTGTGCATCCTCAGAAGAGAAACTGAGGCCAGAACCAAAGTCTGTCAAGATATTGCTAAAGGCCATACCGTGGTCAGGCTCAGCCCAGAAGCCTTAGAATACCGCCTACTTTGCCATTCTCCATGGAAGGCACTAGAAAGAGCCACCAAGTGGGGAGAGACAGCCATCTAAGTTTTCTGAGTCCTGCGCTGGCAGTTTCATTTCATAATCACATTTTAATATAAACAAGCCTCAGCATTTCTAATTGGGGGAGGGGGAGGGAGGCTAAATCTTCTGCGAGAAAGGGTAGCGAAGCCTCCAGTCGGAGTTATTTAAAGATGTCTGAGTGTCACGTGTACACACGACACTCACAGCAATAAGATATTAACCCCCCACCCTCACTCCGCAGCTCAGCCTTGATAGCGGCCATGCCCATGCTGACTGCCTCCTGAAACCAAACAGCTGGAGCAGCTGCCACCTCAGACAAGGTAGAAAAGGGGAAAGGCAAGGAAATGATGATAATTGAAATCCAAAGTGTGGCACACCCTGCACAGAGGCCATAGTGGGATGCAAAGTTCAGATTCGGAAGCAGAGAGACAGCAGAGTGGACATTCTGACTCAAACTTAAACCTCTGTGGTCTCAACTATCCTCCCAACCAAGGAGGTGACCCAACACCAACCTGGGCCACTATCCTGTGCATACTGAAGAGACACCATGTCTTCCTCTCCTGCCAGCACTAAAACCCCAATGTATACAAAACCCAGGGATGCTACCATCTCCCAGAGAAAAGTTAAACAGGAAAAAAAGTTAAATAAGTAAATGGCCCAACCTGACACTTGACAGTTAGTACTCATTAGGTAATAAACTTACACTAACTGGCCACTGGCTTCAAGACAGCCCCAAGTGACCTCACACGTATGCGTGTGCGTGCACGCTGTAGGATAATCTATTAGTACACACCTCCACAGCCCACCCCACCCACCAGAATATACTCTAACAAAAGTAACGTCAGTTTGTCCATCTGTCCATTCCATCCTTCGCAGTGGCTGGTTTTATTCATGGGCCCCAAGGCCTACCAGGACACTCTCCCTAGTTCAATCATTCTGGATTCAAATGAACAATACCAGAATCCAGAGAGGCAGTGAACCCTGTGCAGGGAGCCACACCAGACTCCAGCAAATGACAAATCAGCTCTTCCGAATGCAAGCCCAGATAATACTCAAGCATATTCACGAAGTGAGCTGCTAGCTCGTGAACAGAGAGTGTTACCAGTTTGATACATTCAAAAGCCTCCTTAGTCCTTTCATAAAGCATTCTGTAAGTTTATGCATCCTGTCAGAATCCACAAATATTACTGCACAATTAACTGGACAGCATCCGACCCAGTAAGTGCTATGTTAGGGAAGATGGTCCACGAATGCTGCTGAGACAAAGGGATAACTGTTCTCGAGATGGCACTGGAAGCGGCCACGGGCATGGCTAAAGCTTCCCCACTGCTGACACTCTGGGTCACAACTGTAAGTGCTCATGAGAAACTACAAGAAGGGAGGGAGGGAGGGAGGAAGGGAGGGGGGAGGGAGGGAGGGAGGGAGGGAGAAAGAGAAGGGGGATCTGAGAAGCAAGCAAACAAGCAAGCAAGCGAGGTTGAAATGTGCAGACATGCGCTGTCTGAAGCAAGTATAAGCCTGTCTAGAATACACTAACAACTCATCTAGGCAGCGGCAACCTCCCTGACATCTGCAAATGGGCCCATGAGATTCCAAGGCAGGTTATGGCTCGAAAAAGAAATCCCACCTCATGTTTGCAAACACTACCCCTGGACTCAATTTGAAGGCGGAAAGACATCGAAGAGGGCCTACCCTCCAGAGTATGGTGCAAGAAGGATTTGTCTCATTTAATTATTTCCAATCCCTCTCCCTGGGAGGGCAGGGGGCAGTGATGGTTACTTCCCCCTAGTGCCATAAATCGCTCTCAGAAAGAGCAACCCTATAACTCTGGAGGTCGGTGGGCATCAGCACCTAGCTTTCCCTGTGAGCCAGCCAGAATGAATCAGCCCCCAGACGGAAAGGAAGGCCAGGAGGACTGTGAGGAGGGCTGCTTTCAAAACCTTCCTGGGTGGGCAATTCCATGCCATATCAAAAGCATAGCTGAACTGGAAGAGGCTGGTTTCTCCTTGTTGCATGGTCTCCCATCCATGCCGAAATTGATTAATACAAGAGAGAGGGGAGCGGGGGAGATCTTCAATTCAAAGCTAAATAAAGGTCATGGCCCTCGTCTCAGGCAGTGGCTCATGAAGAGACACAAACAGTGATTAAGTCATGGCTGTCCGCTGCCCTGGGCGAGCAAACAAAACACAGAACCTTCAGGCCAACTAGTGGGTGGCAGTGCCCTTGTCCTGGCCTACGACAAACAGGACAGCCATCGTGGGAGTAAAGAATAAGAGGAGAGAGTGGGCGCTGTGCCTTCCCAGGGTGCCACAGAGCTCTACCATGTCAGCCCTTCAACAGGGAAGACACAGACCTATGCTGGAAGGAGCTGATCCCATGCGTGGGCTCCCATGACAACACCTACAGTTACTCAAAAGAAGCAGAAAGTGGAGAGCCAGCTCAGCCACTCAACTGCCAGCCTGCTTTAGATCTATGGCTTCTGTGGGAGCTAGAGAAAGGAGACCACACAAAGGCCAACACAGGGCAGCATGACATCTGAAGAGATGGCTACTGCCTCTCTTTCACCAACTAGAAAGCAGCTGACAAAACCGTCGCCCACTCTCATGCTCATCCTCTTTGTCCATCTATCCCCCGCACCTTCTCACCCTCCGGTTCCTGACCGAGGGCTCCTAGCCCTGACAGCAGACCTCAGGGCATCAGTTTGCTACCATCTCCTCAGTACTCAGGTCAGAAGAATGATGGGTATAGCCAACATCTTACCCAAGTCTCCTTGGGTACTTAACAGGGGACTATTCTGCTGCCAAGGGCCCCAGGGGCCCTCACTTCTGAATGTCATTTTCCAGAAAGACAAGAAAGGAAGAATCCCAGCATGGGCCCACAGGCCTTTACCTCTCACAGCTTCTGTGGGCGGCTGTGCCCTGTGAGTCACAGCCCCACATCCTTCCCCAGTCCTGGCCCCATGTGGCTGGCAAATGACAGCAAAACAGTACTGAAAGGCCACTCTGTGTGCTCCTGCAGGCACACAAGGCACCATGCCAACCATAAGCTGGACTCTTTCATTGCGGCTCCTGGAGTTTCACTGATGGGGAGGTTCAAGACCCTGTTCTAGAAGCTTCGGCTATGGGTACCATCCACCCATGTGCAGCACTTACCTTGCCAAACTGCTCAAAATACTGCTTTACATCTTCCACTACTGTGTTCGCAGACAGTCCTCCTACAAATATTTTCTTTGTTCTTGTGACCATCTGTAAGAGATGACAAAAGGAAGGCACGGGTTAGCTGGGTTATCAGAAGCACCGCCTCAACAAGCGTTGCTCTATAGTCTTCCAGGAAGGCAGTCTGCAACCTGTGCTAGCCTCATGGACTAGACCATTGGATAGTTAAGGATGCTGGAGTCAGCCACTCTGCATATCTTAAACATTCAGCCTGCCAGAGTAGACTGGAACGTCTTGACAGCACAGGGGCCTCCAGGACCTCTGTGGCCACAAAACATGGCTTCATTAGCATATGGAGAAAAATTCCAAAGCAGGCTATTTTAAAATCTAAGAGACACAAACAAAACACAGCTAGATGGAAAAACACAAAGTAGTCAGAACCTTGTCAGTTAAGATCACATGCCCACAAAGATGTGGACAACAGAAATTGCTCTTGATGGAGTTTAAAAAAAAAAAGTTGGATGGGCAGAAAAGGGGGTGGAGTTGGCAAGAGTTGTGGGAGAGGGTATGTACATGATCAAAGCATGTTGCATGGGATTCTTAAAGAACTAATAAACTGGCTATTAACAGAATACATAAGGACTATGGGTAGCTCTTGCTTCAAATGCTCAAGGCCCTGGCTCAATCCCCAGTACTTTAAAAAAATTGCACACACAATCAAAGGAGGTGTGGACTTTCTCTGCTCGGCTGTTCTCATGTTGGTCTACGCCTGTAGCTAAGGCAGGTGCTGACCCTGCACTTAGGGACCACCCTGTATGCTCTGCCCTCTGGACTGCCTGCAGCTCACCTTCATCAACCCTATGGCCACCCCAGGAATCCCAAGGTTTCCACACCTTTTTTTTTTTTTCTCACGGGTCTTTCTCCCCGGAATGCCTCTCCACTCTCAGATCTTCCCATGGCAAGTTGCAACAATCTTCCAAGTTTCCATGACCTTCTTCTAACTCCAAAACATCCATCTGCTGTCCTAGCCAACCTGATGTCAGTCTCACCTCCTCTGAAAGTCACCTGACACCGCTCATACACACACTGGGCCATGATTCACACTAAACCACTTTCTCCTTCAAATATTCAGGCTCTGATTCTGCAGGACCTCTACTACACCAAAGGGGCTGGGCAAACAGAAGCTAACACAAGGTTCAACAAGTGCCAATATGGCCCACTCTCTAGACTCCTGTCAGCTCCACGGGAAAGAAAGAAGGAAGCCACATCATATAAACTACTTAGGGCAAAGACCAAGTCCTGTAAGACAAATAAACAAACAAGGAGAAAACCTGAGTTTGGACTATGTGTTAGTAGGGGTTTAATGTCAAAATTTAAAACTAAAGGGCAGCCGGGCGGTGGTGGCGAACGCCTTTAATCCCAGAACTTGGGAGGCAGAGGCAGGCGGATTTCTGAGTTCGAGACCAGCCTGGTCTACAGAGTGAGTCCCAGGACAGCCAGGACTACACAGAGAAACCCTGTCTTGAAAAAACAACAAAACAACAACAACAACAACAACAACAAAAAACAAAACAAAAAACAAAAACCCTAAAGGGCAGATATGGTGGTACACAAATCTGAGCATGACACTCCGGAAGCTGGAGGAGGACAGAGTTTTAGACTATATCAGGACTGCATAGCAAGATACTGTCTCCAAAAAAGTAAATAAAATAATAGAAAAACAAACTAACAAAAAGTAGGAAAATCTAGTGGGCACCAAGTATTAGCAGTTTGACTTAAAATAGTGAAACAAAAATTAAATTAAATTAAATTAAATTAAATTGAAAAGTAATTTATGTTATTCATTATAGCTGGATGCAGAATACCAGACAGGTGCCACACCTTCCTGGATAGCTGTCTCTACCAGGTCTCTTAAAATATTCGATGAATGAATGAACGAAACCAAAATCATCCACGACAAATCACCCGGGGTCACACTGTACCATCAGGGCACACTGCTGACATGCTGGAACTGAAAAGACACTAGAAATCCAGCTTCAGTGTCTCACTGCACTTGTGACTCCAGATGGGACTCCCTTTCTCTCTTCCACTCTACAAGGTGACCCACAAAGTCCCACCTACCACCCAACCCTGGGGAGTCCAAGACTGGGTTGCCTGAGTCAGAAAGAGGCATCCAGATGTCAGGAAGCTCCAGCTTTTAACAGGAAGCTGCCGGTGGTCACATAAGCCACATGGCCAATGACTGGTCCCAAACTAGAGCACACAATGGGCTTTCTGCACCGTTTCAAGTAGACGCTGTCCTAATGGCTGAGTCCTGCCAACTGCTTCCTCCTGCTACATAGAAACACTACTCATCTAAAATTGTGGTTTACTGGTTTTCTCTTCTCCAGTGACTAAAGATGAGAGGACATACCATGTGAGGACATTCTAGAAAAGATCCTGCCAGTAAGTATCCACACAGCACCCACATGCAGGGCTCTCTTGATGAGTTAGTTGGCTTGGCTGTGACCTCTTCTTGCTCCTGACATTCAACTCCTGTCTCACCCATTCCTGAGCTCCTCCCGATACATCAAGATCTCCCCAAGAGTCAAACTCTATCAATGTTCTGCAATGGTGAATCTTGACTGTGAACTTTATTGGACTGAGAGAGCTTTAAAAAAAAGTCACTAAAGCACGCCACTGAGGTCATTTCTAGCACCAACTGACCCACTGACAGGTACTAAGCCACAACTAAGGGGGAAAGACCTGCCCTGGATACAGGTAGCACCATGCCAAAGACCAAGGGCTCAATGAAATAAAAGCAGGAAAAGAAAAAAGGTAACAAACCGAGGCATATTTGTTTATTCTCATGCTCACCCACACTCCCTACAGTGTTTGTAAGTCACCATGCTATAAGCCAGTTTCTCCACTAAATTGAATAGAAACCTCAAGCCAATAGGAAATGCCGGCCCCCTCAAGTTGCATTCAGTCATAACAATGAACAAAGCTGACTAATATGAGTCCTCTTCGGATTTCAATCTCTTCCTATACTTACTGATAGTCAAATTCTCCTAACCTAACTCTGCTAATGTATTCACTCAACAGACCCATTAAAGTGTAGGCATGGGAGCGTACACTCTAAGAGCACGTGGAATCCAATCCACTATAAAATGGAGATATAATAATTAGCTTAGCACACAAGCTCCCAGGAGGCCCAGGTTAAATACCATATGCCAAAGAGTCTAGCAGGGCAGGCTGAAGATGATAGCTAAGCAGTCACTGTAACTGAACCCAGAGTCAATTAGTAAATTCATCCTTTACACTTAAAAACAAATGTACAGCAGAAAAACATGCCAAACAAATAGCACCTTTTAAAGAATCAACTCCTACCATCCCATCCTAAACCTCAGTGATTTCAAAAGCACTTTTTAGCAGCTCTGTGTGAAATCTGACGATCCTATAGTTTAATTTTGGGTTCCTCTCTTCCCCCTTTCTCTTTTCTTTTCATAAACTCCAACCAAGTAATTAGGTATCTGTAAAGAAATGTTAAGATAACCTCAGGCATATCCTAGTGGAAGCCTCAAAGTACCTCTCATGGGACTGTCCATGGCAGAAACCCTGTGACCTCCTCACTGCTTAGAGAAAGGAGACATGGGGCTGAGGCCCTACCTAGATTCCAAACATTCTTGGAAACCCAGAGAAGAAAAAAACGACCACCCTGCCTTCATCCAAACTACTGGAGCTCAGCAACTGGTTAAATGAAAAGATCTCTTCATACACCCCTTCCACTGCTGCCAGGCAGCTGTGAGCATGCCAAGACAGAGGCCTAAACACGGAGACAGGCAAGCAGCTATAAATCTACACAGTCTCCCCCAAAAGCCTTTAAAACCCTTCCCTTTTGGAAAGGATGAGAAAATCCAGGCCCTGGACAATGCACCAAAACATCTGAGTTACTAAAACATCCTCTGTAGGATCCGGCCTAGATAAGCAAGGGCCCTCTCTCACTCCTCACCAAATACTAAAAAAGAAACTAGCTTCATTAGAGACTTCCAGACATGAAAAGGCCAGAGGGGAGATGTGCTCTAGGAGAGGGGAGCACAGCCAGGGGACAGTGGCCTGTACATCGTGACCTTTCCTCCCAGGGCCCCTGGAGTGGATGGGTGGACAGGGGAGTGATCTGCTTGGGGAATCTTGACACCATTACCACCAAATGGACTGTAGACTGCTCTGTGATTTGCATTCTGGTGAGGGACGAGGGAAGCAGAGGACCTGCAATCATAGTCTTCGCTCTCTTTCCCTTCCATTTCCATGGCTACTGAAGAGGGCAAGAAGCAGAGAGGGCTGGGATATTGTGCTCAGGATCCCCGAGGAATTAAACAGAAGTCTTCACATTCACATAAGCACCATGCATGTAATATCTGTGTGTAAGTTTGTATTACATGTGTGTACTCACATGTAATACAGCATGCTGGTGTGGGCTATTCATAAGTCTTGGCTTCTATTTCCTCAGAACGATCCAATAGCCTGCCCCACTTGAACCTTCTTCTGAAGTTGGAAAAAGGTGAACAGGAATGTACTGGTATGCATTGGTCTCTGGCTCTATCCTCATCTGAGCAATGAGAAATCCTTTCCACCAGTGAATAAATGACCTGTGTCATCTTCCTGCAGTCTGGACATCAGCAGTCTCCACACGGGGGTCTCGAACACTGGTGACTGCACAGCAAGATGATCAGGGGCTGCAGTTGGCTCCCACTGTGCACTGAGATGGAAAAGCCACTGAGAACTTAAGGCCCAAAATATCTCCAGGTAGTTAATCTTAGACTTCCTTCAGTTGGGGGTTTCGGTGGAGGACTGCGGGAAACTTTTATATTGAAGTGCTTTACGCTATGGGGGACTCTAAGGACCTATTCAAGAGCCTTGTACCCCCCAGGACAACAAGGAATAAAAGGTTTAGGGTGTCCCTCTGGGAAGATGTGCGCGCGCGCGCGCGCGTGTGTGTGTGTGTGTGTGTGTGTGTGTGTGCGCGCGCGCGCATGCGTGCAAGCTTGCGCTTGTGTGCACACAGGAAAGTAGGACATGGTCAGGCTCTCAAGGCCCCGCTGTGAAGTTTTGCATCTAGACCCATAATTTAACTAAACACCAAAGCTATCCACAAACCTCTTGGCGATACAAAAGCCCCAGCATGCATGCCAGTCCCGAAAATTGCTGTTTACACGTGGCCGGAGCCAGCTGCTAACTACAGCTGCACAGACGCCCCACCTTCCTGCCTCAAGCTAGAGAACTGGTGTGCTGGGTTAGGGTGGATTTTGTTCTTGATTTTTGATAAGTATTAAAATTCTCTTTTAAAACAATGTGCTTCCATCTGAAATAATCACTCAGAGTGAGGGCCTCCTTGTGGGTCTTATTCTGCAGTCCAGGCTTGAACTTGTGGCAATTCTCCTGCCTCAGTCTTCCCAACTGTGGGGACCAAAGGCATTAGTTATCATGCATGGCTACTGCTTATGTTTTTGCAAAGAGATAAATCAAATAGTGTGTTATGTGTGCGACAGAACGTTATGGGAAAGAGCATTTAAGAAGACATGAAGGGAGAAGCTAGCTCTAATAATATTGGCTCCTAAATACTAGTGACCACAAAAGTAAAAGCAAGACAAAACAAAAAGTCCAAATACGTCTTAAACCAAGCAAATGAGAAGGCAGGAAGCAGCTCTGGATGTCCCTCAGCAGGTTCAGGCCCTGAGAATTCAAAACAACTCTCTTGCTGTTATATATTCTGGAAAAGAGTTCAAAAGTCCCCTGGGTAGAAAATATGAACCATTTGCACCACCAAAGCCTAGGCTCCTCTCTCCCATGTCCTCTCACCCTGGGGAACACCATGATAGAGAAAGCTCGGGATAGTTTTAATGCTAGCACAGTATGGGATCCAGGCCATCATCCCCATCACGTATATAGAAAATTCCAACCCCTGCAAAAAGAATCACCTTCAACTCAAAGGCAAGGTATGTACTAAGAAGGACTCCTTCAAAAGGGCACAGACAGACTCTCTATCCATTAGCCCAAGTGATAAAAGGGAACATAGCCTTCACTGAGTCCAAAGTCAAGGATGGAGTACATTTTTCTCTGCACTGGAGTCCACGGCAGAGTTCTCTCTACATTTGAGACTTTGACTCAGGCTTTATACTAACAAACAACATGTGAACGGAGGACATGGGACATTCCTAACACCAATACTCAGGCCTCCAGGCCCATTCCCCAAGGTGTTCCTCCAAGGGACAGCCTGTTCCCATTCCAGATTTGTTGGAGTATAGATGGGTGGTAGTGGTTTAAGACAATGTCTTATTATGTAAACTTGGCTGGCCTGGAACTCACTTATGTAGACCTGGCCGACTCACAAGATCTATCTGCCTCTGCCTCATGAGTGCTGGGACTAGAGGTCATCCATTACTATCATTCCCAGCTCCCCAGAGTTATTCCACCTTTACTTTCATTACACCAAAATACTACTCTTGCCATCACCACCACCATCAATATTTCTAGGGTCTGGGCAGAAAACAGACTGGTGGACAAATAGGGTTCCTCCAAAATTCATGTCCACCCAGGGCCTCAGAGCATGACTTTACTTAGAAAGAAGGCATTTCCAATTGTGATCATAAGGCTACTACAGTGCTAAATCTTGGGTGTGAGTAGGTTCAAAGTCCAGTGACTGCTACCCTTAATATGAAGAGGGTACAGGGGAAACAGCTGGCTGTGTGAAGATGGGGAAAGGTAAGAATCATGCTAGAAGGTGCCAGAAGCCTGGAGAGAGACGTCTCTGGGATGTCACCCAAAGACTTCCTTTTTTAATGATTTTTTTAAA
Organism: Rhabdomys pumilio; assembly: GCA_030674055.1. Taxonomy (NCBI): domain Eukaryota; kingdom Metazoa; phylum Chordata; class Mammalia; order Rodentia; family Muridae; genus Rhabdomys; species Rhabdomys pumilio. Next base: position 32,165,816 of record JANHMN010000002.1, on the reverse strand, counting down.
ATCTTCATTTAATATGCATTGGGGTTTTGCTTGCATGTATGTCTGGGTGAGGTTGTCAGATCCCCTTGTAACTGGAGTTACAGACAGTTGTGAACTGCCATGTGGATGCTGGGATTTGAACCTGGGTCCTTTAGAATAACAGGCAACCCCCTTAACCAATGAGCCATTTCTCCAGCCCCAAAGATCAAACTTCTATACTGTGAGAGAATGAATTTCTGTTGTTTAAACCATCTATATGTGGTCTGTTTACACGCACACACAAATACACACAGACACACACACACACACACACACACACACACACACACACACACACACACACACGTATGCCCTAAGACAAAGGTCCACTGAGAAAAGGTCCTGTCTCATCCTCATATTTTCTGGGTAATAACAGAACCAGTCTGCCTGGAAGCTTTCCACCAAGATTCCCATTTGTGTGACCACCTAAAGGAAAGCTGGATACCATCTCCAAAGGAAAGCAGGGTAAACTCACAGAAAGTATCTCTCAATGGTGCCTGATGGGAGGGTGGTACAAGGAGGGCAGAACCCAGGGAAGGCAACCCAGGCTCTGAGTAGGGAGTTCAATTCCCGGAGAAGGCACAGGAGAAGGCATATGAGAAAGAAGGGCCAGAGTCTACAACTAGGTGGACTGCTACCACACCCGAGAAAGGTTCTTGTGCTCAAAAGGAAGCCTTTTCGGGGTGTCCCTTTCCAAGCACAGAGCTCTCTGTGGGCCTGGTCTGGTCCCTGCCCTTCCCACAAGGAATCTTAGAAAGGCCTCATACAGTCCAACAACAGGTCTCAGCCTCTCTTCCCAGCTGGGACATTAGGCACCCAGGGCCAATGGGGAGTCAGAGCCCCTCCCCACCATTCACAGAAGTCTCTGCTCCTTCATTTTGCCTTATTTTTTTCCCCCTGAAGGTACCATAAGAAACACGTCTGACTTTTGGCCCTTCTAATTTTAAACCTTAAGATGCAAAAATGACAAGGTAGTTTCTGCTGGTTTTGCTGTCTTGCAGAACAGGCTGGCTAGCCTTCCCAGCAACGCCAATCTTAGGTCCATACTCAAGAGTCTAAAGCACACTTCTAACCAAAAACTTTCTCATACACCTATTGGTGGAGGCCCAAAAGCAAAGGCTCAAATGTTGGCCAGTGCATGGGTGAACAGAATGTCCAAGTGACAGAATACCATTTAGCAGGAAGAAAACCTGAGCACTGACGGGGCGGCCCACAAGAGTCTTGAGATCCTCACGCCAAGTAAAAGACAGTCATCGTCACAAACCACATACGTGAGGCTCCAGGAGTGAGCATCTGTAACAGGGGACTTGATAGGGGCATAGGGCAGACTGGGGGAGGGGAGTCAGTGGAGGTCAAAAAGAGTATGGGATTTCACTCTGAAAAATGATATGAAGTTGATTGTGGAGGTACGTGGTGGGTAGGTGCACTTATCTGTGAATATACTTTAAACTGCTGAGTGGTTTGTCTCAACATTCAATTTGCCTGGTATTTGAATTCTATCTCAGTACAACTGTCCAAATTGAAGCCTGAGGGATCACCGAGACCCTGAATGTAAACAGGTTAGTATCAACCCAAGCACCCATGGATGTGCTCTGTGTGCTCCCCAAGCACCCAGGGAAGTGCTCTCTGCATGCTCCCTTCTGTTTTGTCCTCATTTAGTTCTACGTGCCTCAAGTCACACCCACAGTTAAGCACCCAGAGGGAAAAGTGTAAGTAACAACATTTTATGTTGCCTATTTCAGAAATTAATTTAACTTCAGGGGGGAACTAATTACAAAAACAACCACCAATGTTTCTGTGCTCTCTCTCTCTCCCTCCCTATCTAGAAAGACCTGCCAGAGAGAGCTAAGGTTCAAGCTACAATTTGGCATTCCCTCTAAATAGCTTTAAAATTGGAAGGGGGAAAAATAGCCTTCATCTATATGGGGCTGGAATATAATTTACACACAATTATATAACACAGTCAGGTTACAGCAGTACCTCTGATTAATACAACAGTGGCTCAGTAACAAGAGGAAGTGATCTCAGAACGCAATGAGCAGGATGCTTTCCTGGGGCGTTCGCACACCCCACCCTCATTCCCAGAAACCCTCTGCAAAGCTCCCACCCAGACTCATTTTAAAAAATACTACTTCCTCTTACACTCTCTCCCCCAGGAGAAAGCTGCAGCTGCAGGGGTGACCTGTCCACAGATCATATCAGAGAGTAATATCCTAGACAGTGGCGTTGAATCAGACTGGGCTGGGGGCCGTAACAGAAAAGGCAGGGAGATGAGTATTGCTTTGGAGAAGCACAGGAAATTAAGGAGCGTGATCCACACATCAGCCGATGCTGAGCGAGGTGGCTGGCTGGTCCTCATCTCTGTCACAGGCATCCAAGCTGCTCAGTACCCACAGACAGCTGCTCCATCCTTGGGAACTTCCCCCACCCCCATATACCCTGCGATACTGTTATTCCACGAGTTGGACTCACTATGAGGAAGGCACCTAAACTTCCTCCTGTGTTCCAACAATGACCAATCCATTTCTATCATTAAAACCCAGCCTCTCTGGAATTGCAGCATTAGACTGCATCAGACAAGGGCTACACCCTTTTCTGTGGTGAACCAAGCAAGGAAGCTGCATCTGCCTACACACAAGAGGCACCTCCAGACCCCTAGCCAGGCAGCCAAAGCCACTGGGAAGAGTGGAAGAAGAGAAGCCAGACAAGATGGCAGACTGCTATAAACCCCTCCTAGGGCCTGTGCTCATGGAGCCCTCTGCGCCCACCCAAAGAGAAAATCTTCTAAAGATGCCCAGTGTGGTACCATAGACCGAGAGTGATTCTACAACCATAAGAACAAGTTTAAACTATCAGTCAGTTTACTCATGCTTGCCTTTCTAGCACACCTCTGTATAGTATGTACATACAAGAATGAATGAAGTTCCCTAACAGCTTTGAACTTCACTTTCCCTTCTATCAAATGGGTTTAAGATCCTAGCCTAAATAACACAAATTGAGCCAGGCAGTGGTGGCACATGCCTTTAATCCCAGCATTTGGGAGGCAGAGGCAGGTGGATTTCTGAGTTCAAGGCCATCATCTAGAGTGAGTTCCAGGACAGACAGGGCTACACAGAGAAACCTTGCCCCTGCCTCAAAAAAACAAAACAAAACAAAACAAAAAAAACCCAAAAAAACCACAAATTCAGACTACCTGGTACTGTGAAATTACAACTAAGCATATAAACACACGGGGGAAGGGCAGAGAGAGAAATTGATTGATGGTTGATTAATTGACTTTTTTGCCTCCTCTAACAATAATGTTAAGGAAAAACCACCTCCTGATTGAGCCTGCATAGATAAACAGCCTCCCTGAGATCTCCCTCATCGCCTCTCTGCTCTGGTCTCCCAGTGTCTATTCTAGTGTCCAAACTGAACAATGCCAGAAGCTCTCCTTGCTGGAAGCTGGACCATACACAGGTATCAGGATGTACGAACACACAGCCATGGTGAGTTCAGAGAATCCCTTTCTGTCTCCCAATAACTCTTCTCCCAAACACTATGTAGACACCACCAGGGTGGTAGATGGTTTCCCACATGGAAATTAAGTTACAAACCGCCTCACAATCAAAAGTGCATGCCTGCCCCTTCCACCAGCTCTGTGGTGGGTCTTCTTGTCCTCCACGGCGACCTTTAGGAAACACCAACAATGGGCTGAGATGCTGTGCTGGAAAAAGTCACATCACTTCCACTGCAAGAATTACAGACCCTCGGATACACAACTACAACAAGCTTCAGTAGATGCCGCTGGGCCTGAGAAAGACAGCCCAAGTGAGGAATTCCAGATCTGGGAGTCATCTCTAAGAACAACAACCTGGCCTGCTCCTCCGGAGACAGAATAAAAACTTTGCTGCTTGGCAGGTTCTAAAGCCCCTGCACCCCATCCCCCAAGCCCTCCAGTTGATTTCATGAAAAGAACAAATGGCGGCCTTAACCCTTAGCCCTGATTACCGTCATTACCATATTTTAGATGTACGTGGCAATCAGCTTCTGATGAGCCCTGCTCTACCTAATCGGCTGCGCTGAGAGTGGTGCACTGGTGATCCTGTCCTGCAGATGCTCGGCCCTGACTACCACCTTAGTTCCAGAGGACCATGCCCAGCCCCACCCCCAACAGTTCTTTATACTTTCCCAAAAGGCTAGAATGTGCAGCCAGGACTCGGCAAAAGGCCACTTCAGGCGTCCTTGGGGAGGAAGAGGGAGGTGGGATGGACAATGAACAGCCAGATTCTTTTCTACCATTGCCCTAACAGGACACAAAGGGGAAAAGATGAACAGATGAGCAGAAGCCATCCATCAGGAGGCCATTGTCCCAGTGCAGCCTCTTACCTAGCTGTGCAGTTTCAAGTGGGCTTGTGTAAGTAGAAACAGTATCTCTGGGAACTGCTGCAAAAGCCACAGAAGACATGTGAAAGTAGCCAGGCCATGGAACACTCTCCAGATGTGCACTGATCCCAGCAGAGTGAGAACACAGACAAGAAGGTTAAATAAAAAAAAAAAAAATGGGCAAGCTCATCTCTGACAGCAAGTCTTCTCTGTCAAGTGTGTTCGAAGGACCAAACTCTGTGTTAGGCTTGGCGGATGCAAAGTGGATGAGATGCTCACAGCCAAGGAATGGGCTTAGGAACACGGGGTTGAGCATGGCCTGAAGTATGAAGGTCAGCCAGGAATACCTAGGAGAAAGGAGCCTCCAAGGCAGAAGTCAGATATCCTCAGTGGCAGGCATGAGTTGCTGGTGGCTGCTAGTTTGGTAGAGCGCAGAGTTTAACTAGGCAGGTGAGATAGGAAGGTTCTTGCAGGCCATGCCAGAGAAGCAGAACCTCCATGGGGCTTAAACAGGGGAGGGGCTCTTCAATCCGGTTGTTAGGAGATAAACACACTTATTCCAAGTGGAGAGATAGGCTGAGTCATTTAGATGCTAGCAAGAAGGTTTGGACAAAAGGAAAGGGCGTGAATCAGGAAGGAGATACCTGGATTCTAAGACTACTAACCAACATGCAAAAGGGGGTCGGCTTCCCCACCCCAAGACCTCTTCCTGCCTCTGCAGCTATCCTGTTCTAGAAACATCCTAGAGCAGGAGGGAAGGTGAGGCCAGGGTTACATAAAGAGAGATAAGCACATTGCACCCTTGGCTCAGTGGTCTTTGAAATACCCGACCTTCTGTTAAGTCATAAATTTAAACTGTCTTGGGGGAGGTGGGAAATCAACCTCTCTTGTCCCCAAAGGAAGTGCTGGTGTAGTTTCCCCTTCTTCCACAAGTAGGAGGGAGAGGGGGAACCCAAAGAACTGTTTGCAGTTAGACCTCTCCCCCCCCCTCCCCTCTCAACCATTTCACCCTTCAAAAAAGATGCAAGGTGACTTTTCTAAATCCAAGAGGACTGTTGAGGCTCTGATAAGAGCGTCGATTTGGAGACTGGAGGGAGGGCAGGAACAGACGCCCAGGACCCTGAGCAGGCCAAGCAGGCGGACCAGAAAACAGCAAGAACTTCCACCAGGGATTTATGAAGTGACCTCAGCAAATCGCCAAGCTCCATTTTTTTCTGTACAAAATGAGCTCAAAATCAAGTGTGAAGGCATCAGGTGGGAAGGCACCAGAAACATCAGCAAGCTAGAATCCTTGTGCTCAAGTGGCTGAAAAAAGAACGTGGAGAGTTCTAGACCACCCCAGACAAAATAACAAAAAATTATGTGTGCATAAATGCAAGTGCACACTCCTCAAAAAAAAAAAAGTTGGCAGATATAAAATAATGTTTAAAACAGGACCGGAGCTCGAACGGAAGACACGAATTCCTCCCCATGCTTCCACTCCGTTTCCTTCCTTATTTCTGCCTGCTTGTCAGGGAATGAGGGTCAAACCTTCCCTGCCTGCATCCGCACCAAACAGAATAAAAAACACCTGCAAAGCCAGGAAACTCACTCCATAAACTAAGCAACCAGTTACACAGACTTCTTCAGCCTTCCATACACAGCATCCTGAATGGGCCCACTCTGGCAGACGCCTTTGGCAAACATTCGGGAGGGTCAAAGACACCTCAGTATGAAGACCATAGACACAGCCTATGAGAGGCAATGGTTTTATCAGCTTTCACCTCCACAGCTCCTGACCTTCTGAAGAGGAACAAATTGTTCCCCATTAGGAAGGTCATTTGGTGGGAGAGATAAAGCTGTCTGTGCCTCAAAGGTAATATTTCTCTGCTACACCAATATCCGAATACATCCGTGTTCTGCTCGTGCCAGGGACATACTTCTATAAACTCTTACATAAAAAGAAAACTTGATTTTTCCAGTGGGGTAAATGGAGAGAGGAAAAGAAGCAACATTCTGAGCAAAAATATTATCAATCAAACAGCATGGGGCTAGCCAGGAACGTGGCTAAATGCGCCCCATCACTAATGTTTTATAGCTACGAGGTCTGCTTTGTTGGAAGAACACTTGCATTAGGCAAACCAGATAGAGAAGCCTGCGTGCCTCCCACTAACTGGTCTAGCTGTCTGTTTACTGAGGTTAAGAGGCAATGGGGGAACCATACCTGTTAGCCAATGTTCAGGGAACTCATTGTGGACTTACTGTAGAGGGCTATAAAGGTGGTCACATGATCCAGGGTACAGTGCCTAGCAGCTCTCTCTGAGAAGCATTTCTGACAGGAAGGGATTATGCTTGGAGGAGAAAGCAGCTAAAGTCACTGCCATCCATGGGCCATGGCTGTGATCTCTTGATAGAGGTATCTTCAACCCCTGGAATGGTAGCCAGGCCCACCTTGCACTCAGCAACAGCTTTGCAAAATCAAATCCCTTTCATTGGAGAAGAAAAAGCCGTCCATCCAGTTAAACCTCATTCACAATGCACCACTAATTCATTTCCCCCCCCCCTCAGCGTCTGTGTTGAAATAGGGATGCAGTCAAATACACCACCCAGAAATGATGCCTCCAAGGACAAAACAGTGGTCAATTTACCCCAGAACAGAATTAGGTGTTTTTATCTGCTTTGCTCACCCCTGTACTGGAAGTATAAAAAGAAAAGCAGTCTGCAGATGATTCCAAGTCCCTGGACACCATATTTGTCTCCTCTCTTGTTCTTGGGTAATCCATGTACTCCTTATTGTGAAGCTGGGCACGAGCTCTCAGGAGATAAAAGCCTTTGTTCCTAAGAAAAACAGCTGGCCAGAGTTCTGTGTAATAGCCACAGAGATGCAAGCAGAAAGCACTGTGATGGACAGGTCCGGGTACACTGAGTCACACAACCCTTCCCTTTCCTACTACTTGATTATGTGATGAGGCATTCTGGTATGTACAAAGCCTGCTGGAGACATGTGATAAGAAATCAATAGTATTCACAGATACATTGACAAAGTCCAATCACCTATGTCATCTGCTGATAAGTCCTCAATACTAATTAATGATGAGCATCATGCCACTACCAGACCCTGGGATCCCAAACTAAAATGTTTGAGTCTCTTTATTTGGGAGATTCTCCCAGATGCAAAAGAAACGGAGGGAAGGGGAATGGGCTAGGTCAGAGGCATGGAAAGCTTCAGAGAGGAAAGCGATGCCTGACTAGGGTTCTGAAGGATGAACAGAAGTTTTTCCAGAAAACGAGTTAGGTTAAGCACGGAATATCATCAACTCGCTTCAGTCATTCTAAGCCTGACAAAGTGACAGAGGAAATCAAGTGGAAAAGAACATCTGTTGAGAGATAAGGACAGAGACGCAAGCAAGGGTGACATCACTGGAGTCTTGTAGACTGTAACCAAGGAGACTGGACTCCATCCTGCGGGTAAAGGCTCATCGGTCATAAAGTTCCAAGCAGCTGCCTGAACCCAGGCAGATCTGCAGCCTATTTTAAGAGCCTTCTCTTGCCCTTCACAGAGGCCCTCCTTGTCTTCCTATGCAGAATCCGCATTCTTGAAACCCAGGACACCTCTGATCATTGCGTGCAGCTGTTCTCCAAGTGGCATCTGTGGCTCATTTTCCGTTCAGCCCTCACACTTGCTGGAAATACAGCTATCCTCCCCTGGACCACAATCTTATCGTTCACTATCTTCCCCTTCTACTTCCAAGCCTAACCACCCCATTAAAAAAAAAAAAAATCATTTCCTATCCCCAGCAGCCCCAGGACAAATGAACATGTGAAAGCTCTGAGAACCAGGAGAAGATGGTATGCTCCAAAAAGACCTGGAAACCAAGCAGAGGAACCTCCAGGATCAGACATTTTCCTTTTCATGCCAGGAGGTCTTGCTCAGCCTCTCATGGTCCCTTAATCATCGAGACTCTAGGAGCAGCCACCTGGAATGAATCTTTATGAAAAGAAGAGACTAATCGGGCCTACTGTCCTACAGGCAAAGCCAACACCTTAAATCAGGAAGACAGACACGTGATACTGAGCCCATCACAAGCAAGCTCCCCTCAGGCCTTCACTGGCAATGTCCCCACCCCCAGCAATGTCATGCTTCCTATCATAACTAGCCAAGACCTTGGAGCCCAAATAATCTCACTCTTGTTACCTTTACCACTAGACTTTCCTTGACTGCCCTGTTCGGGTATTCCCCACACCTCCCGCCAACTTCTCATCTTCTAAAAGACTAAGATTTACTTTTTCACTGGTCATCCAACCTCTGTGAAGACCGATGCTTTCTTTTACTTGAAGATGCATTTCCAGAACCTAGGCTGTAACTGACATGTAGGGAACACTTGCCTAATGAATGAACATCCCAATGCATCCTCCTCTTCTCTAGACCATGCTTCTCTGCATCTGCCTAGGATGCAAACTGATCCAGGCAGGTGGTCCTTCCTATCAGTGCTGTTAGATTTAAGTTCCTTAAAGGCAGAGACCATGTCTTATTCATCTCTGTATTTCCAAATCATCGGCGGTCCTCAAGTATATAACCCATTAACTTAAAAATCAAGTTTCCATGGTAAATGGGCAAAAAATATACAAGCTACATGAATCTAACTCTATACCTAAGGGGTTTCTGCCTCATTCAGCAGTACTATGTCTCTGCCAGGCATTTCTGGTGGGCAGAGCCCCATGCCAGGGCTTCTGAAAGGGCAAAGACACTCAAGGCTTGTATCTTTAAGTGACAGATAGTCACTGGCCACTAGGGGTGACTGAAACTCAAGTTTAGATTGAAATCCAGTACTGTTTCCATTCTTCACCTGTGATAACCCCATTTGAATGTTCAGTCCTGCATTGGGAATAAAGTTTCCTTTCTACAAAAGAGCTCTCAACAGGCAACTTGCCAAGGAGACATGCTGGCTAAGAACACAGAAGACCAGGAAAGGGCATATTACTAGCTGGTCCTGAGAGAGGCAGCTGAGAACTATGGGAACTGAGGGTTGTTGCTGCTTAGGAGGTGAGGAGAGAGATTTGTAAGAAATATCTTCAAGGTTGGAGGTTTTAAAAAAGCCATCAAGAGCTGGAGAGATGGTTTGGTGGTTAAGAGCAGTGCTGCTCTTCCAGAGGACCTGGGTTCTATTCCCAGCACCCACATGGCAGCTCACAACTGTCTATAACTCCAATTCTAGGGGATCAGACATCCTCACACCAAACACTTAACATGTAGGCCACAACTTGGTTAATACCACTGTAGGTGGCCCCAGAGAACCTTGGGTACATTTCAGCAGACAGCTAATAAGACCAGTAGATGGGGAGTTTGGCAAAACACCAATGCACGTGAAATAAAAATAAACTAAATTTTAAAAATGGCTATCAAGAGATTGGTGTGGTGGCACATAGCTGTAAATCCCAGCACATTGGGAGGCAGAGGCAGAGGCAAGGCCAGTCCAGGTTACAGAATAAAATCCTGTCTAGGAGGAAAAAGTGGGAGGCAGTCACAGAAGACATGAAGAACTACTGCCCACATGGGAAAAGCCTCCATGCAGCCAAGATGCTAGGTAAAGGATTGCTTTATATTCCTGGGCACACATGAGCCTAGAGGGAAGTAGAGAGGCCGCCAGAGAGGCAATTTCTCTCAGTTGATAGACGAGGGCTTGATAAACGCTGATACGAACAGAAACGAGTAGAAGACAGATGCTCATAGCGATGGCAGGCTGCAGAGATACAATGAGGCAGCTCCTTACTTGGGATAGGACGTGTGTGAATTCAAGGGACCAAGGGCCCTCACAAATGCAGAACCCTCTGCCTTCTAAGATGTCAATAACCAGAAGACAAAACCTGTATTCACTTAGTGTTGTAGGGACTTGAGAACTATCTTCCTCCCTCCCCAAAGTGGTTCACGCAAGAGGAATCTGGAAACCCACTATGAATAGACTCATGGTGCCTGTGAGCATTTCTGGGCTTCTCAGCCTGTTGCCAATCACCCTTACCTAGGAAAGCAGGAAGAGGAGAGTCTTCTATGTTCCAATGCCTTTGGGGAGCACGGCTCCCAGCCAAATCAAAGAGCTTTGAAGCAAGGGCCACACGCTTCGCTCTTGTTCCACAGCCCTGCCTTCCCAGTCCTTCCTGGCCACCCATCGCGGGTTAAAAGCTTCTTTATGCACACTCTCAGGGCCCAGCATGGACTGCTTCCAGCCACTGCTGTATCAGGGCCCTAACCAGGCGCTTAAGATGCAGGGCACAACTTGGTTAATGCCATTGTGGGTGGCTCCACAGAACTTTGGATGCCTTTCAGCAAACAGCTAATAGGACCAGTAGATGGGGAGTCGGGTAAAGAGTCAATTTGGCATTTACTGGGGCTCATCCTCACCATCCCCCTCTCCACCGTGCTTGCATAAGAACCTGCTCCCTTCAGTTAGTCTTTCTTGAGCAGCCAAGACTCAGTATATGGCCCCTTTACTTCAAGAACCTTTTATCCAACAGGCACATACTTTAAGAAAAGAAAGGGGAAAACAAAAGAGGGATTTCTAAACCTGCTAGGCAAAAAAAAAAAAAGGGGGGGGAGGAGATAAGGGAAGCACTGAATTCACGAACAAAGAAAACTGGAAACCCCAAGAGGCCCCTGCCTGTCCCTTCCCACTCAGCAATCCTGAACTGACTGTGAGATGCACACGAGGCCACTGAGGGGTATCGCAGGGTGAGGGGCCACACTCCTTCCCCCACAGCGTCCCACAGCCCCTTATCACCTGCCTACAGGACTGAGCAGGGTCTCTGCTTGTTTATGGACTGTGGCAAGAGGTAAAAAAACCAATTCAAGAAATAACTTCCTGACAGGCCGACAGCTGACATTCTTAACTGAACACAGGATGTGCCAAGAAATTATCAGGCCTGGGTTTGCTCTCACTGATAGATGACAAAGCAAAAAAAAAATAAAAAGAAAGAAAGAAAGAGAGAGAGAGAGAGAGAGAGAGAGAGAGAGAGAGAGAGAGAAAGAAAGAATTAACGGGGGGTGGAAGAAGCCAAAGCCAACTGTAGCCACACGTCTCATAAATCACAACTTTTATTGAATGTTTCACCACATAATAACAGCAGTCAAATTGAATAAAGACGCTCTTCTGTTAAGTTCCAAGGGAGACCGTATACCCCTCCAGATGGGCCCAGGGTGTACGGGGGAGAAAACAGAACTTTGAGGAACTGAAGGGTTTGGAGAAAGCAGATTCAACGGCAAAGACAGAGAGCGTGCTCTGTATATGGCTTATAATACATGGGAACCCAGAAGCTAGGAGCAGCGGGATAAAGCGAGAATAAAGATGCTCAACTCATTCAGGACACACTGGACGAGTAGATGAAGTAACCGCTTCTCATGGGCCTGGAGCGCATCTGTAGACAGGCAAAACCGATGACGGGGCCCATGTCTGTGGCTGACCCAATGGGAGGACTATCAAATCATAGGGACGAACAAGTCAGTAGTTCACCATGGTGATGCCCGGCACACAAGTTAGCCCAACCACTCACTTAAGGATTTGAGAAGGATGCAGCCAGTCCTCATGGGAGACTGGTTTACTCTGGAACCTTCTCTCCCAATACCCATACTCAAAGCCAGACATGCCAGCATCCCTAACCTTGAAAAACAAAGCAAGAAATATAGTAATTAAGACAGATTTCCAGAATGTCTCCACCCTCAAGGTAGGATGAGGAGTGGAAAGTTTGGTGAAGGTTTTACTCTCCTCCATGTTACTGGAGGACATCTTCCACTCGTGTCACTGGTAAAGAACAGAACAAAAAATGAAGGTGTGTTTTCTGAACCCATAGAAATGCATTTATTGTCAAATACATGTAATAAAGTCCCTGTGGCCCCCAGCTAGGCACACAGACATATACACCGGGCACACAGCTCCATGCACAGAGAGCTTTCCACAAGCATTCCCAGGACCTATGTCCACTGACCTGGCCCGACTTCAGAGTTTCTGCCCTTTCCCCAACCAATAGTAGTGTCCATCTAAGGAGCCAGCCACTGTGAATCAATGCAAAATAGTGATATTATCGGGCAGAAGGACCTCTAATAACATACTATGAAAAATTGATTGCTCTGATACAATTCAGAATAAAAGATTATCAGACTACCTGAGTTCAAGCTTGGTTTGTTCCTTTCCTCTTCTACCCTAAGAAAGGTACTCTTGAGTATTCTTGAGTAAAGATGGCCTTTTGTCCCCTGGGTCCAGAGGGTGAGGCAGAGTGGGCTAGCATTCAAATACAGTCAACTACCACCACGCCAAGGCACAAAGCATAAATATGGAAAGCAGCTGGAATGCCCCCATTTTCCAAAAGATCAAAATACTATTTCCAGTTGTGCCAGCTGTTTGCTTGGACCAGAAAGCTCCTTGAGGGGTTGGGGAAAAAAACATACCACTGAATCAAACATCCGAGGAGAACTGAAAACCCCAACCTCAAAAAAAAAAAAAAAAAAAAAAAAAAAAAAAAAAAAAAAAACCCACCAGTGACATCAGCTTTACAAGTAGGTCAGGAGAGGGTAAGATCTCACATGCCTGTTCTGAATGCCTGTGCCTGTCCTGCTCAGGGACTCTCTGTGGGCAGAAAGGATCTGAGTGATGGTAGCTAGACCAAGTCTCTGGTGTGGTGTGGCATGGCGTGGTGTGGCATGGCGTGGCAGTATATAGTACTATGTGTGGTATGTGTGGTGTAGGGGCATATTGTGCTGTGTGATGTTTTACTCTGTGTGTGCTGTTGGGTTGTATGGTGTGCTGTGGCATTGGATGGCATAGTGCTGGGTGGTTGTATTTCGCAGCATTCGATTTTTATATTGTGGTGTACTGTCTTGTGGTATTGTGTGGCATGTGGTATAGTGTTGTGTGGTACTTCATATTGTATGTTTTTGTGTAGGGTGTGTTGTAACATATGATGTTGTGGTGTATTGGATACAGTGGTGTGGTGTGTGGTGTTTTGGGGTACTGTGTGGTATTGTGTATCATTTTGTGTTTGTGTGGTGTCCTGTGTGTGCCGTGTATATACTGTGTGATATTTTCCAGGACTGTGTTGTAGTGTATGAAAGATGCTACCACATGGGTTTCATATTTACTGAGCTGAATCAATCAATAATAAATTCTTACTGAAAAGCAAATTAAAGTAGACAGGCTTGGCCCAGATCGGGAAGCAATGAACTGGATCAGACCCAGACTGAACTCACTGCTTGGCTTGACTGAGTTGTTCCTGTTGCTCCGACCTGAGCAAGACACTTGACTTCTGGGAGCCTTAATTTCCTCATCTATGAAATGGGATAGCATTCTCAGGGCATATTGTAGTTTTGCACCACAGATCCAATCAGATTGTGTGAATGCTTTGCAGAACTGCAAAGACATCATCACCGGTCAGTTTCGTGAACCTGCTAAGCACCTCATCCAGCACTTGCCCCAACACATGATTTTTCCATCTCAACCAACCCCTAACAGGGCTGGAGGGGAAGACGGACAGAAGTAACTCTAATCCCATGCTGGCATTGATAGCTGATCACCTAAAGAGAGAAATCCTCTCAAGGGAAGAAGAGGGAACCCAAGTATCATGTAATTAAAGCAAGCAGGTGAGCTCAAGTGTACAGACAGGACAGGCTGACTCACGCAGCCGCTCCTGGGTAGTCAGAGACACCACAATCAGCAAAGAGAACTTGTAGCCGTTTGCTGTGGAGAGAGGAGTCTTCCAGGTGCAGGACCACACACATAAGAGGAAGAGGGGAACTGGGAGCTAACCCCATTTCTACCCTTATCTTTTGTTTACCCCGCATCCCTTCCCGTTCCTACCATGCCACTTCGTCTTAGAATCCCCCAACCACATCCATTCTGAGTGTCCTGGGGCCCCTGATTCTTGCTGGGTATCTTCTCTTGCTGTGATAAAACACCATGACCAAAAGCAATGTGGGGGAGGGGACGATTTATTTTAGCTTACGGTTCATAATCCCTCATGGACAGAAGTCAAGGCAGTAACCTGAAGGAAGGAACTGAAGTGGAAGCCATGGAGGACCTGCTTGTTGGTTTGCTCAATTATCTTTCTTATGACAATCAAGACCTCCTGTGGCTAGGGGTGGCACCGCCCATGGTGGATTGTACCCTGGCACAGCAATCCTTAATCAAGAAAGTGCGCTACAGACTTGACTAAAGGCAAAATGATAGAGGCATTTTCTCAACCAAGTTCTCTTCCCAGGTGACTCTAGCTTGTCTCAAGTTGACTAAAAATAAAACAAAATTGGAAAACAGAATTAAAAAAAAAAAAAAAGTCCCGGGACACTGGGCATGCCTTTAACTCCCCTTCTAAGTCAGTACTGAATTCCTATGTGATAATGTTTCCTCACCATGTTTTCCTCATCTTCAACTAATCCAAGAAGCTCTGCCTGGTTAGTGTCTCTGTCCCCACCCTTTGAACCCCTGGCCTCCACAACCACTGGGAAGTCCGAGTCATCTGGAACCCGCCCAATCCTGTATTGTGTCACTATTTCAATATGCTCAGAGACAACCTGGCAGCAGAGCTGCACCCGCAGGACTAGAAAGGCAGACTGTTCTGGAGGCAACAGTGCACTTCCAAGGCTTTCTTTCTCTCCAGTTCTCGCTGTAGAGCCAGGCTTGTCCAACCTTTTCACAATGACATTGTCACCTGCAAAGTTCACGCCTGAGAACCTTGCAAATGAGTTAACCTTAACCCTCCAAGAGAAAAAAAAATTCTACGTGTGAAGTTAGTTTATGGTTTGGTGCTGGGTGCCACTCATTATTCTGGGCTACCTGCAGCCACATACAACACCTGAGGCCACAGGTTGGACACCCCTGTGAACACAATGAGATGCTTCAGACAGCCCCCTACTGAACTACCTGAACAGAACAAGTCTGGAAAGATGCTAGTCACCTGCAGCCAAGTGTGACGTGCACACAGCCATCAGCTCCAAAAGTTTGACCTTCTATCTGCTTTTCTCTTCCTCCTCCTCCCATAAGCCCTGTCTTTAATTTGTGTTGGAGGTTTGCAAATAACGCTCCTGGCCCAGCAAGACTACATTAACCCAGTCAAACTTGAACGCCATGTTGTAAGACACCACACACTAGGCACCCAGTGGCAAACACTCCCATCTGTACAGGAATGTTCAGGAGCACCCAGAAGTCCCACTTGACGGGGTGGAGGTCTGGAAACCAACATGATCATCCTGCAGTATTCAGGGACTTGTGTCTCAGCTGCCGAGTCTAGCCTAAAGCACATCCCAGATGCCAACAGTTCACAGAATGAATGTTAAACAGCATCCCTAGGAGGTCTGGGATAACCATCTTTTGAAAGTTTGGACTTTGAAAAGCAATGTAGAATCTACAGCCTGAACACACATGCAACACTGTCTGATCTTGGAAGCTAACCAGGCTGGGGCACGGTTAGTAATTGGATAGGAGAAGCAATGTAGGATCCTCCCATAATATCAAGGAAATTGCCCCAGAAAAAAAAAGTACAGGGTAAATAAAACCAAAACAAATCACTATACCGAGGAGGTTCAGGATAGAAGTCCAGAAGACTGATGGGAAAGCTTTTGAACTGGGCTGGGCCTAGACCTGGACCTGAACTTCAATTCACCCAGATTTGAGCTATGTTACTACACACCACTTACGTTAATGGCTACAGAACAACGGTGACTGCAAACAGCCTATCTTAAAACAATATAAGGTAGTGCCACCCCCCTATGACAAGACAGTTCCCATAGAACTTTGTCTTCTATATTCTCTAGCTGTCTATGAGGAGGGCTTTTCCTTCCCTGGTCTGTGTACACAGTTGCTGTGGGGAGCGCTCTTCCTTGTTTGCTAGTCTACCATACGTGGCTGCAACACAGGAGGCTCCAGCCTAGTTCTTATCATCTGGTCCCTTACTTGGGTGCTGACGTGGTAAACTGGTGGCCTTACCCATTCCATCAGCCTCCCCACAGGTCCTTCTGTTACGTAAGATCTGAAAACTGGAGATCACTCTTCAGGACTGCCCTGCAACTTGGTTCGAAAGGGGAAGTGGTGTATTCTGAGCTTTGTTTCCTCTGGCAGCCAGGTCAGGGAGGTGTTTGGCTATTTCAGTAGCAATATCCTGTGTTGTTGCAGAGTCTATTTTTCTGGAATGTTTGAAGCAGAGTTATGGCAGCAATGGAGGCTTCCTGATTGAGACAGCATGGTAGCCTCTGCTCTAGACTCAGCAGCTGTGGCATGCCCTCTCTGGTTCAGAAGGACTTCCCAACACCCGGGGAGTGGTATCAACCTGACCTACTGCAGGGCTCTGAACACGCGGCCTGGAGGTTTCTCTGTATCTCCTGTTTTCTATAGGTATTTTCCCATTCTTCAACACATTCCTCACTGGCTTAAAACTGGATAGGACCGGGCTCAGCTCTCTGCAACTAAACCGGACCAAAATACTGCCTCTGTTCTTGTGTTTAAAAACAGATCATTATCATCGCTCAAAAAGACATAAAACAGAGCCTGGCATTTCAGTTTTGGTTCTCGCCAGCTGCCTGACCTGGGGCAGGCTAGTGCTAATGTTTACTGGGGCTCGGCTTTCTCACCTAGAAAAAGAAAGAAAGAAATGAGATGTGGCCCATGATCCCTAACTCTGCCTAACACCGGCTGACCTCAAATCCCGTGCCCTAAATTTACTACTGGGAATTCTGTCTTGGTTTTATTCTGTCTTTTTTTTTTTTGGGCAACCAGTTAATCAATACAAGCTATACATTAAAAAAAAAATGTCCTCATTCTTGAGCAAACAATTGCAAACCATGATCTGAGACACGCCCTCACCTGGAACTGACTGTGGCCTGTGTAAGGACCCATAGGGAGGAGAATAAGCAAGCAGGGTGAAGAATCTCTGGAGTGTTCCTCTAGAAACAGGTAGCAAGCAGTACTGGTTTCGGTCTCATTTATATTTTTAACATCAGAAAGTACCTGTTGCTTCTTTGTATAATGAAATAAATAGAGAACAGGTGTGATGTGCTTTTTTGTTTATTCAAACCTAAGGAGGATGGAAGCATACTGATACTTGCCGGTGGTGAATACAGGAGAGGGGGAAGTCATGGGGGTTGGGGTGGGGCTCCCCACAGCTCCTCATTCTTCTCTTCCCACACCCATGTGAAAGTTTTCTTGGGACAGTTACACTGCAAGTTCTGATTCAGAGGAAAACTATTTCCAGCCACAAACTTGGATAAATGTTAACCGTGTAAGATACTTAAGCAGGTAGGTTAGTGTTCAGAAGATAAG
This sequence comes from Rhabdomys pumilio, assembly GCA_030674055.1. NCBI lineage: Eukaryota > Metazoa > Chordata > Mammalia > Rodentia > Muridae > Rhabdomys > Rhabdomys pumilio. Next base: position 32,148,165 of record JANHMN010000002.1, on the reverse strand, counting down.
GTAGATCAACAAGCCCTGGAAAGAAGCTACCAAAGACACTGAAGGGGACAATGGAAAGTCAGGGCCAAGTGGACCAAGAAACTCCAGACTGAAAACTCAGTCCTGCCCTTGACACAAACAGCAATGTTTATATGAACAGGAAGCTCTGGGTTTTCTCTGGTTTTTGTTTTCCCGCAGTGCTGGGGATCAAACCTATTGCCTAATGCATGCCAGGCAAGTGTTCTACCATTAACCCTTAGTATTTTTAGAAATCTCCATTGATATTTTTAAGAAACTAAGTTATGTGCTGGCTAGTTTGTGTTAGTCTGCTTGGTTTTTGTTTTTGTAAACTTGATACAAGCTAGGGTCATCTGGGAAGGAAGGAAGAATATTAAATTGAGAAAAATGCCTCCATATAATTGGCCTGTGAGCAGGTCTGTAGGACATTTTCTTGACTGATGATTGAGTAGGTGGGACGAAGTTCACTGTGCTGGTGGTCCTGGGGTCTATAAGGTAGCAGGCTGAGCAAACCATGGAGAGCAAGCCAGTAAGCAACACCCCACCATGGGTGGCCACTGCATCAGCTCCTGCTGCCAGGTTCCTGCCCTGCCTGAGCACCTGTCCTGACTTCCCTAAGTGATGAACTGTGACCTGGTGAAGTAAGAACTGAAGTAAATCCTTTCCTCCCCAAGCTGCTTTTTGCCATAGTGTTTTATCACAGCAACAGAAACCCTAACCAAGAAAAGTTAATATTTCAAATTTCTGTTGAGAGTATAAAATAGTTCCCTTTTCCCAAGAAGAACAATATGATCTGAAGATATATATATATATATATATATATATATATATATCATATAAACATAAATATTATAGATATTTAGATTTTTAAGATATCACACATTAATGGTCATGTGTTATTACCCACTCATACTGCATGCACACACATACATAAAAGCATCTTGAATATGTTCAAGTGGCTGGCATGGTGGCTGAAGCAGGAGGATTACTTTAAATTCAAGGCCAGCCTGACCTACTTAGTGAGTTCCAGCAGCCAGGGTAACATAGTGAGACCTCTTTCAAAAACAAATGAACAAAATAGCGATGGTCTTTAACTCCAGCCATGTCACTTTAGATACACACTATAAAAGGTGACAGGTTTACTGATATGCCAATGTTATTTGTAAGAAACTGTTAACAAGTTAACCATTCAGTAACAGGCGTTGACCCCACCAAGTATAATCAAGTATAATCCTAAATTGCTATCCCATTTAGACAGTAAGAACTTTGTCTTTAGAAAATGGTGAATGACATGCAGAAAGGTTCATGATACAGTTATGAAAGAAAAATGAGACCTGTGACCAGGCATGCATGCATGTACACATACACATATATCCATTTCTTTCTTGTCTTGAAAAAAGAAAGAAAATGCACAGAGGCATTAAAGAATGATCGTGTTGAAATGGTGAACAGTGGGACTAAGGGCATTTTACTTAATTCTGATGGCTTCTGAAAGTTTTCCCCACGCTTCTGTAAGTGGGAAGAGGGCAGAGGGAGTAGTCAATATTCTAAATAAACAAACCGCGGGAGGTTCTCTGCTCTGTAAATGTCGAAGCTGGAGTCGTGTTCTCCCCCTCACCGACGGAACTGGTAATGTGACCCCATCCGCCATGTGAACGGAGCAGACATTACGCACTTAGCATGTTTGTAGGCAGGACTGGTGCGTTAAGCTGTTTTTTAATTAATTAATTTGAGTCATGAGCATTTGAAAGTGACTATTTTATGGAGCTGAAATTTACATTTATCTCCCATTTTAAAGCCCATTTAGCAAATTAAGAAAGAAAACGGCAACACTCGGGGAAGTTACTGAGCCTACCTGTGTGCGCCGTGTATGAGAGAACAGCTCTTCTGAGGAGCAAATGGGGCTGCTTTGCAAGAACTCTAGAAAATAGCAAGCACTGCACAAGAGCCTCTGTGAAATACTGTTTTCATCAACAGCCTGGCTGCCTGTGGCTCTGTCATGAGAGGTCACTCAGGCCCAGACCGGGGAGGACCGTGTGTAAGCTTTGTACCTTACTACAAAGCTCCATGGAGTTGCAACACAAAACCTTACTCCATGTAAAGGGGTCCGGAGTCTCTCTGCTGGCTCCACAAGCCCAGCCAGGTTAGAATCAAAATCTCTAAAACCACGCCTCAGGTGCTGACTCTTAACCCAGTTATCCAAACAGGTAAAGGAAATTCTGCTTAAAACCCCTCATAAACATGGTGGGGTCACTCAACCATTACCCAGTGTTATAGAGGTCTCAAATCAGAGCAGATGGTCAGGGGGGACTTTTGAGAACCCACCCCTGGACCTTGGCCTCAGAAGAAAAAAGACAGGGGCTGGGGCAAGGGATGGTGATTGGGCTCTGAGGCCAGCACTGCAAGCCAAAAGTAGTCCTCAGTGCCCTTTCTCCCACTGGAATGCTGGGATACCAAGACCGTCCTTTCAACAGAAAAGAAATGTGTACTCCAACTCTTTGCTGGCTCACTCTGGTCCTTCTCCACAATTTATCTGAAGTGTGTGAGGTTTTGCCTAACATTTAGGATATTTTGATTTAAAATGCAAACAAGCAACACTGATAAAGAAGATATGGTGCCAAAGCAGGCCCTCAGCAAGAAAGGGCACACTAATTCTCCTTCTGCTAACCCTGGATCTCACAGCTACCTAAGCTGACGGCTTGAAATTAACTCATTCAGTTAATAATTCAAAGCCATGGGCCAGACAAGTTTTAACGCTTCAATGTTGGTTTACAATTAACCCAGACCGTGGTATTCTAAGGTGTTTGATTTTTAATTAGTCTATTGATTAATCAGTCTGGTTAACAATTATTTATTTCTGGGGCCCTTTATTCTGTCTTCTATTCTTTGTTAAGGGGAGGGTGAGGGTTACCCTGGCTCCTTTCTCCTCTGAACCCCTCCAGATGACAATCCCTTCATTCTCTAGGGACATAGTAGATACAGTATTGAGACCAGAAAGGAAGCCTGACACCTGCATGGCCTGACACAAACAAAAGGTACCCCCCCTTTTGTTCATCTGTTAGCATGGATGTCAGATTCTGCTCACAAGAGCCTTTTGCACATCAGATGAAGGAACTCACAGAACAGCACCCGACCCAGGCACAGGTTGGGCCTTCCTTCCCGGTTCAGAGCTAACTGACATCTAATGTGAATATTGCATCATGTCCCTTTGCAAAGCCAGAAGCAGCTGAGAAGGTGCTACACCCCTGTGGACTATCTCCCTGGGGACAAACCCAAAACAAATTACTCAGTAATGGGAGGGCCCTTCTCCCTGGCAGACACACACGTCTGTTCAGTAGTTTCTTGCCTGCTCTATTTGTAGGGATTGCATGAGATCAGAGAGGTCACCACCTCTCTCAGGGTTACAGTGCTCTGTAGCATGATGCTGCTCAGAACCCACACTCCCTTTCTCCTGTGACAGAGGAGGAAGCACAGTTAACAATGAGGCCTGTTACCATTTTGATGTATCCAACCTGGTAGCCACCCTCAACAGTCACAAAAATTAACCCAAAGCGCCAGCACCACCAGTCCACCAGAGGATCAAAGCACATCCTACCTAGGACAAGTTTTCTCAGCATTTAACAAAACCTCACCAAATGACCAGGAGGTAGCCCAAGATGAAAATCCTTGGTAGAGACTTCTTCTGGAAAATTCACTGTATACCCATGAAAGCAAGACCAAGTGTTAGAATTAGTATGGAAAAAATTATCTTTACAGATCCAAGGTGCAAGGGTGTCATGGATAACCAAGGGCCTTGGACCACAGCTTGGAAACAACTCTTCTGGAAGATTCATTCATAGGACAACTTGGTGTTGCAGGAGCCGCTTGAGGTTATACACTGCATGTCTCTGAGCCCCTTGGTGAATTACTTTAACTTCTCCCTCCTTAAACTCAGCTAAAGACGTGGACTGAGCCCTACAGAACCCAGTGTGGCTACCCATCCTTGGATGACAGCACCTGCTGCTGGCACCAATCACAGAGCTGCCCAGGCCTACAGGGTGCCACACAGTTGGCAGAAGTGCAGGAGACCTGTGTGCCCAGGCCATGCCCATGGCAACTGCCACTGCATCCTTAAATGAAGCTTCAGATAAAAGCAATTAGGGATGAGTTTGGTGGCAATGTGTGTGCAAGGCTTCTCCCTTGTGCCTTTCAGGCTGGGATTTGGCATCTTCTGGTAGCTACACATGTCCCTTTAACAAGCCTCAGGGGGATGGGGACCAGGAGCCACACTCTTCCTAGCCTACAGGAATAGCTTCGGGCAGCAGCAGGAAGGGCTGTTCCAGTCCAGGAAGCTGTGTCCTTTCTGAAGACCTAGGCTCTTCACAGAACCCTTGCCAGGATGGGAGCCTCAGAGTCCACTCACAATACCCTGGGAAAACGCCCCCAAACTACATCTGTACTCCGCCTCCATCCAACACAGCCTTCGAGTAATCCCCACCACCTGCCTGTTTCTCGGTTCTCTCTCTTGCAACAACTTAAAATTTAAAAGAAAAAAAAATTTAATCACAATTCAGGAAAACACACCCACGCATCTTGCTCACTAAGCGTGAAAGCCACTCCCTCACTCAGCTCCCTCTCTGCTCCACTTCTGAGCCTGGAGGAGAGAGAGATGTCATTTTCCACCAAAATGCTGCCTCCTTCTCAACCTGGAGGCCCCACCTGCCGGTGTGTTTGCAAGGCTAATTCCAATCTCACTATTTGAATACACTTGCAAGCAGGGAAAACAAGCCAACAGTTCAGAGGATCCAAGGCAAACTCCATCTGACAGCCCTAGCCCCGATGGCTGCCAAGACTGATTGACTGGCTGGTTATATTTAGAGGTGGAGGAGGGGACATCAAACAGTGTTGGGCCTCCAAACTCAAGAACGCTGTGTTGAGAACGACAGACTAGCAAATAAACAGCCGACAGCCATTCGGCTACATCATCTGGCATCCACAAGGCACTGCTCGCCTCCGTAAACTACAGGGAATTTCAAAAGCCACCCACACCATTGCAAAAAAGAAACAACAGGCAATTAGACCAGGTTCTGCCGCGGCATCCTCGCAATTCCTCAATAAGTAACAAGTAAATACATAAGTATGATCTAATCCTTGCTCCCCATCACCGCTGTATTCTTGCTCCAAGACAGCGAGATATGAAGCAAAGGTCAAGCCAAGGCTCCATGGTACAAAGGAAAGCTTGTTTTAAACGTGACCCCAGCAGGATATGCTTCCCTTAATCTCATCCCTCCAGAGGCTGAGGCAGGAGGGTCATGAGTTCAAAGCCAGTCTGGAATAAATATAGAGATCTTATCTCAAAATAATAATTATTGCTATTATTATTATTATTATTAGTAGTAGTAGTAGTAGTAGTATTTATTAGGGCAGGGAGAAGTACTTAGCTGGTAAAGTACTTGCCTTACAAGCACAAGAATTTGTGGGGATTTTTTTTATTGTTTTTTTTTTTTTAGCTTTTTGTTTTATTTATTTACTTTTTTTTTTTAAAGCTAGAAGTGATGGCTCATGACTATAATCCTAGAATTGGAAGGCAGAGATGGGTGGATCCCTGGAGTTCAGACACTCCGGCTAGTTCCAAACCAGTAAGTGACCCTGCCTCGATAAAAAGGAGGGGAGTATCTAAGCAAACTCACCCTCTGGCTTCCACACACAGTGTGCCTTGTGGATGCTCGAACACACGTGTACCCAGCCCACATATACGCACCAATGCAGGTACAAAAACAAATAGGTCTTGTACTATTACCTAGTCCTTGTATGGAGGTGGGGGGAGCTAAGTTTTATTTCTTCTCCCTTCTAAAAGATGGAAACAGCAACTTAGCCTAAGCAGAGATCGGGGCTATTATTTATAACCCCCAATAGTACTCTTTATAGAGTCCCTAACAGTTGGTGCACACACATGATCCCATTTAAGGGTGGTGAGGAGCAGAGGAGTCCAGCCCATGAAGACAGACAGACTCCAGCATAAAAATGGAAGCCATCAGAACCACAGACCTGACTCCAAGGTCAGTCAGGATAGTATCCATCACAGACAGGGTCGGTTCCCTCAGTCAGCATCTACTGAGACTCTTCAATGTGCCAGGCACACACTACAGAGGAGGCTGTGATATGGCTGGGACACAGTTCAGTAGTAGAGGCCTAGTCTTGTGTGTGCAGAATCCTGGGTTTTATCTTCAACATCAGGAAAGAAAAAGATTCTGATACACACACAGGAATAAAGGAAAGAAACAAGAGAATATAAGAAGCTCCCAATACCACCAGTCATGCAAGAAGGGCTCAAAACAATGACTCTGCCATGTTGACATTGCAGGTTTCTCCCCATGCCCTGCCTTTGACACTCCTAGACTATGAGCCTGCCAGCAGGTGCTGCTGTCCAAGAGAGGTTCCTCGGCATTCGTGCTAAGGTATGCCTCCTTGTTGATCTCACAGACGCCCCTGGGCCTGGCTCTGAGACCACCTCTACTTCCTCTACAGCAGCAGATCTCAACCCATGGGTCACAACACCTTTGGATGTCAAGTAACTCATCTAAGACCATTGGAAAACACAGATATTTACACTACAATTCATAACTAGCAAAATTACAGTTATAATGTAGCAACGAAAATTATTTTATGGTGGGGGAGGGGTCACCACAACATTGGAAACTGTATTAAAAAGTTGCAGCAATAAGAAGGTTGGGAACCACTATTCTAGAGTATCTGTGCTAAGAGGTACCACCCAGGTACTGTGGCATTTGTGATGGCCCCATAGTCCCCGTGCTCCATGTGACTTCCCCTAGCCCTCTCCAAGGTCCCCTGAGCATCCCAAGAGCACAGGAAGTGTCCACGGACACTAGGTGGGATGAATGAATGAATCCCCACAGCTTCCTGTGCCTAAGGGCCTCCGCCATGCCTCCAGGAACACAGAGTTCACAGAGCATGCTCCAAGGGAACTCTCCAGAACCACACGCCTCAGTTTCCCCACCTGCTGACCTTCAAGGGTGTGTTTGTGTGTGTCCCTGCATCTCAATAGAGGATTCATATCTCTGAACATAACCGGATCTTTGCAAACAGCAAATGTTTTCTCTTAAAATGAAAAAGTCAGTTCTCTGGAAATCAACTGCTGACAGACAGGAAGTGCTACAAGGCCTGAAAAACAGAAGGGCCCTGGATTGGATTTTTGTAAACTGTTTTTGTTTTAATAAACTGAGGCTTTTGTTTTGTACACCCCCCCCCCCAAATTTAGTGTTCCAATGGATAAAAGCCAGTAATGCTAAAAAGAGAGCAGGGTGGAGGTGGGGGGTATGACAATGGAGGGACAGAGAAGGAGTTGTGGAAAATAAATGGCCCAGGCCGATCTGAGCAACAGATCCAGGTTAACGGAGCAGAAAGAACACACAGGACCCAGGTGTCCCCATTGTTCTGTTGTTAGGATAAGACAGACACAAGTGGGGGTGCTGGACTTGAAGGGCAGGGGAGGAGAGTCACTCACACTCAAATCCAAGGACTCAGCAGATGCTGCCCTTCTAGGGGCCGACAAGGGGAACCACAGGGTTTCAGTGGTTTACTTTTTTCCCCTTGTAGGCCTGGAGGATAGAGAGGAGAAAGGGGCTTTCCAGAAGTGACGGTCAGCACACGGGTGGAAAACTGGGCTTAAATGCAAACCCATTAGAGAAGCCTAACTTTAATTTATCAATTAGACACCATCTGTGGATTGTGCTCCTTAGAATAACTGTTGAATCTGACAATGCACTGCGGCTTTACAAAGTTTCTGCTGTCCTTGATGCTGTTTAATTAAATTTCTGCACTTAACTCTGATTGCACGGCAAGTCTGATGCCTTTCCCAGATTGAGTTCCCCGGCCACCTGCTGTGCTGGAGCCAAGAGTGTTTGCAGAGCAGGGAGAAATAGTATTTTCTTTGATTTTTTTTTAAAGCCTTGTCTTTTCTCAACCTTTACCCGAAGGACTCAGTCCCCTATGAACGGACACCGTTTCGTGACTCAGTCAGCCCAACCTTAGGCCTACCTGTACCACCCACGTGAGATCTTTCTGTTCTTTTTATCATGTCTCACTGAGTTAACAAAATATAGTCTTAGTTACCAAATGCAGGGAGAGGTGACTTAAAATAGAACCAAATAAGTGAGCATAGAAACCAACAGAGAAGGCAAGTTTCAAGTGGCAGCTGCTCCCGACCCTGGAAAGGGAACCATGGATCAACACAGGGTAGAGGAGCCTCCAGGCCCCACCCAAAGTGAATGTTCAAGCTTTAGGTGAAGCCTTAGGAAGCCGGGGATTCCACCACCTATACAGACTCTCCAGTAGCCTTTGCTTATTATGTTTTCGGTGACAAAATAATATAGCAGTGGACCAGTCTCTTACTTCCTGTCTCCACAGACACAAGTTTCCTTTAGAAATGTGATGGGGGAGAACCATACTGTCTTGGTTCCTGTGGCTATTCCTTGTACTTGCACAATCTGCAGGATTCCTTTGGATGGTTCAATAATACTCTCTCCTATGTGTTTGGTTTATTCATTCATTAGTTTATAGATATTACTTGGTTTCTACCTTTGGCTACTACAAGCAATGTAGTGATCACTGGTGCTCAGATTCCTATTCAAGTTCTCACCTTCGTAATACAGTGTGTATGTGTGTGCATGTAGCACAAACATGTCATATAATATCTCTATGTCCAATTATTGAGAAAACACCATGGCTGCACCATTTATATTCCCACCAACATCAAGATGCACTCCAATAGCTTTATTTTTTTTTTATTTTTCTGTTTTCCGAGATTTATTTTATTTTATATGCATGAGGGTTTTGCCTGCATATATGTATGTGCAACACATGTGTCCCTGATGCCTACAGAGGTCAGAAGAAAGTATAAGATTAAGAGTCTCCAAAACTGGAGTTACACATGGTTGTGAGCCATCATGTGGGTGCTGAGAATTGAACTTTGGTCCTCTGCAAAAACAGCCAGTGCCTTTAACTGCTGAGCCTTCTCTCCAGCCCCTATTTTTCTTTAAGATGAATCCCTCGTATCCCAGCCTAGACTAAATCTCACTATGTAGTGAAAAGTGACCTTGAACTTCTGGCTCTCCTGTCTCTACCTCCTGAGTTCTGAGATCATGGGCATGAATCGCCATATCCAGTTTATGTCATGCTGGGATTGGGACCCAGAACTTTGTGCCTCCTAGGCAAGCACCACTTTGAGCACTAAGCTCCACCTCCAGACCTTTTCTGGGAGGAGGGGAGAAGGTCTTTACTTTATGTTGAGGATCACAGCCAGAGTCTTATTCACCCTAGTAAGTGTTGTACTGGCCTACACCCCCAGCCCAGCAGCTCTCAGTATTTAAACAGAAACTTTCCAGTTATGATCAATATTCTTCAGTTGAGCACTGCCATTTCCAGGCTCATTTTGAACCCAAATAGTTTATGAATGGCACTACATGAAGATAAATAATTTAGGGCAAGCTGTAGCATATAAAGAGAGAAGAAAGGGGTGATGGGACAGGCCCTGTGAACATGCGTGAAAAATAAACTTGGCACTCTCCCACCCCCTATAACCACATGGCTCCTCCAACTTAAAACCTCAAGTTCAAAAGATTTATGGACTAAAACTTCAGAACTATAAAATAAAATGTGCAGGAAATACAGTTCCAAGAGTCAATGGATCATTACAACAGCTACTTAAGGAGCCAGAAACCCACAGGCAAACAGAATCGGGTCTAATACTCATTTCTTTAGTGGGCCAAGTAGAGACACCTGACTTAACGACCCCACTTCCAGACATGGGGTTTAGGGGAGCCTTCATCCTAACAACATCATAAGATCCTGATTTGGAGTATGAAGCCTTCTGCTCCTCAAAACACAAGCAACGCTACAACCCTTCAACCTGTCCCCATTCCAGAACAAATTTAAAGAGAAATGGAACTGGCCTTTGCTCCCAGAGTTCTCAGCTCCACTGGGATGTAGGTGATGCCATGGGCCACACCCAAGCCCCAGCCCATGTACAGGTTACAAGACTTGCTAACTCCCAAAAGCTGAGACCAGAGCCACCAGGGCACATATCCTTCCGGGGGGCTAATTATCCTGACATCTGAGACATACTGTAGCTAACTTAAAAAGCTCCCCTTTTTATGTCATTTCTGCTTTTTGACAAGGATAATCTTCTGAATCTATAAGAAAATGAAACCCATTGTTTTAACTTTGTAAAGCTGACCACATGTATAGAAAAATCTTTCCAAGATATCCTGGGATTTTACATTAAACCATGTGCTTGAATTTGGGAATTCAGCTCGGGGTTACAACTCATAGGTAAAGCATTTATCTTACCATGCCTGAAGGCCTGGTTCAATCTCTAGCATGGGGGTAGCGGTGGGGGAGAAGCACTCTTAAATTGTAGGTCCAGAAAGTATAGGGACTATTCTTGATACACACCCCATTTGGTTAGATGATACCACAGACCTCCCTCACTCTGCGTTAATATTCTACTTGCTAAAGTCTGTAGCAAATTTTTCTGGACAAGTTCAAACCATCAGAATGATGTAGCTCGGACCCATGTGGCAGCTCTGCACCCTGTAATTAGCCTCTGCTGAATGAGTGTGAAGCCGGATGGAGATGCAAGGGTCAATTATGCCACCAAATGAAGGAAAGAGAAGACGCTTGTCTAGGCCTCTGGTTCTGACTTAAATTAACTTTTAATATCGAACAAAATGTTATATTCACTTTTCCCAGTCTCTAAAATCTTCCTTCTGTGGAAGTAATAAGGTATTTTTAAATTTTAATAAGACTAGAAAAGGAGAGAGAAATCACTCCAGGAGTGCTGACGCCAGAGCTAACATCTTCTCTCCATGGCTTCCCAGACACGGCCAACAACACCCATCTCAGTGGTAGCAGAGATCTCATGGCCCTCGAGGCATTCAAGGACATGGGATTCAGCACCTCTGATCAGAAAGCAGAAGCAGAGATTCCCTTCTCCTGCCAGTCCCCATTCCACCTTTAGCTGGAGCCTGGCAACTCTTCCCAAGGAGTCCAGCCCAGGCAGCAAGTGGCCCCTGGGACACTGCCAGGAAGCTGCTCCCAACCAGGGCCTGGAGGCACAAGAGGCCTGCTTTGCCACCTACTCAGCAGGCTGTGGCAGAAGAATCATTGAGTTCAAGGTCAGCCTGGCTGTTTAAAGAAAATCTAGGCAACTTAGTGAGGCCCTGCCAAACCAAACCAAACCAAACCCCACTAAAACAATGACCAGAGATGTAAGCTTGGTGGTAGAGTGTTTGCCTGGCATGTATTAGGCCTCGGGTCCAATCACAAAAAAACAGCAACTACAACAACAAAATCTCTTCTCATGATCTGAGGTTCCTGAGAGTAGGAAAAGGCAAAGATATGAAAGAGAAATGGTTTCAACCGTTACACCCATAATCCTCTGTAAAGCTAGGCTGAGTATAAAGTTCAATGTATGGTAATGGAGTGAGTATGGCTGCCATGTGATAAACCCAGCTCCAGCCACAGACCCTAAAACATGGGTCTCCCGGAAACATGAACCTTCTCCAAGGGTATGCATCCAGCTTTTGAAAACCCCAGCACTTTCAACCCTTCCTTAAGCAACCATACCCCCACCAAGCTCAAAGGCAAGGAGCTTGCTGGGAAAGTGTCCATGGCACTTCTCTGGTGCTGAACCAGGGTGATAGTGTGCAAACCGCCTAAGTGACACAGTGAAGGGCCAGGTTCTTAGATGTTCCCCACTGCCAGGTCACAAAGGTGCAGGTGGGGTGGGAGGTTTAACTGAGACAGAACACTCATGGTGGCAGGGGTAGGGTAACCCTCTCCTCACTGCAGAAGAAAGAGTGAGCCAGCTGCATGGGAAATGGTAGCCGGCTCAGCTCAAGCCACAGCAGGAACCTCTGGAGACAGGAAATAGAAGAAAGCCCTCTGTGTAACCTGGATGTCTGTCACCAGGAGACCATAATACTACAAGGCTGATTCAACCTCTCCAGACATGACTGGGCACACAACTGTCAGGTAAAACTACCAATAACCACCTCGGAGGGCACACTCTCAAGACCATGGGGGTCTACTTTACAACTGACTAAGCTAAGGCTCAGACAGGCATGTTGCTGCTTAGAGGCCCTGGAAGCAGGGTTTAGAAGCCTAGTCTCCCTGGCTTCAAGACTCTTGAGCTAAGCTATGAGTCTACTCTATGTCCCTGGTAGCCGGATTTCTAAATGACCATACAGAGAATAGTGCACTACGGTGGCGACTCAAGTCACTTCTGCCGGGCTAGCTGTCCATAAAGGGTTCCTCAGCTCCCTTACTCCAAGGAGTGGAACCCAGTGTATCCATGGAACTGGAAAGGGTTGAGAATATGTAAGGCTTCTTCTCCAGAAATGTCTAGAAAATGAAGGGTGACACCCCCAGGACACCTGTCACTCACCTGCAAAGCTGCCTGCATTCTGCCACCCGATTTGAGATGGTTGAAAACCAATCTTAAAGCCTCAAGAGCATCATCAAAGCACACCAGCGAGGGATAGTCCCTGATCTTACCTACATCTTCTTCCCTTAAGGAGTATTTACACACTGGTATGTATGACACCTTAGGTATCATCCCCGTGCAACTGTTAGAAGCAATGTGAAAATCAGCCTCCTTTATCCTATCTACCATCATTTCCTGTAAGCCCAACTTCTGGCATTCACAACATCCTTTAAACCTCTCCGAACCAGCCTCCAAGATCCTCTGTACCCTGGAATGATCAGGATCCAACATCTCATGTTCACCCTCCTCCTGCAATCTCATTTCTCTGAACTTAAGTGATAACTTCCTAGCGTGCCCATTGGCCCTTATGGTCCCAACTCCAAAGACACAGCTGCAAAGCTGAATGCCTGAATGTGGTCCCCAGACAGCCTCGAACCTTAAAGAAAGCTATATAATTTCCAGAAAAGCCATAGGCCACAGGCTACTATGGATGACCAGAACCAGCCTAGAGAAAAACATCTGAAAGAGTTTTTCTGGTTTTGCAGGAACCAAAAAAAAAAAAAAAAGTTATCTAAAAAAAAAAAAAAAACAACAACACAGAGAGAACAAGTCTTCCTTTTCCTCTCTTTGCCCTCGATTTTTCTGGTTTTTCTGCTTTCTTCAGAGGTAAACAGTTACCCCAGTCTGTAACTAGGTATCAGATGGTATCTTTTGAAACCAGGCTTGCCAGTGGGGGGTTCCTCCAAACAGCAGTCTTTATAAGATGTTCCAGCTGACTGACCACTCATGACAGAGGCAGGAAAGCAGGGGTGTGACCAACTGGCTCACAAGGAAGAAGGACGGCCAGCGATCCTGGCCGCTGTATCAAGTCCGTGTCAGAGGTGAAGCAAACACACACTTGGCCTAGGGCAATGGTTCATCCAGTCAAAAAGCAGATTATTTCTTAATCTTGACTGTGAGCATTCCTCCCTGGAGCACATTCATTTCATATTTACTGATGGAATCTCCATAAGTGATAACACAGTCCTTTTACCGTAGAAACACACAGAAACCCTTCGACTAAAAATTAAGTCCAGCAGGTTGTGATTTCACACTTAAGTGAACAGGATGTGGCCACAAAGGCCTGGAAAGGGAGCTGGTGGCGCAACTGCACTGGCGTCATTGTTAATAAGCAAACAGAAGGGGCCTATGCAGACTGTTCCTTGTCCTGGCAAGTACGGGGACCTGGACTAAGCAAGCGCAACCCAGTGGGGCTTCAAAAGCATAAGGTCCAGAATGGATCTGAAGGCCTCCATCTCCCTGCTAGAGTGTGATACGGATGGCTATATCCAGCTCTGAGAATCATGGTCCTTAGCTCCTGATCACTGCCCTCCTAGCACTGTTCTCTCCAAAAGTAGCTGGACCTGACTGCCAGGGTAGTGGGTGGGGGATATTGGGGGAATCCTGAGGCTTAAGATCTAGGTGCTCTCACTGAAAACAGAAACCCCCGAAAAGCAGATAGTGGCTGTAGCCACCGTGAGCTGCAGCTCTTGGTTGTCCAGAGAGGACCTAGTTCTCTGCTTCAAGAGAAGGGATGCCTTTGTGGCCATAAACAAGCCTGTCCTCAAGGAGAACAGGGGCCAGGCTGGCTTTGTTTCTTGGGAAGGCATGCATCATTAGGGAGAAAGCAAAGCTGAACAAGCTAGCTAAGAATAATTCAGCCTGGAGAAATGGGGAAGGGTCCCCTGAAAGGGCCAGGGCAGCTGGCAGGGCAGTGCAATGCCTGCATCTCAACCCTTCCAAAATAACCACACCAATTTGCACACGAATAAGCACACACAAAACCCAAGGCGAGAGCATTCAAAATCAAAAGGGGCTACTAATCACCTGTTTTAATTTTTCCCCCTCTCCTTAAATTAGCTGCAACTAAGAATTTTCAAACTCTCAAATACAATACACAGCTTAGCATTTTCATACACCTGTAAAACCACTAAGTAAAAAAACCCCATTACAAAAGACTCCAACTTAGAAAGAAGCAGTTCAAATACAGTTCTTATCAAATAGGAACAATGGAAAGTGATTTAGGCAGAGAACATCAGTCACTGGAAATTAACATTTGAAAAAATTTTTTTACATAAAAACCATCTGGGTATTGAGATGGTACACTCTGCTAAACCACAAGCATAAAGAACCAGGAAGGAAGGCAGTCCATGGTAATGCTGGAAGTTTTGTGTGTCTCCTACGCCATCTTTTAATTTCTCCTTTTTTGAGTCTTCTTATCAATATAAAACGTGTTGTCCTTTCCTTCCTGTAAATCTAAAATACAGCATATGTCATATTGCTGAGAGCACCACTGGCCAAAAGACAAAAATTACAACTTAATCTGGAGTGGGTCTCCAAGTCAGCATCCTCACCAAAGGACTGTCACCCCAAGATCCAATCAGGATGTAAAAACATCAAGAAGACAAATTATACAAAGGAAATTATACAAAGAAGCCAGAAATGGGATGTGCACAGAGAAGGTTCAAAACAAAATGTACCATTCTTCTCTCTCCCAGCCACTCTTCCTGTACTGTGCCTTAAAGACAGACCAATAAGCAGCTATCACCCAAATGGCACTCTGCACCATCCACAGCGCCCAGTGACTATCCTGTCTATACAATTCAGAGACCTCAGAGAAAACAGCTAAGCCTCAGAAAGGTCAAGTGGCATTTCCAGGACCAAGGAAGAGTTATTAAGAAGTGGAACCCATCCAGGCCACTGTTCCCAAGTAAGCACAATGAGAACAGGGAGCATGGGCCAGGCCTTGCTTGGAGCAAAGGAATCAATCATGTGTCCTGCACAACAGTCACCAGGATCGGCATGTGACTTGTCCTTCACTGTGGCTCTGCTGAGGGGAAAGACACAGGTTTCACCAGTGTGTTGGCATGCTTCTCCAAGTGGCAGACCCCAGCTAAAGAAGGAAGAGAAAATGGTTAGGTGACCCAAAGGGAAAGACAGGAGACACACATCGTCCAGGTCCCAAGAGGCTATTAATGAAGACTGGTCTAAGGGTGAGTCTGGATCTCTACAGGACAAGGTAGGACCAATCAGTAAATGCTCCTGAAAGACTACGCAGATGTGAAAGGAAGAGAGTCAATAGAAAGGTTCCCTGGGAAATGTGTAAAGTGGGAAAGCCAGGCCAATTACTGAACTTCCTTGCAATTGGTACGTATAATGCAGCAAGAAAGCTGTACTCCAGCTGGAGTTCCCAGGCCACTATATGAACTCAGGATCCCAGTGGCCATCTTCCCTAGCCCATGGAAAGCACTAGTATATGAAAGGTGTATGTCTTCATTATTTGTCGTCCATTGCTGGGCAAAAAGAACTTGAAGCACCTGGTCACATTGCATCCAGTCAAAAAACCAGGCAGTGACAAATGTCTATGCCCAGCTAGCTTACTTTCTCCATCCTGAAAGGGAAGCCAGGGAATGGGGCCACCCACAGTGGGAAGGTCTACCCACTTAACTGACTTAAGATAACCCCCTAGGGGCATGCCCAGAAGCCTTTCTCTCCCAGGTGTTTCTAGATCTCATCAAGTTAACAATTGAGAATAATCATGGCAGTGGGAACCAGGCCAACCCACAGAGAGGAGACGGGTGAGGAGGAGCAGAGAGAGCCGTGGTGGCTGGACCAAAGCCCCTGGAACCACTTGCCACAAAGCCAGGAAAACCTTGCACTCCACAGTTACAGAGACCACCATAGTGGGCCCCTTTATCCTTGAGCTTCTCCACACTGAGCCATTTGAAACCAAGGAGATCTTGACTTACGTCTGACCCAGAAAACAATCATAACACTGACCACAGGCTCCACAGTTTTCAAGAATCTATTTGCAATATTCCGTTTTGTGGCCCCATGAAAACCACTTCCACTTTTACCTTCTAGAGTCTTCTCTCAGCCCAGCAACTGAGGCAATCTTCTCCCACTGTTAAATATATTCTCATTCTCTGGCCCCGAGCTTTCAGAGCTGTGTCCCTATCACTGTCACCAAGCCCTCTGGACCACGCCCCATCTCTGGCTCATTCTCTGTGAGCCTCAAAGTTCCTACACCTGCCCCCTGCCTCCCACTTTACCTTTATCTCCTACCCATCCCCCACCAAATTCTCTCCGGTCTTTCCACTCTGCCTTCCTGTTGGTCTCCTTCACAAGCTGGCTCCTTCCTGAAAATACCCATTGGCTTGCTGCACCCAAAGTTCCAGTGGTGTGTTCTGTTTCTTAATTCCTAGGTCCATCTAAATGCTATCCTGCCCTGATCGCTATTGCTACAACAACGTAACTGTGATCTTGTAATTTATAAAGAACAATTCATCTGGTTCAAGTTGTCAGAGCTTGGAAGTAGGAAGCATGACCTTTCGCTGCGTCTGGGAGGGCCTTCTTGACACAGGATAGCATGGCAGAGGCATCACATGCTATAGTTCTGCTCTCCCTGCTCGTCTAATAAAGCCACTGATGCTGTCTTATGAGGTCCCATCTTCACAAGCTCAATAAATGACAATTACCTCCCCAGGGCCTCATACCTCCAACTGTCATTAATGTATGAGTCTGGATTGTAGGTTTTTAACACATGAACTTTGGGAGATACAACCACAGCGACAGCAGAGACCACCCTAAACATCACATATCCCGCTTGTCAACAGCACTTAGCACTAGCTAGAGTCATATTTCCTATTTACTTATCATCTACTCACTTATCGTTTCTCCAAGTAGAATGTAAGCTGCCCCAGGGCATCTGCCTTAACCACCCAGCTCATCTGTGTCCCCTGTAAGTCCCCTTTCTGACATGATATACTAAGTAAACAAAATTCCCATAAGCAAGGTGCAGAATGGAATCCTGGGATACTCTACATGAGACCCACTCCAAAGCCAAACTCCCCGGAGTTTGACCAACCGTGTAAGCCGCATCTGGCCTGCTCTTCACTGTTATGTGCTCTCCAGACTTAGAACACTTCACAGATGATGCGCCCAACGGTTTTGACAGCAGAAAATAATTGCTATGAACTTCAATTTGGCAAAATGCTCCTCCCCCACAATAATATCTATTCTCAGGACAACGCTCAGTTATTGAAAAAAAAAAAGTACTCTATTATTGTTTTATTTCAAATTTCATCCACAAAAACTTTGTGTATATTTGTTTTCTCCTGCTGTGGTTATGAACATCCATACAACCACCAGGATTGCTTCTCAGCCTGCAAGGAGTAAAATATTGATTATGTGGCCCCCTTTACAAAAAGAAAGAGTCGGCTAACCTTTACCACAGACTTACAATTCATCAAATGGGGGAAAGGCTATATGGGCTCCAAGTCCAACTGAGGCACCATCCAGGACTAACTAGGACTAGGGAAACAACTGGACCAGGCCATAAACCCTTCCACATGTCCTGGGATGTAGAGAGAAAAAAAATATCAAGTTTGTCTTATTTAGGATTACTACTGCAGTAATGAAACACCAGGACCAAAAGCAACTCAGGAAAGAAAAGGCATTGGCTTATCCTTCCACATCACTGCTCATTAACAAAGGAAAGAGGGGCAGGAACTCAAGCAGGGCTGCCTAGAGGCAGAAGCTGATGCAGAGGCCATGAGAGGTACTGCTTACTGGCTTACTCCTCATGGTTTGCTTAGTGGGCTTTCTGATAGAACCTACGTGGGGGTAGTCCCATCCACAAAGGGCTGGGTCCTTCTCCACCAATGACTAAGAAAAATGCTCTCTGGGCCTGCCAATAGACCGATCTTATGGAGGCACTTTCTCAGTTGAGGCTTCTTCCTCTCCAATGGCTCTAGCTTGTGTCAAGTTGACATCAATTAGCTGGCACTAAGTTATACTGTTGAAGTGAGATGCTCAGAGGTGAAATGCCAGGTGAAACCTCCATCACTGTCGCTTTCAGGTTAGAAAATGGTGCTCTTCTCAATCCCAAATTGTGCCATGCCTCAGTGCACCAAGACCATCAATAGCCACCCACTCCTAGAAGGTCCTCCAGTACACGTGTGTCCTAATACAAGCCAAGAAAACCCAGCAGGGCTTTGCAGTCTCGTCAAATCCATCCTTGGACCTCCAGCTATTGAGGAAGGCACGTCCATACCTGTTCCAACTTTCCCCACAGAAAGAGTATGGAGAACTCCAGTGGGAACAGAAGGCTGAAGCCAAAGCCCATCCTGTCTTGGCCAGTCTAGGTCTAGCAAGAGGCTGGGAAACACAGGCATCCAGACTCTCCCTGAACTGGCAAGAAACCAGTGGAACGAAGTGTGTCTTTCTCTGGAAGAGAACACACTTTCAGGAGCTGTCTGGGAAAGATGGGCCAGTGGGCTGTTTGATACTCAAATCATTAAATGACTCAACTTTCCAGAAATAAAAGGTGTCACAGTGGGAAATTCTCCATCTTGACTTCTCGTTCTGGCTTCATCAGAATAAAGCCAAGGATCACGGAACCAATTAATTTTTAAGCATTTCTTTAAAATGACAAGAGTCTCCCTTCACCAAGTTCAGTCATTACTAATTTCCTGCTTTCCACACCCTGATCCTTTTCACCACACTGTGAAACTGCAGAGGGTCCAGGAAGCTCTAAGAGCCCTTAGAAGAAGCTAAGGAGGGGCCCTTCTGGCCAGAGCGACTGCTAGCTTAGGGACTCCATCCAACTTAAATCCATGCAGACCAGGAAGAGGCCAAGGAGCCTGGACGCATGAGATGACTCTTCTAAGGCCAGACTCCAGGCCAACATCGCCACTGCAATGTCTCAGTCATGTAGGGATCCCCCACACTTTCCTCCCTGACCCTAGCCCCTCAATAAAATGTCCAAGAATCACATCATACATGAGCACAGAAGAACAAGAGGAGAAATACCATTCTGCCTGGTGGGCAAGGTCATGAACACAGGGTCCCACGAGAAACAAGAGCACCTAGGAACCTCCATTCCTGTCTGTCTCCCTTCTCTTCTCCAAGGCCCTAAGGTCCTATTTCTCTCCAACTCTCCCAAGCCCTGTATCTGAATCAGAGAAGCAGACGCAGTTCTCAGTTCAGAAATCAGAACACACAGTAGCCCTGCCTTGTTCAGTGTTCCACTGATGTACTTTGCAGTTTCAGTTCCTACAATCAACTCTGCCCAAAGATAATACATGAAAAATTATAGAAATGACTCATAGCTTTAAATAACTATTAGGACAGCGTATTCTAAAAATTACCCATGGTTTTTATTCATTGTTAATGTCCTACTAAACTTATAAATTAAACATACACACATATACACACAGGTGGTTAGAAAGATCTATGAGAAAAATTGTATATACTGTATAAGACTTTAAGGCATCTGAGGATTCCCCCCACAGGAAGAAGGGGTCTACTATAAATAGAACCGGTGGCCATACATTTCTCTACTTGGAAAAAGTATCAAAGAAGTCCCAGGTTCCTAAAAAAAGATGATGGGCAGCCTACGACCTCACACACTGCTAAATCTCAAAAGTAGTCAGGTAAAGAAAAATCTGTCTTAGTCAGCTTCATGACTTAATATCCAGTCACACACCTGATGAATATTTGTTGAGGGCCTACTATGAGCAGTGCCTGTCAGTAACAAAACAGTTAATAAATCAGGTTAAGAAACTCACACCTTCTTGGGCTCCTTCAAATGCCTCCCATGTTTTAAGGGTGAGAGGGGGCCACTAAAAGAGAGTACAGCGTGTATTACAGCTTCCTCCCAGTATCCCCTCACTCACTGGCTGTCTCACCCACGCATTCATTGTATCAGCACAAACTGTGGTCCAGTACTGACTTGGTCAGCGGGGATGCCAGGACTTACACGAAGAAGAAACCCAGGCTAGAAGGCTCCTAAATGGGAAGGGTAGAAGGTTGGGGTCCATTTTTGAAGCTACACATGTACCCTGACTTATCTAGAATGGCACACAGATTTATAGAATGGGAGGTATTCATATAGACCAGAGAGAGAGAGACCAAGCCCCTATCCCAGCATCCTATGACTGGGATACAAGTGAGTAGCGGTGACTGCTGTGGCTGCTACTGCTGTAACCCTCCCAACAGAAATTATGGGGCTGTGATGGCCATACTCAACCAGCTCCTCTAGAACCATCCCCTCTACAGAATGGGGCTCGTGGTCTCCCAGAGTCCCCAGCTTCTGTGTGGGCCTGGCTAGCAGAAGTCAGCATCCAGAGAAAGGAAGAAGAAAAGACTGAGGCTGGGCAGAGGGGTCCCTGTTTGCTGGGCTACTTTTCCTCTGCACCCAGAGCTCCTATATGGGGCTCTCCCTATAACCCAATTCTAGCCATGGCCCTTTTGGCAAAGGCACTGTCATTACTCAGTACTACAGGGCTTAGATCACTCCCTAGGGAGCACCAACCCCTACCTCTACCTTGTAAACTTAGCAGGTGACCTGTTCTACGAGTCATATGCTTCCTACTGGCTCCCTGACTAACATGAGGCAGTTAGTGAACAAAATCTCATAAGCACTATGGGTGAAGACACAGAAGAAAATAAGGCAGAGGAGGAGGGGTTAAAAGCCAGAGGATGCCTAAGCCAAATAAGAAAGCTGGATATAAGTGTGCCCAGGCCAGAGAGTCCCTTCAGCAAGGACACAGAGGCTGCCCCACCCAGCAAAGCTAAATGGTGGGTGTGAAGAGAAGTGGCTGAAAAGGAAGGTATTGTGTGACCACAAGCCTTATAGGCAGGGCTATTTAACTATCCTGGAGCAGTCTCTGAGGGCCAATTGCAGGGTGAGCTCAGCCAGGACCCCTGTGTTTCCAGACACATCACTTTCTTGGACATACTAGAAACTGGCATTCATTCAGGACAAATACACATAAGCCTTAACAAGGCTATTCCAGAGCTCTGCGCCTGGAATTGAAGTCAGAAAATAACATAAAAGCTAGCAGACCATGAAATATGGTTCATGGCACTATCCTCCTATGAATGGGCATGTGCAGGTGCATGCAGATGTGCACACACGCGCGCGCGCGCGCGCGCACACACACACACACACACACACACACACACACACACACACACACAGGCACTGTTTACAGGCATTGGAGCATTCACAATCTCAGGTGGAAACACACCAGTCATTAACAGGAGATTTTGTGAAGATTATACCCTAAATAACTATCATTGGAAAACATAAAATGCTTAATACCAAGCGGTTCCATATGGTTTGTTTATAATTTACATGGCACCAGTCAGCAAGAATTCACTAAGAGGATATCCACTGAGTCACTACAATGCTTAATTCTTCTCAGTGGGCAACAAAGGAGGGATGGTCAGGTATTATTGGATTCTGGACTGCCTCTAGGTTTGAAAAGTAAATTTTTGGCTTCCTACATACTCCTTTGGGTTTCTAAATATATGTGTTCCTCAAATTAGCTTCAAAGGGCCTAAAGGGAAGTATTTTCTGCTGTTCATCTGCTCAGTTCGACCAGCATTAACTACAGGCAGGCAAGCTGCAAGTCAGGTACACCCGTGCGCCAACTTGATGACTGTAATAAAAATTGATAAAAAGTGGTCTCTTTGTCTACTCAAGTATTTATAGCACTGTTATTCACTCCACAGTGCTTGGACACAAATGTATACAGCTCACCCTGGTAAAGTCGCTCTTTCCAGAACTTTTCCCTTGCTTTCCTCTTCCCCTGGTCTGTCAAGAGCCTTCCTGTAAATTCTCTAATCACTGTCGGGATCACTCATAAATGTTAACTAGAAGGATGATTTAAATGTTCCTCCCCAGCTGTGCCACACGAAGAATGTCTACATTTCCAATGCTTTCTCTGCTAGGCTACACCCTCTAGAACTGTTCCCCCTTCTCTGACCAGCTCAAGGACACACACATCTCTTCACACTGCATGTGGGTGCAAATATGCATGCATGCATGTACCCTGTAGACCCCAAGATTCTGAATCAGCATTGATTTTTTTTTGATGACCAGACAGCATTGGCCATCAAAAGGAGAGGAAGTAGAAGGGCGGAGGACAGGGTAACAGTCATTGAACTGGTGGCATGAGAGAAAAAGGAGCCACAAGGAGGGGCCACCATGAGACTGGCTGCTCCAGAAACTTGAAGGTTTCTCTATGTCCCCAAATATCTCCTTTGGCCTGCTAGCAAAGACAAGACATGAGACTAGAAATGAAGCTTGTGGCCCATCATGTGGTCTAGAAACTTCCAAGCATCACCTCCAACAGTTAACACAAATGAGCAATAGCAGACCCATCCTGATTGGAACAGTGGTGGTGGCAGAACAGGGAGAACTCACAATACCAAGAAAGGAGGTGACCTGGGGTGCAGAGGAAAAAACCCGACTGAGTCATGCTACTCCTCCATGAGGTGACTTCCCTGAGTCTGATCAGTGGCCTCTAGTCTCAGAGGACAACTCAGGCATTAACTGTTACCTACCCAACTCCTGTGACTCTCAGTCCCTACTCTAAGAGGCTCATACTTGGAACCTGGGAATGCCCAAGCTTGCTGTAAGTACCAGGGAAGTGCCCAAGCATACCAGCAGCCTACCATGTGGGGGACTAGATGGTTCTTTCCTACAGCAACGCCACCTATTGCCCTTTTTGTAATACAATGTCTGTACCCACAAGTCATTGAGAAAATGTGCAACACAGCTTGGAGGAGCTATGCACACCCCGTGCACACAGCTGTGAGCTGAAGGAAGGGACCAAATGGGCCTTCTGTTCACTGCCGTACCTTAGCTCACTACCAGCCATGAGCCACAGGCTGGGTCTGGGCTAAAGACGGTGCGGTGAACAGAAGAAAGAACAGTCAGACTAGTAACTCAACATACTAAGAAAGACCAAAACGATAGCTTGGGTGACTTGCGGAGGAACTGGGTGGTAGCAATGCTATTTCCAAATAACCACACAGAAGCAGCTACTGTGGGAAACTAGAGACAAACATCCCCTGCCAAGAGAGAAACCGTAGCCTGTGCCTCTGCTTCCAGCGACGGCGTTGGTAGAAACTCTGCACAACACCCCCAGTCACAGTCACACAGATAGAGTGACCTCAATTAGAGAGCCCAGAATGGCCATACCACAGTGCTGAGTGGAAATGGCGGCGCTCTGCCACAGCGCCTGCCCCAGTGGCTCCTACAATACAGAGACAGGCCAGAGAGCAGTGTGACCCAGGCAGGCCTAGGCATGGATCTGTTCTTTCCTTCACTTAGAATTTCTACAGACAGATGAAGCACTGAGCATGCTCTCCACTCCTCCTCGCTTTTAAGACAGAGTCTCCTGGTAGCCCAGATTAGTGTCAAACTCATTATGTAGCTAGGGGTGACCTTGAACTTCTGATCCTCCTGCTTCTGGGATTGCAGACATGTACCACCAAGCTGGTTTCTGTTGACCTGATGATTGAACCCACAGAACTGTGCATGCTAGGCAAGCACATTACCACCTGAGCTACAGCCCAGCCCTGCGTCCATTAGAGCAAAACAATGGTTAAGGTAATTTTTTAAAAGGTATCATGGAGGGGCTGGAGAGATGGCTCAGCAGTTAAGAGCACTGACAGCTCTTCCAGAGGTCCTGAGTTCGACTCCCAGCAACCACATGGTGGCTCAAACCATCTGGAATGGGATCTGATGTCCTCTTCTGGTGTGTCTGAAGACAGCAACAGTGTACTCACACACATAAAATAAATAAATAAATCTTTTTTTTTTTTAAAGGTATCATGGAATATAGGTCCTATAATTCAAATACTGATAGGCTGTTGCTTGAATCCCTTTTATAAGCAGGACACTTTGTAAAATGTCCAATTCGTGATTCAAACAAGAACAAAGCATGTTCTGTTCTTGAAGCCAGACATAGTGCCACACCCCTGTGGCTTAGCACTCTAGAGGCACAGGCAGGAGGATGGCTACAAGTCTGAAAAGCCTACAGGGTCAAAGGTAGCAGAGGCAGGCTGATCTTTGGGAGTATACACAGAGACATAGACCAGCTTGGTCACAGAGTGAGTTCCACCACAGCCAGGGCTACACAGAGAAACCCTGTTTCAAAAAAACAAAACAAAACAAAACAAAACAAAAAACAAAAAACCAAATGAACAAAGACTCGGAGATGTGGCTTGTCAGTAAAGAGCATTTACAGAGTTCAATTCCCAGAACCTATATCCAGTAGCTCACAATCACCTACAACTCCAGTCCCCAGTGACCCAACGCCTTCTTCTGGCCTCTAAGAGCACTGCACTCATGTGTACATATCCCCAAACACATACCCAACCAAAAACAAAACAAATCTTTTTACCAAAAAGAATTCATACAAAATGGAGTACTTCAAGGCTATGCCAAATGGTTGTCATTTTTTACACAACTTTCCAAGAAATACAAGTGGGTCCTGAGTGAATAGTGGCAGGGTCTCACTTACAGTAGTGATAGGAAGGTTTCTTTAAAAATGTTTTTTAAGGGCCAGTGAGACCGCTCAGCAAGCAAAAGTGTTAGGTGTACAAGCCCGGAAACCTGAGTTAATTTCCCAGTCCCTCAATGGGGGACAGAAATGACTCCAGGAAGTTATCCTCTGACCTTTACCTGTGCAGCCAGGCACTGATGACCTCACAGGTACACGAGCACAGACACACACACACACACACACACACACACACACACACACACACTATACGCACAGAATAATAATTGTTCTTGCAGTCGTAATCCAATAGAAACAAGAGTATGACGTAAAAGCCAGTACAGCTCACTTAAGAAAATCACATTTTAACTTGGGTAAAAATCAGAAACATGATCACAAGTCAGAAACCACCAATTGACCACTGCTCTCCCCTCACCTAAGACCTGTAACTCTTCTCTTTCTCTTCTTCCAGCATTCATTCATCTACTTCCAAAAGATGTAGCTATCATGGCCTACAGGAAGCACAGGGCCCTGCAGAGACAGGCTTACTAAGGGCAATGTGTGTGCTGTGCGCTACTCAGAGTCCCCCATAGAGAAATGGAAGTGGGGCACAGACAAGAGATTTTAAAAGCAGAAACTCTGCTGCCTTTTGCATAAGGAGAGGAATTAAAACAGATGGACAGCTGGGCAGTGGTGGCCTTTAATCCTAGCACTTGGGAGGCAGAGGCAAGTGGACTTCTGAGTTCGAGGCCAGCCTGGTCTACAGAGTGAGTTCTAGGACAGCCAAGGCTATACAGAGAAACCCTGCCTCGAAAAACAAGCAAACAAACAAAACAGATGGAGAGCCATTTATCTGTGCAAAATAAAATGCAAGAAAACCAGGAGCCAGTAGTGGACCTCTGACTCAGGAGAGAGAAAACACGAAGGAGGGATGGGTTGCCGGAGGAACACCGCTTTCAGCAAACTCTTAAATGGGTGTTCATGTCCCATGTACCAAATGAGATGAAATTCGCAAGGCTAGAGGAGAAAGTGGGCAACCCTATAATTGAAGGCAAGCCGCAGCCACAGTGAAAGGTGGGAGTGGCAGGAAAGGGAGAGTCAGTCCAAGCTTAATGACTACAGTATCTGCTGGACCCTGTCTTCTGGGAGAGGTGGGGTGGCATGGGGGCAAACAAGCCCTGGATACTTTGCAATAAGACAGTCTTTTGTGATCGCATGAACAAGCTACCACACTTCTAACCGAGATGTCTGAAAGGACCGTGCACACTAGTCAGCTCTTGAAGCCAAGTGCTGGGGGCTGTCGGGGAGGAAGAAGGGTCACGTGGAATGAGGAGACTTGTTGAAGTGGTATGGTGTAAATGCGTAGTTTCTGAAGGATGTACACATTTCATGCATGTGTACGTCCATGTGTGTGCATGGAAGTGCACATTACCCCTCATACTTCCTGTATTTCACCACTCAAATATCCTGAAAACAAAGGTACTCCAGTAACTCATGACTTGAACTCTGACTCCATTCCCCACTAAAGGGAACCAGCTCCTCGGCAACAAGGCCAACTCCAAGACTAAAGCGGGGTAGATACAAGGTGAGCTTGGCACCTTTTGTTATGACAAGAAGGAAAAAAGTCCTTTAAAAATGTTTGGTGGCCTCTGAAGGAAGGATCTCCATTGGCCCAATCTGGGGCAATCTGAGCACCAAAATTATTAAGTACAGTCATGATCACAAGTCACTGAGATACCAGGATTTGATGAGCTGATTTCTGTAGTAAGAAGATGTTAAATTAACAGGAAGAAAGGGCTCTTGCATATAGCAGAATACCAATGGCCAGCTGGTTAACAGGGGGAGCGAAGAAGTTGGAAAAAGCATTCTGTAACCATCAAGGTAAATACCAGCTCAGGCAAGAATCTTCAGCAAATGCTAAGCCTGGTGGAGACTCTGATGGGGAACGTGATCAGTGTTCCTCCAAAGACAGCTTATTAGCTCTTAAAAAAAAAAACCTCACAATAACTGCACACTAGAGAAATCAAACAACACCTGAGCCAGGTGATCAAAAGATAAGCAGATGGACATCAAATACAAGTGGTTCCAGATGGGAAGAAGGTGAAAGCAAGAACATCAGACTCTGTCCAGGAACACAGAACTTGATTCCAACCAGGAGGCCATTAAACAAGAGTGGCTCCTTCAGTTGTTCTCTGTCTCATTTTGTGAGTCTCTTACCGAATCTGGAGCTCATCATTCTAGCCAGACCAGCTGGAAAGCAAGCTGTCAGGATTCACCTGTCTCTGTCAACCCCTGTTCCCCAGTCTCTGAAGTTCCAGACACATAGAGAAGCTTGGCTTTATGTGGACACTGGAGATCTGAACATAGGTCCTCAAGCACTTTACCCATCGAGCCATCTCCCTAGCCTGGAAGCAGTATATTCTTTGTAGGTGACAACGTCAGAAAGGAAGGCGAGTCGAGACTGTGGAATTCCAGATTCAGTTGACAGAGAAGGCATAGAAACAAGTGTCACACCTATCCTCTATTCTCTCCTGGGCTGGAGAAGAAAAGAATGCTACAAAGACTATACTAGGTTGACTGACAGAAATCAGAATTCATGTGGTAAACTTACACAGGAAAGGATTGCAGCAATGCTAACAATTTCTGGTTGGTTGGTTGGTTGGTTGGTTGGTTGGTTGGTTGGTTGGCTGGTTGGCTGGTTTTTGAGACAAGGTCTCATATAGTCTAAGCTAGCCTCAAACGCACTATGCCAAGGATGATTTCTGCTGATCCTGCCTTTTTACCTTCCAGATGCTGGGATCCCAAGTGTACACATGGGATTGCTTGGTTCATGTACTGCTAGGGGTCAAACCCAATGCAAGTATTCTACCAACTGAGCCATACCTACAGTAACAGGCAGATATGAGAGTAGCCTTTATACTCATTCACAAAACTGTAACTTGGTGTGTGATTTCTTATAATTTCCAAGTTATTTCCAAAGTAAAAAGGAACTGGATGGCATACGGTAGACAGAGCTAAAGACTGCACCCTCGGGCCTGCAACTTCCTGCAGCTCAGCTCCTCCTCCTGAGCTCTGCCTCCCAGTCTGCAAAGTGGGTCAGATAGCTCCAACCCTTCCTGACCTCACAGGCTTTGCAGAAAGATAATGTAACAAACACACACACACACACACACACACACACACACACACACACACACACA
>JANHMN010000002.1:32086144-32120133 GCA_030674055.1 Rhabdomys pumilio | reverse complement strand
ACACACACACACACACACACACACACACACACACACACACACACACACAGCATTATTGATTTCTAGCATGGCTTTCTGAGGACAGCCATCATGTGCAAAGCCGTCTTATCTGGTATCAGATTCTACAAGATAATATTGAATGACTACAAATTCAGGTGACCTCAAAAAGAGAAAAAAAAAAAAGGAAAAAAAATTATGGGCCCAGTCTTTTAACTGGTATTATTAAACAAATATTTGATTAAACACAAGTCCCGCGAGCAATCAATGTATTCTAGGATCATTTCAAACTGTGTACTTAGAGATGGAGAGAGACAGCTCCGGAGGTAAAGAACTTGCCTTGTAAGCAGGATGACCTGAGTTTGACTCCTAGAACCCCAGTTAAAACAGCCTAGTTAGTGTAGGAGTGTTGAAACGAGAATCCCAGTGCCAGGCATGTGAAAACAGGCAGCTCCGTGAGACTCACTGGCCAGCTAGACTAGCTGACACGGCAAGTTCCAAACCAGCAAGAGACCCCATCATTTAAGAAAAAGAAAAGAAAAAAAAACCATATAGTGCTTGCTGAGACCAGAGGTTATTCTTAACATCCATGTATATGCAAACAAGACTTATAGCAAAAGCTGGGAGCTGTTTACAGAGACATGAGCACGATTCATTTTCCTCTTAACATTTCCAAGTCTATACGGTGGCATTTATTTTCAAATTCATGAAGACGGTTTTGTGGTCAATCAAATATTCCCCCAAGTCCTCATCCTACCATCAGACACTTGGGAAATTCAGAAGGAAAAGAAGTGCATGAATCACTTAAAGAAGGGATTTTGGAGCCGGGCGGTGGTGGCGCACGCCTTTAATCCCAGCACTTGGGAGGCAGAGGCAGGTGGATTTCTGAGTTCGAGGCCAGCCTGGTCTACAGAGTGAGTTGAAGTAGTCCTGAACCCTTGAAGTAGTCCTGTGAACTTCATTAGTGGACCACGGAAGGCACACATATGCACATGAACACGTAAATAAAAGTATTTTTAAACTAGGTTTTTCCTGGTCCAGACTTAGATTTTCTTTCTCTGACCAAAGGTGGTTGGGAAGAGAGAATCATCTTAAATTCAACATCCATGGCAAAATACTCCAAATTAACGACTACCCGTCCTGTCATTAGGATCCAGCCACCAAGTTTCTACTGGCTCTTGCCCTCCAGAGCACTTGGTGACAACTGCCAATATGTCCCTCATTAGAGCAACCTGAAGATTTTGAGAATGACACAAAGCTCAGGGTGGTTCCCTGGGTACATTCAACCAAGAAATCAACTGAGTTCCAGAGAAGCTTCTTATTGCCTGTCCTCCCACAGGGACAGAATGTCCAAGTCCCAAAGAGGTGTTCTGCCAACAGCCCTCAGGTCCACATCAAATACGATATTCAAACCCATTACCTCAGACAGCATCCCAAGGACAGCAGCACCTCCCACACCCTCATCCCCAGGGCCATCCTACTCCATTCCTAATGAGAGGAGGGACAGCAGTGGTGGATGTTGTGAAGGCTACTTCAAAACTTCTGTTTCTCTTAGAAAACAGATCTCCTTTTGTTCTGCTTAAACACCAATTACTCTGCTCTCTCTAACATGCAAATCAACCGAAAAATAGGGCAATCCACAGCCCACTCTGGATCTACTACAAGTCTGAATGAAGAAAAGAAAGAGGACAGGTGGAGGGAGAGGCAGAGAGTGGAAAGAAAGGGGAGAGAGGAGAGAAGAAAGATGAGCGGCAGAGGCAAATCCCTGGGGGTCTTCAATTCCAAGTGCTTTGTGCTCAGATAAAGCCAGTCTCAAAGAGTTATTTTGTATTATCTGTGCCGCTGCCCACAAGCGGTGATTTTGCCATTATCCAAAAATAAATAAATAAATAAAGCAAGAAAGAGAAAAAAGGGGGAGAAAAGCACATTAAAGTGTACAATATAAGCAAAAAAAAAAAAAAAAAAAAACAAAGTGAAACTGCCTGACAAAGCTATTTACCCACCACTCCCACCTGCTAAAAACACTCCCGAAAAGTAATGCCCCTGGGATGACACACCAGACTGGGGACCAGAGACAGGAGAAAAGCTCACCAAGGAGCTAGACAAGAGGACAGGAGCCTCCCCATCCCCAAGTCCTCCTGACCATAAACAATGTACAGTTCTCAGCAGGCAGCTGTGTCACTACCAGATGCTCCCAAAGCTTCCTTCACTGTGGGCTTGGTTTTTGGCCTCACTTCGATTAAGCACCCCTCACTCCATCTTCATACAGGCCTCTCAGCTCCCAAGGAAAGGAGAGACAGCACCATTTCTCAAGACTCATTTGTGTACCCTGCCACCCTGAGGAAGCTGGGAAAAAACAGATATCCTAAACCCTAGTTCTGCCCACCAGCCTAGGCTTACTCTAGTTGCAATAAGATTCCAAGAGATGCTGGGACCACCCTAAGTCTCCAGTGATCCCTTCCTAGCTTTGGCCTCTGGTTTCTGTATCCTTCCAGACTCAGTCCTGGTTAACCCATTTCCTCGGCCAACTCAACCATGTTCCTTGTAGGGAACCCACATCACCTGGTCATGCTCTAACAAGAGGCCTGGAGGTCACACTGCCCCCAGGCACCACCTGAGTGTCTCTGCAATGTACCCACACCTGAGCACACTGGGAACAGAACAGACGTTTCAGATCCAGTGCAGACCATGACCTTGCTGAAGCCCCTTTCAGGGACACAGGCCAGAGTTTCAAGAGACATAATCAAGACAGGGTCATTCCTTGCCAGTGATTTCTTCAAATGCATTGTCAATGTGTGGTCTGCGAGAGCTCTCAGCAGAGAGTGCCTCTGCTGTAGTCCACACTACCCCAGAAACAGGAGTACCAGCTCTCTGCTCTGGTGAGGCCCATCTACAGGACAGCTCTCAGCAACATGCCCCTGGTCCAGGAAGCAGTTTCCTGACACCCATTCTACCTTCAGAACTGTAGGGCAGGCTAAGAAGACCTCTGCCATGAAACAGTTACCCACGACAAGGAAGGGAGATTCCCCACAGTTTGTCTCTCTGGGCCTGCCTTCTTCCATAAAGGCTGCCAAGCAGGGCATGAATGTCTCTCTGTTTCCTTTCCCAACTCCCTGTCCTTGGGAAACAAAATAAAGAAACTCACATTTGCTCCATCTAATATATTTCATTTCATCTGGGCTCTGGGAAAAAAAAAAAAAAAAAAGCCCTGCAATATGAACACTGTCCCTCTGTTTGGTGGCGGAGACTAGAGTGAAGGTGAACCCTGGAGAGTACCCAGTAAGTCACAGCATGGCTATGACCACCACAGTGTAGTAGCTGGCATGGGTGGAGCTGGAGGCCGACTCCATGGGTCTGCCTGGCAGACCGTCACTTGCCCACATCTGAGTTGCTTTAAGTCTAGTAAAGCGGGGTAAAATTGATGCCTTTCTCCAGGGCTGCTGCAGGAACGTCTGAGACATTGTGGAGTTAGGATGAATCAACCTGAGCTACGGACACAGGTACCATTTCTTATTATCACTCAAGGTCAATGAGGTAGAACAAGCTGGAACCCATATTTGAACTTAGCTAGGCTGGCTTCCAACACCCTCATAACCTGGTTTTAGACCTTTAAGGGGTGGTTTTAATTCCAGTTTCCTGCGGCACCCTTCACTGACCTCTC
The DNA here is from genome assembly GCA_030674055.1 of Rhabdomys pumilio. Taxonomy (NCBI): domain Eukaryota; kingdom Metazoa; phylum Chordata; class Mammalia; order Rodentia; family Muridae; genus Rhabdomys; species Rhabdomys pumilio. The sequence continues at coordinate 32,116,475 of JANHMN010000002.1, read as the reverse complement.
CCCTTCAACAGAGACTAATGGGGGAAGAGATTCTGCTAGGAAACGCCCCTCAAGACCTTAACTCAAGCACACACTGAGCACTGACCCTGAAAAGCAGGATCCCAGGAGTCAGGAGGGCCCTGGGGGAGCAGGGCAGATAGAAAGCCACGGGCAAACAGAAACAGACTCCTCCCCATCACTCTAAACACAGGAAGCCAAGAGCCCCATCTTATAGCAGCAGCAAGTGGCTTTCCTTGGAAGGGGACACTGGCAGCATGATGGAATATGGAGAAATCTAGAAGGCAAGAAGCAGACCCACTGTCCTCTCTACAGTCCCCACTGCAGACAGCACACCAAGCCCTCGTCAGCAACTGTGGGAGGGGAAGAGGAGGAACGGAGCAAAGCAAACACGGGAGAAAGAATTCCACATGAAGGCAGAAGCTGAGGCTGATCAGCTCAAGAAGATGTGGAATGAGCTTTCCTTTCCAACGTGTTCCAATCTTATTTTCAATAAGATGAGAAATGTGCAAAATTATGTGACTTTAACATTTTTATTAATTTAGCGTGTGTATGCACGCGTGTGTACATGCATGTACATATATACATATACAAACATTACATATATGTACCATAGTACACATCTGGAAATCTGAGGGCAACCTGAGAGAGAGTTAGTTCACCCCTTCCACCATGTGGGTCCCAGAATTGGGCTCAGGTTGTTAAGTTTGACAGCAAGCACTTTTCCCCATGGAGCTTTCAAGACAGTCCTGAATCAATAAACCCATGACACAATGCCCTCAATATCCCAACCCTCTACAGCAGTGATCCTCAACTATCCTAATGCTGTGACCCTCATGTTTGTACCCCCCCCCGCTATAACATTACCTTCGTTGTTACTTTCTAATTTATGCTACTGTTACGAATCATAATATAAATATCTGATATGCAGGATACGTGACTCCAAAAGGAGTTACGACCCATAGGATGAGAATCGTTGTACTAGAGCCACTGTTCACAGGACCCAGGCTGATACCTGGGACTTGCCATGTACCTGTCCCAGGAGTCCTGTGTGACAGACAATTTGAAGGAATGCCTCTATAATCTGTATTGATACCATCTGTCCCTTTGATATATCAAATATAAATATTGGCATCATTTGTTCTAATAGGTACGGTTCTCTTCTGCAAGCTGCCAGGACTGAGTCTCTGCTCCTCCCTTGACCAATGTACTCTTCTTTAAAGCTCTTTAAATTTCTCAGATTTACCTGGCACCGCAGATAAATCATACCAATCAGAAAAGGACGCCAGAAGCCATTGAATTGTAGAGAAAGGAATCTTGTGGCAAAGGAGCCAGAAGGAAGGAGGAGAGCCAAGACAAGCATGGTTCTCTTTCTCTCAGTTGCTTTTGGAGTTGAAGGCAGAGAGAGGGAAGGCAGTCACCCTACAAATGGCTAGGTCCACACTATCTACTCTGCATTAAGACTCAGTTCTGTATCCAGATACCCAAGCTGTGAATGAAAAGTTCATGCAGCACACAGCCCTGTGGAGAGATCTACAGGAAGGCTGGCCGAGTGAGACACTGGAATCCTGCCAACCAGACCCCCAAGGCAGAGCCAGACCATGAGTTATGCAGCCTTCAGGGTCTCTAAGCAACTAGGGTATAACAACTCTGCACAGGACCCACCAGGCTACTTGCCTTTTATTTATGCGTCTCAGACACCTGGACAGAAATATGGGCATAAAACGACCACATGCCCCATATTTCAATGCCAATGAACCTCAGAGACACATCCTCCCAGTAGGCCCGCCCGCAGGCTCCTGTTTACTGAGAGACAACGCCTCCGGCACTGCCTGCTCTGTGCATGGTGTCCACCCTTGCAAGCAGCAGGCTGCATAGCCCTTGTGAACAGGTTCCCCAGTCCACAACAGGTGGGCAAGCCATCCCCACTTGTTTAGGGGACAAAATGTGGCCAAAGGACAAGGCTGGGTCCTTAGCTGCAAACCTTCTTTAAGAATCACTATTTGAGCCTCAGATTTGGACGGTCACTTTTCCCGTCGGACACTCTCCTGTCTTCAGTCATTCCTCTCACACTTCTTGTGCACTATAGGCGAAAGTGTGTCACTGGTACAGAGAACACACTAGACAAGGGTAGAAGCTAAGAGGATGAGAACAAAGCTGTTTACATGTTTGACCTGTGAGTTCACACATCCAGACTCAAGTGTGTGGGTGGGGGGGTCAGGGCACAATCACCTCTCACTTCTCCCAACAGTGCCTCTCTTGTTTTCCCTTCTAGAGAATTTTCGAGGTAGACAGCTTTAAGATACCTACTGTTCTACAGAAAGAATTTCTCCTATATGTCCTCAAGTCCTGGTTGTTAGTGTTTGGCCTTAGTGCAGCTCCTTGTCTAATGCCTGCTATCCAATCATTACAGCTGAAGGCATCTCTGTCACACCTAGCTCTCAGCCATCCAAAAACCCCTCGCTTACACACACATCAGCTTTCATGACTTACACACAACCTCCTTCATCCTGTAAAGAAGATGAAGTTCACAGCACGCTGGAGCTATGATTCCACAGGAGTAACTGAGAGATGTCTGTCTGCGATGCTGATACAGAAGTAACAGAGCCTGGGTCTCCAACGAAAATAATAGAGCCTGCAGCTTGTGGAGCATCCTTACAGATGTTCATTATCTCACTAACCCTCACAACTGAAAAGCCAGCCCTGCTCACCCATCCCACATTACAGAAAAGGAGGTTCCAAATTTAAATCATGCATCCAAGTGGCAGAACTGTGAGTCAAACCCAGGTCTTGCGGTAGTAAGCTGCATCCCTCTCTTCTCTGTGCTGTCTTGTGTGGTACAGAATTAAATCATAGCACATCTTGTCCTTGGCAGGGAGGTGCATTTAAACGCTATATTTCACATTAAGATGATGGGATGTTATACAGCGATTAAAAGCCATGTTGTTACCAACCACCTAGTGACACATGGAAATTATTACAAAGTACCGTTAAATGAAGAAGCTGAACACACACACACACACACACACACACACACACACACACCATAGTTTAAGTACAATTCTGTTTTTTCTCCCCCAGTTCTGTTTTTAAATGTATATATGAATACACAAAACTGCTAAGATACCCAAAAGATTAATTTTTAGCATTTTAAAAAATGCTTCTGAATCATCTATAAGGAGCAGCCACTCCTCTAATTCAGAAAAGCATATTAATAATCCTTTACTTCTGAAAAGAAAGAGCCACTGTTCTGGCTTGGCCGCAGACCAACTCATGCCACAGAGTAGGGGGGCCCCCAACCCAAGTAGGTGCCTGGCCAGGGACTCTAGATCACAGTGCCAACCGCAGCTGCTTGTTGCCAAGGCGGTAAACACAACAATGACAGCCGCCAGGGATCCTCACTGTCCCTCAGCCCCATGGCTAACAAGCAACATAGAAACCAGGCCTTCCCTAAGGAGCAGTCTGGCCTCAGGGATGCCCAGCCATGACGGATGAGGCTAAGAAAGAAAGAAAAGACCAAGGGTAAGCCACTCCTGTCCCATTAGAAGTTGGAGGAAAGCACTGTGACCAAAAAGGGATTCTTGGGGTCAACTCCAAGACCACAGTTTTAGAAAAGCTAATCACTCACTGTGGGTCTCTAGAAGAACCCCAGGATTAGAAGATGGTGTTACCAGGGACAGGGTCCTAGTCTCAGCATCTGCTTCTGGTAACTTCAGGTGAGTTAACCAGTCTCTCTGAGCCTGGTATCCTCCTTCACTGGGAAATCTGCAACGCCATGCCTGGATAATCAGTTTTAAGAGCTGGAGAAGAGGTCGTTGCTAAGCTCTGGAGAAGACAGCTGGGATACTGTGAGGATCATCAGAGAAGGCCTGACTCTGTGAAGGGGCCTCGAAGCAGATCCTCCAACAAGGGGCCTCGAAGCAGATCCTCCAACATGGCCAAGCCTCCGCTGACTGCAGCTCAGAACTTCAGTTAGAACTCCACCCCATGAGTACCCCTGAACCAGAACCATCCAGCTTAGGAGCCCATTCCACAGGTCTGCACGAGGCAAAAAGTACACACCAGTTTAAGTTACCGGACTCCAGACTCTTGTCACAAAGCAATAGCTAACTAACACACGTTCTGACTCCTGGCACTGAGGAGCTCGAAATATATAGTTCCTATAATGTTCTCTCAACGTTCTAGACATTAAAACTACCAGAATTTGTCCTTCTTGGATGAGTCATTGTATTAAATATATATATTAATTAAATGCACGCAGACTTTACAAATATTAAAATAGAAACGATGTCGGGTGGTGGTGGCACACACCTTTAATCCCAGCACTTGGGAGGCAGAGGCAGGTGGATTTCTGAGTTCGAGGCCATCCTGGTCTACAGAGTGAGTTCCAGGACAGCCAGGGCTATATAGAGAAACCCTGTCTCGAAAAACCAAAAAACCAAAAAACCAAAAACAAAACCAGAAACAATGTTACATAATGATGTCCTGTGTATCTGAAAAGGCTAGAAAAGGGTGGCCCCGAATACTTTCATCACAGGGAACGATAAATATGAGATGTAGATATATTTATGCTAATAAGAATGTCTGACACTGTATACATTTATTAAAACATCTTGCTATTGTAGAAACATATTTTAATGTATCTTCTTTAAATGGATTTAAATGTTTTTCTCCCTATTTTTGTTTCCTGTTTTTTTTCTTTTTTGTCGTTTATTATTTGTTTATATGATAGGTTTCACATACCCTCCTGCTTCTAACTCTGGGCTGCTGAAATTATAGGCATGAACACTATTCGCATCTTTTTTTTTTTTAAAGACATTTAGATATAGATATAGACATAGATATAGATATGATGAGAATGATGCCTCAGAGCTCAAGCTCCACAAAGCTGAGGATGGATTGGCCACAAAGCTGAGAACTCAGGAGGCGGGCAGTTACGGCTCCACTCACAGGGAACCACTGAAGAAAACTCAACCAGACCCAGGTTGCTCCAGGAGTCCTAGGGTATTCCTGCAGAGAGTCAGCTGGTATAAAGGAGGACACTGGCAGGCTCACTTCAGTAGGTGAAGGCCTAGGATTACAGTAGCCCCGCCACCCAACCCCCAGCCCCCAGGCTCTAGAATGATATCACCCAGTCATATATGAATTGATCCATTTCAGAGGAAAATCTGGTAATTCACTTACCGACTTCTCAAAAAAAATGTGGGCAGGAGGGCCCAGCTATAGCCATAAAAGATGAACAAAATATACTCAGAGAAATACATCACAAGTGCCGGCACATCACTATGACAGACAACAGGTCGGTCATGAGCATCTATCTCTGTAACTCTGGCACAGGAGTCAGCCAGCAGACAAGAGCTGTGCGGACCTTAACCACCAAGAATAGTGGTTAAGCATTTGAATGAATGAATGAATGAATGAATGAATGAGTAAATGAGTAAATAAATAGTGCTGGCATAAGCCTTCCTGCTTTCATCGAAGCTAAATCCCAAGATCGAAGTCTCCTACTAGTTTTTGTTAGCTCGGTTCTCTTTCCAACCCCTCCCTGTTGCTGTACTCTACAAGAGAAAGCATTCCCACGAGGTCTTGGGGGGGGTGTCAGTCTCCACCTGTATGTCTTTGGTAGCAAAGGAGCTGGGAAGTCTGTCTCCCTTTATCCAAACTACCAAAATGGCAGCAAATCCTTCGTTTCAGTCAGTTCTCCACTTTGTCAGCATTCGAGGATCAGGGAAGAAACATGACTGGAACTGTCCAATCCAAAGGCACTACTGACTTTTCAACCCTGCTCTCTGAAGGCAGGTCCAGTAAGCCTTCAAGGCTTAACATCTCCACCGATGGAGCAAAGGATAGAATCTGGCTTCCCTGGAGGTGACAAGGGTGTCGAATGTATCCCTACAGCACTGTAGGAAAACTAAGGCATAGAGAAAGAAAGTGACCTCATGATGTAATAGTCCAGGATGAAGCTACCACTGCCGATCCACAGGGATCATTGAGGCTACTCAAGGCCCATGGTGCATAGAGAAGTAAACCATGTCATCTTTATCTTGGTCCCCTGAGAAAGTATGCCAACCCTACAGAAAAAGTCTTCTCATTAAAAAATATTTAAAGGCATAAGCAGCACTCTGGCTAGTTACACCCAGAAAAGACTGGCTTGGGAGTAAAGTCAAGAGTGGGAATCCTGGGAGAGGCCAATGTGCCATCTGCAGCGACGTAGGCCAAATGCCGCCAATGGGGAGAGCAAACAGGATGCATCCATGAGCTACGCACATCCCTTAGGCTATGTTTCTGTTTATTAGCTCAGTTAATCCTCACAGCAAACCCTGAAGCAGGAGATAGCCCCATTTTACAGATGTGGAAACTAAATGACAGAGAGGTCATGCTACATCCAGGTCACACGGCCAATAAAAGTTCAGAGCCAAGATTCTAATCTTGGCAGTCCAGCTCTCGGATCTACTCTTTTAAATAATATGATAGTACCTGTCTACCTGCTTCAGAAAGTTTTCCCATTCTAAAGCTTTCCTCGTGGTAGGAAGGTATCCTCTTGACAGGAAGGTCTCCTCAGGCTGTATCCTATTTTTGTTATGCAATTGTTTGCAAAGAATCCTCAACTCCCTTCTTTCTCAAAGGCTTGAAGATGACCAACAATGAGACAGACATAAGACAAACTAAAGAGTCTTATCACAGCAAGGGGGTAAAATAAATCCGAAAACACGATCCACAGAAGCACTGTGTCTCTTCCCCACATCGACCTCCGAGTGTCCTTAGCTGCCTCAGTAAAACAGGCACCATGATCTAATTCCAAAGTGTGTCTCCCACAAGGAGAAAAGCTTACTAGGTATCCAAAGAGAAGCAAACATGACACACTACTAAATTACTATACAAGAGAAGACTACGATCCATTTTTCAGTATGATGTTAAAAAAAAAAATCAAGTCTGTAACATTCAAAGCATTTGAAGATGCTGCAGTTCTGTAAGCACTGAGGTAAAGCCATCTCCCACAACCAGCTAAGATAATGCCATCTCCTACAACCATTGTCTCCCCTTGAGCCTTTGTTTTCTCAATACAAAGTCACAAAATGGAGAGAATAATAAAATCTGTCCTCTTATCCCTTCAGGGCATCAAGATGACTTCAGAGAAGCCTGAGACATTTACATAGTGTTTACCAAGAAAAGGTCATGAACTGGTATTCTTGGGTCATGTGACATGGAGCTTTAGGACACACTAGAGCTCCCTGTACCTGCTGCAATGTCCCTCCCAGTTTTGGGGACTGGCTCGGATGTGCAGAACTCTTGTATAACCCTTGCACTGCCAGCCCCAACCACGTCCAGACAACTGACCTACTCAGCTCAACTCTCCCTTTTTTATTCAGCTTTTGTAGAAACTTCTAGAAGCCCAAGTCACCTGACCCCAGCCTGCTACTTCAAAGCAGGTCTGCCTGTGGCCTCATCAGGAAACTGCATGGAAACACAAGCAGGAATACAGACAGAATTGTATGTCCTGGGCCAGTTCAAAAACTTTCATTATGCGGTTTAGATTGTTCTAGACCACAACCAAACAGTAAGACCAAAAAGCCTCTTCAGGCAAGGAAAGCAATATAATCCCACCCCTTGTCTGATCAGAAATGAGAACTCAAAGGCACAGGTACCAGAGCCTGGAACACTAGAGTCCTACCTGTCCTGTGATAATCCCTGCAAAAACCACACTGGTACTCATGGCTCTGGACACTATCCACTCCCTTTAAACATTAGCTAAGACCTGTGGATGGAGAACCACCCAGGGCCCTGGTAGAATGTCAGTCATATGCCTTTGCTTCACTTGTCTACTAGTTAGGAACCAACTAGAGGCTTTGGGGGAAGAGAGAATCTCCCAGCAAGCTGAGAGACTGGCCACAGTTCACACTCAGTACACCCAGAGTGGCACACAGCCTGAACACAGTCCCTCAAGTGTCCCTCTGAGCACAATGGTCCTCTAGACAGGATGCTTTCTGTGCTGCTTGCTGACTGAAGGGAGTTGGAAACCCTACCACTGGCCCTCCTGTGTCATTATTCAACAACAAACAGAAACTATATTTAGAACTGTTTCCATGAAGGCGCCACGGGCAAAGGCCACTCAACCTCGGAGACGCAGAAAGGTGAAATGAGGTTATCCACCTCGCTCCCAGCCATCTATTCAACACAGAGTCTCATTTTATAAATGGACCTTAAAATTCACAGGAGGAAAGACAGTTTTCCCAGGAGCCTCTGCGTCCACTCTGCACAATTACGTAACTCAGAAAATGACGGTTGTGATTTGATTATGCCTTCAACAGCCTGGTGCCAAGGAGACCAGCTCACCGTGCTCATCAACCACTGGCAGGGAACAAAACCACAGAAGGGCAGAACAACTCTAGATAAACCCTTTTGCACTAACCCACGTCAATAAGTCTTAAGCAAACCTCTTGATACCCTCAGTAGCCCAGATTTGCCATACCCCACCCTAAAGCAAACTCCACGGTGGGTTTTTGGCCCACCCAGTTGGGTAGGAAAGTACACAGCTCCGAGCTTAGGCTGACTGAGTAGTTTGTCCTTAATGGAAGTTTATACTTGCCTCACACACAAGGGGTACTGTTGGAAGGAATCAAATAATTTACTGTTGGACATTCTGGTTTCAAGGACAGCACATGCCCTTGGGAATGCAAAATGTTACCATTTGCCTTCTTAAAAATTATTCGCTTTCCTTTTAGAAGCAAGTCAATGGAAATAGGGGGCTTTTTCAAAATGCAGTTGGAGGTGCTGAAACCTCCTGTAAACAAACCTCCTTCTGTAGAATATAGAGCTGTTTTGTGGAGGGAAACTCAAGAAAAAGGGTTTCTTAAGAAGTGTGTCCCAGTGTCCTGCAGGTGCCCCATGCGAGGCCTCCCCTCTGCCCACAGATCTCTACCTACGCTCTATGCTTTGTGCTCTCACACAAGTTTTAACTAAAGTACATTTATTTATCATCTCAACCGTTCTTTGTCCTCCTCGCTGGACTTAATGTAGACAAAACATGGCTAATTGTGTCTATTTCACTGGTAAGAGTAGAGGCTGCTTTCATAATCTTGTCACAAAAACCAAGCCACTTGAGACACCCCAGAGGTCATTCGCCTTACGGTGCTGCGCTGGGGAGACCAGAATTCCAGTGCAGAGAAGAATATGTCATCTTTCTGCACTTAAGACAAGACACTCGTCCTTGACTGTAAGTGTGCAGCCAGGCCTTTCTACACAGGCCCAAGTGGACAGGCTCCTTGCCTCTCTGGCTGTGAACTGACTCTCACAGGCCCAGGTCAAATGCTGCTCTCTCGATTCTGGGAATTCACAATGCAAAGGCACAGGGAGGGGAGTGGGCTCACTTTCAGGTATTTCTGTTTTCTCAGCAAGGTTCATACTCTAAAAGCAAAATATGCTGGATTCAAAAGGAATATAATGACTTTTTTCATGACAAAAACCTTCCAAGCCGCATTACTGGTTTCTTTCTACCCGTCTACTTACCCACGTTGTCCACCTCACCCATAGTTTCTGCGTTCTCTTGTTTTGTTTTGTGTGTCCAGGACAGAGTTCAACACTGGGTGTCCTTCCTCTATGACTCATTTTAAAAAGACAGGGTCTCTCACTGAACCTGGAAGTTCACCAGCTCAGCAAGACTGCTCAGCAAAGCCCAGGTATCTTTCTATTGGTCTCGCTGCACTGCTGGGGTTACCATGACGCACCGTGACGCCAGCTTTTTACATGGATGCTGGATATGCAACTCGGGTTCTCATGTTGGCATGTGCATGCATAGCAAGCACTTACCAACTGTGCCATGTTCTCCCACCCCTAACCCTAGGCTTTCCAATTTAATCATGGACATAATTTTGTATGTATTTCCTTTTTTAAAAAAGAAATGGGTATTATACATTTCTATCAAACCTAAAATGAGACCCCATTACAGAAAGCTAGGTTTTCTGAGTGGTCGGTCTCCAGAACCACTCCACCCAGCTGGTGGGAAGGCCTGAGCATCAATCAGCAAGCTCCATGGCTGCAGAACATCAGAAGGATGCAACTCAACTGAGCTAATCCTCTGGGGCTGGGCAGTTGGGTTGTTCAGTTTGCCTGTATAAATAGTGCCACAATGGAGTAGAAGAGTAAGTCCTTTACTGTTTAAATAGAACTTTGTTTGATGACTGCCTGGGATGACTTTCTTCTAGGTGGAATTCCTGGGTCAAGGTTTCTGGTTTGCTCTTAGGAGAGGGACGAGGGATGAGGGGAACGGCTGCTATATTTTGCTGGTATCACAACTAAATTTCAGCTGATTTACTGAGTCAAAGGAGGCATGTATTGACTAGAGAACTCACTGCTGGTGTCAGACACACAAGTTACAAAACGTTAAGGTCAGCTGGCACACTAACCAACCAAGGGTAGTGTTTCTGCAGTGATGAGCTGAAAGCCACACATCAGCCCTGCCCTCACTCTGGATGCCATCCTGGAGCCAGAGAAAAGGCACCATGGAGGACGACTGGTCTGGGTTCCTCCGACAGACAATGGCTATGTCACTCCATCTCTCTGGGCCTCACTCAGGCAAGATGACCATGAAAGAGGCCGTTTCTCTGAGGCAAACAAACTGCTTCTCTAAGTGCTGGGCTCTACCGTGCTCTGTAAAACACTAAATGGAGAGCTCATACCCAATCACTCTATCTCCTTACCCAAAGGTCTCTCTGACCAAGTGAGCCAACTCTTGACTGTAAACATGCAGAGTCTCCTATAGTGAGGCAAGGCAGAGGCCTTCCTTGGCTTCCAAGTTTGCCTCCAACAGTGCAGTTGAGTGTACACTCCCTGCCCAGACGGTCTGGCTGGCAGTTAGCACTCGGGCTTCCTAAATTCAAGCTACATCCCTACCTCCCAGCAATGAGATCTAAGTTAGCTCCTAAAGCAGCAGGTGCCTGGATCCTCCCATCACTGGTCCCGATACCTCAGGGACCAATGAGTGTCTTCCTGAAGGACCATCAAACAAATGACAAATGAAAGTGTGTCAAGTGTTAAGAACAGAGCCCGGTAGTCAATGCATGCCTAATAACACTAATAAGCACTGGGTACACTTATCCATTCATCCAACACACTCTTAGGGGTATTTGTTCTTACATTACCAGTTGCTCCTGAAGACACTAAGGAAAACAGAAATCATTGCTCAAGACATGGTCCACGCCCCTTACTACAAGTAAGAAGATGCCAATTTGAACAGGCCGTCTAAGATTCTTTACCCTAGGCTTGCATTTGGAGCTTTCTGATCTCAGACAAGCAACAGGATGTGTGCATCATATTATACAGCACCCACCTCCCTGCCCTGTCTGTTTCCATTCAAAGACATTGGAAGTTTTTTAGCAAAATCCATGTACCATCATATTCACCAGTATGAAGACGCCATGCAGTCTGAGAACAGGCAGGTCAGATTCTGTAGCCCAACAAGTTATAGAAAAGCAGTGGACATGACACACTAGACCTGTAGCCACATAGTAACACAGAGGCAGGGGCCATAAAAGAGGGAGTAGACAAGTAACTAAGGTAACAATAAGGACAGGTTCAGAAGGAGAAACAAGAGCCTCATAGAGGTAGGTGACTCTTTCTGGCAGAGGCAGCAGCAGATGTAAAGGGACTGCAGAGAAACCTACAGAGAATGTTCTAGAAAGCCATCAACCATGATGGACACCCAAGAGGGCATGAAGGAACAATAAGAAGGCTGACAAATGAGGCTAGGGTCAGAGTCTAGTGACAGAGAACATACCACAGAACTTAGAACTGTGCCCCAATCAGTACTTTATAAAGAATATGATTATATTCCTTTCAGATAAGCCTTCCAGACAGCCATGGTACACAGGCAGGAAGAGCAGAAGTTTCCCGACAGGAGACTTGTCACTGGTCAAGTCAAACATGAAGACACCATCAACTTGGGCAGCAAAAGGATACAACTGAGGGACAAGGCCTCAGGGCTAGGGAGGTGAGGTATGGCACAGAGGAGCCCTCATTAAAGTATATACAAGGGAGAGTGGCCAGGTCCAGGAAGACAGCCTTAGGAAGTGCAAGGCTCATGAGGGGCCCTTTCAACATCCTTTTTCTGACAGCTCAGGCACTCGAACCCAGGACCTTCTGCATACCAAGCTACACTCCCAGCCCCTTTTGACTTTCATTTGGAGGCAGGATTTCCCTAACTTGTCCAATCTGCCTTTGAACCTGTGAAGCTTCTGCCTCACAGAAACATCTGCCTCACAGATAAGGTGGGATTACAGGCACGAGTTACCAGGACAGGCCAAACAACACTATGTTCCCGCACGCCCATCTCAGAACTGCTCTTCGTGGGTTGTGGCTGTTCTAGAACATTCATTCTCTGCAGGTTCCTCTCCCCTACCACTGCATTTACCAGTGCCTGTACCATAAATAGTCACCTACTCTGACGTACCATATGACAAAGTGGCTGTTGTAACCACTCTACAACCTAGGCAGTGCTTCCTGTTGTCTTCCCAACCGTCCCCTTTGTCTCTTCCATGTCACACACGAGTTGATAAAATGCACCAGTTAAAGTGCCTAGGGTCCAGGTCTGTCCCAGCCCTGTGACTCAATGAAGCAAGTGAGGACCATTATCAAAAGATCCGAGAAGAGGGGACAGCACCAGCCACACGCTGTTCTGAGCCACAGAGCCAAGAGAGGTGACAGAGAGACTGGAAGGAAGTCCCAGAAGGAATACAGCTGAGCTTCACAGTTAGCTCCAAAGCAGAATACACAACCACCCACTTGTGACACACTCACTATTCCCCACCCAGGCCAAGCTGAGAACACCAGCCTGAAGACAAGCTTCAGGTGGTAAGAAAGAGTGTGGTGCCCATGTGCCATTCGGCCATGTGCCCCCGCCATCTTCCTCACTGTTTCCCTACTGGAACAACTAAAGGCTAAGAAAAGCACAGAGAATGAACAGCACAGCTTCGCTGCCAAGGACACGACAGACCAGGCGGAATATGACTCTTAGGATCACTGAGTGAATCAGAGACCCCAGGAGCCACCTCTACTCCCAGGCCTCAGACTCATCCTCTAAAATCTCACTATATATCTCTGGCTGTCCTAGAACTCCATCTGTAGACCAGACTGGCCTCAAACTCACAGGGATCCACCTGCTCTTGCCTCCCGAGTAAAACTTCACGTTTCTTAAGGATAGAGTTCTGCTATACTTCCTAACTCTGAGCAATACCCCCACATAACAGATGCAAAGTAATTGCCTGGTAAACTGAGCCATTACCCAAAGAGAAGGCCATCTCACCGGACAGGAATAATGTCCCTGCCAGAGCAAGAACTAATGAAGGCAATTGATGATCGCAGAAGATAATCCCGAACCTCTTTAAACCTGGGAGCCCCTTCCCATGGGCACAGCCTCACTGTGGCCCACCTACCCCCGGAGACCCTTCTGGATCCTACAACACACGATTTCTCTGCTTCTACTAGAACCTCTTGCTCTAGGGAGAAGTCTTACCTACTGCAGCCATAGGGCTGGCTGGAGCCACCATCCCTCGACACAGCTAGCAGAGTAGCTCATGCCAACAGAGGTGTCACTGTCCCATGGGAAACCAGAACCTACCACTGCCAGAAAATCATGAAAGGAGCACCCCAATGGAGGCTGAAAAGCAGCTGTTGTGGGTGGTCCTGATGCTGCTTGTATTCTGATGTTAATTCAGCTTCCTCAAGAGGGGTTCTCCCCATTTTAACTGGCCAATAAAGACTAGAGCCTGTGATTGGGCAGTGGGAGTAGGGGTGGGGGGTAGGACAGGAGGTCTTTGAGAGTGGGGGCAGGTAGAGAGGCAGAGGAGGATGAGAAGGGAAGGAGAGAAGACAGAGGAGGTAGCCATGACAGAGCAGAACCACTTGGCCAGGAGAAACCGCTCAAGTTGCAAGGAGTCTTATAGCTGGGTAATAAGTTAGTATAGTGTTAGATCTACCCAACCTATGCTTATAGCATTCAGTTATAATAACTGGATTGTATAGTTTTTATATGGGCTTATTGGGATTGGAAATTCCAGCAACAAGCAGCAACTTAGGAAAGCCAAGCTTTAGTGAGCATCAGCCACCAAGTGTCCAGATAAACCCATGGTGTCCCCAGATGCCCACTGGCATGGTCTATCATGTCTCAGACATGGATCTCAGAAGCTCACAGGAGAAGTTAAACTCTCTGACTGAACTCTTCAGAACTTAAAAATAAAAATTATTTCAGATTTACTTGCTGCAAGATTTAGGACCCAGAACTCTGCAGAATCAGCATCTAATACAGAAAACTCAGACCTCCTCATAATCTAAATTTGGGTCAGAGAGGTAGGTGTATCTTGGCCTCAGCTGCTTCTTTGCCTTTTCCTAATGAATGTGTGCAAACTTTCACAAAAGTGATGAGCCTAGTAATCCCACCCTGCAAGCCTCATTCATTCCAGCCACCCTGCCCTCTTGCATGTACACACATACATACACACACACACACACACACACACACACACACACACACACACTGCTTCACAGCAGCTGGACCATTCTAATCAGCTGATTTTTTTCCCCCAAGCAACCAATACAATTCAGTTTGTAAATGGCCTTTGCTCTCAGACACTCTCTAGTCTCTACCTGGAAGCCCTCCCAAGTGTCACCAAACCCAGGGGCTGCAACTGCAGCACCGGAATTCCCAGAAAAAAAAAAAGTAGAGGAGGAAGGAAGCCCAGAAGGTTTTGTTAAGTGCTCCAAAAAGTTGTCTGGTGCTAACAAGGACCTTCTGAGGAGACCTGACCTTCCTCCAGTCCTTGCAGACATCCTCAGCCCTGCAGCCAAGCACAAAACCTAGGCCGCAGTGGAGCTGCCAGCTCAGAGAGGGAAGGGGACTTGCAGCCTGTTGTTTATGTTTGATTAAAGGTTGGTTTATGTTTCCTTGGGGAGTTTTTATTTCTACGCTGTTATTTCACCCCTAAAATTTACAGTGCCTGAATTCTTCCGCCCTGCTTGAATCAACTCAGCCCCTCCTCTCTCCCTGGTCTGAGAATGGCCAGAAATAGTTTCCATTGTCATTGACTTAAATTTCCACTTTGATGATGGGAACAAATATTTTTTCTTACCCTTTCCTGAAACAGGAATAAAGTTTTCCATACAGGTTCTTCTAATTGGACTCTGAGGTTCAAATCTTAAGCAAAAAAAAAAAAAAAAAAAAAAAAAGCAACCAAAATTCAAAAAGGCAAGAAAAGTGTATCTGCCTCCTTTCTAAAAGGGCTGATACTGAACCCCTGTTTCACAGCCACCAGGAGGAGGAGGACTCATTCCCTCAGGGCATCCACAGCTCTTCCTCTATTCTCTTGGGAGTTTAGAAAAGCCCTGCCCACCCTCAAGGAACTTACATTTCAAACATGGTGCAAAAGTATCCTGTCCAACACAGGATCTCTCTGGAGACTTAAAACTAAGAGCACCCACTAACACAATCCATCTCCTTCTCCCTGCATTTTCCTTTCCAGTTCTCTCCTCAGCACAGTGGGGAGGCTCCTCAGGTGAGCAAGCTGCTGAGGGGAGCAGATACAGAAGAGGAGACAGCTTCCCTCCTTCCTCTGCAGGGAACTCTGTGGGCTCATCCAGGGGAAAGGTCAGCATGAGTTCTGGTGTAATGGAGCTCTCCAGAGAGGCATGGGTGTTTCCAGAGTTAATATTTACAAGGCCACACTGGAATCCCCAGCAGGAAAATGGGGTGGAGCAGGACCAAAGCACAGAGGGCTAGCTGAGTGCTCCAAAATTTGTCTACTGCCAAGAAGGTCCCTGAGCCCAGGGCCGGGGCTTCTTGTCACTCTTCTCTAATCCAGACCTAAATTGCTAAGCCTCCTTGCTAATCAAAGCTCAGGACAATTCTTAAACAGTTTCTAATCACTATCCCTATCTGTTTGTAGCAGTGACTGGAAGCCTGGGTGGGAGGGACAGCACCAACCCTAGTGGCCTTGGAAACTATAAGAGGAGACCTCTGGTTGCGTTTCCTGGCCTTCGACCAGGCCACATGCAGAGGGGACAGAGCATTCAGAATGTCCATGGATGCTCTTATACCCTCTTCACCTTGGTCCAGGCAAAGGTGCAGCAGCGGGGTGGACGAGCCCAAGGCAGGAAGGAATAAGGATGACAAGGGGATCACTTAAAAGGGTGATAAGATACGTATTACCATCTCTAGAGAATAGCTAGCAACAGCAGCAAAGACCCCTGTGCCAAGTTTCTCTTCCTCCCAACAGGCAAGGCTCATGATTTGGCTGCAAGGACAGAAAGATCTGCCTGGAGTTTCCTCCTCTCTGCATCAGAACACCGAGACTAGAGGCAACCCTCGATCAGCTTGCCTATTCCGAGACAAAGGAAGTGGAGGAGCACCGGATGCAAAATTCTGGAAGAATCATTCTTTGCCTTTGGGCATCACTTAGCTCTTTGATGAGTCTCTAAAGGTAGGAACCTCTGACCCTCCCCAACCATCTTAAAATATTGCCTCCCAGCACTGTGCAAACTGGCAGAGAACATCTGACAGTACCTCCCCTCAGGGCTTCTCCCTGGAGGATTCCCTGAACAGCTCTGCATGCCTAGCCATCCTCTGTAGCCTTCTGCAAATTGGCTTGCACCTGAAAGAAGCCAGGTGTCACCTCTGCTCTGATTTAAGTCCCCATGTAAATGTCTAAATAAAAATCTCTCTCTCACCAACAGAGGCAAACCCAGCTAGCCCAATCCAGCAACAGACCCAGCCACCATCCCCATCCAAGATGCCTTTCTAACCCTCTCAGAGAGACACTCCAGGCAAGTATTGAACAAGAAGGCAGACTGCAAGTGTTCACAATCACCCTCAAGCTTCTGAGAGTAATTGTGTTGCTTTCGATCGGAATACAGTTCAGCAGCAAGTGTCCTGAAAACTCCCAGGCAGCAGCTTGGTGACCACTCAAAGCAAGGAGCCATTGTTGTTTCAAAGATGCTGAGAGTGAGATGAAGCAGGGAAAGGAGGACTGGCAAGGAGCAGGACTCCTAGCATCAACTCACTTGACCCCGACACCAAGCAACAATCCAGAGATCCCCAAGCTGCAACCTGTCCCGTCCATCCAACTTCAAAAGGAAACACAGGGAAGAGCCAAGCAGAGAGCCCAGGACAGATGGGACCTGCTCTGTAACTGCCAGCAGTGTAGCTAAACAGGTGAACTGAGGTGGCATTCCCATCAGACACCAGAGTTGAAAAAAAAGCTACCCAACAGGCTTCGATTTTGTTTAGGATTGCACTGAGCAAATGTGTTCAAAGCAATCTATACACTGTATCCGGATATTCTCCTCAACCCCTCCCCCCACAAGTTGGGAGGAGCTAAGGTGGGAGGATTAAGGAGAGGAAGAGGAGGAGTAAGGAGAGGAAGAGAAGGAAGAGGAGGAGCTAGGAGACAGAGAGGGGGGTGTGGGGGGGAGAAGATGGAAGCAGATGTGCACCTGTCTCTAGCAGTCAAAGGTAGTTGGTATATCTAGGTTGGGTATTGGGTTACACCTCTGATTGTGTGGGCATCTTGTTATTGAGCATTATCAAACTTATAAAGCCTTTGGTTAATCATTAAGCATTAGAGTCTCATTCATACGGGGTACCGTGTGGTTGGCGGGATGGTCTGGGCACAAGCCAACCTTGTAGAGACAGCGTAGAAGATTGGCAGAACCATCTCCCACGCTGGCCTCTTGTGGGAGTCAGGGCTGGTGTCTCTGGCCGCCTGAGTTGGCGGCTTGAGCGGATGGGCTGAGCTGAGCAGCAGCAAACAGCAGCATTACGCCGCCATTGCTGCTCGTCGACACAGGCCTAGGCTAGTAGGGAAAATGGCGGCTGATTAAGAAAAGCCAGATTGGGAGCCGCGGTTATTAATTAATTACTTCAACAGTATACTATTGCACCATCCAGTAGAAAGCAAGCACTCCATCAAGTCTCTACCCCATCTGATTGAACCTAAGGCCTGCAAGTTTCACCACTGTGATCCAATGCTGCTCATACAAGTATAACAGAATGCGTATCTTGGATTTAGGAAATTTAGCATTTCCAGTAGGAGCTGGGGTGTTCATGTTACTGTCCCAACACTACTACCAAACTACTTGTGTGATCTTGCAAAAGTCAGTCTGCTTCTTAAGAGTCTCAGCTTCCCTGGTGTGAAGTAAAGAGACAGATATGGCAAATGCTAAAAGGGGGGGGGGGGGGGGGGGGGGTGGGGAGAGCGCGGATACCAATGATGATGGCACAGGCATTATCCCCTCCCCACTATTTCTGAACACCTCCATTGTCACCATATCAACCCTCAGCCCACCCAGGGACAGTAGGCCCTGACCATTAGCAACCAGAGCATCTACAAGCTCAGAAGGTGGTGAATCCTCGGCTACAATTTCTTTCTGAAAGGACAGCGCTCCCACACCAAGGTGTGGTCAGACCTGTGGCCGCCATCCCACCAAGCAGAGAGGACAATCTCTCTGCTTCCTTCACGCAACCCGCATTAGGAAATTTATATCTAACAAATCGGGCGCTGCATCCTGCGGAGCCCAGATGTCCCTGTAGTGCAGCATGCAGGCAGACCGCCACACAAGAGGAAAGCCTACCGTGTGGAGACGCTATCTACTCAAGGATCCGGCTTTCAAGGTGGACTGTGAGGGTTCACGTCTACCTTCTGTTTCTCCCCCAGCACCTTTACAGACCTGTGTCTCAGACAAGAGATTCCCACTTCCTCGCCCTTCAAGGTCTTCTATACAACAATAGAGTCCCAAACTCAACCTCAGTATAATCCACAATGTCTCTAACCAGGTCCCCATGGTAAATAGATACCAATCAATGGGGTAGCCTGGGAAGTGGAGAAGGAGCTGAAGTTCAGAAGGCTTCCACAGGAAGACCCAAACCAAACCCTGGAAAAGTCTGGAATGTGTGGAAAGATCTGGTAAAGGCGGTCCAGAGAAGCTAGCCAACCAGCTGCAGTGAAAACCCTCACTATACCCCAACCTAACTTCAACCGTCATCATGGACTTCTGCTGCCTACCTTTCCTTATCCCATCTTAAAGCCCTTCCTTCAAGCAGCTTTCCTGAGACACACAGTTAAAAGCCAAGGTCTCTCTACCCTGAGCTCCCAAAGACACACCGTCCTAGGCTCTGTTTGCCAGCTGTGGAGCCTCTGAAACAAGTCCTATCTCAGTCTTCTTTATCTACCCTTATTTGCATTTCTGTGCTACTGACTCCATGTGTCAGGCTATAATCCGGGATACAGTGGAACAGGGCAGCTTTTCTTACATGATGCTAATGATGATAATTGCGAATATTGAGGCTCTTCTGGCACTAAGTCATCTTTGTGCGTGTATTGTGCCTTGCCGATGAGACTATAATTTTCCAAAGGACAAAGGTTACGCCTCTTCTTCTGAAATGGCTACAACAGGATTCTCCACACACGATCATCTCTGTGGGTGCCATGGACTGAAGACAAGGCAACAACGCGTGTGTACGTATGCAACAACACTCACGGCCAAGGGATCAGCAGTGCTCCAGGAGGGAGGACACTTCCAAACCACGGGAGTGACAAACAAGGTGAAATTGCTTGTTCCCCCACCTCAAGCTACACAGTCTATGTGAAGTCTAGGGAACAGATCCTACTGAGAGGGGCTCTCAAAGTACAGCCCACCTTCACGGGTGGCTTCTGGGCACCCCTCTGAGAGTCAGAAACAGTCTGATTCTATCATCTTAGATCCACCTCCCCACCCCCTTTCTTTTTTGCTGACTCAAAGCCTTTTGAGAAGGTCGGCAGGATATAAAATATTAAATTATGAGTCCTGGTGTCATATCACCAACCCATGGTCTATAATCTGTGACACTGGAGAAGAGGAACAAAGGGCAGGGTTTGTGATGAATCCGTAAAACTGGACCCCAGGCCATCACCTGGCATCTCTAGTCGTCTCTCAAGTACCCATTCAATCAGACTATCCCACACTACCCTTTCCACACAGCCAGAGCTGCGACAGGCGGGGCAGGACAAGGACACCTGGGAAAAGCAAGTCATTTCCCAAATTCCAAAACAGATGGCTCTAGGTCTCAGCTTCTTGAGCTTGTAAAGTGAGAGCCTGGCTGAGACACTTCCTAAGGGGTCAGCGAAACTTCATATTTATTACACTGCATTATCCACTGCCTTGTCCCCCAAATAGCTATCCCTTTTGTGCTAAAAGGACAGCCCAGGATTGACAAGGCAGCAGGACACTGGGCTGTATTTCACAAAGTATACAACAAGCCCACCCTGCAGTCACATGATGCCTTTTCTCTGTACACTCAGTGGGACCTCAGATCTCCCACACTAATGACGATGATGACAAGCGGTGATTTCGAAGGCCTCTCTTGTTTACCGTCTAACGGCCTCTTGGCGCCCCATGTGAGTCAAGTCGAGATTCCCGCATCCCGGTGTACACCCTCCACCACAGCAAAGACCTAATTTAGACAGAGGCAAATTAGCTCTGTGGGGTGAAATGCATTAACCAAGTCTCCCAAACAGCACAAATCTAATTAACTGAAAATCAAAATTGCAAAGCTACCGAAAAAGATTTCCATGGGAGAGGTCTCCTAAGGATTGAAGGAAAGTTGTGGGCCATGTGACCTGCTTAATCCGAGTCTCATCGCTAAACTGGGATAAGCGCTGTTTGGGTGATAGGGTTTGTTTGCCTTCTGTTTGTTTGCTCTAGATCACCTGTCTCACCAGCGGGCTTTGGAGGGCTTATCTGGTACACGCAACGGCCATGAAAAGCATCCTTCCCTAGGAGTGGGCCTAGCTTTCCAGAAGCTATGGGACTATGGGAAATAAGTACAAAGCTTCCAGAAAACGTGACAAGGAATGTCTCTCCTGCCCTTGTACGTGTTCCCTACCCCCAAATTAACTTCCACCAGGAACTCCATCACCCGACAGATGTCACTAGCACCGCCACCAATGTCTTCTACCTAGGGCCCTGTAAATGACAGAGACACAGTGAAGCCAGAGGCTCCCTATGATGATCAGACAAACCTCTGGCTTTGTCCTTCCCAACCCTGACCCTTCCAAACAGAATACCAGGTAACACCTGGCAGCTGTTTTGGGCTCTAGCTCTTGGGGGGGTGGGGGTAAAGGGAGGGGAGAGTGTTTCTATGCCTTCCATCCCACCCAAACCCATATACATGTTTTAAACACTTCTCCTCCCTATCAGCTCATCTCAATACTGGCTCTAATGGAGAATCATACAGAGAGCCTGCAAACCTACCCAAAGCTAACTCCACAGCCAGACCAAGGACACTAGAACCCCAGAGGCTTGACCGTGTCTCCCCAGCCAATGCTGTCTGAAGCCAGGGCAAAGACTCAGAGCTCCAGATCAGCACTTCCTAAGCGGCAGTAGGTCCCTGATTCACTTGGGAGATGTTGTTAAAATGCAGGTGCCTCACTGAGCAGATCTAGGCTGGGGCCTAGGATTCTATATCTATCGCAGCCAGGCTCCAGCTTAACATCCTAGGTCAGTCCATACTCTCTGCCGTCAGGCTCCAGACTACAGTCCCCAGACTCCTCAGCTTGATGCTCAAGACGGTGATCTATTTTCTTTCTACTTTCCCTTTTCCATCTCTTGCCAGTACCCAACTGACATGCCACACAATACACACAGCCTTCCAAGTGCACACAGCTCTTTCTTTACTCTATGGCTGTTCCCTTGAAGGAGAAAAATTTCATTCACCATCCTCTCTGCCCCAGTCCCCTATCTATTGTGGGTACAACTGTGTCCCCTGCAAAAATATTTATGGTGAATTCTTAACCCCCAGGACCTCTAAATGGGATAATATATAAAGACAAGATCTTTATGAGGTACTTAGGTCAAAATGGAGTCAGGGGAGTTGAGCTTCATCTGACATCACTAGTTGGGGGGTGGGGAATAAACATCTATACATGTTTGCACACGCACAGCCTAGACACAGGGAGAAAATGACCATTGTAAACAAAGGAAGAAGGCCCAGAACTGAACTTTCTTCTTGATTTTTGAAGAACCAACATCCTGAAACCTTAACCTTGGACTTTTCCAGCTCCCCAACTATACAGGCAAAATATTTCTGATGCTGAAGTCACCCAGGCTGTGGCACCATTTAACTTCAATCCTAAGAAACCAAGACCCTACATTTCAGACTTTAATCGCCTGCCCTGGGAAGCTGTCCTGACCTGCCCACACAGGCCAGTCTCCTTGGTCATTCTTTGGACCGCCCACATTACCTGACCTTCTGCCATTTATAATAGTCTACCTACCACAATGTTTGGGATACACAAGATGTTCGTCAGCTTGCCCTGGGGACAGGAAGTAAAAGTAATCTGACTTCTCCTGCCATCAGGAACTTCCCAGAGAGGTCTCTACATCTGCTCACGCCTGTCTCTGCCAGGGCCTGCTCTTCTTGTTTCCCTCCAGGCTACCAAGAAAGATCACTGATTTAAGCTGGGTTTTGGTGTGTGTGTGTGTGTGTGTGTGTGTGTGTGTGTGTATGTGTGTGTGTGTTTTAATCCAGCACACCGAAATGTAAACTGCCAGGTGTTAAAAACGCTGCCCCCAATCATGGGGGCAGCTGGTTTCCCCACAGACTAGCATTTATCATATTTGCAGTAAATACACAAAAGGTCTTCCATTCAAAACCAGAAAGAGAGCATGATTCTTTTGTCCAAAGGCACTGGTAACTAAATGCCGGGCAGAGCTTGATGTTGGTTTGGATTGCTGCTTTCCCAACCTGGGTGTGGACCTTCACATGCGTGGACATGTGCTATGCTCGACCAGGAGACCAAGGTAACTGTCAGACGGATATATCTGATGCAGCGTGCAG
Source organism: Rhabdomys pumilio (assembly GCA_030674055.1). Taxonomy (NCBI): domain Eukaryota; kingdom Metazoa; phylum Chordata; class Mammalia; order Rodentia; family Muridae; genus Rhabdomys; species Rhabdomys pumilio. The sequence goes on along the minus strand of JANHMN010000002.1, from coordinate 32,093,620 downwards.
CCAAGCTTCACTGCCGCCCCGAGGTGGGATGGCAACATCCAGTGAAAACGTAAAAAGAAGCATCCAGCTCTGCGAAGGGAGACCTTGGCCCTCCTTGGAACGAAGATGGTGTGCTAGAGCCTGTGTTTAGTGAAGGGAGCACTGTAGCAGGTCCATTCATGCCCACAACTATAAAATCCAGAAATCCTTCATGTTCAAAGAGTGGGAGCTCAAGTTAAAAGTTAGGGTGTCCTCCATGCCAGTAAAGAACAGCCCAGGCACCTTCCTGCAATTTCTTTTTCACATAGAGTCGGAAGATATTAAAGGGCCACTTTCTCTGCAGAGTCGGTTTCCATCTGTTTACAGACTGTATGGTCTGCTCTCCTGAAGGGTCCCAGGCCTTGAAACTCCTGCATGGCATTTCATCTACCATAAGGCACATCCCGAGGGCTGGGAGGCAGGGGCTTACATCAAACAGGGTGGTTGGTACCCACTCCACCCCCTCAGGTGTTACCACGCCAGGTTTCCTCCCCTGGAGACTTTGATGGTGATCTTTGAAAAGGGTTGGGGCGGCTGGACCTGCTCTGTAACCCTATGCAGGTTTAGGACTTCAGTCACTGTTAGACCAACGGAGTTGCCTACAGGTACCAAGACACTGTAACTACAGTTCTTCCAGAAGCCCTTTTTCCTGAGAGACAGCAGAGCAGTCCTCCACCAACTTGTGCCCGAACTACCTGAAAGATTTCAACAGGAGGCTTTCCCTCTCTCCTCCCCAAGCTTCTCAGCTTCCTGGGGTCAAAGCATTAACTCTTAGCACTTGGGGTTCCTCCCATAGGCATCCCCTTCTGGAACAGCAAGGAGTTGGTTCCTCATGCATGCAGAGTCACTGTGAGTCCTTTATACCAAATGTCCATTGTAAAACAAGACTTCACAATCCAGAGAGATAGTCCCTGACGACGACATGTGTCTTTCCCCAGGCTGTTCAAGAAAGACCCAGAACCCCTTCATTATCTCCTTTGAGGTCAAAGATCTGACACCCATCACTGACCTCCACAGGCAAAATCTTCCTACACTCTGTGGAACCAAAACCCTCTGGAAACAAGCCTGCATGCAGGTGGACCAGGCTCCAAAGTCCTGTTTCTACAAACAATAGTAACAAGAGACACAGTGTACGTAAGTGTCTGGTTGTCCCGGGTAGTACAGGAATTTGATATTTCTGTGTCGCAGAGAAACTCACTAAATCCTTACAATAATAGTCCGGAGCAGTTATTACCATCCCAGTCAAAATATTTCATTATTCCTTTTATGCTAATAAGAAAACTATGCGTGAGAGAGAGCAACAACATGCCCATAATCTCCATCCTGGAAGAGGTAGAAGGGTTTGAACTCAGGTCTGCCTGGCTTCAGGCACTCTCTAAAGTGCCACGGCAACAGAACCTTTTGATCTCTGTCCAGCCAAACATGGAGAGGCAAGAGCACACACTAATGTCCCCACTGTACAGATAGATATTCTCAGGCCAAGGGAAGAACTAAGTGCCCCTCTCCCTTCTCTTGGGAAGAAAAGACAAGTTCCTTCCTGTGCTTCATATACAAGAGGACATGTCCTCAGAGACTTCGTTTCCATGAGCTCTGAGTTCTCCTGCCTGTTGCCATCAGGTGTTTTGTTCTAGCACATTCTGAAGATCGGCCATGGTCATCTACTCCAGAAGCAACGGAAGACGTAACATATGGATTCCTACCTGGGAATACAGAAGCAGGATGCAGCTCCAGGCAAGCCAGGGACCAGGAAGGAAGGAAACATCCCCAGAAAAGATGTGGCTCATCCTCTCCCACCCGGGAGTTCTAGGTTCCCCAGGTCTGAATTGACACAAATACCCATTCACTCACCAAAGCTGAATCTTTCCTGCTCGCTATTCTCAATCACCACTGGTAGCCAGGCAGGAAGCTGAGGCTCACTGCACAGCACCAGACTCTTGTCTGTGTCTAATGGTAGACCCAGGCCACTTCCGATTCCCACAGCTCTTCAGTGGCGTCTCGAGAGTCCTCCTACCACTGAGCCACAGCTTCTTGATCCTTCCTTCTCGTTGGCATCAACAGACATAAAGAGTCCCAGCCAGGGACTGTCCCCCAACTGCTCTTGGAACTGCCACCTGACAATCTAGACTTGCCCTCAAGGACAATCAAGTCACAAAGACCAAGTCACAAGCTCATTTCTGCAGACGTTTTCTAATGAGCACAGCGCATACCTTTGCACCAACCTTGGCCACAGACGCAATGGGTATACTGTACAAACAGCCCATCGCACACTCACACTGTAACAGACACTCTTTCCGGCAATACGGTTGTACAGCGAAAGGCCAACAGAGGTGTAAGCCGTGCATTCTCTAAGCCCACTCTGGAAGCGACTGGTGACAGGAGGGAACTGGAGCTATGAGAAAGCCCAAAGCAATTGCAGGATAAAACGAGCACTAGGGAGTACCGTCCAAGGAACAAGAGAAGCCCGATCTGAACACAGCCTCCAGCTCACAGGTAACACAGGGGCACTGCAAAGTTCCTCAGCTCCCAACTTGAAGCTTAATCCCCTGTGATGATTTGGCCCAGGAGAACAGAGGAACTACAGAATTGCAAATGTTCAGCGTCTCAGCGGGACATTCTGACTTATTGAAGAATATTAACACTTCTTTTCAAAGGCTTTCTCTGCCCATAGAAAACCTGGCTGGCATTCCTAAGAAGACTAGTAAGTCTTCCCTGCATGATCTAATAGCTAAGGAGGTAGCCTCATGACAAGGAGAATCATTACCTGGAAGGTCTGTCTGGCAGCAGCTGGACAACCTCGGGCATGTACCTCAGCCTTAGGTTCCAGGTTTGTCTATGGGGCCAGAGAGCAAATAAAAATAGCCCAACTTGACCCCAGGTCCTGGTACTATTGAAGTTCTCCCTTCATGGAATCTTCAGTGGAAGTGAGGAAAACCTACCATCAAGAAAGTGGTTAGTCTCAAGGACAATATGGAACTGAGAGGAGCTGTGCCTTCCTGTGAAGCCAGCCTCAGAGAAGTCCCTCAGGGCTGCAGGGTGTAATGTTGGGACCTGAGGTAGAATGAGAGACGAGGGGGCCTGCAAAATAGCTCAGTGAACTGCTTACCATGTAAGCATGGACCTAAATTCAATTCCTAGAAAACATGTCAAAAAGGCAACAGCAAGAGTCTGGTCTGTCTATCCCAACACCCTAGAGGCAGAGACAGATCTCTGTGCGTTCTAGGCCAGCCTAGTCTGCAGAGTAAGTTCCAGGCCAGCTAGGCAAGCATGGTGATATTGCAATACATTTGCAGTTTTGGGGACTGCCAGGGCTCCCTAGGCAGCTGACCTAGCCACACCAGCAAATATTCGTCCAAGTACCAAGAAACCTGGGGGCTCACTAAAGTACAACCCAAAGTGCCCCATTAAGACCATCTTAGAGGGGACTGAAAAGATGGCTCAGAAGTTAAGAGCACTGACTGCTCTTCCAAAGGTCTGAGTTCAATTCCCAGCAACCACATGGTGGCTCACAACAATTTGTAATGGGATCCGATGCCTTCTTCTGGTGTATCTGAAGACAGCTACAGTGTACTCACATATATAAAATCAATAAATTAAAAAAAAAAGAAATCTCATTTTGAAAAAAGACCATCTTAGAAAAAAGGTCAATAGAGCTGAAAGTTAAATCATCAATACAAGTGACTTTTGGAGATTTCTATAACCCTGACAAAGACAAGTTGTCTCTTTATATGCATAGATCCAAAAAGAAAATCTTATTTTTGAAAAAAAAATAAATAAATAAAGATCATATTCACCTCATCAGACAAAGCTGCAATCTGTAGATGACAGAAGTTGGCAGTCCCCAGTCATCACCATGTACCCAATGACACCTACAGTTGGCTGAAAGAGAGACTACCTTCTTCTAGTGTCTATGAACAGCCCTACCCTAGGAGTGCAAGAACCCGTTTTTATATTTCTGTGGTGATCATTAGCATCTCCTCGCAACAAATGCACCATAAGACCTGACTTTTTACAAAAAGAAGGAGGACAGCATGGTCAGGGAAGAAAGGAGCAGGTGGACAGATGAAAAGCTATATGAGCTCACACGGCACTGTAGGCAAAACAGCTACCCACTCCCAGTGAGAGTCGGTGGTAATGTGACCGCCAAGGATTCCAATGGAAGACACCACAGGGGAAGGACAAGGGCTGACACACCAAGGGTCTAAGTCCAACTATTAAGTAAGCATATAGCCATCACGTGCCTAGTGAGTTCTGTGTAAGACAGAGAAATGAGTCAGGGAGTGGTGGCGCACGCCTTTAATCCCAGCACTTGGGAGGCAGAGGCAGGCAGATCTCTATGAGTTCAAGGCCAGTCTAGTCTACCGAGGGAGTCCCAGGGCAGGCAGGAATACACTGAGAAATCCTGTCTTGAATGGAGAGTTCCAGGCTTTAGCTTCTTCATCTTTTACCTGGGGCTACTGGGTGTAACAGCTCACACCTGCAATCCCAGCACCTGGGAGGCTGAGACAGGAGCATTGTTGGATGTTCAAAGCCAGACTGGGATACACAGCAATATATTGCCTCAGAAACAAAGAAAAGAAAACTGTTTCTTTCACAAGATATAAATAGAAATTATATTGAAAGACATAGTTCACGAAAAAGAGCTTGGCGCTTGGAAGGGACACCCCTTATGTTCTAGAACAGTGGTTTTCAATCTATGGGTTGCAACCCCTTTAGGGTCAAATAACCCTTTCAACAGGGGTCACCTAAGAGCATCAGAAAACAGATATTTACATTGAGATTCATAACAGTAGCAAAATTACACTTATTAAGTAGCAATAAAAGTAATTTTGTGGTTGGGGGTCACCACAACATGAGAAACTGTATAAAGGGCCATAGCATTAGGAAGGATGAAAACCCCTCTTCTAGAATGTTCTGCTCATATTTCATATTATCTTTGAAGCAACCTTGCAAAATCTCAACACTGGCAGAGGTGGATGGTAGGACAGGCTGAACAGACTTTATTCAAAATTCTTGGCATCAGAAGTTTCAAGTTTCTGTTTTGTTTTGTTTTAATATTTGCTATGATCCAGAATGAGATGTCTTTGAGATAAAACCCAAGTCTATAAACATAGCGTCCATTTATGTTTCATGTATACCTTGAACACACAGGTAATCTTAGGCAATATTCTTAATGTGCTCTGATTTGACTGTGGCCCATCACAAGACCATGTGTGGAATTTTCCATTTGTGACTGTGAAGAGAAGACTTCAAATTAGGGATATCCAACCTAGGCCACCCCTTGTGTTCCATTAACTCCATACCACCCCTACCAGGCAGATACCCCATCTCATTCACTCAGTAACATTAGCCACAAGGCACAAGTGCTCCCTGTGTTATAAAGGAAGGACCCGAGACCCAGAACTGATAAATGGTAGAGTCTAGATCAGTCAGGTCACAAAGCAAAGCTGCTCACTCACTCTTCAAACAATTCCTTACAACATCCCCTGTGTATTTAGCTCTCTGGAAGAGCTTGAGAAGGAAACAAGAATCAGACAGGTACTGTCCCTGCTGTCATACTATCCAACATGAGAATACACACACACACACACACACACACACACACACACACACCCCTCTGTTTTGGTTAGTTGACTAACAGATGAATGGATGGACAAACGGATGATGGATGGATGGATGGATGGATGGATGGATGGATGGATGGATGATGGATGGATGGACAAACGAATGGACTGACATAACTTTATGGATGGATGGATGGATGGATGGATGGATGGATGGATGGATGAATGGACGGATGGACGGACAGATGGACGGACGGACGGATGGATGGACAAATGAATGGACTGACATAACTTTATCAGAGCTAGCAAGTTTCAAATTCTTCTGCCAGGCCAGGGAAGAGCTGATGTGACCTGAATCATAAGCTGTGTTGTCAGGCTAACGGCCTAGAAATAAAGAGAAGGTTTCTGGGTTCCAGTCCAAGGGCCCTTCCTAGGTTCCTGCCTTAGGAAGCTTCACTCTGTTTTTAAGGCCTCTGCCCTCAAGAAGCTGAAGTGTTCAGTTACATTGAGGAGACTCACTTAGTGTATGGCCAACAGCCACCTGTAAAATGTCAATCTCGTCTCACAGAGACCAATCAGCAGCACCTATACTAGGGCTGCCCCACACAAGTGAACACCACGAGCCAAGCCAGGCTGACAATGGAAAATTAACACCATGAGAGGTTTTGTGGAGTATCAGGGAACACGGTGGGGGGAGGGGGTCGAAACAGGGGGAACTCAAGGAAATGCTGAAAGACCCGAAGAATTAAAAAAAAAAAAATTAGTAACTGAAATTATTTATCAAAACTACAAACCAGGCAAATGAAATGGATCAGTGGTTAGAGGCACTTTTGGCTGATTTTGACAACCTGAGTTGGATCTACAGAACCTACAGGGTAGAAGAAGAAGTGACTCCCTCTAGATGTTCTCTGCGCGCGCACACACACACACACACACACACACACACACACACACACTCACACACACACCTACAATATCAACAAATATGAGAAAGTATTTTTTTTTCCACTGAAAATTTCCTTCTCCAAGCCCTCCAAGCCTGGGGTCCTCCAGCTAAAAGTGTCCAGGCTGTGTGTGACTTGCTAGGGTCACACCATGTTCTCATACAGGACAACATAGTGTATGCACTAAAGAAATGTCAGAGCTGGTGACCAAGCACTAAACATGATGATGGGCCAAAAAAAAAATCAAAGGAAATGTACACATCTAACCGAGTACTAGAAGCTCTGCAGATAAGAGGGGACACACAGTCTCCTTCCTGTCCATGCGCTTAGGATTTCTGTCCTATTTTAGGGTTATTAGCGCTGTATGAAACGCCATGACCAAAAGCAACTTGAGGAGGAAAGGGTTTGCTGGATTCAAAGTTCTGGGTCACAGTTTATCATTGAAAAGCAGATAGGCAGGAATCCAGAGGAAGGAGCTGATGCTGAGACCATGGAGGGGTGCTGCTTACTGGCTTGCTCCTCATCATTTGCTCAGTCAGCTCTCTTAGAGAGCTCAGCACCATCCTGACTGGGCCCTCCCCATCAATCACTAAGAAAAGGCCCTACTCAGCCTGCCTTTCTTACAGAGGCATTTCTCAACCGAGGGTCCCTTCTCTCAAATGACTCTAGCCTATAACAAGTTGACAAAAAAACTAACCAGCAAAGTATCCAATCTTGGACTTCATCGTCAGGTAAGATGGTCGTGGAAGCTCGTCAGGTAAGATGGTCGTGGAAGCCTGCCTAGGATTCAGATCGACAGCTGGAGTACAAGGATGAGCTAGGTCAGGGAGAGGCACCTACACCTGCAAAATGAGCTGGGCAGGAAGTTTTGTTACTACTCTATGGTAAGGTCGTGTGTGTGTGTGTGTGTGTGTGTGTGTGTGTGTGTGTGTGTGTGTGTGTGTGTGTGTGTG
>JANHMN010000002.1:32046664-32086134 GCA_030674055.1 Rhabdomys pumilio | reverse complement strand
GTGTGTGTGTGTGTGTGTGTGTGTGTGTGTGTGTGTGTGTGTGTGTGCGCGCGCGCGCGCGCGCCCGGAGTATAGATGAATCTAACTTTATAAGCAGCAGATCTCAGTAGGAAGTGTTCATTTGCTTTCATTAGCAGGCAGGAATGGCTCTTCTCCACAGGCAGCATGAACTCCCAAGCCCTAGAAGGCCCGCAGGTGGTAAGGGACAAGCAGAGAGAAACTCAAGAGGTGACCAGAAAAGCTCTTCTTCATTGAATAAAACAAAATAAGTCAGAGAGAACCCAGTGTCCCCAGAGCCCAGGTCTCTCTGTACCCTGAATGGTAAGAAAGACAGACCCAAATAAACACCTATTGAATGGATATTCCTAAACCCTAATAGGGCATCAGCACCACATCCTCTTTGTCTCTGTTTTGTTCTTGTAGTTTGTTGTTGATTTTGTTTGGTTCGAGATAGAGTCTGGCTATGCTGTCCAGGCTGACTTCAAAAACCAGAAAGAGCTCCCTCAGCTTCAATCTTCCAGAGTCAAAACTCCAAATGTGCCCAACCACACACATCTACGTCAGATACCCTTCAAATACACACGGTGCAAACACTTTGAAATCCAACCTCGGAGCTGAGGCCTTCCATGCTACCTGTGGGCCCACGAGGTATTATCAACAATCAGAGGAGGACAGAGGGAAATTCAACAGGAAAAGACAAACAGAATCCATAAGCCTGGCCTCCACAGAACCTCTGAGCCAAAATGAGTCAATTTCATTCAACCTGTATGTCAGGCTCCCTCTGGGACATGGAAGAGCATCCTCAGAGGTGCTGTGAGGGCTCCACTCAGCAGTCTGGATCCATCTTTCTTTCCCCTTCCTGAGCTACATACTCCAAGGAGGGCCGGATGTCACAACAACAGACATGTGTTTTGACTCTGTTAGCTACGGCTCTGGCTCCGGCTGCAAAGGCCTCTCTAACACCGTAGCAGATCCTTTTCCCAGAAGGCTAATTTATTAACTCTTCATAAAAGCTATCTGTTTGGGAAGAGCACGCCCAATCAGCTCAGGGTGAATGCCTGTTGCTAAGGGAAAGAGCAGAGGAAGCAATTCCTCTCTCCTGCCTTCCCCTCAACACCAAGACTCCAGGGATACCTGGCTTTCTCTGAACCCTGACTACCACAGCAGTCAGTCAGGCTCCTCCTCCTGCACCAGGGAGACAGCAAAAGTACCACGAGTCAGCTGGGGCTCCCAATGGGGTATTCAGCAGACCTACATAGTTTAACCTGGAATCCTGACCAAAAGCTGCTCCCAAAGCCTGGGTTTCTAACCACCCTTCCAGAACCTTAAGTCTACATCCTGACCATACCTCCCCCACCTGGGACTACTATCTCCCTACCTGTATGCACCTACCCACCCTGAGAGGATGAGTTTCCTCAAGTCTAAGCCCCAGCCAGCCCCACTCCTGCTGTCTCTCCCCAGTCTGTTCCTAGCCTTCCACACACTAGGTATCCAGTGCACAGTCATTATACTGGGATCCCTGGGAGTGAACTGCAGAGTCTGCATGCCAAACCTCCATGGCGGGAGGGGGGGGTCCTCTTTTGACAAGCACCATTTGTGTGTGTGTGTGTGTGTGTGAGAGAGAGAGAGAGAGAGAGAGAGAGAGAGAGAGAGAGACAGAGACAGAGACAGAGACAGAGACAGAGAGAGACAGAGACACCAGGTTCCATCCCGTGTTCAAGGAGACCTAGCCAAAACTAGCTTAATATCCAACACAGATGGTCAGTACTGGTGCCAGAATTCTGAACGAGTGCTTCCTAGACACTCCTTTCTCAGAAGTACAGACATGCATGCTATATGCATGCTACAGCCCCTCTCTGGCCTCTCCCTGTTGGATGTCACTCCATTGTCTTTCCTCCAGGTCCTCCATGTTTCAGGAACATGAACACAGACAGACAGACAGACAGACAGACAGACAGACACACACACACACACACACACACACACACACACACACACACACACACGTCCTCCCAAAAGCCACTGTGACTGCTGACTTTCTTTAACAACAAACTGGGTCCCACCTTGTGTGACGCCCACAGCTCTGGAGATTCTTTACATTCTAGAATTCTGCAACAGTGCCTGAACTTCGAGAAGGCAGGAACTAGAATATTCTTTATTAAATTATCCAAACTAACAGGAACATAGGCATCCACAGTAGCCCAACAGACCACATAGTCTAGGCTTATAGTAGGAAGCATCTTTTTCTTGAAAAATAATAATACAGGACATTTTTTAAAAAAACACCCACTAACCCAACCAGACAAATAAAATCAGTAATTATTATTCGTACAGTTCCCACCTAGACCTTGCCCATAAAAGCACAGGTGGTGTTTACGTAACTGTATCCCTACTACAAACATGTCCCCGAGACCTCTCTGATCGGCGCCCCCTTAACACTGTGTTTAGAACCCAAAGCCTGTGCTTTGCCCCTCCACCTCCCTCACGGTTCTGAGCATGCCCAGCCCAGCCCATGCTGAGAGCACAGCTCTATTCTGTCCTCACAGAACATTTTTTTTTTCCTGAGGCTGCTTCCCTTCCCCAGGTGCTAAAGCAGATTTTCCTTCTCAGTTCCCAGGACATCAAAGGTCTATTTTCACATAAAAGTGCTCAACTGAACACATAGTAAAACAAAGGCTGCCCTTCCCCAAAGCCTCGGTCATAGTAGGATTCTCCCTGCCCAACTGGTCCTCCTTCAGATTTGGGGAAACACCTTATGGCACCCAAGGGGATCCAGTGCCATGGTCCTCCCAGCCTGCTCAGGCTTCATCCTGCCATCATACCATACCTCACGGGGTCTAATCCTTCCTCTCTTGGACTAATCCTCCCCCAACTGAGGGCCTAACAGACACCACTGAGGGGCTGATGTCTGCCCGGGGCTGTCCCCAGTGCCTCCTTGGAGCCATTCCCTCCAGCAAGGTTTGCTGTCACCAAACCCTGGGAACATGCCTGAGCTCTCATTTATTTGTCTGTTTATACTAAAAGGAACAACATGGCCCTATCAAGCAAGAAGGGACAGAGCTGAATCCAGCATGCTGTCATCCGTAGGCTCTTAATAAAATCAGGGGTCAACAGGAGCAAGCATCAGGCAGACTCTCAAAACAGCATCAAGCTAACACATGCTGCCCAAACTCTCACAACACTGACAAATGGGTCTGTTTCTATCCCAAGGCAAGACAGCAGCTTGAAGAAGACACAGTCTACCACACAGTTGGGGTTTTGTGGCATCTAATGTGTTAGTGTCCAGACTCTGCGCCCTAAGAAAAAGCAAGCATGATGTTGTTCAGCCTCATTAGTGGTTAGTGAAATGCAAATTTAAAAAGAGCAAGCTCTCCACAGAGGAATGCCACGAGTCTCTATCCGCTCTTTCCCAGATTTGGTAATTTTTGTCTCTGAAGCAGGATCTCACTGTACTGCTTGGGCTGACCTGGAACTTTCAATCCTCCTGCCTCAGTCTCCCAAGTGTTAGAATTAATCATCATCTGAATGATGAGAAAGTCTTCTTACGTAGGGTACAAGGCAGAGACATCTAAAGCCAGGCAAGGCTACCAAGAACAGCCTACCTCGAAGCACATGGCAAACAGGGAGGTGTTCACACCTTGCTTGTGGTACAGTACATATCAATATTGTATGTGAAAGGTGAGATATTAAATTAAACTCGAGTTGCATTCTTCTCGTGGTGCCAGCCTTCTTCCTCTGGGACCTCTTATTGTCTCTGTAGAAGCCTGCTTGTTAAGGGCTCTCAACAGTAACTACCACCTCTTCCCCTTGAGTTAAGTAAAGCGTCTGTAGGGGAAATTCGGGGCCAAATGGGAAATGTAGCTACTCACATCACAAAGCAAGACTTAGTCTAGAGCAAGCTATTATCCACACCACACAGTTAATGGGGGTTGGAGCCACACAGCTAATACTTCTGGGATGTTTTCCTTAGTAAGGCAAGTAAGTCTGAGAATTCACACCATTGTACAACCCCCATCCCCACCTCCAGAGAAGAAACAGGACCTTCCAGTGGCTTCTAGAATCCACCAAGTTAGCGATAGAATCATCCCTCACCCAGGACATGCTCAGAATCTCTTTGGACAAGCTTCTCCTGTGGGTCGCTGCCACTGAACATGGATTCTGCTACAGTTTGGATTTTGAACAGCTCCCACAAGTCCATGTGTCAAAGGACAGGTCCTTGGGAGGCACTGTTAAAAGTGCCTTTTACCTCCAAGAGGTAAAGCCACTGGGAGGTGTTTAGGTTATTAGGGGCATGCCCTAGCAGAGGACCATGGGACCCTAGTGCCTTCTCTTGCTTCCTTCCCACAAGATGAGTGGGTTTTGCTGACCTCGGCACTACTGCCATGAAGTACTACCTCAACAAAAACAAACCTTGCACTTTGTAAACTGATTATCTCGGGTGTTCTGTTGCAATAACAGAAAGCTAACAGGAGTTCCTTCTTCCAGAAACTCTTGAGTAAACCCAGAGTCCTTTTTGCTTGACTCACTCACCTCATATCACTCTTCCCTGCTGCTCCAGGAAGACCTAAGAGTTACTAATGGCCAAGGACTGAGTGCCCCCTGTTCTGTCCAAACTGCCATCCCTCACTCCACACCAACCCTTCTGTCCACCAGTGATTTGACCGATCCATGCTTTGAGGACATGCTCATATCGCAGTCATCCTGAACTTCCAGAAACTGATGTCTTTTCCCACCCTCATCGCCATTCATACAAAGGGATCCATGCCCACCATTCCCTTCCCCAGGACACTCACCATTGCTCCAAGTCTGTCTCTGGAATCCTAAGGCAGCAGCTGCTCCGGATCACAGCCTCTGCCTCCTCCTCTCCTCCTCTTCCTCCCCCCTCACAGCCTCTGCCTCCCTCCTCTCCTCCTCTTCCTCCCCCCCAGTCCCCCCTAGAATCCCAGCGCTACATTACAAACGACCCCTGCACCTTCTCTGCTCATTGGACTCGGAGTGCTCTGAATGAAGTCCTACCTGATCTAAGGTGACAACAACAGAAACAATCCCCACTTACTGTAAGTTTACAAGGCACCCAACACTGCTGGGCAGCCTAAAGATACTCACGCAAGAAGAGGAATGGCTTCCGTAAGCAGAGCCACCCAAAGGGACTTTACCAGCTAGAAAGCATACTACAAAACAATAGTCATACTAGGAACCTGTCATTATAAGCCTCAACAAATATTTGTGGTACAAATAAATATACGGGATGGGGAAGGGAGGGGAGAAGAGAGGAAGGGAAGAAATAGATTCTAATTTGTCACCAGGGTGGGGAGAAACCCTGGGAACCTTCCCTGGAAATGCTGTAAGTTCTCTAGTGGCTAATTTATACATTACAACCACATATGATTTGTGAAACAGGAACATTTTTAAAACAAAAAAAGAAGACAACAGAATTATACTCAAGAAGCTTTAGTCATGTTTCTAGACTATAAACCTTTTATACTCAAGGGATGAGAGGAAACAAGTTTTTGGGGTCTTTTGTTTGATTTTTTTTAATGCAATTATCTGGTCCCCACAGGAGAACGACCTGCTACCTGTCCACTCTCTCAATGAATACCAGCGGAATTAGGAGGACATGCACTGGCTGCCATTTTGCAGAAGAAAGGTATGAGCTAAAGAAAGATCTGCTATGGGGCCACGGGCACGGGCAAGCTCCCTGGTTCCCCTGAGGCCTTATTTTTTCCAGTCTCCAGAACAAGAATAACCTGCCCTCCCAACATAGAGATCATTCTCAATGCATGGAAACCACACTCTCAACCAACTAACTCCAAAGGAAAATGCCAATTCTACCTTACATTTTGTTTTATCTTAAAAATATAATTTGGCAGTAACTAAGCAAAGGCAGTTTCAAGAGTCCCCTGCACTCTGACTCAGCTATCCCTGACGTTGCTAGCTTTCATCCCATGCTACTTTGACCACAGTATGAAACCAACACCAGTTCAAAGCTACTGAGCAAACTCTAGACTATTCAGACATCACCAGTGTGTCCACTGACATCCCTCATCAGTCCCAGGCTCCACACTGTACTAACCAGAACTTGCTCTAAAACAAGCAGGTGTCTTAAGGCTATCCATTATGCCTTGGGGAAAAAATGTGCTGGTACTAGAAGGGGGCCTGAATCTAATCCTTCTCCTCACCATCAAAGCGGGAAATCTTTAACACAATCTCCAAGGGAACAGAATTTGATCTACAGTGAGATTGAAAGACCTGGACAATGACCAAGCCTCTTAACCCTCCCTAAGCAGCCACAGCCCAGGCCTCTCTCCACAGCAGCTAGCCAGGTATTTAAAAGTAGTTTATGTTCATGGCAACCGGGCCTATATGAACGCTACAAAGCAAGCTGGCTTCAAACAAAAAAAGGCTCAAGAGAGTAACCTAACAAAAAATTAATTTGGTAAAAGGCCTATTTCTATTCCAACTTGTTTTTAAATATATGTTCTGAGTCACACGCCATTAGCCACCTCAATTTATTAATAATATCAGGGCAACCAACTATCTCAGATCACGAAATGATGAAATCTTGCATAAAAAAAGAAAATGAAATGTCTGCATGAAAACATTAAGCAGGTATTCAGCTGTGGTGACTAGGGAAGATGAGGTGGGTTTTTTTTGACTTTTTTTGTTTTGTTTTTTGTTTTTTTATAGACTAGACCACGGTAGCTCAAACAAGATGAAGGCAGTAGAAACTGATAACTCAAACTTTGCAAAGAAATCTCCTCCACTGAGTGTGAGATTATTTTAGAAATGCCTGGTTCAAAGAAAGTTCCCTGGAATTCCCTCTCGCTCCCTGCCCCTCAACAAAGGTTTTTGATGGGCAGAGATGGCCCCCACAGCTCAAAGACCCCCTTCTCTTAGCTAAGGAAATGATAGGGCTGTTCTGGCATTTTAAAACAAGAACAAATACTTGAGCTATAAAATCCACTTTGTAGATTGAATCAGCAAGACAGCTGTTTATACAGGAGCCTTTCCTGCCCCACTCCAAGCCCCTCAGCAATTCCTATCAGTTTTTGGTTTTTTGTTTTTTTTTAAAGGCCAGAACAAAGAAAAATGGAGTTTACAGACCAGGGAGAGACAGCAGCACCAAATGCCTGAACACTACCCTTCGCCTGCTGCTCTGAGTGACCCCTTCAACTCAGCTTCACTTGTAAATGGAAGAAGGGGGGGAAAAGTCTTCCCAGAGGTGAGGCACTTTTAGTTGAAGGGCCCACTAAGTGGGCTCATACCTGTGGAAGCTTTTGCTTGCTGGCTGTGGTGTGGCTTGTCTTTCTCTTCCCTAGGCTGTCCTTTTTCCGCCTTCAGATTGCCAGGACCCTTCCCTATTCTCCTTGCTAACTGTGGTGACAGGGCCACCACAGGCTGCTAGACAAAAAGATGCATTTGTTCTGAATGACAGAAAATGGAAAAAGACAGGAGCAGAAGCCAGGAAGTCACTCAGCCCCCTGGATAATCTATGATGGGGAACACAACCCCGGAATCCTGATTGCCCTGAAGGATGAGCTCTCTCTGATTCTCAGACCCTAAGTCTCTTCTCTTTGCCCTCTAAGGCCCACATCAGCTAGCACACCTTAACAAAGCTGCCAAGACTGGATCTCCCCTCCTCTGCCCCTACCTCTGTTAGGGTCCCATTAACACCCTCAGCATCCTACACCTGTGGATTCAGCACCTCCCCTTAATGACCTGCCTTCCCACACAGACAGCACACCCGAAAGCAACCTGGCCCCATCTCAGGAGCCCTGGAGCCACACCCTGCACCCAGCCCATGGGCATGGGATCAACAAATGTTTGTTCAATGAATGAATACAACTCAACCAGCCCTGGCAACCACCTTGCTAAGTGCTAATTACTACTAGCTGCATGAATAATGAATAAAGAAATGAACTAACAAACTCTTTCTTGGCCAACTTGCAGGGTCTATTGGGAACACCAAGAAGGAATAAATTGGCCTGTGGCTGCAGCTGGATGGTTCAAAGACAAGGTGGCCGTCTTGGAGGGCATGTGAGATTTGAGGAAGGAGGCAGGCAAAGCCCTGGGCTGGTGGTACCCATTAGCTTCTGGACTCCTGGACTCACTTTTTCACTAGGCTTCAAGTTGACCTTTGTATGACACACTCAGCTGGCGTGGGCTGCCACAGAAGTAGCTCCATTCCTTCTCCCGCCACCTCTACACCCAATGTAGCCACTTTCCACTTGTTCATCTGCGCCACAGCCCCAGAGGTACTGGCTCTCGCACCCGCTGGCACTTTAGAATCAAAGGCAGCCGTGCACCTGGCACCCTCTAAAGTGCTACACTGAGCAAACAAGGAGGCTGCACTCACATCCCTCACCACTCTCCCTGCTCCTGAAAGAAAAAGGTCACACGAATATTCAATTTGTTGCCGGTCAGAGCAGGATAGTCCCTGGTATAGGATTTGTTCTGTCTGTCAAAAATAAATAAGTCTGCTTCCAGAAGCCTTCCTGAGGGTCATGGGCAGAGAGAGCTGTTTCTACCCGACTCCCTCAAATCCCTCAGGGGGGAGGGACAGAACCATTAGGAGACAGACAGGAGTACACTTAAAGGTGACAGAGGAACTTTTTCAGTCTCCCTGAACAAGCCTCAGAAAAAAATGAATACACATCATCTATCCATCTTCAGCATCTACTGAACCACGATCCATGAACACAACCAAAGCCCTGACTGTACATTGAGGGCATGTGCTCTCTATCCACCGTCTCATCAGACAGTTGAGTCTTTTCAAATGATCAAGTGACTAGGCCCTGACCCAGGCTGAAGAGCTAGTAGACCAATCTTAGGCCAGGTCTCCCACCAGACCACAGAGCTACAAACAGCCCCCGAATGGCTTCACACATAGAGTGGGAGCCTCCCCTAAGTCTCGCCTATGACCCCAGGCTTGGGATTCACCCAGGAATGGCTCTGAAAGCCACAGGTGCTCAACGCCACTGACCAAGCAGACTGGCTTTTGGTTTTTGTCTTACCCAGAATACACTGGGTACCGTAGTTGATTGGGTACTATAAGCTACGCAGTTGAGTTTATGAGTTGATGGGTACCATAAACTACGCAAAGTGAGTTTATGAGTCCCAGAAAGGGACTTCTGCAGGAAACAGTTTCATGGTTTTAGAGTCAAAAGATGAGTTAATTACTGAAAATGATCATACTCTGAAACCCTCAGTGGAGAAGAACAACCTCCCCCTGACCTATCTATCTTGTTGCTAATGTCGGATGTCTGTCCAGTAGGCTTTCCTCAGATGGGGAAGATTCCTCAGTGGACTGATGAACATTGCCACTTCCCTCAGACAACCCACAGAAACACCCCAAACCAGCGCCCCCATCCCTAAATCACTGTGGAGTATCTTGTTCACTTTCAAAGGAGCCTTGGCTCCACCTCTCCTTGTAAGCAACAGGTCCACTGTCTTCTGTATCCCTTTGGAGCCCAGCCACTTCCGCAGCTGAAGATCTTAGCGAGATCCGTCTACCTCCATTTCTAACAAGTACTGAGAGGAGATCTGACATCACTATTGACTGAGGGCTAATCCATCTCCCCATAGGTAACCACCCCACCACTCGTGCTAACAGCTGTGAGCCATATACTCGGAATCCATACTGGCTGTGCTCGGCTCCTGTCCCAGGCCTCTGTCTCCCACAATGCTTCAAGAGCTTTCATTGAAATATATAAATTCTGATCCTGTTTCTGCTCATACATGATCCCAGAATCTCCAAGCAAAGTCTCCATACAGTAGACCCCAAATGCAAATGTATCTATATCACAAAGTCTCCTGCCAACCCAACTCTTTCACTGTCCCCAAACTCTGACCTGCCCTGCTTCAAAGGCTTCCCCAGTTCCTAATGCACTGGGCTCTCAGTCCTCAGTCATTCTCCTGAGCTTACCTGTTTTTTTTTTTTTTTTTTTTTTTTTTTTGGTTTTGGTTTTGGTTTTGGTTTTTCAAGACAGGGTTTCTCTGTATACCCTGGCTGTCCTGGAACTCACTCTGTAGACCAGGCTGGCCTCGAACTCAGAAATCTGCCTGCCTCTGCCTTCCAAGTGCTAGGATTAAAGGTGTGCGCCACCACTGCCCTGCGAGCTTACCTGTCTTATCTTTATCCCCTTCACTAGTTCACTATTTCACTATTCCCTAATGACATTCTCCATCCCATTTCTTCAATCATGCACCTAACACTGACCTCCTTACCCATCCTTAAAGATGGCGTCTTTGTTTCCTGTTTCCATCCTGCCTCCCATTCCAGCACAGTGCTCAGGCAACCGTACCAACTGGGGCTCAATCGGTAAGTTTATTCTGCATATGAACCTTTTCTTGTCTGACCTGGTTAGACTAGGATGTCAATGAGGCCAGGAGTTCAATCCCACAGCTTCCCTCTCTTGTCCCACACTTGGCAAAAGCCTGTTCAATGGCTAGTCACTTGATGACTCTATGCAAGACACAAGGCCAGAGTGCAGGCATAGCTCGACATAACTCAGTCCTACCATGGGCAAAGCAATCTAGTGCAGGCCCCACACTAACAGTGGGTCAGGTGTGTCATTCCACAGTGAGAGACACAGCAGAGCGGCTCCATCTTTCAGCACCCCCTAATAGAACTAAGCAGCGTGTTTAGCTGTTATTTCAATAAGCCTTATTAAGACCCAATTTTCTTGGGTCTTCTTTCAGATTCTGCAGCATTTAAAAGCCTCACTGCTTAATTACATTAGGAGCACCTGTATATATTATGTGCAATAAATCAACTTTAATTTACCACCACACAAGGCTATTCATCTTCCCTGGGTTATTTATTGCTCAGTATTATTGGTGCTGAATTGTATCCTCTTTGCTGTAAGAAAGAAGAGTTGGGGTAAGAAAAGCCAAAGCTGTAATGTGGAATCGCTCCGGGATGCTGATCACACACGTACAACCCAGCAAAGGGAAGAAAAAGAGCCATAGAAGCGAGTCTTGGCAATCTGCTCCATGCTATTTTCCTAAAACACTCCCCAAACATTTTGATGTTTTCTTTTGCATGCACACACATTCCAGTTGCCCGCTGAAAGGACACAACCTGAAAAACAGGCCTGCGGCTCTGGCTCCAGCACAGGGAGAAACTGGGTGTGGGGGTGAAAGGCACAGCAAGAAGCAGGGAGTGGATGCATGGATGCTCCAAAGGCCAAGGGGAGACAGTTCCTCCTCTGCCTGATGCTGTGCCCAGCCCGCTATCAGGAGAGTGATCAGCAGCCTGCAGGCACCAAGAGGCCTAACCTGTGACCCAAGGCCTAAATCAGGATGCTAGGGTGAGCATGTGGCAAAAGGCCTTGTTCCTAATGATAACTAACGCAGGCACCTCACTCGAGGAAGAGCTGGAAGCCGTCCACTGCAGAGTCACTAGGCTATCTGTAGACCACCTTCGGCACAACCAGGAAAGGGCTGGTAAGAACTTCCTGCTCAGTTAGAGCAGGAACCACCATGCTGGGCCAGCGAGCTCAGGAGGTGAGGGAGGACTTGCCGCCAAACATCATGACCTGAGTTCAATCCTCGGAACCCACAGGATGGGAAAAAGAACCCGACCCCCACAGTGTACCATGTACACTCACATACACACATACAAAATATGTAACTGTCATAAAAATATTTTAAACACTCACTGTCCCAAAACCTCAAGAGCACAGCTAATCAATCCACTACCCCCAAAATGCCATAGAGTAAAACAGCGACTTCCTTACCCCCCTGCCAGCTCTCAGGTCACAGCTCCTACAGTTCACAGCCACCCGAAGTAGGAACTGTTACTCTCATCCCCATTTTATAGATGAGAAAACCAAGGTACTGAGAGATTAATTAACTGGCCCAACATCGGATCTTTATAACTCCCTGGGAGGTCTGTTCGGTCAACCAGCAACTTACACTGCCATTCCCTGTCCAGATTCCACATACCTCCCCCTACTATATGGCACACACAATTCACTGGCACACACAGGTCCTGTCCCCAAGCTTCCCACAAACGTGGTTCACAGTTGTGCTTCCTGCTCCCGATCACCAAAAACTATAGAGAACCAGTGTGGTGTACTGGGCCAACGGCTACATTCCTGTGCCTGGGTTGCCAGGCCTCTAGGACTGAAACTAACTAATGTTGCCGGGAATCTCAAGGCCCCTCCCACCAGCAAGAAGCTGCTATGGAATTCACAGCACGCACCTGACTTTTATATTTCTACAAGCACAGCAGCAACGCTTAACTTTCAGTAGATAATTTACCTTTGATCAGGGCCTCAGTCAAGCCCTGACCAACTGACCCCATCAGACGGCCCCTCTAAAGCCTCGTCTGCTAGGCAGCGGAGGGAAGGGAAGAGCCGGCAAGAGGGCAGCAGAATCCGACAAGCCACCCTTTTTCTGAAAAAAATATAGTTCATGTTGAATAAAAGTCTAATTCAGCGTGTTCAGGAAAGCCACGTCGTAGGAGTGATGGATCTGTGTGTGCCAGGAACAGCTTGTGAGCATGGAGCCAAGTGCTGGAGGCACCAACACAGGACCAGAGTAATGTCACTCTAGTAAAAGAAGGTCCCGCCCTGAAACACTGCAGAGATGGGAACATGAGCCCAGGACATGACTGTCCCCACCCTACCCTCCCTCTCCCTTAAGCAACAGAGCGGGGGTTGTCAGTGAAACACCATACAACTCAAGAGTACTTACCTGGTCACCTGAAGCAGCCCAAGCTGTCCATGTGCGTTTCCAGGCAGCCTCCTGCTCTTGAACTCTACAAGCAGGCTCTAATCTATGCGGAATGGAACCTCAGAACCCGTTCAAGGATCCCCTTCTCAAACAGAAGCCACTTTAAGGGGCCGGATCAATGATTCTCAACCAGAAGGGCCCCCCCCCCCCCCCCCCCCGCCTCCCCTCTTCCCCCAGACACTGAGAGCCACAAGGAGAGGGTAGGGTACACTGGAGTCTCAGGGCACAGACCAGGGACTGTTGTTCTTCCCAACAGAACCCCCTCCCTAGCACTAGCATCTCTCCCTTCATATACACACTATAGGTTTACCTGGCCCCAAATGTCAACAGTGCCACGGCTGTGCACTAGGTTAGGGCACTGCAGGGAATTAAACATTAACATCATAACCACCACACAGCCTCCCCCTGTTACTTCTATTTCCACTTCCCACTTCCTACCCAAAGAAGCAGGAATCACCTGTCATCAATGCCGTCTTGCACAGATCCATCCCCAGCTGACAGCTAATGGTCTAAACACCAACTGGAGCCAGTGGCCCAGTACATACCACTCAGGGACAGGACCCAAGAAAAGGAGAGTGACTCAGGAGAGGCTGGGACTCAGTAAAGCCAACCCTCAATTCCCCAGACACTGGGGCTGAAGAGATAGATCTGCCAGAGAGGAGAGGAGATCACAGTTAACCTGCAAGGACCAGAAACCAAACAACGCACTGTGGCTTCCCCGCACAAATCACCAAAGTGACCAACTGATGGAGGCTTGGTTTATAACCCAATCTCCCTGTCCCAGAGACAACTGCAAAACTCAGACTAGCTGAAAACTCAATTCTGGCTAAAGCCCTATCGGATGGCAGGCTTTGTACAAGGTTCTTTGAAGAGCATATACCCCTTCCAGGAGCTATTAAGTCTGATCACCCTGATTTTACAGATGGCCTGGATGAGAGAATCCGAGGGTTACATCAGCTAGCCAAGTCACAGTCAGGGTTCGATCCCAGTTCGCACCACCTGTTCTTCTTAAAAGGGAGAGACAAAAAAGAAGGAAGTCCGAACAACTTCCGAGACCAGCCTCAGCCTACATACCACCCCACAGAAATAACCAGACCAGCCTCAACTCACTCACCCAGAGGGCAAGGTCCACTCATAATCCTTACATTCCAGTGGTCAGTGCTGCCTCTGACTGGCTTTGGTCTGGGTATAAATGCAAAGCTGATCCCATTCATTACTACAGAACATGTGCCCTGTCCTCCATCTACATGGGGCTGGCAAAGAGCCCATTCTTGACTGCTGATTAACCACGCAAAGGCGGCTAGGAACCAGGGTACCTGGGCCATTTAGAAGGCAGAGGCAAGAAAGGGCCCTTTTGACGCTCCTTTAAGAACAGAGGCAAGAGGACTGTGTGATGCTTCCATGAAGAGCAGACAGGCAGCAGGTACCACAATCCTTCCTGGACCACAGCTCCAGCTTCCCAACTATGACCACCGAACAGTGAACTGAAACTCTGAACCTCAAGACACACCAATAACCGGACTTGGGGTGAGGATACTGGCAGTCCTCTACCTGTAAGGCACTCTCAGTCGCTCTTGCCCTTACACGCCTCCTCAAGGATAAAGGAGAAGAAGCCATGGAAGGATGACCCCAACTCCGATATGGTGGTCTCTCCAAGATCAGGTGGCCCAGCCAGGCTGGGCATTCCTAAGGACAAACTGGCCCGTATCTCCTTCCACCCTTCCTCCCTAATTCTACCAGGTTATTCCTGGTCTCGAGGTTTTATGATAAAGGTTTAGTTCAGCAGGGAAAAATAAAAGCTTCAAGACTCCTGATCTGAAGAATAGTAGGAAAGACAATGGATCTGGATGGGGCAGAGGGGAGGATGCTTTTTTTTAACGTTCAATGCCACGAGGAGTGCTGCTTACACAGGCTGTGCCATGCAGCTGTTCCTCAGCAGGCCGACCTTCCTGTGGCCTCCACCTTGTCAGGTCCAGCTGTTCTCTGGGCATCTAGTCTTTACCCACTGACTGCACACAAGCCTAACCCGGAGTAGGTATTTTAACAGGCGCCCCACGCCCCTCCCACACCACCCATTCCTCCAACAGAACACACCTTGTCATCATCCTGTTTGTTCTCTGTAAAAGGCCTGGGCAAGTTTACTGGGAGGTCATTTTGCCTCAGGAAATGAGCAAATTAAACTGAGGCCCATAGAGGGCTAGGAAGGCTCTCCCCGCATGCCGGTGGAGACCTTGGGCCAGGCAGTTTTAGGCAGGAAAGGTCACCAGCGTGAGGCCCTTTGTTTATGGAGCCCGGATGCTGGTGATGTGGTCACCTCCAAGGCACACAGTTAGTGACAGCAGCACGCCAAACTCTTTTATTGGTTACCTTTGCAACACTGCAGAAGTCTGCCTAACTTCTCACGGAAGGAGGTTGGTGGGGGGGGGTAAGAAAAGTGCTCTCAGCAGGAGGGGGAAGCCAGAGCTCCGCTTATGAGCAATTAGCAAATCAATGACTCTCAGAGATGCCGACTTAGTCCAGCAGCTCTTATTAGGACCCTCGAGGAAAAGGCAAGGACACACAGCTTCCAGGAGAAACCGACATTTAAAAGAGTTAAGTGCAACAAACTACCTTCAGAGCTTGCCCACCCAAAAAGAAAGCGTTTGCTCAGTCTGAAGATTAAAGGCTATTTCAAAGTTAGCTCCTTAAATGCCAAAAGCTAACGGAGGCTACTGCTGGCAGTCCCATGGATCAACATGAAATTATTCTGTCTACATAGTAGGATCTGGAGAAGGCATCGAATAAGAGGAGAAAGAAAGGGCTTGCACAGACCACATGACCCTTCACTGACCCTCATCAGAAAGGGAGGGGCATCACACAGGTCCCTCCTCCCACTCCATCCATGCAAGATGAGAAAATATTGATCTCCCAGACAAAGAGCCTACAGATTTTTTTTTTTAAGATAAACCCCTTCACAGTCCCAAACACCTGTTCAAGAAATCAGATCTACATGACAGAAAGCACTCTCTCGAGGCCTCTGCTAAGGGGCAAGCAAGGAGAAGAGAAAACATTTCTAAAAATACAGAGGCTTGCTGGGAAAAACAGGGTTCCAGGGCCACAGAAGTTCGTAGAAATACTTGAGGAACTGTAAGGAACTGTTCCTGTAACTGCTTTTAGACATCTAGTTCTAGACCACAGAATTCAAAGCAGCTACATGAAATAGCTTCCCAGACATAACTGGGAGTTCCCCGGGCTCCTGTCCACTGATAATGCACACTTATACAAGTCTCCCTGGGAAGTCTCCCCTGACTCTCAACTTTCCACCACCTGAAAAGACACTTTCTTCCTCTCTCTCCCTCCCCCCTCCTCTTCTCTCCCTTGCTCACACAGCAGAAAGAATGATTTAATGTGAAAATATAGTCGTGCAAACCCATCCTAAACTGTTATGTTCTGCCCAACGGCATGACTGTTGGGTTGGTCTGTATTTTGCCATATTGCTCTCCACACAGCTGAGAGACAGGGCAAAAGCAAAAGAAAAACACTTTTCTTTCCAGGAACATCGATAACTAACCATGAAGAAAAGTCCCCCTAACAAACGGGCTTGGGACTCTGCTAGTTCACCTGGGAAATGAAATGGGGGCCATCTCCAGCCCCTCAAACTCCCTCTACCCAAACTCAACCTTTCTGCTTCATGCTTATCTCAAACAGGAAGGCACTTTCTCCAAAAGCTGGAAATACTTTTGAGAAAGGAAAGATTAAATAAGCCCTAAAAGACACCAGACTTAGTAGTTATAACACCAATACGCTGTTACCAACTTGCCTTTCCAGGGCAAAAGAGAGTTTTGAATAGCGGATGGCTGAAGGCAAATATTAAACTTCTGGCCAACTTCTCTCTATACCAGCAGCAGGTTGGACCTGACCCATGGTCAGGATGACAGCTAGTCCCTGAGAGCCAGCATACCTAGTGGGAAAGATGACATCATTATCTCCATGGTGATGGGAGGGGGGAACTAGAGTAGGCAGAAAAAAATTCTGGTAGATGAAAAAACTTTCTTTGCATTATCTCTTATAATATTTTAAAATTCTGTTATTAGGGTTATGTGCATACGGAGGTCAGAGAATGACTCTCTGGGATTGGCTCTTTCCTTCCTCCCTCATGAGGGTTCTGGGAGTAGGACTGTTGGGTGGCAAGTGCTTTTACCCACTGAGCCATCTTACCCTCTCCTCTTACAATGAAACGCTTTTTAATAACGCAATAATTTTTAATTTAAAAAAAAATTACATTATGGTGTTTGATGTGTGGTAACCGTCAAATCTCGCTTCTCTCCCCTCCTACTTACTCTAGTCAGTTAAAGACAAAAAACTTTCCAGATCTCAAAACAGTCTGTGACTGCACAGCTGTAGGGAACAAAGTTGTCAAGAGGAAAAAAAAGCGCACGTACACACCTCAAAAATACATACATAGAGCACGCAGGTTTATTTTTTGTTTGGGGTGAGAGACATATCAGTTCAAGTAGATTTCTGGGCCAGCAGCTACACTACACACGTCACGGGGGGCGGGAACAACGCAGGCCTTAGCCTCAAGGACAGCTGAGCTGAGGGCTACCTTCAAAACCCTGCAACCCAGCATCACCAGGACAACCAGGCAGGGTTGAGGGCACAACCCAGCCAACTCCGATGACTCGTATGCTAACACAAGGAAAATGCAACAGAGGAAAAAAGGAACCTGTACCAGGTGACTAGAAGGACTGGCCCCTTTTCAGCATAAAAAAAATGTATATATGTATATATTTTTCCCCTTGGGCTGTGCTGATCCAGGAACGCAAAGCAACATGCTTGCCTGTGAAAAGCCTGGTCCTCTAACACACTTCATTTTCCTGAAGGTAGCTATTTTTCTTGGTACTGAGTCCCTTTAATTTTTATTTTATTTTATTTTATTTTACTTTATTTTATTTTACAAATACAGAACCTGCAACAGTTCCTAACTGAAGAATCTCTGGGACAGAAACACAGGCCAGCTGAGACAGCACGGGAACGCTCCCTCTCTAGCCCACTATTCCAAACTAGGATCTCTGGGATAGAACCACAGCCCAGCTGGGACAGGAGAGTGCTCCCTGTCTATCACCAACTCTTCCACCAGGAGCCTGAAACAGAGCCTAGATCCTACAGACACACGACCAAGAGCCTACCCTTCCTGGATGGGCACCATGTCCCTGGCTCTTTTGACAACCTTCACGGGGCAGGTCCTCTTACCCAAGCACTAACTTAGCTTGCTTTGGAGCTGAGTGTGGTCTCTCTGTGGGGTCCTTCTCTGCCTGTGTTTTTCTGTTTCTGCTTCAGGGGATCTGATCTATCTCTTTCTCCCCCCTTCCCTCTCTTCCTTTCTTTCCTTTGTATCTATTTGCACATGCTCTGTAAGTGGCTTCAGGGTTGGCATTCGTCTTAAACACATCTATAATGAATGGACCAGGAGCTTGAAACCTGTTTCTGGTTATGACAGACAAATCAAGCCCTCCCAAAGTGGGGGGCGGGGAAGTGGGAAGGAAAAGTTACAGACTTTTTAAAGGGTCTGTGACATAAACCCATTTCTGGGTACAACCCACAAAGGAAGCACTTCAGCCCCCAGGGGCTGACAATCCAGACTGACCCCAGGTGGCCTCAGTTTATAAACATCCCAGCCACTCATTTGAGAAAGTTTACCAGAGGGGATTCCATCACTGCTGGATAGTGCTTTCTACAAACCTTGGTGAGTGTGAAAGGGAAGAGAGGAGGGAGGATGTAAGACCCTCATCCCTCTCCTCTCCAAAAGCAAGCCCCACACAGTGAACACAGCTGCAGGAAGATTAAAAACATTTTATTGTTTAATGAGGAACAGAGGGTTGCTGGACATGCGCAATTTAAAAATCAAATGCAACTCCTGACACAGCCATTAGCAGTTAAAGGTGAATATGGTCCTTTTCAAAGCAGAATCGTCCTTACCAGGAGGACTGTACACTGAGGGACCCAAAGGCCCACCTAATTATCAAAGCTGTCAGCTGGCCACCCCAAGTGAGTTCCTTCCATGGACAAAGTTCCCTAGAAGGAAAAGTCTTGCCCCCACCTGGAGCATAAGGAAGCTCCTGGAGAGGAGTTGAGTAATGTCTTGTCATCAAAGTAAAACACTCAATTATAAAACATTCCAATAGATTCTCTAAGAACATCTACCTACGTGACAGAGATTTACACAAACCTGAAAGACAAGCAGCAATATTTCCCCTCTACCTCCTCCCTACACTTCCATCACAGGAGAGGGGGAGGAAGCAGGGAGCAGAGGAGACGCTGTCATACAAAATCAATTGTGAGACCCAGTCACTTATCTGACATCCCACAGTCCTGAGAGACAAGCTGGACGCACACAAGCACACCGGCATGAGCACACACGCACGCACACTTCTTTATTGCCTTAGCAAGAATTATGGCTCAAGAGCCCGGCACTAATTTTAGAATTAGATTTATTATACAGCAGGGGGCAGGAATTCTTCAGAACTGCCCCGTCTCCGTATACCTCCAGACTGCTCCTTGGAGAAGCAGTAACAGAGAGGAACTTCCTAGTTTACTAATGTCTCCCAGTCCTCGGGACCTGCAGCTGTAGCCCACCAGCCTGCTTTCTGAGGTCTTTCAAAGCCCTTTCTGGATGTTCCTGAGGTCTCCCCATGACTAAAACACACGCCCCACTTTTTGTTTAAAATGTGTCTGTCAACCCAAGCAAAGACTGAGAAGCCCCAGGTTGTAAAACAAGGGTATCTCAGAGTGATCAGAAACTGAACCCGAGTGCCAACTCTTCCCCATCTCCCTGCTTTGATCTCAAGGGAAATACAGGCAGCAGAGAGGTCAGCGCAGGGGCAAACTTTAAATGCTAATGCCCCGTTGATCTCTTCAACCTCGGTTCCTGTGTTCTAAATGGATGGGAACTACATTTTCAGGTTGTTTTACCTCAGGTCTTACTACCTCTCAGTTCAGAGAATCCTTATTTTTTTTTTTAACTTGGCCCTGAGTTTTCTCTGAGCTACTCTACGGAGTAGACTATACCAACTTTCTTGTTCCCTATCCCACCACCACCCTCCCCCTTTTTTCCAAAAGGCCTGATAGGAAGAAACCAGGTGCTGGCTTTTGACCCAGCCGCCTCTCTTGGGTAAAAGCAGTGTGTGTTTCCCCTGGAGCAACAGTCACGTACAGCAGGACTGAGGTGCACTACGTTAAAAAAAAAAAAAAAAAAAAAAAAAAAAAAAAACACTTCTGAAAGCGTTCTTTGAGGGCCCAAAAGCCTGTCACTAAGGCTGATGACCTAAGTTGGATACCTGGGTCACATGAGTAAGAAAAACCAACTCCATGAAGCTGTCCCTGGGCTCCACATGCATGCTATGCCATGCAACCCCCTCCCACAAACACACATCCTAGACACTCAAAATAATCAAGTGTTTAAAATATGTAAAAAGAGAAAAGGACTGTGCCAAGGTCCAGCTGAGGAGTTACATTCAACTCCGAGACAGGAGCATGTCGCCCTTAAGTACCATCACTCCTGGTCTCATGCAGGCAAGGGCCAAATGCTGGCTTTGACCTGACCACCTACCTCTATTGGGTAAATGCAGCATTCGTTCCTTTGAAGCAACAGTCACATGGGGCAATGGACACAAGAAGTCCAAGTGGTCTCACCCTTCAACACTCCCTACTCTCCAGCCAAGCAAACCACTAACCTCCTCTGACGCTCAAATGCACCTCAGATCCATCTCCTTCCTGCTCTACCCCTTCTAAAGTCATGCATCTTTGCTTCCTCAGACTGCTGCAGTAACTTTCTTCACTAGCACACATCTGTCTGAGCTTCTCACAAGACACTTCCCACACAAGACTGTCAGAGTAATCTTTCCCAAATTCAGACCAAGCCTATCTCCACGCCAGCCCCCCAGACCCCCCACCCATATCCTACCTTAGCAACAGTTCATTTCCCAGCCTCGTTGCTAATCTCCTGCCTCCTCACCCCTTGGTCCTCCCTTCCCTCAAGTTCACCCTACCATTCAGTCTTCCAGTTCAGCTTTAATGGTCTTGTCCAGGAGGATGTCTGACTCCTTGTTATGATGAACATCTTTGCAGTATTCATGGGAGCCACAATTCAGTAAGGAATCACAGGAAAACTTGTTTCATAAACACGGGCTTGCAAACAGTACTGGGCAGCAACCGTGCCATAAGCAAGCCATCGTTTCCAGTGACCCCCTAGTCTTACCTACACCCCATCCAGTATGCGTTCCACTCTAGCCTATAAAGAACTAAGTACCACGCTTCGCCATCCTGCTCTTGGGTGCAGCTCCTTCCTCTAGACTCAAGAGAACCGGCTGCCCTGCTGTAGCAAGCAAGCATCCCCCAGTCTCTCTCGGCAAGTGTATTCCTCTGGCGTCTAAGCCCAGAAACTTCCATCCCAAAGCAGGGATGTGGGAGCTGGGAGCCATATTTCTCACGATGGTTGAAGCCACCTCATCAGGCAACCGAGGTCTAGCCCGGTTTCTAATTAATATTAACCCTCCAAATCAGAGTCACGCTCAGAAAATCTTGGATGAAGAGACACAGGGCGGGAGGGGAGTCTCCAATTTTCTTTTTACTTCATCTGGAAAATTAAGAGCACTGCTGATTTGAACAAGAAATCATCAAGGAAAGCAATCACAACCCCGCACGGCCCATAACTCGATGGACTTGGACGTGTAACCTGCCACTTCCATGAACTGAAATTAAAGCAACTGTGGGCACGAATAGCAATGGTGGGCACGGACAGATCTGTCTCTCTCTCCGCTCTTAGGAAATGTAAAGACGCCTGAGAAGCCTGGAGGAGAGATCCGGGAAGAGAGCTTCCTCTTTGTCACAATAAACCAGTCAAAAACTAGCCAATGACTTCCCACAATGGTGCCCCCCAAGACTCCCCAAAAGGACAACGAATGAGGCAATGGACTCGGAGCACCAAGGCAAGGAGGGGCTCTCAGAGACCCTCCACTCTCAACCTGACACTTATTTGCTTTTTCTGTATTAATTACAATAAGCTGCTTCATAGCCTGGCGACCACTTAATGGAGCAGCAAATACGGCTTTTTCCCTACAATTAGTCAATGTAATCTGCTGCTATTCCACTCCTCCTGGCCACCCTCTTTGGCTTTCACATACCCTACCCTTCCCCCCACAAACACACTAACAACCACATCCACCTCTTAAGAGTGCTGGGGGTCCATTTACAATTACTTCTTGGACCTGGGAAATGCCACCCAGAGGACGGCAGTATGTAGAGGGCCTAACATGGAAGAGAGCAAGATTAGGACCTCACTCCAGAATCCTAAGACATCTGAGGCTTTCCCAAGCCCTGATAGGAAGTCTCCAGGGTCAGCATCTCACAGGCCTCTGGCTGAGCAGTGTGGTTATTTCTTGAGCTCTGACAAACTTTCAGGCTCATATGATGGGGTTCCTGGATTTGCAGAGCATAAGCCCATGTCCTGTGTCTCCTAGTACCCAAACATTGCCCATTTCAACACTGTCCCTCATCTCTGTCACCTCACTCACATCGCAGGTCTTTTTGTCCTAGAAGCTATTCTCTCCTTCTAAGCAGACTCTCACTATCCAGCGCTGCACTTCCTGTTTGCCTCCAGCGTCAAGAAAATAAAAGCACCATGCAGGGCTAAAAGAGCCATCCAAAAAAATCCTACTTCATGTCTAAACCCTCGAATGGGGTTTGTGTGGAGTGAAGCCCCTGGGACAGCCCCTCTGTTCAGATTAAGAACACCAACCTCTCTTCCATCCTTCAGGGGCTGATAATCTTTTCGGCTAATGCCTGAGGTATTATTCACCATCAGGTCACTAACATTGCCATTTTCTTTCTCTCTTTTTGTTTGTTCGTTTTGTTTGTTGTTGTTGTTGTTGTCAGTGATGGTAATGGTGGTGGTGGTAGTGATAGTTTGGTTTAGTTTGGTTTAGCTTGGTTTTCAGATTTTGGGGTTTTTCAGAGTTTCTCTATGTAACCCTGGTTGTCCTAGAACTTTCTCTGTAGACCAGGCAGAACTTGAACTCCGCCTGCCTCTGCCTCAAGTGCTAGGATCAAAGACGTGCGCCACAACCACCTGATTACCTGTTCCATTTTCAAGATAGCTTTGTTTCTCTTTTGGTTACTGGCTGGCCTTAAGATAATTGCAGAGCTGAGGATGGCCCCCAAAATCCTGATTCTTCTGTCTGCCACTTATAAAGTGCTGAAATTATAAATGTATGCCACCATAACCAGCTTTTAAAATGGATTTAAGGGACTAGAAATATGACTCAGAACTTGAGAGTACCACCTGTTCTGGAGGATCCAGGTTCAAATCTCAGAACTCACACAGTGGCTCACAGCTACCTGTATGTAGCTCCAGTCCCAGGGGAATCCAATGCCTTTTGGCCTCCCTAGACACACTACACCAAACATACACACACACGCAGGTAAAATACTCAGACACATAAAAATAAAGCAGCAGAAACCTGAACCTTTGGTGACTTTCTCTAAATGTAGTTGTTGGTTTTTTTTTTTTTAATGGCTTTTTATATAATCTTTTCCTAGTTATAGGAGCAAAGAATTAACAATTCCTAAGTGCCAACCAGATACCAAATACCTTATTTATACTGTCTTTTTTATCCTACACAACTCCATTATTCTCATTTTTCAAGTGCAGAATTAAAATATTTATGTATCTTCCTAAGGCCAGGGCTAGTAGCAGAGCCATGTTTCAAACTAGATCCCACAGTTCAAAGCCCCCCACATATCTAGGACTCACCTGCTACATCTCAGGCAACTGTCTACACCCAAATCACACTGAAACTTTGTCCAAATCACACGTTTACAGTTATACACGCATGCATTCATATGCAATATATGCATGAATGCATATATTGCTTTGTATTTCTCAAGTATTATATAAAAAATATGCAAGATAGCAGACCATGGCACATGCAGACAAGAATTAGCCAAACTTGTCATGGGACAATGCCCTTCATAACAGCTCCCAATTCACATGGGTCTAGTTTTCCAAGTACTAGATCCAAGCTAAGCACTTACTACATGAACTCAGCTCATCCTCACCACAACTCCTGGGAAGGTGCTAGGTCTCTGTCTATTTTAAAAATGACAAAACCGAGCTCAGGATGCCTAAGACATATGCTCGGGGCTGGGGATGCACAGATCTGGGTTTACAGGGAGCAAGGATTCCAACTCAAGAAGTTCAAGAATGTAGGAGGCAGCAACCCCTCAATAGAAAGTGATGCGAATGACAAGGTCCATGTTTTAGGAAGCACCGGGGGAAGGGATGAAGAACTACTCTCTCCTTTCTGCCAATAACCAAGAGGAGAGCCTATAAGGTCAGAGGATCCCTCTCACCGGCTCTTTATGGTCCCTGAACATAGGATACTTAAGTTCCAACTCACGTGTGCTTTCCCTGGCATGTGAAGGGTCTTTTCTGCCCAGTTCTGAAAGTTCTGGGAAGGAAATCATTTCCTATAAACACAACAAGGCCTTCTCTGGGGAGGCCAGGTGGTCTGCACGCCCTGCCTCTATCTCAGAGGTCATACCAGTGGTGGCTGGACTCTACTCCAGCCGGATGATGATGAAGAGGGGCAGCCAGGAGAACCGATGCTGGGAAGGCATGGCACTGAGAATAATAAGATGATGTGGTGACAAAAGATAAGCATGACATGCTACAGTGGCACCGTGCCAAACACAGGCTGCACGGGCGGCAGCTGCACTCTTAAGAACTTGAATTAAATTCTAATGGTGAGTACGACAGAAAAAACATATAACAAGATCCATTGCCCACTGCCCCCCAATGTTTGCCAGCTCTATAGTTGTCTGAAATACAGTGGAAAAAAATAGTAATTTTTAACAAGGACACAGGACACAAACCTGCCCACCATCTACTACAGGAGAAATACGTGACTGGAACCAAGGATTTTTATTTCCAAAGATATTCTGCCACCATCTACTTTACTGCCCCTATTAGTATAAGAAAACAAGCCCTGATCCCGGCTCCCATGTGAAAAAAAAATGCAAAATGTGTATAATTAAAATTATACTTGTGAAATTCAAACACACTTTAATTTCCTAAGGGCCCCCTAATCAAGTCAGAAGTTCTCACTAAAACCAATTATCTGCTTTGAAAGCCGATGAGGAAACACACACGGAAGCAGTCTTGGGGACATGCTCAGCCCAGGGTCCAACTGTCTTATTTGATCCACTTTCCCCAAGTCGACAGGACCAGACAGGAACTGGCAGCCTTCTGCTAAGCATTATCTTACCTAAGTTGAGACCTTGTTTGTTTGCCTTCAGCTTCAAAAACGATACATCTGGGAGCCAGCCCCAAGGGAAGGGGGTTGGAAGGTGTAACAACAGGCTGCGCTGGTTGGCTGTTTCCATCTACCCCACCCAGGCCCTGGCAGGCTCTGAGCCCTGGGAGCTTCTGGTAGGTTTTCCTAGCTTGCCTGTCTCTAAACAGTACTACCCCAGTGTCATTGTGAAGGAGATGAAGGTACCAGCTTCCTTCTGACGACAGAGCCAGGGATACTCAAGGACTTGCCCACAAAGTCAGTATCCCTGAAGCCTCTCCCAGGTGAGCTACCTGCAAGGCCGTTCTTCTCGAGTAGCGGGGAAATTCTCCCCCAAAACGAGACATGAGAATGTAGAACTCCCCAAGACACTAAATTATGTATGAAGCATGCACTGCAATTAGCCATTCATGTCACCAGTGGGAAGTGTTATCAGGGTAGGACCTTTCGGGGTTTTTTTTAATAAATAAATAATTAAACAAACAAACAAACTTATGAAACTTGCTCTGTAGGCCAAGCTGGCCTCGAACTCACAGAGCTCTGCCAGCCTCTGTCTCCTGAGTGCTGGGGTTAAAGGTTAAAAGTTAAACCACCACTGCTTACAGGTTTTCTATGTCCCTTTCCCAGGTTGGAAGGTTGGAACCCATTTCAAAAGTGAGAACAAAAATAGGCTTTTCACAGCCTCCCTTCCAGTGTACCAACAGTGTACAGCTCTGTGATGGTGGCCTCACATGTCACCCATCCTGGCTCCAGCAGGTGACCACAGAGTAGAAGGAAACTCCACCCACTTTAAAAACCTTGGATCGGGGCAGAAAGGTGTTCACTGCCAAATCTGCTCATCTGAGTTTAAGGGCAGACACTCACATGGTAGAAGGAGAGAAATAACTCTTACAAGCTGTCCTTTAACAGGACATGCATGCCAGGGTATATGAGTACACACAGATTCATATTCATTCTCTCTCTCTCTCTCTCTCTCTCCCTCTCTCTCTCTCTCTCTCTCACACACACACACACACATTTTTTTTTTAATTTCAAACTTGGCTGTGCAGCAACTAGAAACAGGGGGCACCAGCACAGCCAGTCTGGGTGTGGGACACTGAGACACACTGTAAGCATTCCAACCCACAGTGAACAAGAAAGAAAGCAAAAATGCATACATTCGCACACACACAGAAACAGACACACATGCACACACACAAAAGTTCAACTGGACACGTTCAGTTGGAAACAAATCATGGGAACTGTGACTTGGCTGTTTCCTTGTCTCCTTCCCGCCAGAGTGGTCACCTCATTAATGTCACTCAGCATCCCATTTTGCTACACTGTGTCTTTCTGCACTCGGTTCCAGTAGGCAGCCCAGAAGCCCCCTTCCATTGTAAACTTCTGTTCTCTGGGAAAGTCTCAAAAGCTTTTGACTGGAGAGAGGGAGAGAAACTCTTCCAGAGGTCCCGCACACTCAGCCCCTCCTCCAGTGGCTTCTCTTTGGTGCTTTATTCAACATCACTGCACACACAAATCATGCTCTGAAAGTCGTTTACGGTATGTCATCTTAGAATAAAAAAAAAAAGAGAGAGAGAGAGTACGGTGGCTGTGTGTTTGCAATTGCCCAAAGAGAATAATTCATTTCGGTGGAGGCTATGGATGAAGCCCTGAATGCATTCCTACACCGTTTCCTGCCCTTCAAAACAATAAAAATGTAAAAACCCAGATGAAGCAGGCTTGGAGGGTGGTGAGAACCACAGTCTCTTGACCCCCAAGGAATTTATTCTCCAGAATCTTCTAAAGCACTCTCCCCTGAATTCATTGTCAAGACCATTTTATTAGATTTTTTCTAAACCCTTGAAATTGTCACATAATTGAAACAGAAACAGCAATTTGGAGTTCTGAATGGATTTCTTAAAAAGACGACTCTGTGCTCACCCCACATCCCTCAGCTGGCCACTCCTGCCCCTAACCTAAATGCCAGCCCCCTGCATACAAAACCCTATTTATCTTTTAAATCCTCCCCTTCCATAAAAGTTACACATTCCCCTAATGCCGTAGATTTCAGGACATTTGGGAGAAACATCCCAGACAACAGGCTAAAAAAAGAATCCATTAGCATTAACTTGCCTGTCACAGCCAGTGACAGATAAATGAATGTGGTGCTTTCAGATCAGTCATTGGTGAAACTACCCCCAGGCAGATAAAGACCAGCCCTGGGAGAAAGAAGGCTCTGGAGGAGACCTCTCACAGTGGGGTCTCAGCTCTTCCCTAGCTACAGCCTAGGACTTTACTCTCAAAGGCAGGGAAAAAAAAAAAACCCACAGGCATCCTACACAGAGAAGGAAATGAATTCCTCACGCCCGCTGAGCATGGCCAAGATAAAGGGTGCTTGCTATCTTGCCCCGAAAGCCAGGACCCCATGAGCCAGCCAAGCTACTGACATCAAGTTTCCCATCTCCCTGTACTGGACCATCCATCACCTACATAAAGAGTAACCATACCAAGCTATTTGCAGGCTGCTGGGTACAGTCCTCTTCTGGTGTAGACAGTGCCATCTCTGCGGACAGGAACAGGTAAACCAGTCCTTCCATTTGTAGCTACAGTGTAGTCACCTAGAGGCCTCACCTCACTCCATCCCTTTTAACAAGTCTAGGATGAGCTACTATATAGATGGCCCCATTTACAGGAAAGAAAAAAAAGACACAAAACCATTAAGTGAAGTGTCATTTCACTATGCTAACAGGTTCTCAGACATAAACAGCCAGTGGAAAATATTCTAGACCTTCCTGGACAGACTGTAACAAATACCATCTGCCAGCCTGGGCACTTTAGAATGCTCAAACAAAGTAGAAGGAGCTAAAGTCTACCAGAGGTGTCCAACAGTTTGACACTGAGACATGACATTGTCATCTATAAATATACTACTGGGCTGCATTCATAGCATGGTGCACACGTGAAACAGGAAGTTTAGTATTTAGGGGAACAGGGCCTCGGGACTCCCTTGGACTTGGGTTTAGGGGCCAAACGTGACTCTTGCTATTTCTGCGGCTCCAATAAAGCTGTTCACTTTCACAGGCCCCAGCTCAGCCACCAGTAAAAACAAAAGAGATTCTACAAAGGATAACTAAAGATCATTGTAACAATTAAAGTTAAGGGGTTTAGGAGACTGAGGTGTGGTACTATGCCATAACATCCTAACTCAGATACTAGTTTCAAATCAAACTTTCTTCTCCTTTCAGAAAATTTTAAATCTCAAGACTAAAGTGAGCAAATATAGTGGCCAGGTGTGCACCCTGAAAAAAAAAAATCCCAGATACTTGGGAATTTGGCACTATCAGAGAGAGAGAGAGAGAGAAAGAGAGAGAGAGAGAGAGAAAGAGAGAGAGAGAGAGAGAGAGAGAGAGAGAGAGAGAGAACAGGCAACAGCCTGCTGTACTTAGCACCCAGAAAAAGACAGCTGCCCAGCTGGACCAACATCTCAGATTTCTGCTACAAGAGAATAACAGGCATGTGACCCAAAGACTACACCCACTCACCCATCACACCACACAGGGACAGCAGAAATGGAGATTCCCAAAACACACACACACACACACACACACACGCTCTTCCCTCCCTAAGCAGCCACCAGGCAAAGACAAACACAAGGTGACATGACCTATGTAGTCACAGGGCCACTGTTCTGAGCAACAGCACATGGGCATCACCAGCAACCTGTGATTTCCATATGGAAAAACATCTTCTCACTATTCACACAGGGGGAGGTCACGATCTCAGCTTAGACAAGGGCAGAGAGCAGAACTCTACAACTCCGTCCACATTGCAGTCCCTCGTTAAGAAATCAGAACAGAGGTATGAGATGCAAACTTAAGAATGGCAGGCTCCCTGTAAGTTGCCATTCACCCCCAAGGACCTGAGAGGCTTTCTGCCAAGATTCTCAGCCCCAGAGAACAATCTGAATTACTTATTAAGCATAAGCCCCAAGTCCAACATTTGATTTTTTTTTTCTCCACGAAACAGCAACAGCCATACTCTTCAATAACCATGGCTTCTCTGGAGTTCAGAATCTCAGGAGCCCCTCTGGGAGCCTGCACACATAGCAGGTTCCCAGCCCCTGCCAACAAATACCTGACCCCCAACATGTGTTACTATCCAAGCCCTACCCACACACCTGCACGATGCACGCCCCCTGCCTAGCCATACAGCACCCAACAGTCTTCTTCCTTCTTGCTCTTCAAGAGCTAGTATCAAACCACTCCCATGAAGACTGGCGTCTTCTTCAACAGGCTGCCCCAACCTCCTTTACTATACAGATCAGATCCTTTCTACTGCTGTGTTCTCAGCTTGGAGCAGATACTATGGAGTGTCACCCCAAACCCGTGTCTTCATCATTTCTCATCAATTCTTTCTAAATCAAAGTGTATGGTGTACCAAGAGGTTTGGTTGTTAGCCATATTCAAGGCTCTTGTATCTTCGGGTTTATTATCTGGTAGAGTCAATAAGACTTGAACTTAAAGGCTGGAGAGATGGCTCTGAGGTTAAGAGCACTGCCTGCTCTTTCAGAGGTCCTGAGTTCAAGTCCCAGCAACCACATGGTGGCGCACAACCATCTGTAATGGGATTTGATGCCTCCTTCTGGTGTGTCTAATGACTGCAACAGTGTACTCATATAAATCAAAAAACAAAGAAAAGACTTGAACTTAAAATACTGTAAAACTCAGAACAAAACACCTTGGTAAACAATTCTTGAACTACTGGCAGTAGCAACTACATGTTTTAATGAAGGGATGGCCCCTCCCCATGCCACCATCACTCTGCCTGTCTTTGGAGTTTATTCCTGACAAGATGTGGTGCCCATACCTGTTTGCTCCGTTCTTATAGCTGTGCTTGAATGAAGATGGTTCTCGGAGAGCAAAGGCCCTGTCCTCCTGTCCACACCATCTCAGAGCCTCAGGGTGGCTGGCAGGCACTAGGCACTCCGTAAGGAATAAACACGCAAATGCCTACTACAGCCTCCAGTGGTAGAGATAGATGACAACCACTGGAAGAACTGTAACTGAGGACAAGCTCAGGCACTAGAGATCCAGAGTAAGAACTGAGTTCCATGCTGTTTCATTTACATTTTACACACACACACACACACACACACACACACACACACAACCAGGGGTTTCTGCAGTGTATGCTACCCAATGACACTCTATCTATCTTAGCTTGTGTAAGCTCAGTATGCTCCGTGGTGTGTGTACCATGACACCACCTAATCATAAAACACTGCAGGACTGGGCTTCATGAGGAAGCTGGGCTCGCTCAGGCCATACGCTGAGTCAGGGAGAAGGGCACGGAGAGATGAGATTCCTTGAAGGTCTCACAGTCCCAAGGTCACGGAAGCAAGAAAAGATGTGATGTAAGCTGCAGAGAGACCCTCGAGCTCTCGGCTCTTGAAGGAGACAAAAACCCAAGGCTGATGCGTTTCAACTGCTCCATTGGCAGTGGGAAGCCCAAGGAAGCACTGAGGGTTCTCAAATCCCCTGCAAAAGACAGCCCACGATCAGAAGGGCAGGGAGTAAGGATTATGTGAGCAGGAAGGATCTTGGGGCCAGCCACTTGCTGTACCATCACATGAGCTCATGGAAATAAGCACTCTAAGTTCAGTAAGAGGTGAAAGATAAAAGGGCCACATATCCCTGGGGCTTGCAGTCGAAGACTTTCCAGATATGAAAATCTAAAAGTGGACATTTAGAACACAATATATGGAGGGGCCACAAAGATGGGTCCTCAGAGACTGCTTGGGGGTAGGAAGGAGGCTCACCTGTTTACCAAAAGCCTTATGATGGTGAGACACAGCTTTGTCATCCTAGCAGAATAAGGAGATCCCAGCCTGGAAGGAAAGGCAACATCCCAGGAGAGGACATTTGTAGGACAAAGTGTCCCTCCTTCTAGAGCTGACACCTGCTAAGGACTTGGAGCACAGGAAAGAGCAAGGCTCTCGGACAAGCAAGACGCTAAGCCATTAACCCTCCAAGGTCTTCACTGGTGGGGGAAAGGGACCACAGACGCACCCCTACAACCCTGCAGAACAGGGGAAAATGTAACAGGCAGGCTGCTTAAAACCGTGGCTGCCAAGATGGCAGCTCCAGAACATCTAAGACGGCAAGATGCTGGGTGACCCGACCTACAGCAGCAAGGGAAGGCCAGATGCTGGAATCTCACCCTTCGCCCTTGAGAAGCTGCCAAGAAACCACTCCCCTGGAACAGGAGGTGTGCACAGGCTGCCACTGCACCCATCTGGATGCGTGATTCACAGACAACCTTTCAGGACCCTGAAGAAACGTCTAAGGATAAGACAGGAACAAGAAAATGTGGCTCCTGGATCAACCCTCCACAACTTAACTGCGGTGGTGACTGGAAGCACTCAAAAGAACAGACCTGGATAGGAGCTGTCTCCAGTGAGAAAAAGCCAGGCAGGACTCATCTCTCTGAACACTGGCCACCAACAGCTCCAAGCAGCCAGGGGGCTTACATTCTGATTAAGTTTTTTGTGGGGGGCGGGGAATGTTTGTTTGTTTGCTTTTACGCTTTAAAATAATTCTAAGTTCAGTCGGTAGAATGAAACCCTCTCCAAGTACTGCAGAAAACTGGATACGGTATCCTCTAATTTCAGAACTTGGGAGGTAAAGGCAGGAGATTAACAGTGCAAGGTCATCATGAGTTATAAAATGATTCTGAGGCTGGCCTGAGATATATGAGATCTCATCTTAAGAAACCGAAATAATAATTCTGTCAGAGTGTCGAAAGGCGTGTGCTGGGTGCCACTTGTCCACACACAGCCCCCAGGGAACAATCTGCATTTATTTCCAAAATAACACGGTAAGGATCAGCATAGCTTTTTTTTTTTTTTTTTTTTTTGAGAGAAGGAAACTGAGGTTTGGTGGGATTTACATGGTATGTTCACAGTCACCCAGCTGTCACTGAAGGCAACTGGAACTAGGTTGAACAAATGACCTCTCAAGAGAAGCAGCTAAGATTTCAAGAGACACAATGAACATACACATGAATCAAAAACAGCACATGTTCCCCTGATGATTCGTCTTTTTTTTTTTTTTTTAATTTATGGTTGTGCATGTGCGCTTGCGCGACACATGTGTGACGATGCCTGCAGAGACCAGAAGAAAGAATGTCTGATAGCCTGGAGCTGCCGTTACAGGTGGTTGTAACTTTATGTGGTTGGCTGGGAACAGACCTTGGGCCCTCTATAGGAACAGCCATGAGCACTCTCTGCTGAGCCAGCTCGTCAGCCCCACACGGTTTCATGTCTGTGCAATGTTTGTTTTTTTATGTGTTCATTAAAAAAAAATATAGCCAATTTGACTAAAAGAAATTAAACTTGTAGAAGCAATAATCAGAAAGAGCGAAGACTGTGTTCTTCTACCAAAGGACGGTAGGGACAGATGCTGAGGCATGTCCAGGCTCCACTCTGCCCATGCAGAGATGCTAAGAAGTCTGTAGCCTCCTCCGTAAAAGAAAAAGAAGCCACAGGCTAGAACAGAACTCTCCCAGGCAGCTGACACTTGGACCCAAAGGAGACAAAGAAGGACATGAAGTGATTGGTCTCTGTCAGCCTCAGGCCTGTCACAGCTTCAAATTAAGTTCTTTTCTTTTTTTTTTTTTTTAAAGAGTACCATGACCATTTTAATTTTTAAAATGGTGAAGGTGGGGCAGAATCCTCTTATGTAGTTTAAAAATGAATTGCCCCAGTAAAAATAGGAAGACATGGAGCCATCTCATCTCTTCCTGATCAAAACGTACTTTGATAATGAATAGCCACTGGCCTCCAAAGCATAGTCCCTAGGCTCCCTAATAAAGCCACGTGAACGCTGGCATCACAAAGGGTGAGATGGGTAAACGGCGGGACGCCACAGCCTGCCTCCGTTGCTCATTAAAATTCTGGACAAAACAGATTTTTTTTTATTTATACAAGACATTAAAGACTATTATGACAGTACTCATATGAAATCCGTTCTTCACTGCCACAGATTTTCTTTGGTCTCAAGTTACAGTTTCTTTCCACCCGTCTTGTTTAACACCTCCACGGAATATTTCTCTGGCAGGTGTGAGCAGGGAGGGGCGGCCAGAAAGCAGAGAAATGAGTTTTAACCGAAACACAAGCTGACACTTCATTTACAAGCTCCTCAGCCAGTCCACACAGAAGGGTACAGTCTGGCCTGTCACCATGGCCCCAACACACACACACACACACACACAATTTTATGAAAGGAAGCTAAATAAACACAAATAAGGTTTCACTCAAAGTTCTAGACTCCTGCCAGCCTGGGTGACGTCCCCAGAAGTCAGTCACCTTGGTCTGGAACCCTGATGGCCAGTTCTGTGGGAAAACAACCAAACAGGGCAAATTCTTTCCCTACCCGGCTCCAGTTCCCAACCGTGGCACAACTACGCCTCAACACCACCTGCTTCTCAAGGTTAAGTAACCCCAGAAGCACCTGAAAGGATACTCCGAGGGCTCAGATAGAGAACACATGATAGTGTCATATCATTGGATGACGTCACAAGGGGAGGAAAATGACCAGAACTCCAGACCCTGTAACTTCAGTAAGACTAACTTCAGTTCTACTTCCCCGTGGTCTGCTGACCTTAGAGAGCCATGTCTCCTCATTTCTGACAGGGAGGCAATGCGCCGTGGTAACCCAATAGGACCACACACCAGTCAATGCTCCAACTGTGAAGGCAGATGCCTAAGTGGTTTTTTATATCTCTACACAACCCGTCAATGTTTCAGCTGTCTCCTCTGTCCAATGGAACTGACACATCACCCTCATGCAAAATGCCTGGGACACTCATTCAGTTAATAGTATTACCGGATCTCTCAGAGAACTAGTGTGAGGCCCTAACAAAAATAAGAGTTAAGAGGCAGGAAGATTTTAAGTTCAAGGCCTCTCTCAAAAATAACCAGTACCAACAGTGGATCATCCTTGGGCATCAGCAAGTATCAGACCCATGCTAGAAGCACGTTTATTTCACCTACAGCAAACTTTGAGGAAGGGGATGCACGCTCAAGGAAGTTACGTGATTTGGGCCAGCTCCATCATAACGATGATTAGAACAGCCATGACGGTGGTGAGGATGAGGCTAGAGGCCCTGGTCAGGACGCTCTCGGTTTTTTCACAAAGACCTTTGTGGGGGAGCTGATAGCATCACTCCTGGTTCAGAGATAAAGAAACTGAGACAAGGCTGGGATGCAGGTGTGGATATGGGACAGCAAAGACCTTTACAAAGTGACATGTCATTAAACATTTTAAGAAACAAGGGTCCCATTACTAAATCTCTGAATTTCTAAAGCCATTGGTCTTTTTCAATCAGTTTGTTATTGACACACATCTGAGAACTTACAAACACCCCAGGCTTAGGCTTGGGCTGCAAAATGAGGACAGTCCCTGTTCCTTTGACAGATCTGAGACATCATCTATGCTGTTTTCAAGCAATCACAGCACATTAACAGGAAATTGCACCTTCCTGATGAGGAAGAAAGTCGGTGAGGAGAGAGAGAGAGACAGAGACTGAGGGGGTGGGTCTGAATCCATGGTTTCACCAAGTCAGATTTTCCCAGTTTCCCTAAAGGGAAATCTGATCCACAATGTGAGTGATCCAGTGACTAACCTGGAAATTTAAAGACTCACACTAGGGAAGAAACTCTTTCAACCCCAGGAAATACTGCTGGTGCAGAGATGGAAAGGTTCACACACAAGCGTGAAAAGCAACTCACATTTAAAGCCAACCACGGAAAGTTTAGGCCAGGTAAAGGAACCTAAGCCCTGCATTAACTCCTGTGATCTGTGTAAGCATTGGGGAGGTGGGGGGAAGCCACCTTCAAGTATGAATTTCTGCTCACTTAAGGGACACCAGTTCCATCTTTAAAAAAAAAAAAAAAAAGAAAAAGAAAAAAAGAAAAACAAACAAACAAACAAAACTTACTTCACTTACGCATTCAAATGGTAGGTTCCAGACCTGAAATTCTCAAAATACCATTTACAACAACCACCTTTTCCTTTGCTAGTGTGCAAAACCGTTTTCTCTTCTACCCGACTAGAAGGTTCCACTGTGAGAGCCTCTGCTGAAGGGAATAAACTCAATTTCCCAAGAGCTGCACCTGCACCAACAATCAGACACTTCACAGCCCTCTTCCCAAGAATGTCAAGACACATGTTTTAATGCGGTACAGTGGCCGGGAAGAACAGTACGGCAGACAGGACAGACGTAAAAGGTACAAGGAGGACCCGAACCCCGTAAACCAGACTGCACTGCATGCAGGTCTGCCTCCAGCTGCCTCCTTAAAGCCGCAGCGGGCAGGCACAGGGGAGCCATGGTTAACTACAGACTTTACAGAAGTGCAGCACCTCTCACACTCTAAGTGCATCTTGCAGTGCTACTCCTAGGGAGTCATGCTGCTGTTTCAGGCTCCTCCTCCCAGGCCCCAGCTCTCTGAACTCAGAGGCTCTCTGAGCAGTGTTAGTTTCTCCCAGATCTGATTGATCCAAAACCTGAAACTGGGGGCATCTCTAGCTCCCTCCCCCGACAGCTTTAGGGGGTTCTACAGAGAGTTTCTTTATTTCCAAGAAAGAATGAGCTGTTTGCTGAAATTCTCCTGTTCTTCAAAACCTCCAAACTGTTAAGACCTGGACAGAGCACCCTCCGAAGAAAAACCATAAGGAAATGTTCAACTTTTCCTGACAGGATCTCAGCGATGGTTTAGAATGAATAGAACACTTG
Source organism: Rhabdomys pumilio (assembly GCA_030674055.1). Taxonomy (NCBI): domain Eukaryota; kingdom Metazoa; phylum Chordata; class Mammalia; order Rodentia; family Muridae; genus Rhabdomys; species Rhabdomys pumilio. Next base: position 32,050,291 of record JANHMN010000002.1, on the reverse strand, counting down.
GTGTAAATACTGCAGTGGGCGGTGCTGCACCCTCATGTGAAAGACCATATTGCCCCCTCTCCCTAGCTGGATGCTTGGAACCCACGTCAACATGCTAACTTGGAGGGGCGGGGTCATCTCGCAGAACTGCTCACCTGGGCTTTTCAACTTCCCCGGCTGCTACCTTGGAGACAAAACCACCAGCCTCCAACAGTTGCCAGTGCTCAGCTTAAAATGAAAAAGCCTTGCTAAAATCCCGCCCATGGCTGTTCTACCTACTTACCTTGGGTTGCGCTCGGCGAGGAAATGCAACTTTGGGGTCAATCTGGAGAAAAAAAAATAAAATAAAAAAATGGAGAAGTCAGTGGAGTAGTTTGGAGACAGGAGGGGGAAAAAATGAATGACCAAGCACCTAATCATTAATCACTCATTTCTCAGGCTTAGAGCTCGGCTTTTAGTAACTTCTGGGTAACCCAAAAGCCCCCTCAGCTCTGATCTCAACTCTCACCATCCTTTCCTTCTCCCCATGGGACTTATAAGGTTCACCTTTCTGGAATGTTCTACCATGCATTTTAGAGAGTGAAATGCTTTCAGAGCTCATGCACTTGTATTGAGACTCGGGACTTCTCTTCCACAGACCCTGAATGCTACCCAGAGCTGATGTGCAATGTGTAGCCAGGAGGAAAAACATAGGCACAATGTTATCTGAAGGAAAAACAAAAATCATAATCTCAAAATTAAATGTTCCTCCAGCTGTAGTGATTCTTTCTTCTCTCTGGCAAAGCAGAAGAAAGGGGATTCAAAAAAAATCGAAAATAGACAATATCTAAAAACTCTCCAGTTATAAAACACAATACTCAGCTCAGATTAACTCTCTGGTGTTAGCAAAATAAAACTAACTCGGGATGACTAAAAAGACCTTTTACAGCCAAGCACAATGGCTCAGACCTGTAAGCCCTATGCAGCTCAAGGAGGATCACTGAGGTGGAAGTCCCTCTGGGTCACCACAGCTGAGTTCTAGGATAGTCTGGGCTACAGGGAGAGACTCTATCTCAAAAAAAAAAAAAATCATTTGCATTTGCCTATTGGTTAATCTCAGAGAATGCAGATATCAGTGACTATAAGGTAAGCTGACTTGTTTCTTTAAAAAAAAAATTCTTTAAAAATGAAAAGGGAAAAGGTATGAATATTGATATGAATCAAATCCACATGGATTTAAAAAAAAAAAAAAAAAACCACAGGGGTGAAACTACATAAACAATTCAAAGTCCACATTAGAAAGGCCTTCGTAGGAGAGTTAAGAAGAGAACGACTGGACAGACCTAATACAATAACTGGAGTATCCCCTACCCACCTCCACCCCAACGGAAAAAGCTCCCCCACTCTACACCAGCCGCCTGCTTTGCAGAGCACATGATTCTCAATCAGTGACTAGCTTTACAATTCCCACAGAAGCATTTGAGTGTAACAGCTGATGCGAGGAGGGGGGCGGGGGGGGGAGTTACCGCCTAGATAGAAAAAACGAAGGAATTTTAAAAAACAAAAATTTCCATTGCCAGTTTCCATTAGATTTCTAAACGTCACAAACGTTTAAGTGTAGGTTAACATGGAGGGTGGTGTAGGTAGGCATTGCTACAAGTTATTTACTTATGAGCTCTGGCTTTTGTGTTAGAATTTCCCCCTTTTAAGAGTAAATTTGAACCTCAGGTCAGTTCTGTCACTGGAGAAAATAGTAATCATGCTTTGAGAAAAACTCAAAGAGAATGAGATATATACAAGCCCCTCCCCCTCCATAATCCCTGGGTCCCCTAGAGCCCCAGCCCCTAAGAGATACAAAGATAAAATCACTTTTATTGATGTAGCTTCAAGACCTAAAAATCTGCTTTGTGCTTTCTACCTTTAGGCATTACCTGAGAAATGAGAGATTACCTTGCAAAAACTAAAACAGACCAAAATCTTGGATCTAAGAAACTACCCTTTCGTAAAGATTAATATTACTGCATCTACAGGTGTGCCCCGCACTGACTAGAGTTTCTCTACAAAAGAAATACAACAGGTGTGGATTTCCATTCTGTCGCCAAAACCAAGACAAATGCTTGTCTTTGTTCAGTCAAAAAAAAAAAAAAAAGATGCCCTCCCAAGGCTCGCATTGATCTAACCAACACACAGGTGCAGTGGGAAGTCACCTTGTTTGTGTGGGGATAGATGAGGTACAAACTAGGAAATGACTGGGAGCTGGGCTGAGAAAAGTACAGGGAAGAAAATAAAGTACTAAGATAAAAAAAAAAAAAAAAGTAAAATTACAAAACCAAACGCCAATTTGAGACTGCACTGTATGTGTGTGGTGGTGACATCAAAGTGTACCCGGAGATCAGAGTTCTCCCATGTGCAAAGTTTTCCACACTGAGACCTCCAAGGCCTAGGAGGTGGCCAGGCAAGAAGGCAAATCCCAACCTTTTGCACATCCTAGTCAACGAGAGAGAGAGAGAGAGAGAGAGAGAGAGAGAGAGAGAGAGAGAGAGAGAGAGAGAGAGAGAGACACTACCCAAAATTAAAACATTAGTTACTTAGGTACAGCACTAGTACTGGCTCTAGAGTCCACTAGAAAACACTAGGGTACTATTTTGGATGCGAATGGCCTTTACCTAAACAAAGCTTTTAAGGGAACAGTAAACAAGATCCTCGTTTCCATGTCAATAAACCAACCGCTTCTGCCTCCTGCACTGAACGTTGAAACAAAGTCAAAAGCTAGGTTATACTAAGTAACAGCAACCAGAACACACGTCTACAAAACAAGGGTGGAAAAGCCGAAGGCCCAGCAGTGGATACAGAGGTCAGTGAAGGATCTTGACCAGCAAGCACCCTTGAATACGAAACTCCAGATCTCCCACCCAGGCAAAAGGTGTGGATGGGCCGTCACTGATCTATCTGCTTTGATTTCTTTCCTGCGAAAGCTTCCTAGCTTTGTAATGCGGCTCGCGAAGAAGTCAGGGAGGAAAAAAAAATAAACTGTTCAGACATTCCTTATCACCTTACTAATGATTATTCTTGATATTAAATGATCTGACAGGATGAACAGGCTGGCTGCAAGCTCTGACACGTCTAGGACAATTAAAAAGTGACTTAAGCGCCTGAGGTCTTTTCTTGGGGGGTAAGGCCAACACCTGACCTCGCTGATCACAAACAAGACGGTGAGTTTGCAAAATCAATTCAAGTGCACCAAAGGTTACCCGGCTCTCTTCTCCTCCCTTGAGAGTTTAAAAAGTCCAAGGGGCTTGGAAGACCCTCGCTTTCTGCTGACTTTATGGAACAGGGGACTGTTTACAGTGGGCAGCTGCCTCCCCCTCCCCCAAAGCTTCCTCCAGATCAAGAGCATCCTATACAGCCAGTCAAAGGCACATATCACCTTGAGGCCTCCACCTTAAGCAGTGGTATAAATAAATAAATATTTAAAAAATATACACTGGTGAAATTTTGGTAAGCAAACAGGGAAAGGAGGAGAGGTAGGAAGCCAGAACAGAAGCTAAGCAAACCACTGAGAACTCCTCAGTCCCCTCCATCACTGCATTTATTATTCCAGACTGACATCCCCCCAACCCCCCCTTATTCTCTCTGACCTCCACCTAAGGACTCTCACCTCTAAACTCT
>JANHMN010000002.1:31999416-32046654 GCA_030674055.1 Rhabdomys pumilio | reverse complement strand
AAAACTTCTAACCTGTAAAAGTATCCACACACAAATGAAAGACCTGAGAAGGGGGTGGGGGGATTCGATTTGAAACCTAGGGTTTATCAGCTTTCAATTTGATGCCATCTGGAGTAAATCCACTGGATCCGAATTGCCTCTGTCTGTATCTCCCTTCCTTTCTCAAACCACATCTCAAATCACTAGGAGTCCCAGTGAAACCTGTTGCCTGGACCTAAGATGAGCGCCCCCCTCCCACTGGCCCCACCCCTGGCCCCTCCACCAGGAAGCAGGCTATGCCTTCCTTCTACAAGCCAATCCCAATGCCACAGGCTGAGCTCGGCTGACAAAGAAAGTTCCATTTGCTCAGCGGTGGAGTTTCTTTGCAAGGTCCCTTGGCGGGAGGCTAGACCCTCCTCCCCTCAACCTTAGTTTGGCAGCCTCTGAAGCTGCCGTGGGACAGACACTAAAAAGGAAACCCCCAAAAACCAGCCACCGCAGCAAACTTATGAGCCAACTCGCTAGCTGTTTAAAAGTACCCAGTTCTAGCATAGAAGCAAAAGAAGGCGCTGTCCCTTTAAACAGGGCTGTCAATGCCCAGACCGGTACTGAAAAGGGGCAAACAACAACTATTTAAAAAAAAAAAAAAAGGAAAAAAAGCAACCTACCGTCTTGGAATCTAACTCATGGTGGGGTTGACCTAATACTTTATCTACACTTGCTGGGTCTGCGAAGGTGACAAAACCGAAGCCTCTGGAAGAAGACAAAGAGGGAGAAAAACAAACAAAATGTGACACCACTGAATGCAACAAGGAGACCCTATATGTAGACTGGGGTGCGAATGTTGCTCCCACGCACCCCCATTCCCGCCAGCTCCCTGTATTCTCCTCTAGTCCACAGCCCTCTGCCTTGCGAGGAAAAAATACCAAGGTTAGTGGGGGAAGCGGGACGAGGGGGCAGGGCGGCTGGAGGTAACTTGGAACACGCTGGTGCCTCCACTCTGGCCGCCTCAGTTTCCTCTCCTCCTCTTCCCTTTCTTAAGGCTTTGTTTTTATTCCGAAGGAAAACGAGCACTAAGAGATTCATTCACCTCCTAAAGAGGGGACTTCAGAGTTTGGGAGTGTGAAGAAGGCATACATTCAAATTTTTAAATTAAAAAAACTATGTGGAAAGTGGATGAACTGAATGTCATTTTAAACAAGAGAACAAGAAGCGACTGGAAAATGACTTCAAGCGGGAGAGATGGGCGTCTCTGAATCCAGAGTTCGGCCCTAATTAACAATAACCTTTGGGGTTATGGGAGGGGGGGAGCAACGTTCCAGCCCAGCCACGCGTTTGAGCCCCATTCTAAATCCGCTTAGCTACTTCCGAAGACACCTCCAAAAATAAAACTAAAACTTTGTTCTAAAATAAAGGCAAAATCGAGAAGGGAATGCGTTACCTGGAGCGTTTCGTTGTGGGATCTCTCATGACCATACATTCTCTAATTTCTCCAAATTTGCTAAAATAGTCTCTAAGGCTATCTGTAGAGAGAGAAAGAGAGAGATGGGGGGTGGGAGAAGGTGTGGAGGGGGGGGAAAGCAATGCAAATTTTTTGATCAAGGACAAAAAGCAAAAGTAGTTTTCTGTTGTTATTCTGTTTTGTTTTTGCACTATTTTTGCACACGCGGGGGAAATTCAGCAACAGAGGTCGCGTAGAGGGCTCGGAAAGGATTTGCTATTTAAAAAAATAACCTTGCACAGGAGAAGTGGGGAGCCAATGGCGGGGAGGGGGGGCTCTTACACTGGGATAACAAAGAGCAATAAAGAAGCCAAGAAGGGGGGGACGCCTGGGTCCCCCCCCTCCCTCCCTTACCTGGTGAGGTCTGCCAGCTCAGTCCACCGATAAACATTTTACTAGAGGGAGAAAACATAACCGAAGTGAGCACCGATGTCAGATCGGCCATTTTGACGTGTAACTTACAAAAGCTAAAAGGAAAGCTGGGGGGGAGCGGGCGAGCGCGAGCCTGGAGGTGGGCTGGGGGAGAAGGTGGCGGCCCCACGCCACCCCAAGGTGCGCGAGTGCCCCAGGGGTGCGCGCGGGGGCGCGGGGGGCGCGCGGATGCCCCGCTCCGCACCGTCGCCCGCACAGCCCCGAGCGAGCCCGCGGCGGCGCGGTGGGCAGCGGCTGGAAACTTACCCGGGGTCGTGCTGGGAGTCGTTGGCGCTGCCCGAGGTGCCTGGGCTCCCATTTGCCTCCATAGCGGAGCCCCCCCGCCCCCCCACCCCCGACACACCGAGCCCCACAGCGAAGCGGAGCGCAGCGGCGGCCGGCTCCGAGCCCCAGATCTCCGTCCCTCCTCCCCCGCCTCCTCCCCCCGCCCGGCGGCTGCGAAGCTCCGCGAGCGCCGAGCCGGGCCAGCGGCGAGAGCCCGTCACACGTGGGCTCGGCTCAGCTCAGCCCCGCCGCCTCGCACACCCCCCGTCCCCGCCCCCCCGGCCCATCCCCACCTCTCCCCCTCCTCCTCCCCACCCCCATCTCCTCCTCCTCCTCCCCCTCCTCCCCGCGCACGTGGGGCGGAGTTCTAGAACGTCGTGTAACCAATGCGGTGACGTCACGCACCCCGTTCGGTCCCCCGCCTGTCCGCGCGCGCACGCACTCGGCCCCCCGCGGCAGCGGGACCCACCAGGGGCGGCGCGCGAGCCCCGCGACTCGAGGGGGGCCCACGCCAACCGGGCGGGGAGACGGGAAGCGCACCCCGAGTCGGCTCAGATCACATGGGCTGGGTGTGGGGGAGGGGGAGGCGGAGGCGCGGGGAGCTCGGCCGGGCTGTTCGCCGGGCTGGGAGGCGGCAGCGCCCCCGGACCCCCCTAGTTCACAGTACCCATTCAAGTTCGCGGCCCCTGCGCCCGATTCGGAGGTGGCACCGGCCGCCCGCCTTGCCTCTGTGCCCCGGTTTCCAGCCACGGCGCGGAAATTTAGGTCAAGGACGCCGGGAGCACACCCACACCCTGCGCTCCCAGGGCAGTCCTCGAGATCCGGGGGATCGGGGGGCTTGCGGATGGAGGAGACCCTCCTGCACAAACACCAGCCACAAGTTTTATTTTCCCTTCGCGCGGCAAGTTCTCTGGCTCCCGCTCCACACCGGCACGTCCTGCACGGCTCCCCGCCCTTCCCCGGCAGAGGTACGGAGCCGTGCCCGCGAAGGTTATTTCGGAACTTTGAGAAACTGACGCGATAGATAGCAGGGGGCGAGGAAACACTCAGACAGGGTTTGCGCTCATTCAGGGTTTATTCAAACCGCGATTTGAAAATATAATAAAGTGGGCGTTTAGGGGTCAAGGTCAAATGATTGGGGTTCAAAGGAAATGTTCCTGGAGAATGAGTGGCAGTTTGGGAGCAATCCGAGGGTGGCTAGGATAGGTGCTTATTTCAGAAAATCCCTCGACCATTCATCCGTTATCTAATTTATTTATTATGTTTAAAGTTACTAGAACTTCCTCTGTGGAGAGTAAAAGTGCCAAAAGTGAAATAGCCCTCTATCTCCCAAGACCTGAGGTAGGTCTTTGAGATAATAAAGCACCTTACCCCTATTTTTTTTGAACCATAAGGTGCCTCACAGATTCTGGCACACAGTAGGAGTTTAGTAATAGTTCCCTTCCTCCCGTCTCCCGGAGGAATCACACTCTTCATATTCCAGGCTGGCCAGATTCAGGCTGTATTCAATTTATGGAGTATTTAAAACAGTACGGATACAATTATCCTTATTGTTTTAAATTATTACAATAAACCAAGTTAATATGGCATGAGGGGCGACATAAAGTTGTGATTCATCAAATACCCGGATTAATGTTAAGCATGCATTGATGCCCAATAAACATTTTCTCATTAATTTTCATAGAATTAGGAGACAATGGAATTCACTTAACACCAAAACTGCCGTGTTCAATGTGGGTTTGGGGACATTTGGAAAATCTCAACACAGCCAAAGCTTTGAGTGATCAGACTTGTCAATCTCTCTGTCCCCTAAATTGGGATAATATCTGATAGCCTTGATGGGCGGAGCATTCGCAGTGAACAATGTAACAATGTCAAAGTCCCTTTTGAAAATTTCCGACTTACATGGATTGTGTTTATTATGAATTGTTACTGAATATAATTTTTAGAAGGCACTTCAAACCAAAAACCCTGCTGTTTCCCAACACCAAACAAACTGATTTTTGAATCTGGGGTCCTATGTGTTAAAGAGCTGTGTATTATGATGGTAATTGGTTTGTTTTTTGGTCTTGGTTTTTGTTTTTGAGATTATTCTCAATCACAAAATACAGCCAACACAGCTAATTGGATTATATTTTGGATTTTTACAGCAGAGCCACAGACCATCAGAGCTAGAAAGGCCTTTCTTTACCCAGCTCCTTCCTTGAATATGAGAGTCCCAAAGGTGCCAGGCTGTCAGGCTGCCTTCTCACCCTAACCAGTTAATCCCTAAGAGGGGCTCTGGCCATGGTCCAGAGCCCTTTGGCTATGTAACATGCATATTTGTGTTGTCCCTCACTAGGCAGAAGTGAGTGGCTACCTTCCTGATGTAGGCTTGAACAAACTGTTAAATAGTGAGCGGAGGGAAAATCTGATGGGGGCAGGGCCCCTAGCTCCCCAGTGGCCAGGCCAGAGACTGAGAAAGAACTAAAGGAGAAGGCTACATCTCTCCATTGATTTTACTTAGGTGGATACTGTTGGAGTTGGAGTCTTGCAATGCAAGAACCCAGACAGGCCTTGAAAGCTCGAGAGATCATACTGCCAGTGTCCACGCCACCACCACCAAGTTTTATTTTCCCTTCTCGGATTGTGTTGTTTTGTTGAGATGGTGTCTCATGTGGCCCAGACTGAGGGTGAACTCCATAGATTTCGGAGGATGGCCTAGAACTTCTGATATTCTTGCCTCCTCTATTGTGATTATAGCTTTGTACCACCGTGCCAGGTTTGCAGTGCTGGAGATCAAACCCAAGGCTCCGTGCTTGCTAGAAGGAAGGTTCTACCAACCGAGCCACATGCCCAGCCTTTAGCAGGTTTTTAGCTTGTTGTCCCATCTCACCGCCCTCACGACACCCCAGGTAGTAACACTTTAACTACAGGCCTTCTTCCCCTGCTCTGCGATTCTGAGCTTTGACAAATGTACAGATTGTATGATGACCACCCATGATAAACATGTGGGACAGTTTCATTGTCCAAAACAAGCACAAAACCCCTCCCTCCTGCTGCCCTTTGCACTAGGATATTAGTAAGAGTTGATGATTCAGGGTTTCTCCTCCAGCTCACTCACTCAGGGTACCAGTGGTGCTACTGTATAACTCGCTGCCTTGAGGATTCAACCCCCAACCCATTCTGTCCTTGCCCACACTCTCCTGGGTTCTCTGGTCCCTGGTCACCTTTTCTTTTCTATCTCTGGGTCCTCCCTGCGTTTTTACTTTTCCTTTAAATATTGGTGTGCTTTCTCAGCCAGATAGTCTCTTCCAGCTACACCCTCTCTGGATGACCTTCCTGACAGGATAGGTTTAAATACCACCTACAAGCCGATGCCGCTCCAAATCTCCGGCCCTGACCTTGCTGGAGTTCTAGGCTCTGCATGGTATCCCTTTTTTCTATATATCTCCACTTACCTTTCCTAAAGGTATTCCGGACACGACACCGCCGAAGCCATACATGCTATCCTCCCTACATTCGAACCTCTTTTTGGAATTTTCGCCAGTGAATGGCCTCAGCCAGCCTGCAGGCAACTTAGTTAAACTCTGCCCTTGCCGTGTGCAGCTCACCTAGGGCGCTTGTAGAACCCACTTTATAAACTTCTCTCAAATCCGTCTTTTTATTATTATTTCTTATTACTGTTATTTAAATTTTAAAAGTGCGTGTGTGTGTGCGCACATGTGTGATCACAGAGCAACTTTCAGGAGTCCGTTCTGTCTTTCTCCCAGGTTGCAGAGGTTGGATTTAGATTGTCAGGGTCAGGCTTCATCAGCAAGAATTTATACCCAATCTACCATCAAAGCCATCTCTCCTGCTGCAGTATAGCAGACCTCTTGCCCCTGAGGCCGTAGCCTCCCACAGCCACCCACAAGGACTCTTAGTTCGTTTATATGCCTGGAAAGCTTTCCCACACTTCTCTAACCAGGTCAGATGTCTCTTGATAGACATTTAACCCACCGGAAGGTCCTCCATGTACCTTACCTTGTGTGATCATTTGCTTTATTATCCATCACTGCCAGGCCGCGAGCGCCCATCCATTTTTGCTCTCCTTGTACCAATACAGTACCTGCTAGTTTATGGCTGACAATAAACAATTTTGGTGGGGGACAGATTGATAAATAAGGGAATGCTGCTGTCCAGTTTCACTCTAGGGCCTGTTGTGTCGTCATGTTCAGAAGTCAGACTGGCTGCAATTTCCCCTTTATGCTGTTGTCTCTTTATATTGGTCTCCTAACATGCTAAATGTCACTTGCATTCTTTTCTTTCCTTTTCTTTTCTTTCCTTTTCTTTTTTTCCCACTGTCTAAAACAGTGTGTTAAAGATTGGAATTAGGCTGATGATACACACCAGCAATTGGGAGGCAGAGGCAAAAGGATCCCTGTAAGTTCAGAGTTTAGCCTTATCTGCAGAGTAAGTCCCAGAGCAGACAAAAATACATACGTAATAAGATTCTGTCTCAAACAAACAACAAAAATATAATGCTTACTTATTCTTAAGTGTTTTCTAGAATGTTCTGGTAAACTGGTCTGAGATAGTCATTTCTTAGGTTGATTTTAAGTACGGACTCCAGTTCCTTAGAATGACAAATTTCGTCGGGTGTTCTATTTTTATGTTTTTCAAGGAAATTATCCATTCCGCTTCCTTGGTTGTTTATTTGGTTGGTTGGCTTGGTTTGGTTTTCGTTTGATTGATTGGTTGGTTGGTTTTGTTCTTTTGAAGCAGAGTTTCTCTGTATAGCCATGACTGTCCTTGTGAAACTCGCTCTGTAGGAGAAGCTGGACTCAAACTCAGAGATCCTCCTGTCTCTCCCTCATCACTACCATCACCGCCACCACCTGAGTGCAGGAACAGAGGTATGCACCACCACACCCTGCTGCCGGCTAGGTTTTCAAATGTACTAACAAAATGCAGTTGACAGTTGTGTGAGAAACTTTAAACTCCATTGTGCCTATCTACCCTGTCCATCTGCTATTATTATTATTATTATTATTATTATTATTATTATTATTATTTTATTATTTTACACATAGCTTCCCTTAGATGGATGAATTGGGTCAGAAGTCTGTCTTGTTTTGTTTGGAGGGCTCAGGGAGGTGGGGATTGGTCTTTGTTTTATTTGTGGAGCTGGGGATCAAACCTAAGGCCTGTGGATGCTCCCCCAAGGTTGGGGGTGGGGAGGTTAAGTTGTTTTGTTGTTGATTTGTTTAAACTGTGTACATATTATAAACAGTTGTAAACTGCCTTACGTGTGCTAGGAACCAAACCCAGGCTTCTCTATAAGGGCAGTGTTTGCTTTGATAGAGCAGGATTTGCTGCCCTGTCTCCAGCCCCTGTCTGGGGTTTTTTTTAACAGGAGTTTACATTCTACAAGTGTTTTCAAAAAAATCATGTTTTGGGTTTTGGTTTGGTTTTTGTAACACATTTTTTCTTTTTTATTCTTTTTGTTCCTGTTTATCTTATCTTCTTGCTATTTAAGAATAAGAATATTATGTTGCATAGCATTTTTTTTTAATGTCTCACTGTGTTGGCCTCCCAGGTGCTAAGATGATATGTGTAACTGCTGAACATTATTACGGTCTTTTAGCTCTCCAATGTATCCTGTTACTTTGCCCCCCTTTCTCCCCGCCCCCCAGAACTGAACACAAAGACTCATGCATACTTGTCAAATTCTCTACCAGTGTGCTACATTCCCAGCCTCTGGTGACTCTTTTTTGATTTCTTGATGGGTTTTTTCCATCCTTTTTTGATTTGGTTTGTTTAGGTGTGTTTTTTCTGAGACAGGGTCTCTCGGAGCCCATGTTGATCTTGAACCCGCCTTTACCTCTTAAGTTCTAGAATTATAGCCATGTGCCACAATGTACAACCTAGTTAATTCATTTTAGACTTTTGTTTTCTGATTTGTTACAGACCTCTCTCTAGGTACCACTCAAACTGCATTCCCCAATAGGCTTTTTTTTCCCCCAAGATGTATTTTCTCTGTGTTTTTTTAATCTCTGTAGCCCTGGATGTCCTGGAACTTGTTCTGTAGATGAGGCTATCCATGAACTCACAGAGATCCACCTGCCTCTGCCTCTCGAGTGCTGGGAGTAAAGGCAAGAACCACCACTGCCCAGTGATGTAAAGGCTTCTAAATGATTATCTGATTAATAAAAATCAGAACTTCTAAAAATGAAAAGCATTTGAAACCGTTGTTATTAATGTTTAACCAGGCTGAATTATAATTTGTAAAAAGGAAAGTTTCTACATGCATCAGAAACTTGGTGACTTACTGAAGCTTGCTTTGGTACATGGTCAATATTTTATAAATATTTTGTATATTTTGGGAAAGAATGTATATCACTTATTGTTAAGCAATTTTCTAGATGGCTCTGATCAGATCAAACTTGCTATTTGCATTAAGATTTGCTATAATCTTGCTAGTATTTTGTTTACTTGATATGTCACTTTTTAAAGGAGTACATTAAATTTTCTCTATGACTGAAGTCTGGCAAGATGGCTCAGTAAGTTACTGATTACCGCCAATCCTGAGGCCCGGAGTTCAGTCTCTAGGGCCCAAACAGAGGGAAAAGGACTCCTGAAAGTTGTCCTCTCACTTCCACTTGTGTACTGTGATGCTCCCTCATGTGCAACATATATGAAACAAATATAATATACAAAATGAATCATTTTAAAGCTTTAAATATTGTCTATGCCCATACTTGCTAATTTCTCATAAATCTCTCAAAGTTTGCTGTCTGTATTTTAAACGTATGTTACCAGAGGCAGCAAAAAAAAAAAAAAAAAAAAAAAGTATTAAAAGCTTCCCACTGTAGGTATGCACTTTTCTGTGTCTTTCTTCCTCTTACTTTTTACTTTGTGTACTTTTTAAAAAGATTTATTATATATACATGAATACACTGTCACTGTCTTCAGACACACCAGAAGAGGGCATCGGATCCCATCACAGATGGTTGTGAGCCACCATGTGGTTGCTGGGAATTGAACTCGGGACCTCTAGAAGAACATTCAGGGCTCTGAGGCATCTCTCCAGCTCCACTTTGTGTATTTTTTTTACGTTCTATTTTTTTTTCAAGGTGTCTGTGTGTATGTATAGGGATGGTTATGTACATGCTAGGTGAGGCCAGTAGAGTGTGTCAGGAGATTTTACTCAACCCTGCTTGGGTGCTGGGATCTAATTTGGGTCCTCTGCAAGAGCAACAAATGTTCTTAATCCAGAAACATCCATCATCCATCCATCCATCATCCATCCATCCATCCATCATCCATCCATCCACCATCCATCCATCCATCATCCATCCATCCATCCATCCATCATCCATCCATCCATCTGTGTTGGGATTACAGATGTGTACCACCATGCCCAGAGTATCGTGTGCTGGAGATAAAACCCAGGACTTTGTACATGATAGGCAAGCGTTTTACCAAGCAGTCAGGTGGCATATTTTAAATCTACCCAGTTTTTACACCCCTAAGATTTTTAAAAATAGAGTTCAAGCTTTTATTTTTATGGCTATGAGTGTTTTTCCTGCGTGTGTGTGTGTGTGTGTGTGTGTGTGTGTGTGTGTGTGTGTGTACACCATGTACATGACTGGTACCCATAGAGTCAGAAGAGGGTATTGGGCCCCCTAGAACTGGAGTTATACATGTTGTGACCCACAAGGTCAGTACTGGGAACCAGACCCCTCCGTAAGAGCAGCAAGTGTTCTTAAGCACCGAGCCACCTCCGCAGCCTCTAGTGTTTACTGAAACTAGTACGAGCCACCTCCGCAGCTCTAGTGTTTACTGAAACTAGTACGTGTTGGAGTGATTTGTTACACAGCCCAGATACCTAATACAAAGATGCGCTTTCTATAGCTGCTTTGTATATAGGTTTGCAACAGGATTCATATGCTAACATTTGTAGAGTGCTTTAGTTGGACCCCGAGCAAATGAACTACAGATTAGCTACAGAACAGCAATTGCGTATTATTAATGTCGTCAGATTGCAACACATTTCACGTTCAATTAACTGAAATGCTCTTTCAGGAGCATGGTTTGGCTCATCTTCTCATCCCTACTGCGTACTTAGAAAAGGTCACTGTCAAGATAGAAAAGTATATATGTGATTTAAATGTCTTGACTCAGTTGCTAACAACCGCGAGCGTGTTTTCAAATTGGAAAAGCAAGATGAATTTCAACGTGCTCTTTTTCCCACAATGCTCTGTTTACTTTCTGGTATTGCATTTCTCTGCCATGCTGGGCGCCTGGCTTATTAAAGAGTCTGTTCATTTATCCGCCTCCCGGAGTCTCACAAGCCTTACTCTTTCAAAACAGACATGCCAGACTTTGCACCCAAAATAAAAGTGAGTTGTATTTTTACTAGAAACCATTTAGTGAAATGCGTTTTTTATTCATGAAAATTTCACCAAGTATAAATTCCCTGTCGAAAAGTAATGGGTCCTTTGTACTTTCCCTAAGTAAATAAATAGTTTCTTTCCTCGGGAACCATGACGACCGAGGCCACTCTTGAATTCAGGGATGATCTGTGTTCCTCTAATAGAAAGTAAGCATGTACATAGAGAGCCTAAGTCAGCCCTTGCTCGGACACTGTGTAATAAGGAAAAGTCACTTATGGTAGGAAGTAACTGGAGAGAGAGAAAAAAAAAAGACTCAAAAAGATGGATGTGAGATGAAACAAAATTAATGTTTTTCAAATGCCCTTACTGATCTGATACTTTTATTTATAATTATTTTCTTCTAACGTTGTCTGATATGTTGAGATATGCAAAAGCCTATTTTAACTCTTCAATGAGAGAGAACGTGTTTTGTTTTTTTCCTAGCTGGGAAAGAGAATACAAAAGCTTTTCTAGGGATTAAACAAGAACACCTAAAATCTATTTAGCCGAAGGTTTTCTTCTTTTTCTATTTTTCATTTTCTTTTCCATGTTCACGTTGGACAGAGTTGGAAATCTGGCGTTCTGGTTAAAGAGGTTCGCCTCTTCTGGCTCTCTCCTTTCTCACCTCCAGCTCAAAACAACTGCAAGCAGCCAAGGTGCCCCAGCAAGGCTACTCTGGAATCAGGAGGATTGATGGGCCGCCCATATGAGAGGGATGACCTTCATAGGCAATGGGGGCAGGCCTTGGAAAACATCACCTTTAAAGATGTGCCCTGGGAGTTTGACTTTGGCCCCCTCTCAGCTTCGGCAGGAGACTGGCTTCCAGGGCCTGGTAGGTATAAGACTTAAACAGGAAGTTTCCGTTCTTATAAAAAAAGAAAAGAAAATACCCCAGGGCTGCTCTCTTGTGACCATTAAACTGTTTAACTGCTGCCTGCCTTTCTGTCATCGCTACGCTATTCTTATACACGGAGGTAAATATTTTATTAAACATCTTCGTGCTTGGCAGTTAGGAAGCCCTCTGCTGCCTAGGCCTGGCTGTCGCCCAGCATTGCCAGGGAGGGGGATGAGGGTGGTCGAGCCTTCACAGAGGGACTGCACAAGCTCACCGTTCTGTCCAGTACTTTCCACCTGGAAACCATTTTCTCCTCTGGCCTCTCAGACTTAATCTTCCATTTCTTCTTTTTTAATCAGCCACCAACTTAGTCTTGATGAAAGGGGCCGAGCTCCCAGAAGAAAATAGCTTTGCCTTTCAACTCCACCTGGAAACAGTTGGCATGAGCCACCGCTACCTTCACTTACACCTCTCCACTGACCTTGGTGCTTGCCCCATCTCTGCCAAGGCTGGCCCCTGCCAAACAAATCTAAATATCACACTTGGAAGTACAGGGTCTCCCCTGCCCCAACCCTTTTTCTGACACACTATACATTGTACCTTGATACCTTTCAACATTCTCTGTAGTCATTCTGAACACCCGTACTCTGAGTATCCACCACAGCAACAGGCTCACAGACCCATAACTACACGTAAGTTTTTTAAAACTTTTGTACCCCTTTACACAATACAGAAGGTGGCCACAGCCACTGTACACAGCATGGCAACAGTGTCATTCCATCATGTGTTTGTATCTCTGGAAGACCAGTCCAACAAAATCTATGCAGACGTTTGTGAGAAGTTGCCACTTTGTATTAGAAACGCGCTCACTTTGGAGGACTGTGGGTGAGAGCGCCCTCTTCTGGTGATCAGAGGAAGCACCTTTTACTGTAGGTTCCCTCTTCTGGTGGAGCAGGGAAAAAAAAGACTGTCTCCTCCCTTTACAGACTCATTCCAGACAGAGTTCAAGTTCCTGCTACCAAATTCTGACATCAAAATCTCCCCAAATTAGGGGTTTCCTGTAGCTGATGCCAAGACTCACCACAATAGCCCATGCTGCAATTTCCACAATTATTACCAATCAGCTAAAATTAAAAAAAAAAAAAAAAAACTAAAAGGAAGGGAACTCCAATAAATTGGAATCAAATCTGCTTAGGCGATCATGGTATTAACACAGAGAGACAGAGAGGGAGAAAGAAGTGAGAGAGAAGAATTAGGTGTAACGAGAACAAAGGGTAGACTGCAGTGCAAATTGCTTGCTGGGCAAGACACTTATGCTAAAAATAAAGCTGCCTGGAGAGGACATAACAAATAAAAATGTGCTGTGTCCATGGCAGGAGGAGCCAGAGGCTTTGTGAATCAACGCTACAATTAGAGCAATATTGAAACGGGACCATCACCGAAGGCAGGTAGTGATGAGGGTGACATGAATTTGAAGTGAACCAAAAAAATTAATTTTGTCACCATCCTCTTACTTTCCTGGGTGGGGTGATGCTGGAGGCCCTCTCAACAGAGACTGGCCCCATTTCTGGGTTCTAGGCAGGCTCTCAAGGTCCCCATCATTTGCTCAGCCAATGCCACATGAGAAAGGAAGGCAGGACCTGGCTTTGTGTCTACTAGTGTGGGTCACACATAATTGCAAGCATTAGGGGGGAAAAAATCAATTGCCCAAGTGGCTGATGGGAGGCCTGGCCTAACAAAAGGCATTCATTAGAAAGGCCCGTGTGTGTGTGTGTGTGTGTGTGGGGGGGGGGGGGGTGTTAGCTTATCTTAGGCTTGATGTGAACCCACAGTACAAGGAAGCTGTGGAGAACCCGAATGCTATCTTCAGCTCTGGTAATAGTATAGCCAAGTGTGCAAGAATGGAGGCAGTATGGCAGTATTTTCAGTGTGTGCCAGCAGGTCAGGGCACATGCAGTTTTATGCTCAGTCCTGCAGACTGTGTTTTAAGAGGTGCTGGCAAATTTAAGCCTCCCCAGACAAATCGTGAGAAGGATTGGACTTTGGTCTTTAGACAACGCCACAGTAAGCCTCACAATCCTTTCACAATGGGCAATATCAGAATGGCTCTGCACCAAATCCACGGCGCCTCCAGAGCCAGGGCCTGCAATCATGTTTCTGTATTTTGAGCTTTAGAGGCAGGGGGTCCCCTATCCATATAAAGGGACAATAATTACCCAATCTACCTTCAACATCATTTGGAGAATTGTCTGCTCATTTGAGCCAGTGTGTGTAGATCATCTATGGAGGGGTCCAGCTGGGTACTAGGCAGAGGAGACATGAAGACAAGTCATGCCATTTGTAGTTGTCATTGAAGAGCCCAAAGTCCAATCAGGACAGACAAGCCCACAAGCAGGCACTTTGCATCCAGTATGACAGACGAGGATGGGCATGTGTGTTGGTTTGAACTGTGATGTAATTAATTTCTTAAAATTAAGAGTGATAGAGACATCCAGAGCATTCGAGGTATAGGCATTTGCAAATCCAGGAGGAAAGGGAATCGCTGGGTGTGAGAGAGGAGAACCCAGGAATGAGAAAAATATTAGAGCCACAGGCTGGGAAGATGGCTCAGGGACTGAGTGCTTTGCCACACAAGCATGAGAACCTTAGTTTGAACACCCAGCATCCATGTAAGAAGTTGTCATGATTACACGCACTCACTGGGGCAGTGGAAATGGGAGAATATTTGGAGTTGGTTGGCTGTCAGCCTAGCTCCAAGCTCAATGTGAGACCCTGTATCATGGAGGTAAGTAGAGAGGGACAGAGAAGGACACCTGATGTCGTCCTGTGCCCATCCCCATATATGCATACAGGCAAACACCACATATAACACACACATACATACAGAAATAAAGAGAGAGAGGGAGGGAGATACAGAGAGAGAAGGAGAGAAAGAGGAGAGGGAGAGAGATTAGAAACAGGAAAAGTCAAGGTTACAAAAGAAAATAGAAATAGCTACCAGTGTTAGATGTTAGCAGGAAGTTGCGGGGGAGGGATGTGACTGGAACCACGACCCAGCAGTTAAGAATATTTGGTGCTTTTACAGAGGACCTGGGTTCAGTTCCCAGCATCCCCCTCAGGCGCTCACAACTGCCTGTAATTCCAGCTCCGGGATTTGATGCCGCCTTCTGGCTTCCACAGACATCTGCACACTCGTGATGCACATATATACTACACTCACTCACACACACACAATATACAAAATAAACTTTTGTTTGTTTGTTTGTTTGTTTGTTTTTCGAGACAGGGTTTCTCTGTGTAGGGCAGAAGGGCAAAGCATTACAAGTTCATTCTCTAGAGGGAAACTGTCCTAGTTGGGGTGACTTGCTGTGATGAAATTCAGTAACCAAAGCAACTCGGGGAGGAAAAGCTTACACTTAAAGGTGACAGTCCATCACTGAGGGAAATTGGGACAGGAACTCAAGCAGGGCATGAACCTGGAGGCAGGAGCTGATGCAGAAGCTATGGAGAGGTGCTGCTTACTGGCTTGCTCCTCATGGCTTACTCAGCCTGCTTTCTTATAGACTCCAGGACCACTAGCCTAAGGATGACATCGCCCACAATGGGCCGGACCTTCCTCCATTAGTCACTAATCAAGGAAATGCTCCACTGGCTTACATATACCCCAATCTTATGGAAGCATTTTCTTAATTGGGGGTTCCCCTCACTCAAAGTTCTCTAGCTTGTGTCAAGTTGGCATAAAATTAGCCAGCACATAGAGATTGGAGATTTCATCCACAATGGTCAAGAGTTTTCATAAAGATAGCGCTGGTCGGGTGCTGCATGTCTGTAATCCTGACATTCTGATAGCTAAGGCAGGAGGATTTTGTCCTCAAGTCTCAGGGTGTATAGCTCAGTGATAGAGTGTTTACAGGCCCTGGGTTCAATTCATAGCATCACAAACAAAACAAAACCCTTCAGAAAATTAATGAAAGCAGAAACCGATTTCATTTAGAAAGTTTATGGAAGTGTTGATGATTGATTGATGTTTTTTTTTTTTTCAAGACAAAGTTTCTCTGTGTAACCCTGGCTCTGCTGGAACTTGCTTTGCAGACCAGGCTGGTCCTCAAACTCAAAGATCCACCTGTCTCTGCCTCCAAAGTGCTGGAACTAAAGACATGGACCACCATGCCCAGCTTGGAAGAATGCATTTAGTAGGCACCTATGACACACCCAGAATATTGCTACACATTACGAAAGCTCAAACCGCTAACAAATCTGTTGGCGCCCACGTCGATATTAAGTGCTAAGCCTAGCACCTTTATGACCTCTAGAGGATAGTGGAAACCCATGGCATGACTTGTGCAAACGAGGGAAGCAGGCAGAGTGGAGTTTCAGTGGCCAGTGGCTCTGATCCTGGGTGACATTCCTTATAGTCACACAGATGGGCCGGGAAAAAAGAAAGAGTGTGTCATCTCTGTGATGCAGGTGTGGCGACGTCCTGTGGGCTCCTCCACCTTGTTCATGGGCGGTTTCCTCTCCCAGGAGTCCCCATCCCATTTTGTTACTGTCCAATGGGATGGATATTACTCTGCACCCTGCTGGCATCCCAGAGCCAGCATGCAGTTTTCATCAGTAGTTTTTCATCAGTAGGCTTGTGTCTGGTTGATTCGTGTATATTCATAGTATATTCTTGTAAGAAGGGCTGATACAGAGAAATCATGGTGGGAAGACAGCCGTGCCAGATCTGGATTTGGCGTCTTTCTTCCCGCTCCTCTTTGCAAGGGATGAATGGGTACAGGCAGGTAAGTAAAGGCAAGTGGATTACTTGCGCAGATGGTTAAACCTTTCCATTAACCAAACTAGTGACTAGAGCCAGTTGGAAGGAATTAAAACAAATGGTCCTGGCTGGTACATTCTCTCAGAGTCCTCACTCTGCACCTGAGGCCCTCATCAGCTTCTGGATGTGACCAGCCCAGTCTCGAAGAGTAAACCTAGGGCCTGTAAATGCAGGTTAAGCGCTCTGCCCCTGAGATGTTAGCTCCAGTGTATCCTGTGTATCTTTTGTATGCTGGTTTCTTTCATAGGTTGGGGTTTCACAGAGGTCCATATGTGGATTCAGTCTTCCTTGTATCACCTGATCCATCATGGTAGCCAGAGTGGACCCCATGGGATATGGAGCACACAACCCCAGTCGCTTTGCACTGCACAGCCCCTTGCCTTATGTGACATTGGTTAGCTTTTCCTGTGCCACCCATCCTAACCTTCCTCAAAAAAGAGAATTATGATGCACTTCCGATGCCTGGAATATTCTAGAATGCGGCAGGAGCTCAGCAGGTATTTATTGAACAAATGAGCCTTAAATGTCCTTAATACTCTTCCAAAGGGCAGCTTTATTTTCAGAAAAGCCAACATTAAAATATCATCCGAGAGAAGGGATATATTCAAGAGTTGATCGCTGAAATTACAAGGTGCATTGACACAGGAAGTGTGTTTCCGGTCTTTAGCAACTGTCTGTAAAATCCAGGGGCAGAGAAGTTTAACCCCCAAACAGAAAATATTTCCCATCTCACTTCAGATCATTTCCTATCACGTTATCCTGATTCTTTTTTCTTTTTTTCTTTTTCTTCTTCACACTTCTCGAGCTGTGCAATTATGGTGTTGATTCGTGTTCCCTCCCTCACTGGCCGCTTCTCACTTCCATTCACAAGCAGAATATCGACCTTGCTGGCCCTGTTCCCTATACACACCTAGGATAAAGATTGTTCAGAAAGCATTAACTCAAAAAGTGGATTTTAAGTGCTTAGAAATAGCCAAGATAAATACAAGGCTCAATGAGAGGTGCAGGCATGCGCTCTTTCACAAAACATCAGGCTGCAGAGCACTTGGGAGCAGAGAGTCATGGAGAGTGAATGGCGCATTACCCAAGGAGCAGGGCAGGAATCAGATCCCCACTCACTTTTAGGAGACGTCACAGACTAGACAGACACATGGCACTTGGGCACAATGACTCAGGCTATGCAGAATCAAAGATGGACCTTCAGGATGTGTCAAGATGTCTCAGGTTGTTGTTGGGAGGTAGTTACCATCCCCTGGACAGCTGAGACTACCCTCTGCCCGCTGTGGAGGTGCACTGGCTGTTGAATTTACTCCTAGGCATGCAGGGAAAGATAGCCCTGACTTTACCCAATTCCAGTTATCACTCACTCTGGAAAACTACTGTGCTAGTTGCTGTGGGTGGATGAGAAGCCAAAGTCATGTGACTTATTCCGAAGCTGAAGACCACCACAGGTGGACCAGGTGACAGCAATGGTGGTTCCCAGATTGGATGAAGAGGATGAATGGCAGGGAACAGGGAACAAGGAGCCCAAAGTTATACACAAGTTATATATATACACAGGGAAGGTGGAGAGTCCATGTTAGCAGTGGTAGCAGGAGGGCCTTGCAGAGGCAGGTAGACAATAGCAGGTGAGGGACTCCAGAGAGCTCCATCAGGCTGGAGGCAGGGAGCATCTAAGATGGGTACAAGAACAGTGATGTGTTACTGAAAGTTCCAGAACCATCCCCGGAACCCATCCTTAAAGCCTGCAGCTGGACTCATGGGCCGAGAACACAATCAAGATGGTTTTGTAAGTAAAGACCTGGAGGGCAAGTGGACATCTTGGCTAGAAGCAGGGTGCAAGCCAGGCAGGGAAAACTACAGGTGGCCTGGCAGTGATGGAAGAGGTCAGGAAGGAATCCAGGGCCCTTAGGGACTGGACAAAAGAGTAAATGTACATTGGTATGTGTGAGAGGGAGAAGAAGGTACTTGATTAGGCAAAACAGGAATTCCCCTTTGCTTCCCACAGTGGATAAGAGTATATGTCAGTTCCACTGACCTAAAGATGCTTAGAAGCAAAGGCTGGGTGGTGGTGGCGCACGCCTTTAATCCCAGCACTTGGGAGGCAGAGGCAGGCGGATTTCTGAGTTCGAGGCCAGTCTGGTCTACAGAGTGAGTTCCAGGACAGCCAGGACTACACAGAGAAAAACCAAAAAAAAAAAAAAAAAAAAGATGCTTAGAAGCTAGGTAAAAAATTTGTTTAGGATACATCAATATGTGTCTGAGCTGACAGAGTGGAAACAGCAACCTTTGGCATAGTTACAAAATACAAAAAGCAACCCCTTCTTTTCTCTGAGAGTAGGATGGACTTTTGTGTGTTTGGGTTTTGTTTTGTTTTGTTGTTGTTTGTTTGTTTGTTTGTTTTGCTACATTGGGCATCAGAATCCCAGGCTTCCCCACCTTTGCACTCCATTCCTTATAATGTCCCTCATTCCCATGAGCTCTCAGGTTTGGAGGGCTACACTCTTGTCTTCTCTACCTCAGAGACATTCAGACTTGGACTGAGGGACACTCTCAACACCCAGGTCTTTAGTGCATGGCTCCTTGTGAGATGCACCAGCTTCTCTGATTGTAAGTGTACCCTTAAATCCTTTTCTATCATCCATCTATCTATCTATCTATCTATCTATCTATCTATCTATCTATCATCTATCTACCCATCTATCTTCCATCTTTTATGTGTGCATGTAGCATCATCTGTATATATGCATGTATCTTTCATGTACATGTGTATGGGTATTGTGTATGTATGTATGTATGTATGTATGTATGTATGTATGTATGCATGCATGCATGCTTGCACTATCTATCCATTCTGCTGGCTCTGTTGCACTGAAGAACAATGACGAACACAGTTATAGAGCTGGGCAGGGTGGTTTTACTCTCGTGATCCCAGTGCTCAGCAGGCTGAAGCAGGAGGGTCATAAGTTCAAAGCCAACCCTATTTAGATATTGAGTCCTTGGCCCTCATGGGCTATATAGTGAAACTATATCTTTAAAAGAGAGTTGGGGTGGAGCCTGGAGAGATGGCTTGGTTGTTAAGAGTACTTACTGCTCTTGAAGAGGACTGAAGTTCACTTGCCAGCACTCATGTAGGGTGGCTCACAATTGCCTTTAACTACAACTATGAAGGCCTTAGTGCCTTCTTCCAACTCTGTGGGCACCTACAGTCTCCTACACACATATCCACAGAACTAAAAAAAAAAAATAGCTGGGCATGGTAACACGTGTCTTTTTTCCCCATTAATTTATTTATTCATTTTACATACCAATCACAACCCCCCTCCTTGTCATCTCTCCTAAAGCTCCTCCCAAATCCTCCCTTCTGATAAGGAGGAGAGACTCCTCTTGGGTATCACCCCACCCTGGCACATGAAGTCACTGCAGGACTAGGTGCATCCTCTCCCACTGAGGCCAGACAAGGCAGCCCAGTTAGAGGAACAGGATCCACAGGGAGGCAACAAAGTCAGGGACAGCGCCCTTACCCCCGCTGCCGCTTCAGTTGTTGGGGGGACCCACATGAAGACCAAGCTGCACATCTGCTACATATGTGCAGGGTATGGGTGACACATGTCTTTAATAGCAGTACTTGGGAGGCAAAGGCAGAAGATCTCTGTGCATTTGAGGCCAGTCTAGTCTACATAGTGAGTTACAGGCCATCCGGAGCCACATAGTGAGACTCTGTCTCAAAAATAAAAAAATAAGTAAACCAAAATAAATCTAGACAAAAATGAAACTAGACATATAATTGTCAATGAATGTTTTGTACACGGATGTTCACAGCAACACATGAATGGATAAACAAATGCATGTCTGCAGTATACACATACAGTGTAATACGGTCCCTGCATAAAGAGATAAAGAAATAATACACACAGCAATGTAGGTGACTTGCGGATATTGTGCTAAGTGAAAGAAGCCAGAGAAGGGGAATTCATGCATAATTCTACCTGTGTTGGGTACCCAGAGGGCTCGATTTCGTAATGACAGACACTAGAATGGCCATTGTTGAGGGTTTAGGGAAGGGCGGGGGGGGGGGTGAGCAGAGCAGTCGTTTTTTTAATGGATGCTAAAACCCATTCAGTTTGATATAAAAGGGTCGAATTCAAGCTGAGAACCATAGGAGTCTATACCTGCAGCATGCTTAGAACGTGGTTAGCACATAAAGAACTCAGTAAGATGACATCAGCACGCCAAGGGGCTGGTCATCATTATCCCCCACCATCAAAAGGAAGGACAGTTTATAAGCTGATGTGACAAAAGTGTGGAGGGACATTAGTGAGGAGAAAGGGGAAAATATACAGCAATTCGTACAACATGCTGGCATTAGTTTTAAGAAAGATGATAGACAAAATAACAATAACAATACACACTAGGTAGGAGTAGAGACATGGCTCAGAGGTTGAAAGCACTGTCTGCTCTTCCAGAGGTCCTGAGTTCAAGTCTCAGCAACCACATGGTAGCTTATAACTGTCTATAATGAGATCTGGTGTCCTATTCTGGCTTACAGGCAGAATACTGTATGCATAATATACAAATCTAAAAACTATACTATATCTATAGAGACAAATAATAGATTCATTTAGTTACATATGTAACTACATGTATCTACAAGTGTGCTATCATATGTGCACATGTGCCAACCATCCGTGGTCAGACCAGTTTGCTGTGATGCTCAGGGGACTGAATATCACTGTACTCTGTGTCAATAACAGCCCAGGAATGCAATACAAATGGTGTCCCTGGGAGTTGCCCAACACAGAGGCTCTGCTGACTTAGCAGCAGGTGGCTAACATCTCTTTGGAGTTTATAGTGAATGGAATAGCATCAGTTGCCTGTGGGCAAACAATGTGTGGTGGCTCAGGAGTGGGAAGACCCCTCAGAGTGAAGTTTCAGAATCCTCTCAACTTAGAATGCTGTAAATGTATTGTGGGACACGCATTACCTGGAAAATAAGTAAGGAAAGAGTTGGAAAAAGAAACTGATACACATATTTAAAGCTAACATATAAAAGTAACAGTATATGTGGGAGAGTTAGGGAAGTACAGACAAGTACTGAGAAGCATGTAAGAGAGACGTGCACTTAAGCGACCTCAACCCCTGGTCTCTGCTTTGCTCTGTGTGCCCGTCTTGAGTTTGAAGGTGAGCATCATGTAAGAGGGGAGGTGGTACAGGGGTGTCCATGCTTTTGACATTTCTGTATGACATTGTCATCTACAAAGTTCATGCTTAAGAACCAGGCGGTTGGCTGAGTGGCGGTGGGTGGGGCACACCTTTAATCCCAACACTTGGGAGACCGAGGCAGGCAGATCTCTGTGAGTTAGAGGCCAGTCTGGTCTACAGAATGAGTTTCAAGACAACCAAGGCTGTGACACAGAGAAACACTGTCTTGAAAAACAAAAACAAAATCTTGCAATCGAATTACCCCCCCAAAAAAGAATATCTCTCTCCACCCCCCCTCTCACACACACACACACACACCACTACCACCACCACCACCACCACCACCAACAACAACAACAGCAAAAACCCCTCATTACAGTTTCATCTTGGGCCATACTTAGTTATCCTGGGCTCATGTTAGCCTCCAGGCTACAGGTTGGAAGTGCTACTAACAAATCTTGCCTGACACTTGTTTTGGTCAATAAAGCTTTATTGGAACATATAGCCACACTTATTTAGCTATGTGTCTAAATTTCTAGATTCTACTACAGCAGCACCATTTAGTTGTGATAAAGACCACATGGTTCTCAAAACTCAAAGTATCGGGTGGGGTGTCTTGCCTCATACCTGCTCTCCCAGTTCTCTTGAGGCTAGGCGGGAGGTCACCTTGAGTTCAAAGTGTATGAAACCCTATAGGATGTTTAGGATCAGCCTGGTCTACATAGTTCCAGGACAGCTAGGGCTACATAAGGAAACAAGGATATTTGCTATTCGATTGTCCATGGAGAATGTCTACAGATGCTAATATCAAGAAAAGGACAGATTTTTGAGTGAGCATGTCTAGGATCTAGGATTCAGGCTTAAGCATGGCTGTGTCTGGGGTCTCAGCACCATTCCTACATGGTTGTAGAAGCTCAACCGTAATGTGTGTGAAACCCATCCTGTGTCTTCCGTGGCTTCTGCTTATTAAATTTTCAAACCGTGTGAAGTCCGCAGCTATATTTTGATGACTGCTTTCCTTTCATCTAACATTATATCACAAGTCATTTTCTCCCTTCCTGAAATTATTCATGAGCATTTGCTTTCTCTTTCCTGTTTGATTTAATTTTTTCCCGGGTTTTATCAACAACTTGGAAAAGTAGAAAGAGTAACATAATAACTGTATACCTGTTCCATAAAAACTGGTAACATTTGGTCTTGGTGATTTTATCCACTTTGTTGCTGAAGTAGTTTAATAAAATTGCAGATACCAAAATGTGACATTTTTGTTGTAAATACACCAATATGTATCCCAAAGGGATTTTTTCATATAACTTTTTTTTTTTTTTTTTTTTTTTTTTGGTTTTTGAGACAGGGTTTCTCTATGTAGCCCTGGCTGTCCTGGAACTCACTCTGTAGACCAGGCTGGCCTCGAACTCAGAAATCCGCCTGCCTCTGCCTCCCAAGTGCTGGGATTAAAGGCGTGCGCCACCACCGCCCGGCTTCATATAACTTGAAATCAATTTTTTTATCTGTCTATCTTACCTATCTATCTTCTATCTCTCTTCTTTCTATCATCTATCTATCTATCTATCTATCTATCTATCTATCTATCTATTATGTATCTATCTATCATCTATCAATTTATCCTTCCATCTGTTAGGCAGGGTCTCACTATGTAGCTCTGGCTAGCCTGGTACTAATTGTGTAGATAATATTGGCTTGAAACTCACATAGCTCCACCTGCCTCTGCCTCCCAAGCAGTGGGATTAAGGGCATGCGCCACCATGCCCAGCCAGTAACTCCTTAGTGACCACTAACACCCACTCTACATACATGTTTCTCAGTTGGTCTCCATACTCCTTTCACATGATGTCTTCAAACCAGGATCTACCAGGAGCCATTCATTGCATCCAAAGGTCTCATGTCCCTTTAAAGCTACATCAGTCTGTCACCCTAGTTCCCAGCCAACCCTTCACACCCTACCTTCTTTGTGTATATCCTTGACTGGTGAATGAGGCAGGCTTGATGGACAGTATACTAAGTAGCTGAGGGCACCAGGATGTGTGAACCCATTTCCTATTTCAGTGGAGTCGAATACTTCCTTGGCATAGACAGTGCCACAAAGAACATCTTCCATAAACCTTCATTTGGCATGAAAATAAATTTACATAATTCTTTACAGTTAGCTACTAGTATGCTAACCTGTTCCTTCTTCCTTTTTCTAATTTATAGACCATGAGCTGTGGCATCTCTTGGTGTCTTCTTAGAGTCACCCTGCCTTTTCAGGGACTGAATTAAGTCACCAAGTAGGGTGGGGACTGCTCTAGGCAAACTGGCTCTTTTGTTTTGTAGACATGGTCGCATTCCATAGCCCAGGCTAGCCTCAAACCCTCGACAATTCTGCCTCAGCCTGTCAAGTGCTGGGCCTACTGGTGTGAGCCATCATGCTTGGCTTTAATTTATCTTCTTTTGTTCAGACAAAGTGAGCCACGCCCTACTGCCTCTTCCAGTCGTCCTGAACCTCCTCACCCAGCCGAAGTGCTACCCATTCGCACCCCAGTGAACCTATATTGGATGATATCTCTCTGTCCCTGGTCCTTCCTGCAGACATAGTCCCTCTGCTTCTGTGTCTCTCTGATGACATCACCACTGCTGGGTTGTTGTTAGCTGACCACAGTCTACAAGTCTGATGTCCACCGAGCCTCACTGACAGGAGAAGCAAACACGTGAGAAATCAGAGGGTTGTGAAGTCATAGTTGTTTACCCTCTTGAGGAAGCTGGGTGGCCCCAGGCAAGTCATTGTGCCTTTATATGCCCCTGTCAAAAAGAAAGAGGTACAGACATGGAATCCTAGCTACTCAGGAGGCTGGGCAGGAGGGTAACAAAATCAAGGCTTGCCTAAGCTACAGAATGAGATCCAGGCCAGCCTGAGCAAATTAATAAGACCCTGTCTGAAAAAAAAAAAAAAAAAAAACCAAAATATGTCTGCGATGTAATTTAGTGGTGAGTGCTTGCTCACACATAGAAAAGGAATAAGATGACAGCAACTTGTTAAAATAAGTGTGTGAATTTGTACTTAGAACGAAATTGGGGAACAGAGGCACGACACCAGTGTTCGTCCCAATGAAACTGATGTCAGGTGAACGACAACCCACAGGACTTGTTTGCATATGATAAGAAACAAGAGGGTACAATCTTTACTGAAATAAAAATAATATCCCAAGATAAACTAAAGATTTTCAAACTGTAAAAATGGAAGAAAATAGCCTCATAAATAAACTAGGGAACATTAAGAAGTGAGGTATTAAAATGTCCCCTATCCTCTAACCCAGGTTGAAGAATGATAGTCAGTCTTGGAGTATCTTCAGGGGTCACAGACACACCATGAAGCTGGAATTCCCTCTGCATTGTAGAGTTCACTGTCCCTGATGCCCCATTCAGTGCTGACAGTGGTGATGACAGGCTAAACCAGCTGAAGGGCAGCGCCGCCCCCTTTGAGAGCCACAGGTAGCTGTGAAAGCAATTCCAAAGGTTAAGATTGCTTCTCAAATACACAGTAAGATCAACCTCCAAAACCAGTATTGAGCTTTCGGTGGGTGCCGTGTGTTGGCAGGATGTAAGTAAAGACTGTTGAGTTGTGTAACATGAATCTTTTTCTTTGTGTGAGACCAATTTTCATTTCCGGAAATGTGGCAAGATCAATACACTTATTGAAAAGTAACTAAATATTCTGGCATCAAAATAATTCTTCAAGAGTCTCAGAGAATGAATGGCTGATGACGTCAGGAAGCTGGAGCTGGGATCAAGTTGAGGCATTTGCTGAGTCCAGTGAACTTGGTCTTTGATGTTCACGTCCTCGGGGAAGAAAAGTTTGAGAGGTGAACTTCCAGCACAGATGCAGAACATCTTAGAATAAGTCTAGAAATACCTTCAGATACACAGTCCTTCATTTGCACAGACAGTGTGTGTGTGTGTGTGTGTGTGTGTGTGTGTGTGTGTGTGTCTGTGTGTGTGAACATGTATGTGCAGAAATTACCTCCAAACAGTCAAACCACATGCTGTCTGTGATACTTTCCACACCCCAAGTGGAGAGAATGTAACTGGAGTGGAGAGAATGTAACTGGACCTGACAGAAACAAAAGAAAGACCTTTATAGAGAAAACCAAATTTATCCGAGGCTGCAAAGTGTCCCACATCCAAAACATCAAAGAAGATTCTCAAAGTTAAATGGCAGAGAGAAAGAAATTAACTAAAACCATCCAGCAGAATAAAGCACTTAAGAGCTAAGAATAGCAAGCAGGAGAGAAGCGGGGGCAACCCTGCAGAATTCTGCAGTGGTAAGATAAAGGCAGTAGCAACGGGTGGCTAATATGCTCAGTAAAAATAAACCTCATTCACAGAAGTGTGTGCAGGAAACTGTAGGGATGATCAAGTGGTTTAAAAAGAGACATGAAAGAACCAGAAAACGAAACAATAGTGGAGAGGTGGGATGGTTGGGAATAGATGGCTCATTGGCTAAGAGCACTTGCCATTCTTCCAGAGGACCCAAGTTCAGTTCCCAGCATCCACATCTGGTGACTCACAGCTGCCTGGGAGTCTGACACTCTCTCCTGGCCTCCACAGGCACCCTGTACTCATACACATACCCACGCGTAGACACATACCCCTACACACCATTAAAACACAGTAAAGAGAAATCCTAGATGATGACTCCAGCACAGATCTCCTAGAGTAAAATCCATGTGAAGATCCGTCTCTCTATCCTCCCACCCCTCCCTCGACACCAGTGCATTTTCAGAAACCATAGAGGATATTTTAAGAACAGTGGGAGAGAGAACAAATGACTACTTTTAAAATACTGTATTGCATTTACTATTCTGTGTCTGTACACAGTGGCACACACATGGAGGTCAGAAGCTGGGCGGTGGTGGCGCACACCTTTAATCCCAGCACTGGGGAGGCAGAGGCAGGCGGATTTCTGAGTTCGAGGTCAGCCTGGTCTACAGAGTGAGTTCCAGGACAGTCAGGGCTACACAGAGAAACCCTGTTTCGAAAACCAAACAAAACCAACACATGGAGGTCAGAGACAGCTTTGGGGGGCCAGTTTTCTCCTTTCACTGTGGTTCAGGGCTCAGACTCAGGACATCAAGGCTCTCGGGGCAAATACTTTTTCTCACTGAGCCATCTCGCTGACCCAAGGATGAGGACTGTTTTTTAAAAATGTTTTCTGACAACTTACTGCTCATTAGCGGCCACCAAAACCCTAAGACAGCATGTTTTGTCTTCAGGGTGGATGGAGGAAGTGATTGTCATGTTCAATTCCGTCCCTGTAACGAAGGGGTGAAGAGTCATTTTCAGACAAAACCGGAGAGAATTTGGTCTTCACAAGCCTTCAGTTCTGACAGGAGAACCCTTCATTCAGAGGAAGGTGTGAGGGACAGGAAAGAAAAGCAGGTAAACAGAAGGTGCAGGCTGAGTCAGAGAGTAGCAACAGTAATAGACTTGGAAAAAACAAATGTGGGTGGCCTTCAGTGCATAACAGTGACGTCTACAGCAGGACAGTATATGCAGAGCTTAACAAGGTTTTTCTCTTTCTCAAAAGAAGACACTGAGCGTTGAAGTCCATGCTGTAATCACAGGAGCAGGGCGGTTGAGGCAGAACCATCCTGAGTGCAAGATCACCCGAAGTTCTCTGAACTGCACAGATAACACCATGACACGTGTTTTCCTGCACACACACACACACACATACACACACATACACATACACACACACACACACATACACATACACATACACACACACATACACACACATACACACACACACACACGTACATACACACTCACACACACACACACGTACATACACACAGACATGCCACCGCCAAAAAGTAACAAATAAAATGAGCTTAAAATTTTAAATTAAACACATCTGGAGAGTGGCTAATATTCCGCCAGCTTCGGAAGCAGGAGGGAGAGCAAGTCTAGCACAGAGGTACCCATTCCATTCCCAGTTTGCTCCGTGATTGAAAGACACCCTGCAACATCACTCAAGGCCTGAGGCATGCAGTCCCACCTCCCAGTTTCTTTACTAACATAGGTCTGACTTTTGTAAAAGGCATCATGGCTGCCCTCCGGCCTCTGTTGAAGCCCAAGATCGTCAAAAAGAGGACCAAGAAGTTCTTCAGGCACCCATCAGACTGATAGTGCGAAAATTAAGCAAAACTGGCGGAAACTCAGAGGCGTTGACAATGGGGTGTGAAGAAGATTCAAGGGCCAGACCCTGATGCCCAACATTGGTTATGGGAACAACAAGAAAACCAAACACGTGCTGCCTAGCTGCTTCTGGAAGTTTCTGGTCCACAATGTCAAGGAGCTGGAAGTTCTGCTGATGTGCAGAAAAAGAATTTTTTTAAGATTTATTTATTCTTATTTATATGAATACACTGCAACTATCTTCAGACACACACCAGAGGAGTGCATCAGATTCCATTACAGATAGTTGTGAGCCACCATATGGTTGTTGGGAACTCAGGACCTCTGGAAGAGCAGTCAGTGCTCTTAACCACTGAGCCATCTCTCCAGCTGGATGGGCAGCAAACCTGACTGTGCTGAGATCACTCACAATGTGTCCTCTAAGAACCAAAAAGCCATCATAGAAAGAGCAGCACAGCTGGCCATCAGAATCTCCAATCCCAACGCCAGGCTATGCATCGAAGAAACTGAATAGATGGCTCGCGTGCATGTTTTGTGTTTAAATAAAACCACCAAAACTGCAAAAAAAAAAAAAAAAAAAAAAAAAAAAAAAAAAAAAAAAAAAAAAAAGAATTAAATAAGACGAACTTAAACTTCCTATTTCCGTTTAGAGATAATGCACCATTTCAAAGCTTCCCATCCTCTTTTACCACAGGAGGTTTCCACATATTTCCTAATGCTCCTCATATAATGCCAGGCATTATATTAGGCACCAGAAACACAGAGATTAATTCACTATCAATTAAGGGACTATAAATATAATAAATAAAGCCAGGCATGGAGGCTCACACCTGTAACCCCAGCTGGGATTTAAACAAGTACACCATCATCGCCCGCCCAGCCTATTTCCTTGATTTCTAAACAAAGCAGCAAAACCTGAGACTTAATAACTTGCTCAAGCTTGACACACTCATAATGGCAGAGCCAAGACTTTCTCTAACTGGATTTCCTGCATATGAGTTTTTTGCCTGTATGTATATAAACGCATCGTGTGCATGCCTGGTGACCACAGAAGCCAGAAAAGGACATCAGATCCCCTGGGACTGGAGTTACAGGTGGTTGTGAGCCACCATGTGGCTGCTGGGAATTGAACCTGGTTCCATTGGAAGAGCAGCAGTGCTCTTAACTGCTGAGATATCTTCAACCTATGCCCACCCTCTTACCTTCCCAGATGCAGTCATTAGTTCTAGCACAGGAGTGTGACCCACAAGAGACCAACAGGGGTAGACGCTGAAGGCCTGTTGGTGCTTTTGAGAAAAAAAAAATGAGCAGTCTTCACGTGGAGTTGGAAGTGTTGGATTGACAGTTAGCGATTGCGGAGAGCTGTGGGGCAGGGGAGGAATCTCCAGTGTGGAATTCAAAGCCAACCACAAGTAAGAAATTAAAATTGGAGGTTAGTCAGGCCTGGTGGTGCAGGCCTGTCACCCCAGCTACTTGGGATGCTGAGGTGAGGGATTGGATGTTCAAGGCCTGTCTGGGAATTTCAGTAAGATTCTACCTCAAATGAAACAGTCAAAAAGATGACTGGAACTCAGTGCTAGAGCCCTTGCCTAGCATGCTTGAGGGCCTGGGTTCGGTACCACAAGGAAAAATAAAGAGGTTCAGCTTAGATGAAGAGAAATGAAGCCAACGAGGCTACATCTTCATTCCATGATGTGAACACCTGTATCCGGATATGCCCGAAGCTCTCCCATTATCTAGGCTTCTCAATTAAATGGTCTCAAGTTGAGATATCTGTGTAGAGCTCTTGGGGGCCACTTGGCAGAAATCTGACATTGGCCAAGGACAAAAAAATGGAGTCAAGCAAGAATCTGACATTGGGCCATGACAAGGAAGTAAGTTCAGACAGGAATCTAATTTTAGGCTAAAACAAGGGAGTAATTCCAGTCAGGAATCTAAATCTTAGGCTAGAACAAAGAAGTAGGCTTCAGGCATGAATATGACTGTGGGCTAGGACAAGGAAGTAGGCTCTAATGTTTTGGTCATCCTGATAAGCTCTTAGAAACATCGATCATGGGAAACACAGGACTTTGCTTATTATCTTGCTTGTTCCTGGACTATTTGCATTTATTGTATTGCTAGTTCCTCAACCTAGAACTGACCTTAATACTTGCAAGTAATTAAAACGATATAAAAGCAGATTGGGAAAAAATAAACCTGCCTCAGCCTCAGAACTGGCTTAGGTCATGCTACAATATTGTTTAATTGTCTTTTTTCTTTTTAATCCTCACTCCTGGGCTGGAGAACCTGTTGACTGACTGGACTGGCCAGGTCAGATCTCTCATACTTGCAGAAGAAAAACCCAACCCTAGCTAACACAGAAACACAAGCATCTGACCCTGTCACTATTGTGTCAGTTAAGTGAGAAGGTGATAGCACTTGTGAGCATTTGAATTATGCCCAGGGCACATGTAAGGTGAGATGGTTTTGATTTCTCCCCTTCCCCATTCTTTTTCTGAAGCCTGAAGCCTCAGAGAGTCGTGGGTGACCTCAATGTTGACATGGTGCCAGTCATCAGACCCAAGAATTACACCCAAGGTCATGAACAGATGCAGAGCTGTAATCTCCAAGAAAGGACAACAGCAACAACAGTTACTCCAGTTCTTGAATACAATGCACAGCAGGCTTCCAAAACCCTTGTAAGCCAAATTAAATCTGACATCACTCCTCAGGTTGACAGAACACCATGGCAGCTTTTCCAATAGAATGAACCCAGGTACCCAAGGGCACTGTCTCCTGTGGGTCGGAGTCACCTCTTCCACTACAGCTCAGCTAATGGTGATTGAGCCTCCAAGATCACAGGGTGGAGAGTAACAAACACAGGCAACTCACACAGGAGCCCAGAGAAGCCAGGAGCTCAACCTGACCTTGAGTTCAGTCCCCCCCCCAAGCCATTGTATTATCTCCACCCCTCCGCCAAGGTCAGAAGGAATCCACAGGGTTCTGATAGGCCACTTCAGAATCAGCATCAGTTGATTAGAGCAGCAATGTTCTTTAAACAAAAGGAATGGCTGGCATCAAGGTCATCGCAAAAATTTGTGACTGTTCCTCTCTGTCAGAGAGGACACTGGCCACATCTGGGCAGGGGTGTGACAGCACACTCATTCAGGACATATGTTGATGACCATACTGCTTAGCTCCCCACCACAGGACACTTGACCCTTCTCCATTGTTAAAGGTGACCATTACACTCTGCTGAGCAGTGAGGTCATCTTTCTTCTCAAGAGAAGGGACAAAAAAGGAAAAAGAAAAGGAATTTTCTCCCCTTGATAAATCCAAAGCTGTAATAAAGCAGAATTTAGATCTTTGGTGAATAATTCATGCTTATGCAAAAGGAAAAAAAAAAAGACTTTCATTATGCTTCATGTCCCTCTTACCAAGTCCTAGAATCCGATTCCTGGACTGAGATCTAGAGGGGTTTGCCAGCTGACCCTAGGGAGTCCCTCTTGTCACTGCCACCTCTTCAGTGGGCTTAGAGTGGCTCCCCAAGCTGACCCAGGATAGAGACAAAGGACAAAGGCAGAAAGAGTCAGCTTCAGTAGCTGCTTGAATTGTCCTCCCTCAGGATCCTCAAGACAATATTGTCACCAACAACAAAAAAACAAAGAAAAAAAAACAGAAAAGGAAAAGAGGGTTGGAGAGATATCTCAGTGAGTAAACTGTTATGCAAAAATCTAAACCTCAGTTCAGATCTCATCACCTATGGAGACATTCTGGGCATGGTGCTACACACTTGTAATCTCAGGACTGGGAAGCAGAGGTAGGCAGATCCTGGAAGCTCACTAACCAGCCAATCTAGCTAAAACAGCAAGCGCCAGGTTAGTGAGAGATCACAACTCAAAAATTAAGATGGCAAGCGATAGAAAAAGACTCCTAACACTGACTTTTGGCCTCCACGTGCGTGCACACATGGGCTACTGCAATAACAGTACACACACGTGCTTATTCACATATGCCACACACAGAACATTAAACCACGAGCTCAGTTTTGTGCCATGTACAAAAACTAGGGCTATTTTATTTATTTTATTTTAAATTTTGTGTATATGTGTGGGGATGGGTGTGTGAGTGCCTATATAGAGGTTTTAAAAAAAGGGCTTTGGCGTCATCTCCTGGAGCTGGAGTTACAGGTGGTTGTGAACGACGTGACAAAGGTGCTAGGAACCAAACTGGGGTCCTCTGCAAGTGCAATATGTGCTCTTAACCACTGAGCCATCTCTCCAGCCCCCTGGAATTAGCTCAGAGTGAATTCTAGAGTTAAATGTGAAGGACGGTGCTGTGAAACTTCGTGACGTAATACAAGAGAAAAGGGTACATTTTTCTATTTGTTTGAAGCAGGCCTTATTAGCTTATCTGGGCGGGCCTTGAACTCCTGGACTCACAGGATCCTCCTCCCTCAGTCTCCACCAGTGGCTGGGATCCAGGTACATTCCACTCCATTCAGCCGATAGAAGCTCCATAAAAAGCCTACCAGGGGGTTCATTGGTAGGCTCCGAGCATACAGCTGAGTGTTGCATTTTGACTTGGCATTGAGCAATCTTGCTAAGCTTGTCTGTTATCTGGAGTTGCTTATTTTTGCAGATTCTTTTGACTTTTTAAATGTAGACAGTGATGTCATTTTTTGACTAGAGACAGTCTTATTTCTTCTTTTATAATCCATATACCTTTTTTTCTTGCCTTAATGCATTAGCAATTTGAACTCACCTTAAGTCTAGCTTTAGGAATTAGGATTTCTTTGGCTCTTATTGGCTAAATTTGTACCAAGAGGGACATACTCTCCCAATAGAAGTTAATCTCCTGTCTCGCAATCTAACTTTGACTTTTAAGGCCCCCAGGAAGCTAGAGCCCAGGGTCCCAAGGTCAGTCTCAGGATGTGTACCTTAAGGCCTGGCATGTGTCTTCTGACACTTCATCTCTCTTAGAAGTGTTAGAAATGGGCCAGGGGTCTCAACGAAATGGCCACACAATCTGTGGTGGTTTGAATATGCTTGACCCAGGAAGTGACACTATTAGGAGGAGTGGCCTTGTTGGAGTGGGTGGGGCCTTGTTGGAGGAAGTATGTCACTGTGGGGGTGGGCAATGAGACCCTCCTCCTAACTAATGTGGGAGCCAGTCTTCTAGCAGCCTTCTGATGAAGTTGTAGAACTCTCAGCTTCTCCTGCACCCTGTCTGCCTGTATTCTGCCACGTTCCTGCCTTGATAATGGACTGAACCTCTGAACCTGTAAGCCAGCGCCATTGAAATGTTATAAGAGTTGCCTTGGTCATGGTGTCTGTTCACAGCAGTAAGACCCTAACTAAGACACAATCCTACCTCCTCATATAGGTGCATAGCTGTGCCAAATCAGGCGGTGGAACACTCCCAGAAAGGGGCTGCTGAGTTTTTATTCTTGATGCAAAGGGGTCCTGTGCCCTACTCTAAGCAGTCAGAGCTCATCCTCACATTCCTTTGTGATGGGCTAAATGAAAGCGGCACACTGCTACTTTTAAGAACAGGATGTAACCCCGGGCACATCCCTTGACCTTAGAAAAATGCTGACTTGGGAAGGGGCTGCTGCCGGATGTGCCTTTAAAGCTCTCTCTGAAGATGGGGCTTCCTTTGTCTCATTTAACCCTTTGCTAGAAAAGGCTGTACATTTCATTTGCATCTCATACTTTCTTGACACCTATTTCTCATTTTTTAAAACAGATTTTATTTTTAAGTTTGTACACATGAGTGCAGTTCTGATGGACACTAGGGTAGGGATTCAGACCCAGTGGAGCTGGAGGTATGGGCAGTAAGCTACCTGATATGGTTGTCAGTCACTGAACTCAGGTCCCCTGCAAGAGAAGTGGCTGCTCTTAACCACTGAGTCATTTCTCCGGCCCTGACACCTATTCCTTTTTTTATTCCCAGGATGTTGAAGCCTTAGCCAAAAATTGAGACATCACTGATATTCAATACTGCCATATAAAACAAAAAAAAAAATCTCAGAAAGTTTACATAACCTGCCTGGGTCATATAATTAAGAAATGACATAATTTGAACTTGGATCTGTTGGGAAAAGAATGTTCTTTCTTCTGGACTGTAGTACTACAGCTAGGAAAAGTCAGGCAGGCTTTGTCATACTCTGTGCAGACGCAGAAATGCAGGGTGTGAAAGAATTCTCAAGTTTCCTTCAGCCATCTAAAAGACCAGACTGTGGCAAATGAGAAAATGGTGCTTCATGTGTCCTCCAAATGGCCGTGGAACAACGTTTTTCCAAAATCCTGAAGCAGGTGCAGAGGTCAGAGGCCATGAGTCTCTAATTATCAGCCCTGGTCCCCTGGAGCTTATTTAAATAATTCCAACCAGGAACCAGAATTACCAATATGGACTTAAGTTTTTGTCCACAAAATTATCTATTGGCTTTTAGGTCAAGGAGCCCAAGCCAGTTTGCTTCTGTGACCACTTCGGAAAGACTGGGAGTCACCTGGAGATGGCTTCATCCTGAGGGAGGAAGGCAAAGCCCAAGCAAATGTTCAAGAAGAAAACAGCTCCTGTTATAATCGGGAGTGAAGAGAGTCAGGCACCTGGCCATCATCCACGACCCTTGAATGAAATCTTGCTTACATTTTCAAAATATTAATTCTTCTAAGGGCTAGAACATTTAAATTATAGAAAGGTATCTCAAAATGTCATTCTTGCAGGGTTGGAGGGATGGCTCAGCAGTTAAGAGCACTGGCTGCTCTTTCAGAGGACCCCAGTTCAATTCTAAGCACCCACCTGGTGGCTCACAACTATTTGTAACCCCAGTTCCATGGGATCCAACTCTCTCCTCTGGCCTCATGGACAAGCATGTGACACACAGAGACACATGCAGGCAAAATACTTACATACCTAAAACAGTGAGATAGCAATAGCTTTTAAATGTCATCCTTGGAGAAATGCCTTAAAGAAGAGGAAAAATTTAACAAAAACCTGCCCCAGTGTTCATAGCTACACTGTTTGTTTGTTTGTTTGTTTGTTTGTTTGTTTGTTTTTCCAGACAGGGTTTCTCTGTGTAACTCTGGCTGTCCTGCAGTTCTCTCTGTAGATCAGGAAGGCTCGATCTTACAGAGATCCACCTACCGCTGCCACTCTGCCTCTCTGCCTCTGCCTCTTTGCTTCTCTGCCTCTGCTCCTGCCTCTGCCCAGTGCTAGGATTAAAGGTATATGCCACCACCACCACCACCTAGCAGCTGCATTATTCTTAATAATCAAAATGTAGATACAACTAAAACGGCCCCAAACTCACAGAGATCTGCCTGCTTCTGCCTCAGTTGCTGAGAGTCTATGTTGTATTGTAAACAGTCTTCTTGTTTTGTCGATTTCCAAATCTTGTGGGTTTGTTTGAAATAGAAAGAGAGAAAAAGAGTGTACAGTTGGATGAGTAGGAAAGTGGGAAAGACAGGAGGAGTTCAGGGAGGAGCCCTGAGGAGGAGCCCTGACTGTCGCTTCCCTGCGTGTCCCTCACCACTGTGTGCCTCACAAGAGCAGAAACTATGGTGCTCTTACAGGCCATTCTGTCCCTAACACATAGACTGGCCCTGGCACATGGTAGGTTCTTAGTAAATACTTGGTGAATAAATTAACCAGTCTTAAGCCTATCTCTGTAGCTCAAACTCTTATTATTCTCTGGATATCCTACAATACAGCCAAACCAAGCTCTCAGAAGCCAGGCAGATCTAGGTTTTCAAGCGTCTGGGGTCGTTGTGCTTCTTGGCTTTCCTCCCTGTCACAGAAACGCCTGAGAGGAATCACTTGAGAGAGACAAGGCTGATTTTGGTTTACAGCTGCAGAGGTTCTGGTCCATGGTCACTTGTCCCCATGGCTTTGGACCTGAGCCAAAGCTGAACATAATAATAGAGAATGGCAGGGGAAGACACAAGGCACACTCTTCTAAGCCACCCCTGTCCCCTACTTCTTCTTACTGGACCTCACCTCCTGGAGTATCAACCTCTCTCCAGTAATGACTAAAAAAAATGGCGACTCCATCAATGGATCAATCCACCAAGGCAGTCAAAGCCTTTACAATCTAATCACTTCTAAAAGTCCTACCTCGGACGAAGCACTGGTGTGTTGGAGCTTTAAGCTTTCGGGAGGGCTGCTTCATATTCAGGCTATAACAGTCCCATTGGTCTCTGCTTAGATGGTTTCTGACCATCTGGAAGCCCAAGCACAGTCTAGTTCATCCTTTGAGGCAGGCTAACATACTTTGTCTTTGTGTCCAACAGTCCCAGACCCTCAAGCCTTGTGTTCCATAGCACCCCAAATAGCCCTTTGTGGCAGCACCCTAAAATCATTTATTGACATTTTCCCCCTTGCACCACAGGAACTGATTGGCTTCTCTTACATCCCCCCGACTCACCAGAGCTGCTAAGCGTGAGACACTGTACTTGGAGTATTCTCTGTGATATTTGAGAAATAAGCAAACAAGGAGCCATATAATGAAGAATCAGCCTACAGATGGATGCATGCATGCATAGATGCATGGATGGATGCATGCATGCATGGATATGGATTACATCCAGGCATTATAAATCAAATTAGAGAGGGAGGCAGCTATCTCCAACTGTTGTGACCTGGCGGTGGGAAAGGCAAGAGAAAGGAGGCAGAGGCTGTAGTTAGTGGAGAGGGTAGTGAATGGGAACTTCATAATGTCCCGCCATTCTTCCTGAGGCACACTGTAGTACTTACTGGACCACGCAAACAGCAAGTCTTGGAAAAGGACGAGGAGCAGCTGGAGTGCTCGAGATCCCCCACCTGGTACAAGCATCACCTCCTACTGAGCCTGGACCAGTTCTGAAAATAGTACTCCGGTTTCCCTCATCATTTCCCCTTTGACGTTCAGTCCCCTTCAGTTCACTTGTAGCAGGAGCATGCTTCATCACGACTTTTAAGAGCGCCTGTCTCAAAAGACTTTTAAGAGCTCCTTATCCAACATCTTTGTTTTGTTGCTTGCTGTGTCTGCAGCCAGGTCCACTTGGTGCATGGCCCTCTCCCTTGCCCTGAACACTATAAGAAGTCTTAGGTCCCATGGGGATACACCTCTCTTCTGGATCTTTCTCAGATGGCAAGTCACTTTGAATCCTGGATTGCTAGGGTCTGTAGGGAATGGTAAATTTAGAAACAGGTATGGCAAAAACATGGTCTACGGTATTATTTCCATGAACAGATACGAACATTGGTTGAAAAGCTCTCTAAAGGCCAGACAGCTGCCTAATATCAGATCCAAGCCTCATGAGAGCGATCCAGTGACCTCCTGTGAGCTGAGGGGACAGAGAGGCATAGTGTTCAAGGAAAATAGGTCAAATCTGGTCATGGGATTTTTTGGTTCCCTTCACACTAGGCTATTAGCCATAAGTCCTAGTTCTGGGAGACAGTGAGCAAAAAGAAGCCCTCAACAGGGAGGGGCTGGTGAAGAGCCAGCTAAACTATAGATGAAGTTGGACTAGGGCCAGGATCCCCCACCTGAAAATAGAGTTGGTGATGAATCACTGGGGCTGGCAAGATGACTCAGTGGGTAAGAACACCTGCCATCAAGCCTGTCATCAAACATGAGTTTGATCTCAGAGACCCACATGGTAGCAGGAGAGAACCAACTTCCACAAGCTGCCTTCTGATCCCTACAGATGGAATCAGAATTCTTACAGATGGAATCATGGTATATGTATACACACACCCATACCTACAGCATGCATACAGACAGACAGACAGACAGACAGACAGACAGATGATAGATAAGTAAGATCATAGACTCATTCACCGGGACACTTCTGTGGGATTGGGTGGGGCCCAAATGTGGAAGCCAGCATCTCTAAAGAGGGATGAAGGTTGGTGGTTTTGCATTTTTTTTTTCTGTTTATCTTTAATGCCTCTGCTGCTACTATCAGCATGCATACCCATTGCATATACCTCTGCAACACTAGCCAACTGTAGCTGAGTGTTTATCTGAGCAAAGCCACAAGCTGAATATCTTTATCCAGCCAGCCAGCCAGCAAACAACTAAGAGACCACTGTGGATGAGGTGCTGGGAATATTCAAATGAATAGGACCCACTCTCAGAGACCACAGGGAGCCAGAGAGCAGGCACAACTTGCATCAGTATGGCAGAAGTCACCTCGCAGACATGCAGAGGCATATGAGGTGCCTGAGGAGAATGCCATGTTTCACAGAGATGGAGGTGGACTTATCACAGGAGAGGAGGCATTGCTGGGCCAGTAGATGCTGCTGGCCAGGTCAGGCCAAATCTTGTGGTGCATGCCTGCAATCCCAATTCTAGAGAGACAGGAGAATTTCAGGGAGTCCGAGGTCAGCTTGGGCTACATGGCAAGTTTCAGATTGGCCTCGGCTACATAGAAAGACCCCATCTCAAAAAAAAAGGAAAATGCCATTTGGAAGAGGGTAAGAATGGCTTTCCAGGAAGAATGAGTGTTAGGAGGGAGGTCACAGGGCTGAGAAAGTGAATGGAGAATAATGGAGGTGTGATGAGGTGGGACCTGAGTATTCCAGGGATGAGGCTCAGATGTCGTCAGCCTAGAGAGAGCAGCTGAATACTCTTAATGATGCAGTGACAGGGTCAAACAAGGAAGAGTGGTACCCAGAAGCTATTTCTATGGTAATAAGGCAGTCTTTCATGAGTTTTGACACGATGCCTGTGAAAAGTCTTAAGTCCCTCTGTCAGGTATAGGCTCCTCTCTGAGCTATAGCCCCCTGTAACGTATAGCTTTTTTTGGTGAGATATATGGGCTCCATCACTCAGTGAAGTATAGGCACCCCAGTGATGCCTAGGCCTGTCTGTGAGGCATGGAACTCTTCAGGAGGTATAGGCTTTCTCCCTGAGGTATAAGATTCCCTGTGAGGTGCAGGCCCCTTCCATCACTGAAATGGCCTTTATGTGGGTGGGTATAGACCCCTCTGGGAAATGAAGGCCCATCAGTGAGTTATAGGCCCATCATTAAGATGTGGATTACTCAGTAAGTATAGGTGTCCTCTGTGTGGTACGGGACACACTGTGAAGTACAGTCTACTCAGTGAGTACAGACCTCTTCATGAGGTATGAGTCCTCTCAGTGAGGAATAGGCCCCTTCATGAGGTGTGGGCCCTCTCAGTGAGAAATAGGCCCCTTGATGAAGTATAGGCTCTCTCAGTGAGGAATAGGCCCCTTCATGAGGTGTGGGCCCTCTCCGAGGGGAATAAGGCACTCTGTGACGTGCAGGTTGGCACAAGGAACCTGTATCCATTCCTGTCATTATTATCAGCTTGACTTCACATTTCCCCTTGGATCTATGGAAGGGTCAGAGAGTCTGCGTCTGCCCTAGCACTAATGAAACACTCTGCTCAGCTCCTCCACCCTGGACATTTCTGAGGTTAACTTTGTGCATGGCTGAGGGCGCCAGAGTGAAGCCCCCATGGCCCTACAGACCGCTGCCTGAGCCTCACCTCTGCCTGTCCGGCTGAGAGTTTGTCTCTGACTTGCCCTTAAGTAACTTACTAGCAGAGAAATCCCCCTCCCAAGGCCTGCTTCTGAGAAACCTAATGTAAGGTACCTCAAG
The DNA here is from genome assembly GCA_030674055.1 of Rhabdomys pumilio. Classification (NCBI taxonomy): domain Eukaryota; kingdom Metazoa; phylum Chordata; class Mammalia; order Rodentia; family Muridae; genus Rhabdomys; species Rhabdomys pumilio. Next base: position 32,007,428 of record JANHMN010000002.1, on the reverse strand, counting down.
GAGGGAAGGTTGCAGACACAGCTGACGCCAGCCAGAGCCGCACTAGCTTCCTGTGGGGATGCCAGACTTAGAAAATGAAAACACAGGATGCCTGTTTAATTTGAATTCCAAATAAACATTTTTTTCTCTTTTTTCAGACAAGAGTCTCATTATGTAGCTCTGGCTGGCCTAGAACTTGCAATTCTCTTACCTCAGTCTTCCCAAGGCTGTGACTATAAGCATGCTCTACCACACCAGCCACATGTTTTTCTTATGACTATCCCCCCAGTAATATTCATAATAAACTTAGACTAAAATATTCACTGTTTATTCAAATTCAAATTAACTGGGTATGCTGACTTCTTAATTGCTTTTCTATTGCTGTGATAAGACACTATGATCAAGGGAACTTACAAAAGAAAGCATTTAATTTGGGGCTTGCTATCCCAGAGGATTAGAGTCTGTGAACATCACGGTGGGCAACATGACAGCAGGCAGACCGGCATGGCACTGGAGTAGAAGCTGAGAGCTTACATCTTGATCCACAACCATAAGGCAGAGAAAGCAACTGGCATGAGCCTTTGAAAGCCCACCTCCTCCATCAAGGCCACGCCTTCTAATCCTTCCTAAACAGTTCCACCAAATAGGAACCAAGTATTCATATATATGAGCCTGTGGAGACCATTCTTGAGCCTGTGGAGGCCATTCTTATTCAAACCACCACAACTGTCTTTTATATGACAATCTTTAGGAAAAACACTATATTCATCACTACACATTCATTATTGTTTCTTCTGCTTTAAAATAAGTTTAAAAAATGTGGTCATTGACCCCTGAAATCCATGGGCCCCAGGAACTATATCTACCATATGAATCAGTTTTCTGTTACTATATTAAATAGCAAACTTGAGGAGCTGGGAACATGGCTCAATGGGTAAAGTGCTTGGTGTCCAGGCATGAAGACCTAACTTCAGATCCCCAGAATCCATGAAGAAACTATGCATTGCTGGCACACTTCCATAACTCCAGAGCTGAGAGTTAAAGACAGGCAGATCCTGAGAGTTGGTGGCCAGCCCATTATAGCTGGAACGGTGAGCTCCAGGTTCAGTGAGAGGCTCTGCTTCGAGGATAAAATAGAGAGCAATATGAGAAGACACGGAATATCAACCTCTACCCTCCATGTGTGCATGCATAGCCAAGTGTACCTTCACACACATACACATATGCATATACCCTACCCTACATACGTGCAAATAAGATACTTTAGATAATCAACTTCATACAGAGAAAATTATTTTCCCTCAGAGTTTCAGAGAGTCCAGTCTATGAGTAATTGTCCTTGTCGCTTTGAAGTTAGCACATCATCCTAGGATTGCATGGTGGAGCCAAGGGTTCAACTCATGTTCCAGAAGCAAAAGAGAGGGAAAGAGAGACTCCCACAACATCCTTGAAAGGTAATCTTCAAATAACATAAAGACTTCTTATTAAGACGCATACCTTAAGGGTTTTGCCATCTCTGTGATGGTTTAAGTTCTCAACCTGAAGGAATGCAGAATCACCTAGAAGATGGGCCTCTCTCTAGGCATGCCTGCAGGGGATTAGGATTACATTAATTGAAGAGGAAAGACCCACCTGAGTTTCTCTGGCTGCGTCCTGGATCCAAGCAGAAGCACACATCCGTTACTGTTTCTGATTTAGGGATGTGATGGGACCAGCTCCCTCAAGCTCCTGTCCCTATGATTTCGCCCACTGGGATGTACAGAAACCCTGAACTGTGAATTAAAATGCACTCTTTGCTTCTTAAGCTGCGTTGTTGTTGTTATTTAATCACACAGCAATAGGAAAAGAAACTAAACTCTTCAGTGACTGATCAGCCTGGAGAGTAAGCCTCCGATGCATGCCCTTTAGGGGACACAGAAGGTCTAATCCACAGCATCTGCTATCCCAGTGGATAATTCAGCCCTGGTGTTAGTTCATAAAAGGCCTTGGTTGCTGTAATGAAATGTGCTCCCAGTTTTTTAACCAGTGCTCAGAGACAACTCTGTGATCAGACACCAGATGAGGGAGTGAAGAAGGAGACAAGAATAGAGTATTTGACCAGGAATGAGATGGTCACCATGACGAAGGGCAACCAACCGGTTCATTAATTTGTGTGTCTGCACTCTAGTGACATAACAGGTTTCCATCCTGCAAACTCATGGCCTGGGGGCACTTGTAGCCTGTGTAACGGACTTAACTAAATGGACTGGAGTAGCTTTTGGTCTTAGCCCTTCTTGTCACAGCAGCCAAGATACCACCAGGCATAAAGTAGGATCCAGGTCACATTCAGTGACACACCCGGAGAGATGTTCTAAGCATGACTCTATGGTGTGTTGTCTTTTGTGAATGTGTGTATGCACACTCATTTGAGCACATGTTCACGTGTTTATGTTCATGTGTGCATACATACAAATGCAAAAGCCAGAGGTTGATTGCTCTTAGACACTTTTTTTCTGAGGCAGGGTCTCCGGCTGAACCTGAAGTTCACTGATTGGCTAGACTAGCTAGCCAGCAAGCTTCAGGGCTTCTCCTGTCTCCACGTTCCCAGTGCCTGCAATCATAGGTGAGCCAACTGCAGCATGTGAGTTCTAGGGATTGAATTTAGCTCCTCCTACTTACATGGCAAACACATCACTGAGTGAGCCATCATCCCAGGCCTGCCTTTTTTTATTCTGTTTCTGTGTTATAAAGTCATGGTCTCATGTAACCCAGGCTGTCCTCAAACTTACTTTGTAGTTGAGGATGATTTTGAACTCATCATTCCCTTACCTCTCCGCTCCTCCCCAAAGGTCTGGGACTATACGTGTGAGCCACTTTACCCAACTCGTTGTCATCTTAAAAATACTTTTAAAAATATCTATTTTTATTCACGTGTGTCTCTGTGTGTATATGTACTTACACATGTGTGCAGGTCCCTTTGGAGACCAGAAGAAGGTGTCATATCTCCTACAACTGGAGTTACATAGGTGGTGTGAACCGCCAGATGTTGGTGCTGGGAATCAAACCTGGGGCCTCTGGAGGAGTAGTGGATGTTCTTAACCACTGAGCCATCTCTCCAGCACTTCTTTGTCTGTTTTTATAAATAAAGTTTCACTGAATAAGGAACACATACGTGATACCATACTGTTGGCTGTTATTTCTATGCAGAAGCCTAAAGAAGCATTTACTATGTTGCCCTCTACAAAGTTCTCTCAGTTTTTCTCCTAGGCCATAGGGGGAAAGTCACAGGATGGGATTTTGAGAGAAATTGATATTTTAAGAGTGTTCAAAATGTAAAATAATAAAATAAAATAAAATTAAATTAAATTAAAAGCCTTTCCAATGACTGCATCAAATACGGTCCTTCCCTTAACCACAGATACAGACACAAATCCTATGAGGTATCCTGGGCACATGGAAGACCGTGTTACAGAGGGAGGGAAATACCACAGAGAGACCCTTCCAGAAGGTACATAGGTATTCAATCGAGAAACTTGATATACAAAAGCCTAGGGTGCCCAGGCTCAGAGCTTAAGGACAGAGAGAACAGGTGTTTAGGAAGAGAGTAGCTGTGCTGTTCAGACTTCCCTGCCTGGTTTTGTGGTCATTTCAATCATCCACCCAGCCCCATGGGTACATTTCCTTGACCTAATTAAACCTTGCATTGCCTGAGAAAAGGCTACTTTCAACTGCTTTTGAAAGATGAGAGAGGTGGGAGGAGAATATTGTCAAGACCATCTCTTGGAAGAGTAAGACCAAAAAAAAAAAAAAAAAAAACATTCAGGAGGAAACACTTCAAAGCTGTTTTTGTTTTCCCTGGCTTTGAAATACATAGACAGCCTGATAATTCTATCTTCCTCAAAATATAGCAAATATAGTCTATTTACTATCTGCAGGCAATTTCATACATAAATTAAAATACACACACACACACACACACACACACACACACACACACAGCACAGAGCACTTTAAACAACCCCTCCCACTAGTTCTCTGATCCATCATTTCTCTCCCTGTGGTGCGGGCTTTCTGCCACAGATCAATGCAATTTGAAAGTTTCAGAGGTGATTTTGTTTTCCACGATCTGCCATTTGATGAGTTTTCAGATGGCCATCTAAAGACCAGCTTACACTCAGCCTCGTACTGATCTCTGCAGCCTTCGGGCGAGCCGCCGCCTTGTGAGATGGTTAGCAGAGATAGAGAGTCTTCTGTCTCGTTTCTCTAAGTCAGCTTTTCAATGGGCTCCAACACAAGGCTTAGGAGACTCACGAAAAACCTTTTTTTTAACCTCGAGAATAGTGTTTCCGCTTCTCATCATCATATTTAGTAGGAGGGTTGCTTTTCCATTTCAAAGAAAGCCTTTCTAGGCACAGAGTATGCCACAAAAAGCCTGTGGAAGGAAAAAGCGATTCCCTTTGACTGTATTTCTGAATGTACTCAGTTGAAAGTGGGATATGATATTCTTATTTCCCTAATTAAATTTTTTTCAGGCAGCTTTGTGACTGAAAAAAAAAATTAATCCTGAAACCAGCCATGATGTCACAACATGCTTATACCCAGGCTTGGGAGGTAGAGTCAGGTGGGCCCTGAAGCCAGCTGGCTAGAAAGTCCAGTCTAATTAGCAATCTCCAGGCTAATTGAGAGACACTGTCTCAAAAACACAAGGTGTATGGTGCCCAAGGAATGACAGCTGAGGTTGTCCTCTGGGAGTCTCACACACATGCACATGTGCAAATGTTACTTGCACACACGAGCATTTGTACACACGTATATTCACATGCATACACACAAGAAAACATCACAATTTTGGTAGATGATGCTGTTTTGTTTCTTTAGACTCTTGCTATATAGCTCAGGGTGGCCTTGAACTCTTGGCTTTCCCTGTAGGGTGCCAAATATCCCTGTAGGGTCTCAAATATTCAATTCTTCTTTCTTAGCCTCCAAGAGCTAGGATTACAGGCATACACCACCACACCCACCAAAGACATGCATTTTTGAAAGGTCTAATTGGCTATTTTTGTTTCTGCCTTCAATCAATTTATCTAGGAGTCTCTTGAATGGACAACGTGGTATGGATGCAGAGATTCAGGGTATGATTCATTCCATGTATTTGTTCATTGTCTGGGGCAGATGAAAATAGTAGCAGGAATGGAGATACAGTGTACCCACAAACCCTCTCTCTGAAGTTACCTCTAGTCCCCCAGTGGTGTATATAACAAGATTGATTTGTTGGCCAGCTGACTGATGGATCCCCAAGCTTCATTTCTAAAACAGACATTATCAATGGGGCTCATCAAATGCTATGGCAAAAAAGCAAATGGACAGATGAGACAAAAGTTAGCCAGCACTCGTGCTTCCTGTCAAAGAGGATAAATGTCTACCTCAATCCTTCCGTGAAGAACACACTCAGCTGTGGTAGCTCCTTTCCAGGCCACCGATGTCACCTTGCTTTTCCCCACTTCAATTTTCTTTAATATATCAGGAATGTAGGCAGGCAAGATGGCTCCACAGGTAACAGCACTTGCCCCATAAGCCTTGTAGCCTGAGTTCAAGTCCTAGAACCTACATAAACGTGGAAGGAGAGAACCAACTCCACAAAGTTGTCTTCTGACCACATGTTTACCATAGAATGTGCACCTCCCCAACACAAATACATCACACACACACACACACACACACACACACACACACACGCATGCACTCACGCATGCACACGCACACGCACACGCACACGCATACCATGGGAATCCCTAAAGGCATAGTTCAGAGGTGACCAATCTGTTTTGACTTCTGACTGCAAAGCCAGAGAACTGTTTTTTGGCAAACAACTGACTATCCAATTAAAGTAGTTACATAATTGTGTGGAGAAGTATGTTTTCCTTATAGAATAATTGTGGTGGTCTGAATAAGAATGGTCCCCATAGGCTGATAAATTTGAATGCTTAGTCACCAGGAGGTGGCACTATTTGAAAGGATTAGAAGGATTAGGAGGTGTGACATTGTTGGAGGAAGTCTGTCACTGGGGCTGGGCTTTGAGGTTTCAAAAGTCCAGAGTGTCTGTGTCTGTGTCTGTGTCTCTGTCTCTGTCTCTGTGTCTCTCCATATTTTCTCTGTCTCTCTCTCTCTTTTTCTGCCTACAGATCAAGACATAGCTCTCAGCCATTGCTCCAGCGCCATGTGTATTACAGTGTTCCCAGTCATGATGATAATGAACTAAACCTCTAAAACTGTAAGCAAGCTCCCAATTAAATGCTTTATTTCATATTTGCCTTGGTCATAGTGTTTCTTCACAGCAATAGAACAGTGATTAGGACAATAATAAAATCCAAAGGTGGTGATTCTAAACAAAGGGCAAAAATGGAATCCAAGATACTTAACCAGCATTTACCAGCTTCCATAAATCAGAAGCAAGGCCTGACCCATCAACAAAACTCGGCTCTGACAGCCGTGGCTGGCTGAGTCCCATCCCTAGTTTCATCCTGACTCAGCAACTCAATGTAGTAAGGATTTGGGTCTGCTTCAGAAAAGTTTTCTTGGCCTTCCCTTCGTGGAGATATGTCTGCCACATCACTTTCTTGTCTAACAAAAAAGTCTAGAAGCAGGAAGAAAAGAATAAGTGCTTCTTTCAGTGTACTTTTAAAATTATCACAATTATTGTGTGTGAGACTGTGTGTCTGCTTATATGTGTGTATGAATGTGTATGGGGTGTATGTATGTCTATGTGTGTGTGTTTATGCATGTGATGTGTATGAGTGTATATATATGAGTGTGTATGTGAGTGTGAGTGTGTGTGTGTGTGTGTGTGTGTGTGTATCACAGCTCACATGCAGAGGTCAGAGAACAGCTTATAGGAGCCAATTCTCTCCTATCATATGTATCCCAGAGACAAAACTCAGGTCCTCAGACTTAGCAGCAAGCCTCTACCTGCAGAGCCAGCCATCTCACTGGCCCTTCAGTGCAGTTTTTATCAGGGAAAATCTTTCCCAGAAGCCCAAGGACTCACCCTCTTAGTATTTGCCAGGATTGAATCAAATAAGGTTTTCCCCCCCCACTTTTCTTTGCAGGATTGAAGAGTCAAACTCCAGCTATCAGTTCTCTCTCTCTTCCACTGAGTAGAGCAGTTAGCTTGGACCAATCATAGCAGAACTGACTCATATTCTTCCTTCAAAACATGAACTTTCAGGGAAGGATGGATAAAGAGAGGGTGCATTTCCTCAGAGCACGCCAAATACTTGAGTGGAAATATCACATCACACTCATTAATATACACCTGTTAATATACCTTAATTAAAAAAATTTAAAAATAAAATGAAAAATTGAGCTGAATGGTAGAGCGCTTGTCTAGAATGCATGAGGTTGTAGGTTGATTTCTCAGCTCCATAAAAAAATTTTAAAAAATTAAGAATAAAGTTAAAAATGAATGCAACATGTTTGAAATTGGGTATTTTGCATGTGCACAATTGGGTGAGGGAAGGTCAACCTCCAATTCGGTTCCTCAGGTTTCATCTGTCTCCAGGTTTTGTTTTGCTTTGTGTTGTTTTGTTTTTGAGACAGGGTCTTTCACTAGGACCTGGAACTGCCTGATTACTCTGGACTGACTGGCCAACAAGCCCTGAGGGTTTTCCTGTGTCTACCTCCTAATTGTGGGTACAGTGCACACTACCTCACCAGGCATTTTACATTGTACTGAGTCTCAGCTCAGGCCTTTATGCTTATGTAACCAATGCTTCCCTGACTGAGCCAGCTTCCCAGACCATTCTCACTTAAGGCTGCTTTCCATTTTTGTTTGTTTGTTGTGTTTTGAGACAGAGTTTCCCCGGGCGATGGTGGCCACGCCTTTGATCCCAGCACATGGGAGGCAGAGGCAGGCGGATTTCTGAGATCGAGGCCAGCCTGGTCTACAGAGTGAGTTCCAGGACAGCCAGGGCTACACAGAGAAACCCTGTCTCAAAAAACCAAAAAAACCAAAAAACCAAAAAACCAAAAAACCAAAAAACCAAAAAACCAAAAAA
>JANHMN010000002.1:31967927-31999316 GCA_030674055.1 Rhabdomys pumilio | reverse complement strand
AAAAAAAAAAAAAAAAGAGAGAGAGACAGAGTTTCTCTGTGTAGCCCTGGCTGTCCTGGAACTCACTCTGTAGACCAGGCTGGCCTAGAACTCACAGAGATCTACCTGTCTCTGCCTCAGGAGTTCTGGGATTAAAGATGTGTGCCACCACTGCTCGGCTCAATTTTTTTAAGTGAATAAAATGATAAAGCAAATGTAAGAAGAGCAGGAAGCTGTAAACCCACTTCCTGAGAACTGAAGTGAAACCAGTTGTCTTAGTCTAAACTATTTTTTCCATCACTAAATGTTACACAAATTATAGCCTAGACATCCAGAGAGCCATTTATATAAAAGCTCAAGTAGGAAAAATGTCAAGATCAAAACGAAAGGCTTGGCCTGTAGAACTTTTGAGGATTGCCCCGCTCCCCTCCCCCACCTTCATCTGTGAACTGTGATTTTTTTTTAATGGCCCCACTTCTCGAATCAAATTCTAAGAATCCCCTTTTCTACTTTTCCTGTGTCTCTTTTGCGAAAAGGTCTCTTTAAAAGTGTGTAAGAGGGTCCTGAATAGGGAAGTTTATGTTAGTGGGAGACTTGGCAGTAACTTTTTTTTTCCTCTCCTGAAAGGGGTCCTTCAAGAAACTTCCCTCTTCCAGGGAGTCAGATTTTCCCAAGGAAGGTGGCAGGCCATTCTGCCAAGCTCAGAAATGGGTAGCTGTCATCAAATCCCAGGCCTTCAGATAATGGGGACTCTGTTCCGCTAAACACCCCTGCAAGCCTAGACTGATCAAAGATGAAACTGGGGCTCAGCTTCCCCTGAATTCAGGAAACCCACTCCTCAGGTTCTTCCTTCAGAAGGTGTGGGAGGATCACGGCAAGCATTCACTTCCTGCCACTTTGTCAGTGGGAGTTAGGCATTCATAACAAAGGGTTTCTTGTTTTCATTCAAAAATTTAAAAATATTTATGTATTTTAGGTGTGCCCGCACATAGTAAGGAGTATGTATGGAGATCAACAACTTGGAGTCAGCTCTCTCCTGTCATGGGAGTCCTGGGTCCTGGGGTTAGAACTCGGGCTTTGTAGTATGTGCTCTCCAGCCCCCCCAAACCTTTTTTTTTTTTTTTTTAAATCTTGTGAAGCTTTGGGCTTACAGGAGCATTATTATGTGATCAGTCATTAGACCCAGAATAAGGGTCAGAAACCTAGCACCATGTGTTACAAGAGCTTAAAATAGAATTGAATGTAGACATCCCACTTAAAAGCCACCATCTTTTGTGTGCTTCTGCTTCGAGGCCGGCAAGGGTCTCTTGTAGCAGCTCCTTGCAGTAAAATGAAGGGAGCCGGCCTCCAGGATGTAAAATCTGCTCTGCTGGGTACTCACCCACAGTTCTGGGAAAGTGACCTAATCTCTGTGTTCCATTCACTTTCTCAGAAAACAGGATTAATTTTAAGTGTGGAGAGGCAATGAAATATTATACGGACATTTTAAGAGCTCCAGTAGCTAGGATGTTTGGTTGTTGCACTGGGCTGCTTTTATGGTTGTTTTTGATGAGGTTTTTGTTTTATCTTGACACAGGTCTCAGGTTGGCTTCAAGCTCAATATGTAGGCAGAGATGACCTTGGACCTCTGGTCCTCTTGTCTCTACCTTCCAAGTGCTGGGATTATCAATATATGCCAGCGTGCTTGGTTTATACAGTACTGGGGATTGGACCCATGGCTCTGTGCATGCTACAGAAGCATTCTACCAACTAAACTACCCCCACTGCTTTATATTAAAGACAAGATCTCACTGTACAGTCCTGGATGGCCTGGAACTCATTATGTAGATCAGACTGGTCTCAAATTCGCAGTGATTCTTCTGCTTCTATGCGACTGCATCGCTGAGATTGTGGGCATGAGCCAGCAAGCAGGCTTTTATTATATCCCTCTGGGTAGACTGGGCTATGTGTGCTAGCCTATAATTCTAGAGTTCTCAGGGGCTCATTAGATTAAGTTTTTCATATAATTGGCCCACTGTGGGATGGGCATCATTTTATTCCATGTGTCCTCCACTTTGTGGCTTGAGATGCTGGAGTGCCTTGTGTGTAAGTCACTGCTAGCTTATGTTGTAGGAACCCACGTGGGCCCTTTCAGCTTCGATCTAGAAGAGGCATAGGTCATGTCTGCCAGGCGTCACTGGCCTGAGTCATATAATCAAATCCACCCTTAATAAAGTGGGAATGTGGCCTGGGGAACTGGCTAAGTCAGCAAGCCATGCACATCCGAGGACCTGAGTTCAGATTCCTCAGAACCCAGGGAAAAAGCTGGGCATACTGGCTCATGCCTGGGGAAGGGGAATGTAGAGACAGGACAGGTAGATCCCTGAAGCTCACTGGCAACCAGCCTAGCTAATCAATGAAGTTAAAGATCAGTAAGAAACTGCCTCACAAAGGAAAGGTGGAAAATGATTGAGGAAAGATACCCAAAGTCAACCTCTGGCCTCTATGCATGTGCGTGTGTGTGTGTGTGTGTGTGTGTGTGTGTGTGTGTGTGTTTGTGTACACATCTGCATGTGCACACATTAGATAGAGTCTTGCTAAGTCTAATAAGAAAGGTGAGATTTCACCCATGTTGTGGGTCCCTCCTGAATGTAGCTCCATTCCACGCACAGAAGTGTGCACACATCAACACTCACAGGTACATACAACCACACATCTACATTATATACATCATATACATCATATACATCTGCATACACACACACATACACATATACAAATACATACATATGTATTTCTCCTAAACCAAAAAAGCCCATGAATACTAAATACTAAATTCTGTCATTGCTACATGACACCAAAATCTCCAACTCCAGAAGTAAATACAGGCATTCTTCCTTTCTCATAAAATAAGCACCTAAATGGTCTTAGTTTGGGTTTTATTGCTATGAACAGAAACCATGAACAAGGCAACTTTTATAAAGGACAACACTTAACTGGAGCTGGCTTACAGGTTCAGAGGTTCAGTCTATTATCATGACAGGAAGCACAGTAGCACTCAGGCAGGCCTAGCACTGGGGGAGCTGAGAGTTCTACATCTTCATCCAAAGGAAGCCAGGAGCAGACTGTTTCCAGGTAACTAGGAGAAGGTTCTCAAAGCCCACCCCCTACAGTGACACACTTCCTCCAAAAAGGCCACACCTACTTCAACAAGGTCACACCTAATAGTGCCACTCCCTGGGCCAAGCATATTCAAACCACCACAGTTGCTTTTGGGCTTTGTGAAAGCTTCAGTCACAGGGCTACCACCCTCATCTGCCTGTTCAGTTGTTTTCAAGTGGTAGCAGACTAGCATGTGCCCTTCATGAGTGGAAGGAAAGGAAGGGTCTTCAATAGACAGGAAGTTCTGACTCCTTAGTTGATTGGGAGAGAAGCAAAAATGAATAGGACCTAACCCAGACCTTCAAAGCAAGAGAACTAGTACCCGACACAATGGAGCATGCCTTTAATCCCAACACTTGAGAAGCAGAAGCAGGTGTATCTCTGTAAGTTCAAAGCTAGAAGAGGCTGGTCTATAGAGTGAGTTCCAGGACATCCAAGACCACCTTGTCTCAAAAACACAGAGAGACAGAGGCACACACACACACACAAAATAGAGACACACACACAGGTCGGGGGAGAGGGAAAGGGAGAGGGAGAGAACATGGAAAGAAAAAATAGTATAAAATAAACAACGTAAAATAGAAGTAATCAAACACTTATGGACTTTGATGCCCAAAAGGTCTCAAGTGCAGGGAGTGTGGAATAGAACTTCATTCAGGAGGGACCCACAACTCAAGTGAGATCTCACCTTTATAGTCAGCACGACAATGGGGAGAGGGATCAAGTCGTCCTCTGCCCTCCCTAGGTCTCTGGGGACCCATGTGTTGTTTGTCTTTTTCAAGTGTCTTTCACAGCCGAGATGTGAGTGGCACTAGGGATGACAGCGTCTGTGCCCCCTCTTGTTCTGTGATTCTCTGGGGTCCACTTAGGTGTTGTTTCTTAATAACTGGCTAGAGCTAGTTCTTGACTCTTTCTCTCTCTCTCCTCTCGTTTTCTTGGGAGACAGGGTTTCACTGTGTAGCTGGGGCTCCTGATTCAGCCTCCTGCATGCTAAGGACACGGGCAGGTGCTGCCACACACAACTTTGCTGGTCTCTGTTATGCCCACACTCTATTAGTTCTTAGGGAACCTCCCCAAGACCTGAGACGCCAGCTCATATCTGACCACTAGAGCAGCAGGTGTGACAGCAGCCCTGGAATCCTGATTTTTTTTTTCCAGATGCATTTCTCGCCAAAACCTCAGGCTGCTCCTCCTCCAGGGCCCTGATTCCGACCTTAGCTCCTATCCAGCCCTCAGGAAGAAAGTCCTCTTCCATTTCTACCATGTCCATCTCTCAGAAAATTCTTTCTTGGGAGTTCAGGGAATCCAGAGTCAGGAAGCCCAGGCCCACTGCCAAGTTCAGTGTTACTTCAAGTATTGATTTGTCTGGTTGGTTTTTGGTTTTGTTGTTGGTGGTGGTGGTAGTGAGTGTGTGTGTGTGTGATGATGATGGGGTGTGCACACATGCTCCAGACCAAGTGTGGAAATCAGAGGTCAACTTTTAAGAACTGGTTCTCTCGCCGGGCGGTGGTGGCGCACGCCTTTAATTCCAGCACTTGGGAGGCAGAGACAGGCGGATTTCAGAGTTCGAGGCCAGCCTGGTCTACAGAGTGAGTTCCAGGACAGCCAGGGCTACACAGAGAAACCCTGTCTCGAAAAACCAAAAAAAAAAAAAAAATAAGAAAGAACTGGTTTTCTCCTGTAGTGGTTTAAATAAGAATGGCTCATGGACTGATACATTTGAATGACTAGTCATGGGAATGGTGACTCCTTGAGAAGGATTAGGAGGTGCAGCCATGTTGGAGGTAGTGTGTCACTAGGGCTGGGTTTGGTGGTTTTCAAAAGCCCATGCCTGGCCCAAGCTCTTTCTCTCTCTACTGCCTGTGGATCAGGATGTGATCACCATGCTCTCATTACAATGTAATGGGCTAATCCCCTGAAACTGTAAGCAAACCTCCAATTAAATGGTTTTTTTTCCCCTGTGGTCATGGTGTCTCTCCTCAGTAATAGAACAGTGACTAAGACACCGTCTACCGTGGGTTCCAGGCATTGATCGTCAAGCTTGTGAGGCAAATGTTTTTACCTACTAAGACATCTTAAAAGCCTTATGTGTTTTTTGAGCCAAAGTCTCAGATACCCAGGCTAGCCTCAGTTTCACTACACGGTCAGAAATGACCTTGGCTTCTATCCTCCTGTCTCCTGCTGGGAGCATAGATATGTTCCCCCATCTCCAGTTTACGAAGTGCCAGAGATCGAACCCAAGGCTTCATACATGCCGGGCAAGCTCTCTACCAACTGAGGCCTCAGCCTCGGAGGATAGTTTTAAACAAGTTCTGTCCCTTCTTGTTGCACACAGAAGCAGGGCCTCAGTGCCTACAGATCCTCTAAGAAGATGAACCACTAAACTTTTACCTCTGTAGAGTAGCTTTCAGAGAAACATGGCAGCTACTGCCACTAGCTGGACAGACTACTCCCTAGCTAGGTGTGCCTTGTGGTTCATGCTGTGAATGTTCTATCCCTTTCTTTGAAAACCATGGTGGAAAAAAAGGGACCCCCTTGGTCCCCAGGACAGTGTCAACTCTGCCTGAGGTGGAGGCTCACCCTAGGCAGCTCTTGCCTGGCTTTCTATTTTCCTGTGGTAACTAGTGAAGGAATCCAGTGTCCCTCAGGACCAGGGTGGAGACTGGAAAGACCTTTCTAAATGGCTTCACAGAGCAGTCCTTGTTCACTGAAACTGCACAGGCCTGCCTGTACATGTACGGTCAACAAGAAAGAGGAACTTTTCATTTTTATTGGTCCCCTAACACAGGGCTGGGTTTTATTTTTGGAAAAAAAAATCACTCAGGTGGCCTGGTCCTGTGCTGTTGGCTTTTTACTGGTGTGCTCGATGAAGTCAATAGATCGAAAGTTTCTAATAGATGCAATGCCGTTCCAACTGCATGTGGCCTGCAGGCCATACTTTAAATTCTAGCCCTCAAAGTCAAGGTGAAATGTGCCCCGGAAGCCCCTTGCTAATGCAATTAAACACCATAATTACATAAGCATTGATTCTGATCTCGGAATACTCCCTTCCCACCGCATGGCACCACTGGGACACATTTCTGCGAGGTGTGATACTTGGGTGACAGCTTTCATCCTAATCCAAAGGCTCCACTCGCCTAGAAATGTCACAAGGCAGCTGACAGCACACACTTCTCGCTGATCAGACTTTTAGAGAGCTGGTGGCTCATGGCTCCTACTGCCCTGCCTCCTGGTCAGAACAGAGCCAAGATTCCTTGTTCTGATTCTCTTCTCCTCCCCACCTCTCCTCTTCCCTCCTCTTCCCTCCCCTCCCCTCCCCTCCCCTCCCCTCCCCTCCCCTCCCCTTCCTTTCCATTCCTTCTTTGGTTTGTTCAGACAGGGTATCTCTATGTAGCCCAGCTTGTCTTCAATTCATCATCCTCATCTCAGCTTCCTGAATGGTAGGAATGCAGGCATGCACCAGCACACCCAGCTCACATTGGCCCTTTTCAAAGACATCATGTGGGAACTTTCTTAAGAGAGAAAAAGACACTCTAGAGGGAGGAGACACAGAGCATAGACACCTACAACAGAGATAACCTGGAGAATGTTACCTTCATAGGCTGTAAGATTATTTTTAAGTTTTTTTCTTTTATTTTATTTTTTTATTATCAATTCATAATTTTTACTTTTTAACACGGGAGTTATTAATGTGAAAATGCAGGATACGGGGAAGGGGATGATACAGGAGCATAGGTGTTCAGAGGGAGTACAGATATCTTTCAGAACAGGGTATCAGCTGGGTGAAGGTTCAGGGGTCAGGTCACTATGACTCTGTCTATGATTCACTTGTCCTTATCTAAGTTGGTACTATCCACCAAGGCTGCCTATTTACAAGATCTATGACTACTCAGGCTGGTAGATTTCCACAAAAGCTGCCTGTTTACAATAGTTTATAGCCATCTGTTTCAATGTTTTCCCATAGAGATCCAAGACTTTGTGTTAGCGGGCATGTATGTCAGGCCTATTGCTGATTTTAGGCTTATGGCTGATTTTAGGCCATCAGTGTATAAGCAGGGCTGCCCCCTGACATCTCCTTCCTTCTCCAAGTATAGAAGGGCTGTGTTGATTCTAATCTTGCCAAGGCAGGGATAGAGGCCTGATCTCCAGTAATTAAAGGGGACCTTGTAATGGCTCCGGTCCTCCTGTCGTTGTCCAGTGAAGCATGAGGGCCACACCCATCCAGATGTCTTTTTCCTGGAGAGGGAATACTTTTGACATCAACCCCTATGCAATCAGGTTTGTCCCTCAGGGAACCCAGAAACATATTTTTAACTTTTATTTATATTCCCTTGCAGTGCTTAGCCTTGCAGCCTAAGCGAGAGTTCAGATCACCAGACAGAGAGGGTTCTGGATAGCCCCTCTCTGCTTGGTCTAGGGGCAGAAGTCCCCTCTTTTAGGTTGGGTGAAGATGGGACTTGGGAACACCCTGGATAGAGTAACAACCTCATCTAGAGTCTCGTGGTCCTCCATAGCTAACTTATGATAATGTATCTGAATAGGTTTTGCTATCAGATTATCTATCTGTGTTTCACAAAGTTAGTCAGCCTATTTAAGGCCCAGGGACCAAAGGAAATAAGCAAAAATAACCCAATTAATGGTCCCAAGATGGAAGGAAGTAGGGTTAACAATCATGAAGAGGTTGAAGACCAATTCTTGAACAAACTCTCATCTTTTCTTTCTCTCTTTGTCTTTTCTCAAGACCTTCTCTGGCCTTTTTCATGCTGTCTTTAATCATCCCTGTTTTGTCTATGTAAAAGCAGCATTCTTCTTTAAGGGCTGTACAGTCTAGAGCTGTACACAGTCTTTTCTATTGTAAAAGAGAAAATCAAGTCCAATAAAGCCCTTTGCAATTTTTGGAGATCGCATCAGACAGTGAAACGAGGGATTTCTTCAGATTAGTGATGTCAATCTATAGCTGTTTGATGTCCTTGTCAAAGGCCCATCGGAGGTCTGAGTAGTATAAGTCCAGAGACCAGCATCAGGATTAGAACGCCAAATGTCCTAAAGCAGACATCATGGGTGATTAATTTTTACCTGGAAAGGAAAAAAGAAGGGAATTCTCAGGGAAATTTCTCTTCCCTGGATGTCAATTGTTATTCATCTTATTTATAATTGGGCCTGGTTTTGTGGGGGTATCTAATACATTAATCTTTTTGGCAGCCATTTAGCTGTGCCTTCTGTGGTATCAAACAGGCATATCAATCCTCGGCCCCATATAGGAACTGGGTCCTGGTCATTCCATTTAAGGGTAAGAGGGTCCTTCCACATAGTTGTGGCATAGTTTTTATTGGTCTCAGCAATGCCAGAGGCAATCAGTGGCAGATTTGCCATGAGCTTTCATTTTTAGAAAGTTAAGAGTAAACAAGGCATGCTCCTTCCACCCTCAGAGAGTCATGAAGACACTATTTAAAGAAATATAATTCTTTATTGATAATCTCTTTTATCAAAGGACTATTATAAAAATAGCCAACAATTAATCAATCTATATAATATATCAATTAATGAGAGCTTCTACTTTTTGTAAAATTACTCCTCTTTTGTTGATTAATTGTTGAGGGAAATTAGGATTTGCATCTCTCTTGAGAATATTAAACAGAGACATAAATTCTTTTGTGAAGAGCTTAAAATAAGATCTTAGCCAATAAGCATCTCCTGGAAACTTTTGAAAATCGTTTGAAATAAGTAAACTATCTTTTTTTTTTTTTTTTTTTTTGCCAGACCCATTACCTATTTTTTTTATTGGTTATTTTATGTATTTACCTTTCACTGTTATTTCCTCTTCCTTTCTTCCCCAAAACCCCTTATCCCATACCCCCTCTTCCAATTTTTATGAGGGTGTGCTCCCACCATTCTCCCAATCCCACCTCCCTGCTCTCGCATTCCCCAACACTAGGGATTCAAACCATGGCCCTCTACTTCCACTGTTGCCTAACGAAGCCACCATCAGTTACCTATACAAGTGGAGCCATGAGTCCCTCCCTTTCTGTTCCCAGACTGGAGGTTTAGACCCTGGGAGCTCTGGTTAAGTATTTTGCTACTCTATCTAAAAAAAAAAAAAAAAGAACCCACACTTTGGTCTTCCTTCCTTCTCTCGAGTTTCATGTGGTCTATGCATTGTGTCTTAGGTATTGTGAGCTTTTGGGCTAATATTCACTTATCAGTGAGTGCATGCCATGTATGTTCTTTTGTGATTGGGTTACCTCACTCAGGATGATATTCTCAAGCTCTACCCATTTGCCTAAGAATTTCATGAACTCATTGTTTTTAATAGCTGAGTAGTACTCCATTGTGTAAATATACCACATTTTCTGTATCCATTCCTCTGTTGAAAGACATCTGGGTTCTTTCCAACTTCTGGCTATTATAAATAAGAACATAGTGGAGCATGTGTCCCTGTTGTATGTTGAGACATCTTTTGGGTTTATGCCCAGAAGTGGTATAGCTGGGTCCTCAGGTAATACTATGTTCAATTTTCTGAGGTACTGCCAGACTGATTTCCATAGTGGTTGCACCAGCTTACAATCCCACCAAAAATGGAGGAGTGTTCCTTTTTCTCCACATCCTCGCCAGCATCTGCTGTCACCTGTGTTTTCAATCTTAGCCATTCTGACTGGTGTGAGGTGGAATCTCAGTGTTGTTTTCATTTGCATTTCCCTGATGACTAGGGATGTTGAACACTTCTTTAGGTGCTTCTCAACTATTTGAGATTCCTCAGTTGAGAATTCTTTGTTCAGCTCTGTACCCCATTTTTAATAGGGTTATTTGATAGTCTAGTGTCTAATTTTTTCAGTTCTTTGTATACCTTGGATATTAACCCTCTATCAGATGTAGGATTGGTAAAGATCTTTTCCCAATCCGTTGGTTGCCGCTTTGTCCTATTGATGGTGTCTTTTGCTTTACAGAAGCTTTGCAGTTTTATGAGGTCCCATTTGTCAATTCTTGATCTTAGAGCGTAAGCAATTGGTGTTCTGTTCAGGAACTTTTCCCCTGTGCCCATGTGTTTGAGATTTCCCCGTTTTCTCTTCTATTAGTTTCAGTGTAGCTGATTTTATGTGGAGGTCCTTGATCCACTTGGAGTTGAGCTTTGTACAAGGAGATAGTGTGGATCGATTTGCATTCTTCTACATGCTGACCTCCAGTTGGACCAGCACCATTTGTTAAAAATGCTGTCTTTTTTTCCACTGGATGGTTTTAGCTCCTTTGTCGAAGATCAAGTGACCATAGGTGTGTGGGTTCATTTCTGGGTCTTCAGTTCTATTCCATTGATCTTCCTGCCTGTCTCTGTTCCAATACCATGCAGTTTTTAACACTATTGCTTTGTAGTATAGCTTGAAATCAGGGATGGTGATTCCCCCAGAAGTTCTTTTATTGTTGAGAGTAGTTTTTGCTATCCTGGGTTTTTTGTTATTTCAAATGAATTTTAGGATTGCTCTTTCTATCTCTGTGAAGAATTAAGTAGGAATTTTGATGGGGATTGCATTAAATCTGTAGATTGCTTTTGGTAAGATGGCCATTTTTACTATATTAATCCTGCCAATCCATGAGCATGGGAGATCTTTCCATCTTCTGAGATCTGTTTCGATTTCTTTCTTCAGGGCCTTGAAGTTTTTGTCATACAGGTCTTTTACTTGCTTGGTTAGATTCACACCAAGGTATTTTATATTATTTGTGACTATAGTGAAGGGTGTCGCTTCCATAATTTCTTTCTCAGCCAGTTTATCTTTTGAGTAGAGGAAGGCTACTGATTTGTTTGAATTAATTTTATACCCAGCCACTTTACTAAAGCTGTTTATCAGGTTTAGGAGTTCTCTGGTGGAAGTTTTGGGGTCATTATCATATCATCTGCAAATAGTGAAATTTTGACTTCTTCCTTTCCTATTTGTATCCCTTTGACCTCCTTTTGTTGTCTAATTGCTCTGGCTAGGACTTCCAGAACTATATTGAATAGGTAGGGGGAGAGTGGGCAGCCGTGTCTAGTCCCTGATCTTAGTGGAATTGCTTCAAGTTTCTCTCCATTTAGTTTGATGTTGGCTACTGGTTTTCTGTATATTGCTTTCACAATGTTTAGATATGGACCTTGATTCCTGATCTTTCCAAGACTTTTATCATGATTGGGTGCTGAATTTTGTCAAATGCTTTCTTTTCTCAGCATCTAGTGAGATGATCATGTGGTTTTTTTGGTCTTTTTGTTTTGTTTTGTTTTTGTTTTTTTTTTTAGTTTGTTTATATAGTGGATTACATTGATGGACTTCCGTATATTGAACCAACCCTTGCAGTCCTGGGATAAAGCCTACTTGATCATGATGGATGATTGTTTTGATGTGTTTTTGGATTCTGTTCCTGAGAATTTTATTGAGTATTTTTGCATTGATATTCATTAGAGAGATTGGTCTGAAGTTCTCTTTCTTTGTTGGGTCTTTGTGTGGTTTAGGTATGAGCATGATTGTGGCTTCATAGAATGAATTAGGTAGTGTTCCTTCTGTTTCTACTTTGTGGAATAGTTTGAAAAGAATTGGTATTAGGTCTTCCTTGAAGGTCTGATAGAATTCTGCACTGAAACCATCTGGTCCCGGACCTTTTTTGGTGGGTAGACTTTTAATAGACTGCTTCTATTTCTTTCAGGGTTATGGGACTGTTTATATGGTTTATCTGCTCCCGATTTAACATTGGTAACTGGTATTTGTCTAGAAAATTGTCCATTTCATCCAGATTTTCCAATTTTGTTGAGTATAGGCTTTGGTAGTAGGATCTGATGATTTTTTTTTGGATTTCCTCGGTTTTTGTTGTTATGTCCCCCTTTTCAGTTCTGATTTTATTAATTTGAATACTGTCTCTCTGCCCTCTGATTAGTCTGGCTAAGGGTTTATCTATCTTGTTGATTTTCTCAAAGAACCAGCTCTTGGTTTTATTGATTCTTTGTATAGTTCTTTTTGTTTCTACTTGGTTGATTTCAGCCCTGAGTTTAATTATTCCCTCCCATCTACTCCTCTTGGGTGTATTTGCTTCTTTTTGTTCTAGAGCTTTCAGGTGTGTTGTCAAACTGCTAGAATATGCCCTCTCCAGTTTCTTTTTGTAAGCACTTAGAGTTTTCTTCCTCTTAGCACCGCTTTCATTGTGTCCCATAGGTTTTGGTATGATGTGTCTTTATTTTCATTAAATTCTAAAAAGTGTTTAATTTCTTTCCTTATTTCTTCCCTGACCACATTATCATTGAGTAGAGTATTGTTCAATTTCCATGTGAGTGTGGGCTTTTCCTTGTCTTTGTCATTATTAAAAACCAGCCTTAGACCATGGTGATCTGATAGGATGCAGGGGATTATTTCTATTTTTTTGTATCTGTTGAGGCCTGTTTTGTGACCAACTATATGGTCTATTTTGGAGAAGGTACCATGAGGTGCTGAGAAAAAGGTATATTCTTTTGTTTTAGGGTGAGATGTTCTATAAATGTCTGTTGAGTCCATTTGGTTCATAACTTCTGTTAGTTTCACTGTATCTCTGTTTAATTTCTGTTTCCTTGATCTGTTCATTGCTGAGAGTGGGGTGTTGAAGGAGACACAGAGCATAGGCACCTACAATAGAGATAACCTGGAGAATGTTACCTTCATAGGCTGTAAGATTATTTTTAAGTGTTTTTAAAAAAAATTTTTTTAAGTGTGTGTTTGTGTGTGCATTGCCTGACATGAGCACTGAGAACTCAGCAAGAGAAATACACGCTCTAACTCTGTGAGCCGTCTCTCTCTAGTCTGTGTGTAAGTTTCCATGCAGTGTAGGGAATCAACACAGACAAAATATATATTAACACAACAGAGTTGCTGGACATGATGGCTCATGCTTGTAATTTCCAAACCTAGGAAGCTGAAATAGGAAAAGCACAGTGAGTCCTGAGGTCTGCCTCTTACACTTCCACTTATGGGCAAGTTGGCCTCTTACAGCAGGCTATTTATTGTAGAATGGGATCTTTGGGAAGATCGAATGAATTACCCCATCTTAAAAGTTCAGCTGCCGGGCAGTGGTGGCACATGCCTTTAATCCCAGCCCTTGGGAGGCAGAGGCAGGCAGAATTCTGAGTTCGAGGCCAGCCTGGTCTACAGAGTAAACTCCAGGACAGCCAGGGCTACACAGAAAAACCCTGCCTCAAAAAAAAAACAAAAACAAAAACAAAAACAAAAAACAAAACAACAAAAACAAAAAAGTTCAACGAATTCCCAAATAGCAAACACTCAGTAGATATAAATCCTGATCGTAGTTGTGACTAATAGCTATACTATGTTGGAGATCAGGAAGCAGAGAAATGGGGTCAGCAAGATGGCTCATCAGATAACGTCATTTGACCAAGGTGGATGACCTGGACCCAATCCCTAAGACTCACGTGGTGGAAGGAGAGCATTGCCACCTGACAGTCAAGAGCCATGGTACAAATAAAATAAAATTTAAAAATTTTAAAGTGAGGAAACCACAGTCATAAAGAAGCAACCACAATCATAGGCTACTTGTGAATACCCTATAAAACCTCCAAGGAGGTCAACTCTAGTCTAGACTAGGACCTGGAACATTCTGGAACATTCTGGAACATTCTGGAACATAGGCAATACTGCCGGCTTCCCAGACCCTAGACTATGATTGGTAATGAGCATACCCAGAGCACACGAAAGGGCTTCAGCAGGATGCTCTACTTCTCTGTTGTGAGCATTAGGCTCTGTTGTGAGCCTCAGAATCACTGTGCCCATAGAACTAGTGGCCTCCCTGGTTCCAGAGGCCAAGCTGAGCATCTGCCCTAGTGTGGCTTTGATTGATAGCTCCTCTCCAAGGAAGCTCTCCACATTCACTACCTACAACTCTGTGTTTGTTCACCTGGATTAACAAGCGCCATTGTTCAATATCACCAGAATTCCATGGATCACACAAGAAGAATTTTTAATAGCAAGTAAAACATACACTCAACCCGCCATTGCTGCATCCACCAACACGCACCTAACCTCAAACACACAAGCCGAAGATAACAAGCTGCAATCATTCTCAGCAGCCAGGACACCCACAATTAGCTCACAAATTTTGCAATGATAAGGAACACCTCTCTCGAGGAGCTTTATGAGCTCTCCTAGCCGATCTCCTGCCAGCGAATTGCATCATGGGAACTCAGTTATTCAGCTCAAGTTGATGGGGCACCCAGCCTGTGCGGCTTTGTTTTGAAAGGGATCAGAGACACCAAGTACAAGGTCAGTCACTCCACTCTCCTGTCCCCATGCTTGAAAAACCTACTAGATGATACATTTTTCTCATTTTAGGATATTTTGGCATCTTGGATTTTATCTCTCAAGGAGGTAAAAGCATTTTTTTCTAATTATTTTCTTTTTTCTTTTCTTCTTTTCTTTCTTTCAAACAAAACAAAACAGCTGCACCACAACTGGAATCTGAGGGGGTGGTTGCTTTGAGGCTTATATCCTTGTAAAGACACACACACACACACACACACATACACACACACACCCTCTATTCAAAGGAGGATGTGATCCTTCAATAACGTCTGAGAGAATTGGATGGCGGTATTCATCAGCTCGTCGGGAACCGGTAGGCAGCTCTATTGTATGAGGGGGCAAGGGTCTGCGGTCTACTTAGCTTTCCATTTGGGGAAATTTCCTTTGGAGGATTTTCTTTACAGCCTTAAAGCCCTGTGTTTATAATGCTTGGAGCTGTATAGCAAACAAGGCAGGACACACAGCTGATTGCCGAAGCTTGCTTTCCTTTGTGTGTGCGTTCATGTGCGTGCATGTGCATGTGGAGGTCAGGGGTCGACCAACATCAGCTGTCTTTCTCCTCCTGACTTTCTGAGACAGGATCTCTTACTGAGTCTAAAACTCATCAATTCAGCTAGGCTGGCTGGCCTGCAAGCCCCGGGGATCCCCCTATCTCCTCAGTGCTGAGGCTGCAGGTGTGGGTTGTCCCATGGCTTTCTACATGGATGCTCTGGGTCTGAGCTCAGGTGCCTGTGTTTGCACGGCATGCATGTTACTGACAGAACCATCCCAAGCCCCTCTTTTTAGTTTTTCTTTTATTTACCTGTTTATTTATTTTTTATTTATTTTACTCATATGAGTACACCATAGCTATCTTCAGACACACTAGATTCCATTACAGGTGGTTGTGAGCCACCATGTGGTTGCTGGGAATTGAACTCAGGACCTCTAGAAGAGCATTCAGTGCTCTTAACCACTGAGCCATCTCTCCAGCCGCTACTTGTTTGTTTATTATTTGAGATGATTTGAGACAGGGTCCCCTGTGGTAACCCAAGCCATCCTCAAATTCTCAATCAAGTGCTAGGATCAAAGGCCTGGGCCACTATGACTGTCCAACTTGTGTTTCTTTATGAAGGCCAAGTGGCTTGTTTGTCTTGTATCTTTTCTGAGGTGACCCCTATGAGGTGGGGGGCTCTTCACACAAGGGCTGTAGTGAGCCCTGTCTAGCTCTGTAGCTTTGGTTAAGTATGCCGCATGTGCACATGGCATGTGCATACCATCACGTCATGAAATCAACCTCAAGAAGCATTGCCCGAAACAGTGGGGCTTGGATTCGAGGCTTCTGCATGATGAAAGGCTGTGTGTTTTTAGCACGTACACACTTTCAGCTCTTATAGGGGACATAGGGGACAGTGGTTTGATTACAGAAAACAAAGACTATTTCCATCATCCTGCCATCATTCCTTGGCCTGTAAGAATGGAATTAGCATATGTTTGGATTATATATATATATATATATATATATATTTATAATATAATATATATATATTTTTTTTTTTGGTTTTTCCGAGACAGGGTTTCTCTGTGTAGTCCTGGCTGTCCTGGAACTCACTCTGTAGACCAGGCTGGCCTCGAACTCAGAAATCCGCCTGCCTCTGCCTCCCAAGTGCTGGAATCAAAGGCGTGCGCCACCACCGCCCGGCGATTATATTGATTTTTAAAGTTGCTATTTGATGACTCAGGGGGTCAAAGTGCTCGTCATACAAGCTGGACAACCTCAGCTTATCCCCCTCCCACATTCCACTGTCTCCCAAAACCAAGTCTTGAAAGTTGTCCTCTGATTGCCATTTGTGTACAGGGGAGTACACACACCTGTTTTCACAAACACACAATAAGTAAATAAACAAATTCATGTTTGAGTTGCTGACTCGAATTGTATTTTTTTTTTAAGAAAAAGAAAAAAAAAAGAACATTAAATTAATTTTGACTTGGGATTGGAGCAGGGTTCCTAGCAAGTTCTAAGGTGATTCCAACCTGCTTTGTTCTTGATATTTATACAAAGTGATGTTCTTACCACTTTCAATTATAAAGTCAGAACATTGGTCATCTCTGAAAATTTTTGAAGGTGCCTTGTAGCCCGCAGGCAAAATGTAACTCATCATATCTAAATACACCAGCACATGTATTAGTATGCAGATCTGCTTTCATCTTTAATAAGTGGTAGGAACATATGTTTACCAAAGAATTGTTTTAAAATAAGTTTCTTCATGGTTTATTTATTATCAGTAAATGACCAGGGACTGTTCCTTTGGTGGTACAAGGTTGCCCTAGGCAAGTTCTCCCCAGTTAGTTAGTTAGTTAGTTAGTTAGTTAGTTAGTTAGTCAGTCAGTCAGTTAATTGGTTTTTTTCTTCATTTTTTGTGTGTGTTTGTTTTTTGGCAAAGTCTCACTACATAGCCTTGGTTTACCTAGAACTCACTATGGTTGTTGGCTTCAAACCAGGCTGGCCTCAAACTCAGAGAGATCTGCTTGCCTCTGTCTCCAAAGTGCTGGGATCAAAGGCTGTGCAAACATATCTAACATTCTGTTCGTTCTGTGTTTTGTTTTGTTTTGTTTTGTTTTGTTTTGTTTTGTTTTTGAGACAGAGTCTCACTCTGTAGCACAAGTTGGCATTCCTCCTGCCTCAGACTCCTGAGTGCTGGGCGCTGGAATTATAAACATGAGCCACTATCCACGGCATTATGTTTTCAGTTTTTGTTTTGAGGCAGAACCTAAATTGTCTAGACTGGTCCTGAACTTACTCTGTATCCTAAGCCAGGCTTTGACTTTGGCATCATCCTGTCTCCCATGTAGCTAAGATTACAGGCCTACAGCACCAGACCCTGCTTGGAGCTTTATTGTACTGTGGTAAAATGTTTTAGAAGCAGATAGACAGCACTGTGGATGTTCTGAGTGGCGCTGAATTATTCTTTCTAAAATGGCTATTTTTCTGTCATGTGACCGTGATGGTTAGCACTGTCAACTAGCTGTGGTCTAGATTCACTAGAGGACAGGCCCTTGAACACGTCTGTGAGGAATTAGCTTGATGAGGTATGAAGATCCACCTTAACTATATATAGTTGGTACCATTCCATCCATGGGCTGAAGTCCTGGTTTGAATAAAGGAGACAGTGGGCTAAGCACCAGCATTCATTTCCCTCTGCTTCCTGACTGCAGACATGACTTCACTAGCTTCTTCAAGCTCTTGTAATTATGAGTTCTCTGTCATGACATAATGCATCCTCAAACTGTGATGGTTTGTTCTGTCTGTTCAATCTGGGCTGAGAGTCAGAGGGTCTAGCATTTCTTCCTGGGCCACGTCTTTGTTTCTTAAGGTGCATCTTTCTGGGGTCTGTCTTGGTGTACTTGGTGTTCTCCAACAGGGTTGGACCAGAGATGCATGGCTCCAGATGTTTTTGTCTCTGGATTCTCTGTCCAGCTGTCAACTGAGCATCCACAGGATAGAAGACATCTAGGCACCCATAACGAACTCATCACAGATTTCTGGAGTCCTGAGTCTCCTCCTAAAGTTTCCTGTGCTCCATACCTTGCAAGCTTCTGCCCCGTACCACAGCCTGACTCTGACCTGCCACTTGAGCCAGACCCCTGCTTACTCTATCGTCAGCACGTGAAATCCACCAACATACAAAAATGCATTATGACTAAACATGGTGTCGATCAATAATTCAAGGCTAGTTTAATATTTAAAAGATCAATTGGTGCAATTCACACTGTTAACAGAACAAGGGGGAACAAACATGATCGCCTTGGTAACCATATTCCTTCATCCCTCTGCTTCCAGACTGTGTATGCAACGAGACTTGTTGCTCCTTTCCTGGGCATGTTTCCCCTGAACTAACCCGACATGTTGTTTTTGCTTTGAGGCACCCTCTGACCCACACAGCACCTTCTGATTGATTACCACTCATAGTCTCACCCCAAGTGTGAGCTCACCAAGGGTCACCCTGCCAGTCCAGCATTCCTCTCTTCCAAATACAGATTCTGCATCATGCAAGCATAATTCCTAGAGACATGAACTGGAAGACACTCCAGCCCTGGTGGTCTCCTCCTAGTTTACCCCTCTCGGTTGGAGATTGCCCAGAAGAATGATTACAAGGTTTAGTTCAGCTGTCTGTAGCTGTCCCTGCTCCTCTGCACATCTTCCAGAAAATGGTCTGGAAACTGTTGATAGAGAAGCTTTGTGAGTATAGAAGCCATGTTGACTCTAGAAATTATCCAAGTGGAAGACCCCATGTTGAACCTCAAGGAAGCCAAGAATTAAAAAGACATAAATGGCCCAACCCAGGCAGCGAGGAGATGAACAGTCTGAAGAATAGCACATAATATATGCGTGATTCTAGGATGGCAACCACAGTGAGTCAGATGTCCTCAGTTAATTTCCATGGGTCTCTGAGCTCCTCGGAGTCGGCTTACATTACAACCGTTTGGAGATGTAACAGTTTCTAGAGATAAAATTTTAGGTGTGGCTGTGTTGTTTTTTTTTAATTATAAATTTTATTTCTGAAAATAAAAATATGCCATACTGGAGAGGTAACTCAGTGATTAAGAGCACTGACTGCTCTTTCAGAGAACCAGGGGTTCAAATCTCAGCACTGACATGGCAGCTCACAACTATCTGACACCCTCACACAGACATACATGCAGGCAAAACACCAATGCACATAAGATAAAAATAAACAAATTTTAAAAAATAAAAATATGTCATTAATATGAAACAAAAAGCACACACACACACACACACACACACACACAACACACACACACAAAATCCAAGTGATTGTTCAGCAAGCAAATGATAACCTGCAAATCTCTGAGTCTAATAAAGGATGTTCCTAAAAATCTACAACTAACCCTGTGCTAGATTTTCCCTTAAGACCCAAGACAAAACAAAGGTCTTCCTTCCTTTCTTCCTTCTGTCCTTCCTTTTCTCTCTAAAGTAAGTTCTCACAATGCAGCCCAGGCTAGCCTCAAATCCTTGAGCCTCCTATCTCAGCCTCTTGAGTAGACCTCAGAAGTATGACAAACTGTCTGGCAAGATGTTAATTTTTTTAAAAAGTGAGGCTAGAGAGATGGCTTAGCAGTTAACAGTGCTTGCTGCTCTTTAAGAGAATCTAGAGACTCCCAGCACCCATATGGTGAGGCATGACCACTGTAATCCAGTCCTGGGAGATGCCTTCTTCTGGCTCCGCAGGTACTGGGTGGTTATGCACGTGTTTCAGACATGCAGTCTCATCTTTCAAAAGAAGACGAGGAGGAGGAGAAGGAAGAGGAAGAGAATGGAAGGAAGGAAGGAAGGAAGGAAGGAAGGAAGGAAGGAAGGAAGGAAGACAAGTGGGTATAATATAGATTTCTCAGTGTGAGTGTCTGCATGTCTGTGCATACTCATGTGTGTGTGGAAGTCAGAGACTGAGGTTGACTCTGAACATCTTTCCTCAATTGTTGTCCACCTCTTTTTTGAAAGATTTATTTTTAAACTGGGCGTGGAAGAGCACGCCTTTAATCCCAGCACTCAGGAGCCTGAGGCAGGCAGATCTCTGAGTTCAAGAGATGAACTGTGCTCTACAGTTGGATTTCCAAGACAACCAGGGCAACACAGAAAAACCCTGTCTTGAACCACCCCCACTTCAAATATGTTTTGTGTGTGTGTGTGTATGTGTATGTGTGTGTGTGTGTGTGTGTGTGTGTGTGTGTGTGTACAAGTGAATGCACATGTTCTTGCAGGCCAGAAGAGGACATCAGATCCTCCTAGAGCTGGAGCTACAGATGTTTGTGAGAGCCCAGGTACTGAGATCCAGACTTGGGTCCTCTGGCAAAGCAGCAAGTTCTCTTAACCACTGATATATCTCTCCAGCCCTCTACCTCTATGTTTTGAGATAAGGTTTCTGACTGATTCTGAAGCTTATCAGTTTAACTAAACTGGCTGGCCAATGAGCTTCAGTGATTCTCCTGTCTCCACCCTCTTCACCTCTCCTCCAACCCACATTACTGGGGTTACAAGCACACTCCAGGGCGCTCAGCTTTTTACATGGGCTCTGGGGATCTGAACTCAGGACCGAATGCTTGTGCTC
Source organism: Rhabdomys pumilio (assembly GCA_030674055.1). Classification (NCBI taxonomy): domain Eukaryota; kingdom Metazoa; phylum Chordata; class Mammalia; order Rodentia; family Muridae; genus Rhabdomys; species Rhabdomys pumilio. The sequence continues at coordinate 31,978,792 of JANHMN010000002.1, read as the reverse complement.
AGTAAAAATGCTTTCCTGAGTCGTCTCTCCAGTCCTACCAACTCTTTACAAATATATTCACCATCACCCTGGAGGTGCTGGCCAATACAAGAAGATAAAGAAATAAAAAGGTTACGAATGAGAATAAAACCTGTGTTTATTTGTAAATGATATGACTTAATACACAGAAAATTCTAGGGAATCCATAAAAGCCATACTAGAGCTAATAAAAAAATTATAAGATAAAGTAAATGGACAAAAATCTATTGTAAAACTGAGCCTGGTAGTGCCATGCCTATAATCCCAGAACTGAAGAGTTTAAGGTAGGAGAATCCTGAGTCTGAGGGCAACCTGGGCTACACAGTAAGTTTCAGGCCAGCCTAAGCTGCAGAGCAAAACCTAACAAACAAACAAAAATTAATTACATTTCCTAACAATAACAATAACTGAAAAAGAAAACTGAATAAATCGCATTTGTAAAAATAACAAAATATTTAAACCTTTAGGAGAAAGTGTGTGTGTGTGTGTGTGTGTGTGTGTGTGTGTGTGTGTTTCTGAGACAGGGTTTCTCTGTGTAGCCCTGGCTGTCCTGGAACTCACTCTGTAGACCAGGCTGGCCTCGAACTCAGAAATCCACCTACCTCTGCCTCCCAAGTGCTGGGATCAAAGGCGTGCGCCACCACTGCCCAGCAAGGAGAAAGTTTTAGTAAAACTAAGCCATTACTGAGAAGAACCCGAAATGATACAGATAAACAGTAAGGCATACCATGTTCACTGATTGGGAGACTCCATGTTGTTATTAGCTCAATTCTCACACAAAGTACAATCTCAACGAAATCTTAGATTTTGTGTGTGTGTATGTGTGCATGTGATATAATGTGTGTGTGCTATATGTGTGTTGTGTGTGTGTTGTGTTTCTGTGTGTGTATAGTGTGTGTGTCTATAGTGTGTGTCTCTGTGTATGTGTAGTATAGTGTGCATGTGTGTGTGCATGTGCGTGTGTGTGTGTGTGTGTGTGTGTGTATGTGTGGTGTAATGTATGTGTGTATATACTTCTGCTTGCGTGGAGCCAGAAGAGGATGTCAAGTGTCCTGATCTATCATTCTCTACCTTTGTCCCCTGAGAGGAGATCCCTCACTAAGCCTGGAGCTAGGCTGACCATAGGCAAGCCCCAGAGACCCTCCTACCATTGCCTATCCCTTTGCAGCTGGGTCACAGGGTCATAGGTCCACTTCCACTTTTGACACAGATGCTGGGATCTGACTTCAGGTTTCCATGCTTGTTCAGCAAGGGCTCTTACTCGCTTAGCAAGCTTTGGCTGTCGTTGTTACAGAGATCGACATACTGATTCTAAAACTTAAATGAAATCTTAAAAGACCTAGAGTACACATTTGAAAGAGCAAACTTGGAAGATCTATGTGGTCGTCGGGGATCAAATCTCAAACCAGTATTAACATGAGGACACACAGAAGGATCAGCCATGTGGGATAGAACATGTAGAAACAGGCGGGTACACATATAACCACAACTGATTTAGACAACACTTCAAAAGTAACTGAGAAAAATCACGAACCTTGGCCCATACCCTATGGCATCAGAAAGCTACCTCAAATGGAGCCCATGCCTACATGTGGAAGCTAAGACTATAAAGCTTCAAGAATAAAACAGGAATAGGATGTTGGAATCTGCTACAATTTCTTAGAACACAAAAGTCACTAATGGAAAAAAAAAAACTGCACCTCATGAAAATTTAAAACTTTTGGTTTTCACGGTGCATGATTAAGAAACTGAAAAGACAAGCCACCGACTAGAAGTTATTTTTAATACCTATGTCTGATAAATGATTCATACTGTACTGTATATAAAGCCTTCTAAAACATGAAAAAAAAATAAACCAAACATGGTGACTCACATCTATAATCCCTACAGGAAGGAGACTGACACGGGAAGAGTGAATTCAAGGCCACTCTAGGCTATAGATTAGACTCTAGACCAGCTTGAGCTACATAGTAAGACTCTGACTTTAAGAAACAAGAACTGGCCATGTAAGCCAGTAGTACAGTACGTGCCTAGCAGACCACAAGAAGGAAAAAAAGTGAAGCAATAATGTTAAATATGTATTCATTATAGCTGGTGCTGGCTCATTTGTGTGTGTGTGTGTGTGTGTGTGTGTGTGTGTGTATCAGCTTGGCACAAGCTAGAGTTATTTTGGAAGAGGGAATCTCAACTGAGACACGGACCCCACCAGGTTTGCTATGGGAAAACTTAGTCTGCATTTTCTTGATGTATAGTTGTTGTGAAAGGACCCAGCCCATTGTGGGTGGTGCCATCCCTGGGCTGGTGGTCCTGGGTACTAAAAGAAGGCTGACTAAGCAAGTGATGAGGAGCAAGCCAGTAAGCAGCATCCCTCCACGGCCTCTGTATCAGCTCCTGCCTTCAGGTTCCTGCCCTGTTTGCTGAGGGAAGACAGGGCACAAACTCAACGTGACCCAACAACTGTAAGCTGAAATAAACCCTTTCCTCCTCAAATTGTCTATGGCCATAGTGTTTTATCACAGTAATAAAAACCCTAAGACAATACCATAGTCACCTAATTCCTGGGTCACATTAAAAAGAAATAGTATACATATATAAGCACAAAAGTCTTGTACAAGCCTCTAATGCCCTAAGTCTGAAATAGCCCAAGTATCCATCTATGAAGAGTATTCGAACACTGGCCCATAAACAGATAATGTAACACTCTACAGCAGAGGTTTGCAACCTGTGGTTTTGATCCTTGAGGATCAAAAGACCCTGTTACAGGGGCCAACCATCAGACATCCTGCATATCAGATATCTACATTACAATTCATAACAGTAGTGCAATCACAGCTATGAAGCAGCAACAGAAATTTTCTGGTTGGGGGTCACCACAATGTGAAGAACTGTATCAAAAGATCGCAGTGTTAGGAAGTTGAGAAGCACAACTCTACAGCCACTGTGTTGATCTGCTCAGGTGACCATACAAAAGACCACAGTTCCTGGGGCTGGGAGGCGCAGGATCAAGGATCAAGGTGATAAGAGCAAGCAAGCTCTCTGATATTTCTTCTTAAAGGAACACTACCTCTATTAGATCAGGGCCCTGCCCATGTAACCTCCTGCAATCTTCCTTCTTTCTTTCCTTCCTCCTTTCCTTCCTTCCTTCCTTCCTTCCTTCCTTCCTTCCTTCCTTCCTTCAAGTGCCCTGTCTCCAATATAGCCACACTGAGGCATTAGTGCCAACATACCAGTTTGGAAGGACACAGATTCAGCCTTGAACAGAAAAAAAAAAAAAGGAAGCCACCATTATTTATAACACTACTGAATGTTTTTAGTGTCCCTGTAGCTCCTGAAATACAAGGTTTGAGAACAGAAAAGAAAAGAGGGGCTGGAGAGATAACTCCGTGGTAAAGCAATATTGTTGCTCTCCCAGAGGACCCAAGTCTGGCTCCCAGCAGCCACATGGTGGCTCACAACCATCCTTAACTCCAGTTCCAAGAGATCCAATAGACTCTTCCGACTTTCAAGGGCACTGGGCCCACACATGATGGTCACACATACATGTTGGCAAAAATACCCTTACACATAAAATAAAACGGATCTTTTTAAAAAATTAAAATAAAGAATAAAAAGAGGGCTCGAGGGATGACTCAGTGGTTAAGATCACTGGCTGTTCTTCCAGAGGACCTGAGTTCGACTTCCAGGACCTAAATGGTGGCTTCAGAAACATCTATCACTCCAGTCCATCTGAATGACCTCTAGAGGCACTATATACACATGCAGTGACGTAGGCGCAGGCAGAATACCCATACACATAAAATAAAAATGGGAGGAAAAGGATAGAAAAAAATGGATCTATGATGTTAGCTGTCAGGACAGTAGTTATCTCCAAGTGGATGAAGAGTGGGAAAGGGAGCATGAGTTAGTAAGGAAAACACTCTCACCTTGATGGTGTGGCATTGATACATCTCAAAGCCTCAGAATTGGTGCATCTACAGCATAGAAATCACAGTTTAACCAAGTATCCAACTCCAATAAGCACATCCACTATCTTCTTATCAGCACACAGGCATGAGTGTATTGTAACTTATCCAACTGTTTCCCCACTGATGAATATTTAGATTCCTTCCAATCGTTTGATATTACAAGTAATGCCGCAGTGGCCACCCTTGAAAAGATACCTTGCCAAGCTGGATTGTTACTGCTGTTTCTCTGTAAAGATGAAGAATGCAGTGCTGGAGAGATAGTTCGGTTAATAAAATGCTTGCCTCAAAAACATGAGGACCTGAGTTCAAAACCCAGAACATACATGAAAAGCTAGACATGGTGCATTGAACCTATCTGCGATCCCAGGGTTAGAAAGGCAGAGACAGGCCAAACTTTGAGGTTAGCTGGCTTAGGGTAATGGGTGAGTTCAACCAATGGGAGACCTTATCTCAAAGAAGGTGGACTGTGTTCCCGAATATGACATACAAAGGTTTCCACATACTCATGTAAACACACACACACACACACATGTAAGTGAGGCCCAAAAGCAAGAAAGAATTTACCTAGGCCTACTGCAGCTGTAAGTAACTGGGGGCAGGCTATGAGATCTTATAGCCTGGCCCCACTTCCTGTTCACTCCCTACTTCCTGACTGTGAACACAACACGTGACCAGCCTCTTCCTGATCCTTCATGCCTTCCCTGCCATGATGGAGTGAATCCCTCCTGGAGCTGTGAGCCAGCCTGAGCCCTTCCTCCCTTAAGTTTCTTCTTGTGGGTATGTAGAGATGCCAATGAGCAAAGTAACAAATACACCTGGGTACCCTATGTCTCATTCTATGCATACATCCCTCATTAACTATGGAATCCCAGCACTCCAGAAGGCTGAGGCAGAAGGATCACAAGTTTGAGGGTGTCATGGAAAAAAAAACAAAAACAAACAAGCAGAAAAACCTTCAGCAAACAAAAACCTAATATCTACTACTAATAAAATAGAATGCCAGCAGTTTACTGTGGCATGGATGCCACTTTGCTGTCTCTATCTTCTGTCTCTATGTGTATCTATTTTTAGAATACCTTACTGTGCCATACTGTAGACAAGTGACGTAACAAGAGTGACTTGGGTCTTGAGAGGTAGCAGTGAGCCACTACTGGCCTGCTCTTTCTGAGCAGACTCACTGTGGCACCTCCAAAGTCTTTCTGATGGCCAGGACCACTTGCCCAGTGACAATGAGGTAGATAACAAATACAGCACAGATACATTGGACAAAGGGACGATTGGGTTCCTGGATAGGACATAGTAGAGTGACACGAACTTTCACCAACCAATCAGCTAATAATTTAAAATATATTGAGTTCTTTATTTCAGAATTTCCTGCTCAGGTAGCTAAAAACACCGACACTGAATCGGCATTTGTTCTAGATTGTGAGATCGCCTTTGTTCTAGACGAAAACCTGAGGTTCGGACTCAGGTCCTTGATACAAAAGGCTTTTCTCTTTTTAAAAATTTTTATTGATTATTATCGGTGTGTGGCTGGGGTGGTATCCAGGCCACTGTGCAGATGACAACTTTGTGAAGTCATCTCTGTCCTTCCATCATGTGGGTGGGTTCTGGAGATCAAACTCAGACCATGAGACTATCATGGCAAATGCCTCCCTCAGCTGAATCATTTAGCCAGCTCCAAAGACACTTTTAAGTTTTATTTATTTATTTATTTATTTATTTATTTATTTATTTATTTATTTTGAGACAGGGTCTCACTGTGTACAGCCCTGGCTGGCTGGAACAGGCTGGCCTTGATCTCACAGAAGTCCACTGGCCTCTGTATCCCAAGCCCTGGCATTAAAGGCATGCTCCAAATGGCCTTACTGTTAACTCTCCTGTTACACATTCTCTAAAGGATGGATAATACTGTCAGGTATGATCTAAGTCTCAGTTTACATGTGTACAAAGAAAAGAATCGGGGCTTGAGGTATGGCTCAGCGGTAGCGTGTTTGCCTAGCACATGCAAGTCTCTGAGTTTCAACTCCAGGAAGAAACAAAAGAAGGATCAGTTGGATGTTTGTGGTAGTTGGGGAGCTGAGGCAACAGTGGTCCAAACATGGATACAACTGCCTCTTGCTCACTCTCATAGTGAAGAATGGCTAAGGTGGGGATGAGGTCTCTGGTGTTCAATACTACAACACTTTGGGCAATATCTCAGCATATACAAAGATACAGCCAGGCTCCCAGACAGGAACCACACAGAGAGTCCAAAAACACCGGAGGACCTTGAAGTTTTGCTAGGTCTTATTGACTTCTCTTCACTGGAGGGATACCCCATACATAGAGGGAAAGGCTCTGACTCTGGAATGGGTAGACAATGCCAATTGTCCTTCTTTTTATAAAGATCTAGTTATTTTATGTATATGAGTACACTGTAGTTGTCTTCAGACATACCAGACAAGGACATCAGATCCCATTACAGATGGTTGTGAGCCACCATGTGGTTGCTAGGAATTGAACTCAGGACCTCTGGAAGAGCAGTCAATGCTCTTAACCACTGAGCCATCTCTCCAGCCCCAATGCCAACTTTCTTAACACACATTGCTTTATTCCAACAGTTGTTGAAAGCCTCTCGTACTTCTTTTAGTCTTTTTAATTTATTTTGTTTGATTAGTTTTTGTTTGCTTTCTTTCTTGCTTTTTTGTTTTGTTTTGTTTTGTTTTGCAGCTATGACTCCTGTAGCCTAGGCTGGCCTTGAACTCCTGATCCTCCTGCCTCTACAGGAATGTTCCACGACATTCAGCTAAATCCTCATCACTCTCTATGACACTGTTACTGGTTCTCTGCGGTGCTAAAGATCAAGTCTGAGACTTTCCACATACTAAGCAAGCATTCTCCCACTGAGCTAACCCCTTCAGCCCCTCTGTTCCTTGATTAGCCAGTGCTGAGATCACACTCAAGCCCAGCCTTGGTCCCTTGTCTAAGCTTGGTTCTCCATGTGTCTTCTCTTGCCCAATCCAGCGCTTAGGTTAGCCACCAATGTTCCAAGTCTAACTGCCTTGCTCTGGGAAAGCCCATTACAGCATCCCCACCTACCAGGCAACCCTACCCTCGGCTCAACAGAAATGAAGATGACTGGAAAGAAGGAACAGGATGCACCAAAAGCCTGTTGACCCAGCTAGCTGGTTCGTATGTTTTCTAACATTACCAGCTTTTGTTTTTTTTTTCCTGGCTAAATCCCCACCACCACAGACACACTTCCCACAATCCTCCCTGCATCTCTAAAAGCCCTCATTCTCATTTTGTACTTACATTCTCAGAGCCTTGCTCATTAAAGGCAATTTTGCTTTCTGTTTTTATGGTAATTCTTAAACTCTTAAGTGAAACTTGTTTGAAATGGCTGTCGCTCTGTTATTACAGAAACAATGTAGCGAAAATACATTTTCCTGGAAGACTCTGATGTCACAACCGGGAGAAAGAAATCGTTCTGGAGCTTAAATATTTGAACTTGAAAAATATCAAGACAAAGAGATGAGAAAACAAAACCGAGCTGTCAAATAAGGGACATTATGGGACCGAATTTCTTGGCTAGCCAACAGGAGTTTGTGGGGGGAAAAGCTGAGGAAATGATCAAAAAGAAAGCACAAGACACAGTCAAAAGTATCAAAGACACAGACCTCAAATTGAAAATCCTCAGCACATTGAATGAACCCAGACCATACTTGGGAATGACCCTGGATTAAATAATAGGTTGCCTGGGATACTGGGCACATCATGACAGCTTCCATAGATGGACAGGATCCTTAGCATTAAACAAGACAATGACGGTGGTTCCTACTTAGTCTAGTGTTCAAGCCATGGTGTGCTGCATCTGAGAATATAGGCCATCAAAACAAAGAATGAATCAGCCAGGCACAGGATGAGCCTGCAGCCTCCAAGCCACTGTGGAGACCAAGGCATCAGGTTTGAGGTCCATTTGGGTTATCAAAACAACTGAAAAGGGCAGAAGAGGCTGAATTCAGTGGTTGAGCATGTGCAAGACTAAGAGTTTGGGTCTCAACATCTCCTCACAACCCAGATAAAGTTTGAGGGAAAGAGCCAAGGAGGCCACTCAGCACTGGCTGACTTGTCTAGCATTTGCAAGCAAAAATACACAAATAATGTGTATAATACATTACACACACACACACACACACACACACACACACACACAAACACACATACATTTGAAGGAAGGGAGAAGAGAGAAGAAGAAAGAAATAAAGCCAAATTTAATGGCTCATGTCCATAGTCTCTATGCTTAGAAGAACCCTGAGGCCAGCCAGGGCTGCATAGTCTGGGGAGAGAGGGGTAGAGTTTTCAAAGGGAAGTCAAACCAATAGATTCACACCTTCCAAGCAAGAAGGACACTTAACTTATAGTCCAGGACTCATGGCTTGCATCAGTCATCAATTAAGCAAAAACGAAGACTAGAACCCCATCATAAGGCATGCAGGAATACCGACTGCCACACACCTTTGTGTAAAACCTTATTTAATGATACGCTCCAACAAAATAAGAAAGAAAGGCCAAGAAGGGCAACCTAAACATCAGAATCTGACAAGGCCTAGGAGAGCAGAGAGGGAAGATGTATAAACTACTTTCCTGTTGCTATGATGAAACACTGTGACCAAAGAGAGTTATGGGAGAAGAAAGTTTATTTAAGCTTATGAGTCCAGAGGGACAGTCCACAATAGTGGGGGACGCATGGCAGGCAGCTTTTCCAGCAGGAAACTGAGAGATCACACCTTCAACCACAACTGCCATGCAGAGAGAGCGAGTAGGAAGTGTGATGAGGCTGTACCTTCTCAAGGCCCGGCCCCCGGGGGGGGGGGGGCACGTACTTCCTTCAGCAAGGCTGCACCACCTCCACAAACAACACCCCGACTATAAACCAACTATTCAAATCTCTGAGCCTATGGGAGACATTGCTCATTCAAACCACCACAGGAGGTCCTTGAATGATAGCTGTCTATATCAAAGAATAGAGAGCTATAGAAGGCAGGTCTCCGCAGGAGGCGAAATCAATAGAATTTCAGTTGGCATGGAAAGTTAAGGAAAATTGAAAATGTGATGATGTCAAATAGATAAAAATAGTAAATAAAAGAAAGAAAAGAAAAATGTCCAGACATGATGGCATATGGCCGAAACCCAGTATTTAGGAGGTAAAGACCAGAGGATTGAGAGATCAAGGTCATCCTTGGCTACCTATTGCTTTCAAGGCCAACCTAGGCTATAAGAAACAGCGTGCCTAAATAAATAAATGCTTCAAATTACATATCAGAAAAGTATCACAAGAAAACAAACATTAATGGCCAGCAAGATAGTTCAGTGGTTAAACTCACTTGCATGTAAGCTGGGCAATCCCTGAAACCTGCCTAAAGGAGGAAGGAGAAAACTGACCCCTCAAAGCTGTCCCCTGACCTCCACATGCATTCTCTGGCCTGTACGCCCATACACAACCACTGGACATATATAATAACAATAAATAATTTTAAAATAAAAATAATTATAAATTAGTACTGCCTGAAGCAAGAACTGTGTCCATGGTCTCATCATGTAAAGCCCATTTTTTCTGATCTTAGGCTCCATCTATAATAAAAGCAGGGAAGACCTGAGGGATGGTTCAGTGGGTAAAGACACTTGCTGTGCAAGATTACAGACCTGAGTTCGAACCCTGGAACCCACTGTGGAAGGAGAGAATCAGCTCCTACAAATTGACCTCTGACCTCCACATGTACACCCACCACAGCACACATCACCCACACACTAAAAAAAACAAAGCACGAAAGACTTTATTAAAGTTATGAAACAAAATGAGAGGGCTTTCAATCAGGACGATGGAAAAGTGGACAGTGGTCCCTCTGTGGCCTTCAGGGAATGTTGCTCCAGGACCTGCTAGAGATGCTCAAATTCATGACTGCTCAAATCCCTTAAGTAAAATGACATCACATTTGCAATTAACCTTTGCCCATCCTGTACACTGGATTCTCTCTTAATTACACACAGCATCTAACACAGTGTTTTCATTAGACAATATTATTTAGGGAATATTGATGGGAGGGGGTGTGCAGATATCTAACGTCAGTACAATTTTTTTCTTGTGTACTTTCAATTCTCAGTCAGTTGTTTCTACAGAGACTGGGCCTGTGCATACTACGTGTTGACTGCATAACACAGAAACCTGAAGAGAAGGAAGGAGGGAGATGAGGAATGTTGAGGCAGTTGCTGCCTGCTCTAATGTGACTCTGGTGACCCGTGGTGGTCGGAGCTAGCGGGTGGACCAGAACCTGAGCCTGTTTCTAAAAGTGATGTCTGTAACCAACATAGCAACGTGACTGTGCCAGAGGAATGAGCTAGAAGAGTGTGGAGTGAGCAAAATCCTTCTCCAGTGTAGCAGAAAGTGTGTGTATATATTTAAGATGTAAAATAAAGAAGTGGTGGCATTTACTCAGGGATCGGAACTTCAGAAACCACAGTTCAGAAGGCGAGCAGTGGCTGCTCTAGGGATTGGGTTGAGAGAACAGACTTCTGTTGACGTAAATATACCCAGGGCTGAGGATAGCTCAATAGGTAACACGCTTTCAGTACAAGCCTGATGACCTGAGGGTGGATCCCCCCAGAACCCACATAAAAGCCAGGGACAGTCGTGGCCAGCATCCTCAATCTCCACATCCCTACTGGGAGATGGAAGACAGACAGGAGGCTCTCCTGAAGCTCCAGGGTCAGCTACCCTGGTATAAAGAGTAATGAAGAGACTCTGTCTCAATCAAAGTAGAAGGTGAGGACCAGAACCCACACACATGCTGTGGCACACACACACACACACACACACACACACACACACACACACACACA
>JANHMN010000002.1:31907231-31967917 GCA_030674055.1 Rhabdomys pumilio | reverse complement strand
CACACACACACACACACACACACACACACACACACACACACACACATATCATGTACACAATACATATACAAAATTCAGTGGGAAGCAGTTATATGTCATATGCTCTGTATGAGAACACGCTGATATGTAATAAAATGGACACATATCAACCTGTGTCTGGTTGGGACCCACCCTGCTTCATCTATGGAGGTTCTAGGAGGTGCTTAGCCCACCAGTGCTCACACCTGAGTGGAGGATGGAGCAGGGGAAGAGCCAGCAGGGAAGTCTGGTAGTGTGGGACAGGGCTCTCTGCAGGGCTCAGCAGGGCTGGCTCGAGGTGGTGACTTTCCTTAACCCTTAACCAAACCAGAGCTAAAATGCAGGCAGCCTGCACACAATCCTACACAATGATTTTTTTTTAAAAACATGGTCTTCTTTTGTTTGATTGATTGGGTTTTTTTGTTTGTTTGGGGTTATTTTGGTGTGTTTTTTTAGTTAGTTAGTTAGTTAGTTAGTTAGTTAGTTAGTTAGTTAGTTAGTTTTCGAGATAGGGTTTCTCTGTGTAGCCCTGGCTGTCCTGGACTTGCTCTGAAGACCAGGCTGGCCTTGAACTCAGAGACATTCACCTGCCTCTGCCTCCCTAGAGCTGGGATTAAAGATGTGTACCATCACTGCCTGGCTAAAAAGCAGATTCTTATTAATACGAAACATTGATAGCTTTAAAGACTGTGTTTAAGTTTCTTACACGCCATTCCATGCCGGGGCTTAATAGCTGCTTCAATGGTTTTTCTCGTTATCCTCTCTTGGCCTTGTGAGACACCCAATTTTACACAGGTCTGATCCTTGTACACGTTTGTAAGCATTCTTACCTGCCACAAATGGTGTTGCTTGCCTCATAATTATCTGTTTTAATGGCTGCGTATTATGCAGGATCATTTTTAATTAATCACAGGACCCTGTGTGAACGGTTCACTATAATGTCAAGTATTTATCTTCTTTCATCTCCATTATACTTTCATATGAAGCTGTTCCACTTCCAGAAAGCTTTGTCAACAACCTCACAGCATGTAACAGTGGCAGGCAAAACCACCTTTACCCTGAAAATGAGGAAACTAAGGCCTGGAGAGTTCAAGCATCATACAGAGCGGGGACAGCTTGAGCATGGGCTTCCAGGGCCTCCAAGCCTGATCTTCTGTCTGGTTCTGAGCATCAGATGGTGCATTCATGGGACCTTCCATTTTACAGGTGAAGATGTGGAGGCCCGGAGTGGTAAGCTAACTTGCCAGTGTTACATGGCAGAGCCAAACTGACTCCAAAGCCGGATCTCTTTCTGATAGTCACCATGGCCTTCCCAGTCACTAAACTCAGAGGGAATCTCTCTTCAGGCTTCTTACACTGGATGTGACTTTCCCACTCCTGTCCCGTCTTACCTGCTCCTTCACACCTCTTGATGAGGTGTGGTTGTTGGCTATGACCTTGTTTCTCATGTACACGACTGGGAGTTTTCCTTTGTCTGGGTTGACCTTGGACTTGCTGTGTAATCCTGCAGGTCTTGAATTTGATCCCCAGGTCTTCTCATGCCAAAGTACTGGGATTTCAGGTGTATGCCCGTTACCCAATGTTTTGTGGTCTTGGGAATCGAACCTAGGGCCTTGTGTATGCTAAGCAGATACTCTATCAATGGGGCTACGTCCTTAGTGCTTCTTTCTTGCTTTTTTTATTTTCAACTTTCCTCCATTGGGTAAATTGGCATTTCCCCCCCCCCCCCCCCGTGGTAAAATGCACACTATGTAAAACTCACCGTTTCAGTTACATCACGAGCGTAGGCATCGGTGCTGAAGTGCATTCGCCTCAATGCACAGCCCAGCCAGCATCTGCCCCAATTAGACATTTACCCTCATTATCCATCCTCCCACCAGCGCCGAGGTTACCTCTCTAGTTCCTGACTCCATGAGTTATACTAAGTAGCTCATATAAATGGAGTCATATGTGATATTTATCCTTTTATCTCTGGCTTATTTCATTCCACACTAAATTCTCAAGATTAGTTATCCATGTTACAGAATTTCCACTAGTGTCGGGGGTTGGGGTGGGGAGGGAAGAGGGGGAAGAGAGAAGGGGTCTCTAAAGGTCAGAACTCTCCAAGTAGACTATGCTGGCTGTCCCACAAGCCTCAGGCACCAACACTGGATTAAAAGCACACACCACAAGCCTAGTTTTTAGATTTTCTAACATTAGTTCTGGGGCTTGACCTCAGGCTCTTAGCTTGCAAATTACACGCTTTAATGACTGAGCTAATTCTTCAGCCCATAAATTTCATTTTTTAAACAAATTTTTAAGATTTACTTTGTTTCTTATATGTTTGAGTGTTTACCTACATTGCACTTTTTGTATATTTGAGTGTTTAGCTGCAGCTTACAACTGTCTGTAACTCCAAGATCTGACACCCTCACACAAACATACATGCAGACAAAACGCCAGTGTACAGAAGATGAAGACAATCATTTTAAAAATTAGAATATTGAGTGTTTGCCTGCATGTGTGTCTGTGCACCACATGTCTGTCTGGTGCTTGCAAAGTTCAAAGAGGGCATCAGAGCCCCTAGAGCTGGAGTTATAGATGGTTGTGAGCTGTCATGTATGTGCTGGGAACTGAACCTAGGTTCTCTGCAAGAATAGGCGCTCTTGACCACTGAGCCATCTCTCTAAGCCCAGATTTCATTATTTTTAAAGCTGAATACTACTCCTCTGTGTGCATTCACTGTTTGCTTATCTTCACATGTATTAATGATCATTAGGGGCCATTGCCAATGGTGCTGGTACGAACATTGGTGTATGGGTTTTTCTCCCCTTCTCTGATGTCTTTTAGATCTACTATGCTGGCCATGTTGTATCCACAGTCAGGAAGGAGGTCAGAGATAAATGCCAGTGCTCAGCTGGCTTCCCCCTTGTCTGCTTTGTGTTCAGTCTGGGACCCTGTGTACATGATGGTGTCAACCATGTTCACGACAAGTCTTCCCTCCTCAGTTAAACCTCTCTGGAAACAGCCTCGAGTGTATACTCTAGGGTGTGTCTCCTAGGTCATTCCAAATCCAGGCAAATTGACCATGAAGATGAACCATCACAATATGTATTTTAAAACCACCTCCTGGGCCAACAAGATAGCTCAGTACATAAACGCACCTCCACCGCCCGCTCAGCCCGATGACGTGAGTTCAATTCCTAGGATCCACATGGTGGAAGGAACAAAGGAACTCTCACAAGTTGCCCACTTGTATGTACCATGATCACACACACACAATTGATTGACTGACTGATTGATTGATTGATTGATTACAATATAAACTTTTTAAAAATCACATGAGGTTCTAGGTTTGATACCAGCACCCCCAAAAAAGAGGGGGGAATACCCCCTCACAATTCATTAATAAAAGAGGATAACCTTCTTTTATTAATGCAGTGCAGTGGTGGCACATAATGCCTTTAATTCCAGTGATTGGGAGGCAGGCAGAACTCTGTAAGTTCCAGGCCAGCCTGGTCTACAGAGTGAGTTCCTAGCCAAGGCTACATAGTAAAACCTTCTCTTGAAAAACCTAGATAGATAGATAGATAGATAGATAGATAGATAGATAGATAGATAACCCAATCTAAAAATTAGCAATGACAGAGGGACCTTTCTCCAAGAAGTGGCCAATAAGCACATGAAAGGAAGTTCTGTGATCATCAGGAAAATATAAAAATATGCACAGTGATACCTGCCATGTCACTTCCGCTGGGAGAGCCAGAATAAAATGATCAATAACAACAAGCATTGTGGAGGAAATGGAGCAATTAGAAGCCTTCTGTACTACTAGTGGGAAGGCAAAGTCAGAATAACTGTAGAAAACAGGTTAGCGGTTTACCACATGGTTAAGCATAGAGCTCCCATATGACCCAAAGACTGGAAAATGGGTTCAGCTTTCACTCAAACCAAAGTTTTCAGAAATGTTCATAGCAATGCTTGCCACAATAGCCAAAAGGAGGAAACCACTTAATGGTGGCCATCAAGTAAGTGGATGAATAAATGTGGTATATCTACACAATGGAGTATCACTCAAGCAGGAAAAAGACCGACAGATAGGAGGTGAGTGGTCGCCCAGACTGTGGCACAACCAGACAATCTGATGTTACGTTGGACTGAAGATCCATGAGGGACCACACTGTGAAGACATACCCCTAAGTGGAAGAGGCTATGGTGTAAAGACCACACACTGTAAGATTCTAACTGTATCGGGTGCTGGAAAAGGAACAGCCGAGAGACGGTGGAAAGATCAGCAACTGATCTAGATGGGGGAGGGGTGGGAAAACACACAGAATCTTCAGGACAGTAAAACCTTTCTGTCTGATATTTTAAAGGTGATACATTCCATCATTAAAAGTCCCAAAAAAGTACAAAGCCACGAATAGGCCCAACATGGTGGTGTACATCTCTAATCCCAATGCTCAAGAGACAGAAGCAGGATGATCTCTGTGAGTTTGAGGTACACCTGATCTACATAAAGAGTGCTGGCCAGCCAGGACTGCATAATGAGTCCTTGCCTCAAAACACAGTAGAACACAATAAAATGCACTACACACACACACACACACACACACACACACACACACACACACGCTCAACACACACAGAGAGAGAAGCACGCACACAGGCACACACCTCAAAGTTGAATCTGTGGACTTCAGCTGATTGGCTCAGCTGCTTTAGTCATTGTAATCACTGTGACAATCTGGAATGCGACATTGCTGTTAAGTCCCGGTGCATGGGAGAGCCTGGGGGTGGGGTAATGTGGGAAACCTCTGCTTTCTGTTCAACTTAGCTATGAGCCAAAAAGTATGACCATCCCAGAAGGTGTGAGGTTTTAAAGATTTATTTATTTTTTATTCTATATGTACGGGTGTCTGAGCAGGACTGCTTAGTGAGGCAAGCTTCTTTCATGAACCTCATGTCAGGACCCTGAAGGTGGGCTTGGGGTTCACTGGGCTTCTTTGCTCTTCTTCTCAATGTGGCCACATGGACTAAATCTCCCTTTTCTGGTTCTTGCTATTACTTGTTTGTTTAATTGGTCTACTGGGGGTGGGTGACTAAGCCTGGACTGCTGGAAGGCTATTGGGGCTCAAGTTCTGACCTTAATGTCTCTAGTAAGGAAAGTAGTCTAACAAGTAAGTTTAAAGACAAAAGAAATCTACAACAGAGATAAGCCCTTTGACCACTACACTAGCTGATATGAGCTCACTACAAAAGGCCACACACTGCCTGGTTGTATTTGTATCAAATGCCCAAGAATGAGAAGGGGAACTCTGGGGAGTCAGTGCTTAAGGAAAGAGGCTGTCTTGTTGTTTTGTTTGATACAGCATCATTAGTTAGCCCAAGCTGGCCTTGAACTTGGAATCCTCCAGAGCACCAGGATCAACAGAGTATGCCACAGTACCCACAAGAGGATGTCTTTTTAAGATGTAAAAGTGTTCTAAAGTAGAGAAATTGTACATGTCAGTGAATATCTAAAAAAAAAACAAAAAAAATTAAAAAAAATAAAAATTACATCTTAATAAAGTTATTTTACAAAGAAATAATTAGTGTTAAGTAATTATTTCCTGGAAGTCATTGGGGCTGAACCCCTTGGCAACTTATAAAACTGCTGGAGCTGCAGGGTGGGCCAGATGCCTGGGATCGTGGTCCTGTCTCTGGCCCCGAAAAGAGACACGACATCTTGTACTAATTGCTGGTAATTACTGGATACCCATCAAAACCAGGAGCCGATAAACTCAGTAGTTAGCAAGGCACTTTCTGATAAAGAACAAAGGCAGACTGTTGCCCCCTCCTGACTACTCAAATGGGCCTATCAATTATCTGGACAGAAAAACATCCCTCATTCAAGTTGTCTGTGCTAAAGGCTTTAAGAAATAGTGCAAAATCCTACCTGTAAAAAATGTATACTTGGGGGCTGGAGAGATGGCTCAGCGGTTAAGAGCACTGACTGCTCTGCCAGAGGTCTGAGTTCAATTCCCAGCAACCACATGGTGGCTCACAACCATCTGTAATGGGATTCAATGCCCTCTTTTGGTGTGCATGAAGACAGCTACAGTATATTCATATACATAAATAAACCTTTATTTAAAAATGTATACTTACACATAGGTTGCTGAGAGGGCTCAGAGAATAAAGGCACCTGCCACATAAGCCGAGAGACCTGAGTTCAATCCCCAGAACCTACAGAAGGGTACAATGAGAGAACCATAGAAATACCTATACATATACATTAAACCTTTTTTAAAACATAAAAATATAGGCTGGCCATTGTCCACGCTCCTCCATAGCACTGCCTGGGTTCATTCTTTGCAATGCCCCATTTTACTCTGATAAACTCTGTCTACACTGAGCTCAGTGCATTGCGTCTAAATTCTTTCACTGAGGTCCCAGAGCTAGGAGCCCAGGGGAGTCCAGAGTGATACCCTACCAACAAGACTGTAGTCTCCAAGAAGCCTGTTCCATTTATTTTCCTGGTGGTTTTGAGTGTGCCTAAGTAACCTCTGAGCCAGGCTTCTGTGCCCTAAGTGATGGACAATAGGTCTGATGTCTGCCAGTAGGTTTCATCCATATAAAACCAGCGGGGCTTAGCCACTGGCAAGTCATCTGGGAAGGACATGTAGACAAGACACACGATCTCCATCTTAACACCATGACAGAGATGGAGGGGACACAGTTGACTTGTTTTCTGAATCAGCAAAAACAAGGACCTGAGAGAAAAAAGCCAGCCACTCTGCCTTTATGTAAAGTACAATTTACGAGGCCTGTCTCCTGTTCCTAGGAGAGGCAGCCAACCTTGCTGGCTCCCTCACCAGGAGATAACTGCCAGCCAAGGGCGTTCCTGGGCCCACCAAGCCCACACTTGACCTCTCCAGTTTAAAAATCGAAAAGATATAGAGAGATCCACCTGGAAGTGTCCCTGGAGGTCATCCAGGCGGTGGCTTTCTAGTCCTTGCACTTCGCAGACTGCATCATTTGAAAACATCTGGGAAGACTTTCAAGGTTCACTGTAATTTATACTTCACTAAGTTTGGACGACTTTCTGGGGTGCTGAGGTAGCTTAGTGCTCGGTGTTAGCCTAGCGTGTATGAAGCCCTGGGTTCATCCCTACCATAACACAAAAGCAAATAATAGTAGTATAAGGCAACATTTAAAATTGTGTGTGTGTGTGTGTGTGTGATATATGTGTAGTGCTCAGAGGACAACTGTGCAGTTGGTTCTCTACTGCCACGTCAGGTCTGGGGATCAAACTGAGGTCTCAGGCTTCCCTGGCAAGCACCTTTGCCCACTGAGCCACCTTGCTGGTCCAAAAGGCAATTTTTCCTCTGTCTGTCTGTCTGTCTGTCTGTCTGTCTGTCTGTCTGTCTGTCTGACTGTCTGTCTGTCTGTCTGTCTGTCTGTCTGTCTGAGACAGGATCTTACTCTAGTAGCCCTGCCCTGGATCTTAATATATACACACCAGGTTGGCTTCAAACTTGTAGCAATCCTCCTGCCTCAGCCTCTCAAGTGCTGGAGATTATAAGCATATACCACCATGCCCAGGTAAAAGGTATATTTTAAAACTGATGCTACTTGATTAAAATAAACAGAATTGAGACAATAGAATGTCAGATGGAAGGGAAACAGCCTATATATAAATGAAGCCGGCTTATTTTTTTTAAAGTACTTCATTTCCCATTTCCCCCTCCTCTTTCTCCCTGTAGTGAAAATACAGGGATCAGGAGTCATAGATGAAGACTTTATTCTGTACCAGGAATAGCCTCAGGGCCCACACTAGAATCCATTTCCCATTGGGTGCTAGGGTTCTCTTGAAACCGATTCCAGGATCTTTTCTTTGTTTTGTTCTTTTGAGACAAGGTTTCTTCGTGTAGCCCTGGCTGTTCTAGAACTTGCTTTGCAAAAGATGAGGCTGACCTCAAACTCACAGAGACCCGATTGCCTCTGCCTTCCCAAGTGCTGGGATTACAAGCGTATACCACCACTGCCCAGTCAGTTCCAATATCCCAACAGCAAGCACATACAAGTTCAGACCAGCCTCCCTGACTGTTGGCTTTTGTGAGTTCCTTGCCTTTTCTGAGTCTCAAACCCCTTCTCTAGAAATGAATCTGAATCTCAGAGTGTTTTTCTCTTTCCAAGAGAATTATCACAAAATAAAGGGCTGTGGTGCACAGTAGGCCCTACCTTGACAGTTCCAAGTCCTCTGGTGTGGAAGACCTCTCTTGATTCAACCACTCTATTTTTTCCTCCCTTTTCAGTTGATTAAAACTCTTTCCTAGATTTAGATAAGTGCTCTTACTGATGTCAGATGTGCATTTTAGGGTTGCTTAGAGCAAATCTCATTCTCCTGTCATGTGACCATCCAGCACAAGTGCTGGGACTTGTACCACTAAACCCAGTTTGTATAGCTTTTTGTTTTGTTTGTTTTTGCTATGTTTTTTTTGTTGTTGTTGTTGTTGTTGTTGAGACAGAGTCTCACTATACAGTCTTAACTGGCCAGGAAGACGCTGTATAGACCAAGCTGGCCTCAAACTCATGAGGGATATGCCTACTTCCTCCTCCTGAGTGTTGGGATTAAAGAGATATGCCACCAGGCCTAGCTGCTTTTGTTACTTACTTACTTACCTACTTACTTGAGACAGGATCTTATATAGCCCAGGCTAGTCTCAAAATTGCTGTGTAGCTGAGGTTGACTTTGAACTCCTGATGCTCCCTGCCTTTATCTCCCAAAGGCTGGGGTTAAGGTTATATATCACCATGCCTGATTTACCCTGCCCATTGTAAGGCTTGTTCTTTTAATGACAAAAGGCAAGAACACTGTGGAGAGTCCCAAACACATGCCCATTTCCCATTCTTATTACCTTCATGTTCTATTGGCCAAAGCGAGTTTTGAGGTTAACTCAATTAGTTTTTATTATCAATTCAATACAACGGAGGAAAAGGAAAGCTCTGTCAAAAAGATTGTCCCGATTAGACTGGCCTGTTGTCATGTCTAGGAGATGCTGGTCTTGATTGATAATTGATTCAAAAGGGCTGAGCCCACTGTGGGCAGCACCATTTCTAGGCAGAAGAACTTAGACTGCCTAAGAAAGCTAGCTCAGCCATCCAGAGAGCAAGCCAGCAAGCAATGTTCCTCCATTGTTCCTGCCTGACTTCCTTCAAAGGTGGGCTGTGACCTAGGAATTGTAAGTTGAAATAGACCCTTTTCTCCACAAATGCTTTTGGCTATGGTGTCTATCACAGTAACAGAAAAGCAACGTAAAACAAAACAAAGATGAAGCCCCAAGAAAAAAGCCAAAGTCAGAGAATGGATGTCTCATGTAGCCCTTAGACTCAAGTCAAAGGCCATAGTTGGCAAATGGATGTCTCATGTAGCCCTTAACTACCAGCCAAAGGCCATAGCCAGAGAATGGATGTCTCATGTAGCATTTAGCTGGTGCTCTTGGTCTACCTGCCTCTAATTTTGTGCACTGAAATCATAAGTGAGCATCAGCAGGCCCTTTGTGCTCTTCTTTTTTCAATGGCAAAGGCAGGGAGGCTGCCCCTCTTCACCTCTTCACAGAGCTCTGCCCTCTGTCCTCTGACAGGCTAGCAGTTGCCAGCTGGTGCGTCTGAGAGATACAGAGCTGGGAGAAGATTCTCTATCTTGTCCTGGTCCACAGCCTCGTCCTCCACCATCTGACCATTGTTGATGAGGATTTGCTCCTGGGACTCGTCCTGCTGATTCATCCTCCAGAGGGATAGCACTCTCTGACCGCATGCCCACTGGCCAGGCAGCTGACCAGATGCACACCAGGTGGTGCAGGATCAAAAGTACACCACCCATATTTCACCACAGGGTGTAATTGACAAGGGTCACCACAGGGGAGCTTTAGATAAATAGAGATTGCTGCCTGGGTTGCTAGTGGAATGGCTGCCCCGCCTGTCTCCTCTGCAGAATGCTTTCTCCCCCATGCAGCCTCAAAGTCAGACTTCACCTTCATCATCCTCCATTACCATGAACCAAGGACAAGACTCCATCCCTGGAATGTGCAAACCTTTGAAAACAAACATAGGTGGACGGTAAAGTATCCTTGACCCATCTCTGTACCTCACTGGCCACATGCTCGCCTCAAACTTCTCATTCTCAGCCTGGCTGTCCTAAAACTCAGTTAGTAGACCAGGCTGGCCTTAAATTCACTGAGTTTTGCCTTCCTCTGTCTCCCAAGAGAGCCAGGATTAAAGGCAGCGTCACCACCACCGCCTTTGGCTCAGACTCTGTCTTTAAACCTGTTTTCTCAGCTGATGAACAGGCTTGGTGAAGCCTATTTTCCAAGTGACTGCTGGTTTTGATTACCCCAACTGCTCCTGACTGTAACAGACTCATGGAGCAGCGGCTTCCTGAACATTCTACAGTCAGCGGAGCACAGAGGGTTAAGGATTCAGAACCGAGCCTCTCCAACAGAGGAGAAAATAGTGCCACTTCCGGTGCACTTGAAGGACAGATTGCTGGGGACGGAATTGCAATTGGGTCTCGGAGTGGGAGAAGTGATTGCTGCCCTCATTAATATTACTGCTGGCGAGGGCTGCGTGGGACTCAATCAGGTAATTGAGGTCCCAAATTTCGTTTTTATCCAGATGCCGAGATTAATCGAAGTGGCTTCTTCAAATGAATTCTTCGGAGCTTTGGTTGTAAGCATGACATCCTCTGGAGTTGGTGTTAACATTTTAGACCTGAGCAATCGGGAAGCGAAGGCCTATTGTCCGGCTTAGCTAGTGTAAATGTTAGGACAGTCAAGGTCAGGGCGTCTCTGTACAGCTGTCAGCTCTGGTTTGACTCCGGGGACGCTTTGTCTGTATGAACCCCTGGACAGCCACTCTGAGAAGATGTCACAAGTCATGACCGCAGTGATGATGGGAGGCAATTAACTTTGGTCACTTTAGACATATCAATAAAAATTAACTGCAAATCGTAACTAACCATCTAACAATCCCTCCTGGTGGTGATCAGTGCCGGGGCAACGATGTCCGTCTGTGACAAATATTTACTAACACCCGTCATGCACATGACTCTTGTGTCTGTTCCATTCCTACCAGTTGTATGCTTTAAAGTTGGGAATGGTAAATAAAATGTTTTGCAAAGTACTGGGGGTCACTCTCCTGAAAGAACGAACATCAGAAAATGGTTGTGGAAAACCCCGAATCTATGGTCAAGAGCACTCCACTTGAATCTAGTGGCTAAATCTGGGGTGTTACAGAACCGAGGCCTTGATTTGTGGGGTCTGAGTGGTTTTGGATAGTTGATTCAGAATTGAATTTGATGGTTAGACACTCCTTTGGGGTTACAGAATTGGAGAAAGGGTTACAGAGTTTCCACATAAGGATACTATCAATCCATTGTTAAATTTGTCTCTTAGCATCTTTGTGCTTTTGTGACATCATTGTAACTAATATGGCTTTTGAAAAATTAATGTGTGTGTGTGTTTGTGTGTGTGTGTGTGCACGCGCACATGTATACTTATGCATAGGTGTCTTTGGAGCCCAGAAAAGGACATCAGATTCCCTGAAACAGAAATCACTGACAGTTATGAGCCGCCTGATACAGATGCTAAGAACCAAGCCCTGGTCCTCTGCAAGAGCAACCAATGATCTTAAACACTGAGCAATCTCTCACACTCTTGAAGTTTTTTTATACAGCTCCTGGAATTCCATGTATATTCCAAACCATCCCTGGATAAGGACCACTTACTCCTTGCCTAATAATCATAACTTTTCTTTCTTTCCTTTTCCTTTTTTTCCCTCTATCTTTTTTTTTTCTTATTCTGTGAGATTCTGTTAAGTCACAATGATAAGAATAGATACACTCACCTTGGTCTAATAAATAACTAAGAATCAGGTAGAGGTATTTAAAAAAAAAAAAAACAAAACACTGGATCTTAGAAAAAAACAAGCCTGTGCATTCTTAGAATGGCGGATGCTCCACTAAACCCGTACACATGTGGAAACCAACTGGAAAAAAAAGCAACACTAAAATCTTGAGGGATAAAAAGCATTAAGCAACTTAGGAGTAGAAGAAACCCAGGTTAACTTTATTTTTAAAACACGGGGGCAGAGTGCACCTTGAATCCCAACATTCAGGAGACAGAGGCAGGCAGATCTCTGTGAGTTTGAGACCAGCCTGGACAGCCAGAACTCTGTTACATGGAGAAACCCTGTCTCCAAAAACGAAAACAAAGAAAAAAGAAAAGAAAAAAAAAAAAAGAAGGCTCACTGTGCTGGTGAGATGGTGAAGTGAGTAAAGGAACTTACCACACAAACCTGGAGAAAATCAACTCCACAACATTGTCCTCTGACCTCCAGATGTACATGCTGTGACCCATGTGCCCACAGCCGTGCTCCACACACAATAAATTAATACAATTAAATTTTAAAAGAAAAACAGTTACCTAAGACTTGCTGGCAAAATACTGAAAACATCTTGCTGAGATGAGGACTCGGTCAAGGAAGTCCACCTATGCTGGTTTGAATGAGAATCCTGCCCCAGTGAGTGGAACTGTTTGGGAAGAATGAGGAGGTGTGGCCTTGGAGGAAGTGTGTCACAGGAGCTGGGGTTGCTTTTGAGGTTTTAAAAGACAGTCTTGATGCTCTCTCTGTCTGCCTCCTGCTTTGCAGATTAAGATGGGAGCTCTCAGCTGTTCCTAATGCTCTGACTTCATTCTGCCATCATGTACTCTAATCGTCTGAATCCATAAGCCTAATTGAACTCTTTCTTTTATGTCACCTTGATCATGGTGCCTTGCTTGTCAGAGTGATTAGTAGAAAACTAAGACACCATTTCTGCTCGACTTAGACATTCTGATCAGGGCAGAGTTGGGGAGAGAGGGTAAAGCAAGACTCTGCCTTTAAGATGATGTGGTCTTACACAGATGAAACCCTAGAGGAGGGCGGTGGATATAGATCAGTGGTAGAAAACACTTGCCCAGCAGTCACAAGACTTTGGATCCAATTCCTGCATCCCCACAACAAAGAAAGGCTTTGAAGATATCACAAACACAGAACACAAAACATATCAGAGTTAACATATAAGCTCAGCAAACTTGCAGAATCAATACAGAAAGTTAGTTCTGGGACTGGAGAGATGGCTCAGAAGCTAAGAGCACTGGCTGCTTTTCCAGAGGACCTGGTTATGGTTTCTCACACCCACATGGTAGCTCACAACCATCTGTGACTCCAGCCCCAGAGGATCTGATGTCTTCTTTAGGCTTCTACAGACACCAGACAGTGCTCTTAACTGTTGAGCCATCTCTCTGGTCAGTCCCAAGATAAAAAACTTTCTGTCTGGGTCAATATTACTTCAAAAATTTTTTTTATTTTCTTTATTATTTTTTTAAAGATTTATTTGTTTATTTTATGTATATGAGTATACCATTGCTCTCTTCAGTCACACCAGAAAAGGGCATCAGATCCCATTACAGATGGTTGTGAGCCACCATGTGGTTGCTGGAAATTGAACTCAGGACCTCTGGAAGAGCAGTCAGTGCTCTTAACCACTGAGCCATCTCTCCAGCCCATATAATTTTTTTAAGAAATCTTTTCTCTTTGCTTTCTTTTTTGTTTGTTTGTCTTTTTGTTGGGGGTAGGCAGTTTGAGACAGAGTTTATTTGTGTAGCCCTGGGTGTCCCTGGAATTTACTTTGTAGATGAGCCTGGCCTTGAACTCACAGAGATCTTCCTGACTCTGCCATTTTTGAGTGCTGGAGTTAAAGGCAAGCACCACCACTGCCCAGCTCTCTGTTGTTGTCTCCTTTTTAGATTTATTTATTTTTATTTTATATGTACAGGTATTTTGTCAGCATGTTTCTATGTGCATCATGTGTATTTGGTGCCTTTGTAGGCTAGAAGACAGCATCAGATCCCCTGGAACTGGGGTTCCTAGCTGTCATGTAGGTGCTGGGACTTGAACCTGGATCCTCTGTAGAAACAACCAGTTCTCTCAACCACTTGAGCCATCTCTCCAACCCCAATATTTTCTTTTAAAAAAATTATTTATTTTTATGTGTATAAATATCTTACCTGCTTGGGTATATGTGCACCATGTAGGTGCAAAACCTTCTCGAAGGCAGAGATTTTGAATAGAAGCTTCTGGATAGCGGAGGCTATCACAGTGGCAAGGAAATACTCAAAGGAGTGAGGTTTCAAAACGCTGAGAAACCATGGAGGTGGCCAGCTGTCATGTGACCTAGGGGACTCGACAACCTTGATTCTTGTCCCACTTTACGAGTCCCTTTTCAAGTGACATGGATTGAAGAAGAAGAAGAAGAAGAAGAAGAAGAAGAAGAAGAAGAAGAAGAAGAAGAAGAAGAAGAAGAAGAAGAAGAAGTCAATACCAAGCCCAGGATAGCCAAAGAGGACTTGTATCTTCCTTGTGCTCTTCCTACAAAATCCTAAGGGATGGAACAGACAAAGAAGGCAATGCCAGTCAAGTGCAAGGGACCCCATGTGACCCGGGTGATTACTGACATGGGAGGTTCCATCCACTTAGAGCTGTGAAGAGACTAAGGAGCCACTGCTGCCACTTCCGCAGAGCCAGAGCGAGTAGGGCCTTTCCGGAGCTCTAGGGGCAGAGCCTGGAATGCTCATCGCAGAGTGATGAGCAAAAAGCAAAAACCCGGACTGCACTTCATCTCCTGACCTGTCACCCTTTCCACGGGCTCTGCTAACCCCACCCTCAGATTCTCAGACACTTAACTCATCTCTTTCCTTGGCTGCAGTGAAAATTTGTCTTGGGTGTTACAGCTTCAGCTAGATAGGAATCCCCGAAGGCTGGAGAGATAACGTAGTAGATTAAGTGTCTGACACAGGAACAGGAGGACTGAGTTCAGAGTTCGAATCACCAGCATCCAGGTTTAAAAAAAAACACATGCTGGTGGGATTGGAGAGGTGGCTCACCAATTGAGCACCAGTGTTCTTGCAGAGGATGTAAGTTCAATTCCCAGCACCCAAAACAGCCTGACTCATAGTTGTCTATAATTCCAGTTTTAGAGTTTATGACACTGTCTTCTGGTTTCCACAGGCGACTGCATACATGAGCAAATACCTCCACACGGACACACAGAGACATAATTTAAGATGCATAAATAAAATCTGGGTGTTTTCATATACATCTGTAGCCACAATACAAGGGTGGGATGAGGCAGAGTCAGGCAGACTCCCCCAGAGCTCACCGGCCAGGCAGTTTAGTCAAGAGCATTGAGTTCAATGAAGAAACCATGACTCAAAATATAAGGTGTAAAATGAATAGACACCTGATGTCAGCCTCTGGTCTCTCTGCACACATGTGCACACATGCACCCACATGTGAACACACTTACTGTATAGGCACAAAACCAAATACGCACATACACTAAACAATTCATTAACACATAAAACGTCCCAGTTGCTCAGTCTTGGCTTTTGCCAGTGATATCATCCATTCTAGACCTAGGTTCCTTCCTCCTGCCTGGCATTTCTCTGGCTACTTATGTCCCTGGCCTGAAGCATCTCTGTTCTAACTATTCATCTCCTTGGTCCTGTCCATGCCCAGCTGAGAGATTGAGTCCGCCCTTCTCTCTTGCCCCAGCACTCAGAGGCTTTGCTCCCACTGTCCACCCCTTTCTTGCCTTTTGCCTACCAGTGGTTAACAAGGCTGCCTTTATTTAAATAGATCGGCCCTCCAGGGAGTGTTCCCACCTATGTAAATTAATGGGGCCAGCCGAGGTCACGGATGTGGTCTGCAAAAGCCCACAGACCTATTTATAGCATACAATATTTATTTTATTTAGGTGAGCATTTTAAATCGGGAGCATCTACATGAAAGCCTTGAGCTCCATCTTCTCCAGGAAACCAGGGCAGCCTGGTGGAGCTGATGCATAGAGGATCGTTTTTGTTTTACCTTCCTTGGATGGTAAAGCAGCAGTCACAAGCCTCCCTGTTTATTTCTTCAATAATGAATCACCAGAGTACAGTTCATCATCCAGAGATGGAGAGATGGCTCAGTGGTTAAGAGCATTTGCTGCTCTTGTAGAAGACCTGAGTTCAATTCCCAAAGGCCAACTCGGGCAGCTATGACTCCAGCTCCTGGGAGATCTGTTGTCTCTGGCCTACAATGGGCATCTGCACATCCACACATACTTGTGCATACACACACACACACACACACACACACACACACACACCACAAACACACACACCACAAACACACACACATACACACACACACACAAGCACACACACACTTAAAAAAATAAAATTTCATTATCATAGGGCAAGGGTGTGGCTCACTATTAGAATGCTTACTTATGCCAAGCTTATGCCAGGCTTACCCACTGGCTCACACCTTTAATCCTAGCACTCTGGAAGCAGAGGTAGACAGGTCTCTGTGAGTTCGAGGCCATCCACAGCTACATAGGGAAATCTATCTTGAAAACAAAAACAGACAGGGCAGGGTGTGGCCACTGGTGGAGTACTTCTCTAACCTGGACAAGACCCTGGGTTCTGTCCCCAGCAAGGGAATTTGTACATGGAACTGGAAAAAAAAAGTGTAATCATCCTTAGAAATAATTAACGCCGGTTTTCTAAAAAGCACTGTTGCTTTTAGGTTCTACCGAGCGAGCACCTCCTCCTCAGCAGTGAGCCAGGGATTGCAAACGCCAACCTCGAAAACACATTTGCAAGGTAATCCGAACAGCATCATGAATACCTGAACAAATCCTGCCCACCTCCAACCATTTAGGCAATTTCA
Organism: Rhabdomys pumilio; assembly: GCA_030674055.1. Taxonomy (NCBI): domain Eukaryota; kingdom Metazoa; phylum Chordata; class Mammalia; order Rodentia; family Muridae; genus Rhabdomys; species Rhabdomys pumilio. Next base: position 31,951,120 of record JANHMN010000002.1, on the reverse strand, counting down.
AACACATTTCCCGTGCATAATTACGTGAGGACCTTGGTCGTAAAACATGCCGCTGAGACCTTCAGTGAAATCAGCACAGATGAGTAGTTGTGAGAAAAATGCCTCCTTGCAAGGTAGGCCGTCAGCAGCTTCCTGATGGGTTTCCAGTGTGCCATTTCCCACCTACCCAGTGGGCTCCAATCAGCTCACCCTCGGGTCCCTGGAAAAGCCATACAGAGCAAGCATCCAGCCCCAGAAGGCAACTCAATTAGCATCTAGCTGGAACTGAGCAGAATGGCTCCTAAAACTCAGGATTTTGAACTTGAAAGCAGAAGTCAGTATGTGGCTGAATATTAGGGAAAGGGGTCCTTCATTTTCCTTCAGGAACCTGCCCCTGGCCTCCCTGGTGACAAGGATGACGCAGTGGTTGGTTCTCGCCCAGCCTGCACATTAGTACATTTAGGGGCTTTTAAGAAAAATGCCTGTATTTGGACTATCGAAAACCAATCCAGGTAGACCTTCAGAGAGGGACAACTGACATGGTGTGTGTGAGTGTGTGTGTGTGTGTGTGTGTGTGTGTGTGTGTGTGTGTGTGTGTACAAGCCCACACACGCACACAGCTGCATATGGGATTTTTAAGTGCCTGGGTGATTCCAATGTGCTTCCGGGACTGAGAACCATTGACTTAGCATAGTTCCCACAGCATGGTCGTCATAGCAAGCGCATCAGGGGAAAGAATGAGAGATGAAGGCAAATCCTTGGCCTCATCCTCACAGAGTCAGAAGTCTTGGGGGCCAGTAATTGGTATTTAACAGTATTGCAGGTGATGCTACTATGTGCTTAAATGTCAAAACCACTGGGTCACAGCTGCAGTGAGACTCTGGTCCCCATCCCAAATCTACCATGTAAACTCTGTAACTGGAGGCAAGATAAGACTCAATTCACACCTCTCTGAAATGAGGTGAATATCTCAATGCAGCCGTGCACCAGGAAGCTATTGTCTACTTCAGCTCCCCATTTTTCTCTGTACACAATCCTTGACTCTGTCCATTCCTGCCAGATTCTTCCCCTTCCTTCCTGTCTTCTCCCTCCCGCCAGTGTCATGAGCTCCTAGCCCTCATCGTTGCCCCTCTGAGTAGTGTAAAAATTCTCTCTGAGGCCAGAGAATAGACCCAGAGTGTTGCAGTTCTGATTGGGAAAATATCACTGCCCAACACATGACTGTGTTAGCTCACCTCTCAGACTCTGAGAGGTGGGAGGAGGGGATAAGGAGAGAGCAAGGGTCCTTCACACCTAAATCCTGAGTCCTGTGGGCTTATGGATACCTCCTATGCCAACCTGATGGGAACAAAGAGCCAGAGCTGGGGACCTTGCCTATTTTAGGGTCCCTGCCAACCAACACAAGATGTTGAGCTTCTTGTAATATATATATATTACATATATATGGGGTTTTTTTGTTGTTTTTCAAGACAGGGTTTCTCTATGTAGTCCTGGCTGTCCTGGAACTCACTCTGTAGACCAGGCTGGCCTCGAACTCAGAAATCCACCTGCCTCTGCCTCCCAAGTGCTGGGATTAAAGGCATTCGCCACCACCGCCCGGCCTTGTAATATATTCTGAATAATGGCAGCCTGAGAGTAGGAGCCAGGAGGTTGAGTCAATATAGCCACTGCAAGTACCAATCATAAAGAACATGGATTTAGAAGTAGAGACACATGGATCTGGAGCTCAGGGTCCAGCTTCAGCTACAGAGCAGGACCAAGTCCATCCTGAGCTACATGATACCACCGTGTCTCAAAAAATAAAACAAGATTGTACTGGGAGAGGGGACTAAAGTACAGTGACACAGATGTCACAAGATATCACCCGCAGAAGTGGCATGAAAACACCGTGATGAGACTCAGTGTGTTAGACAAGAGCCTGAAATCTTTATTTAGACCCACTGAGATGGCTCAGTATGTGACGGCACTTGCCACCAAGCCTGACAACCTGAATCGGATCTCCAAGATCCACGTGGTAGAAGGAGAGAACCAAGCCCCACAAGCTGGTCCTCTGACCTTCACATGCATGGTACATATATAAAATAAACGAAAGCCCTTTCCTGACTGAGCCATCTCTCCAACTGTTTGTTTAACAATTATTGATTGGTATAGAGATTTAGTATATTTTTATATAGGTATGCATCTCTGTGTATACATACACATATAACACACAGACATATACACATATATGCATATATACAAATATACATATACACATATACATACATACATACATACATACATACATACATACATACATGTCACTATCTAGCTCAGGCTATTTCTGACACTCACATTGTCTTCTCATGTCCCTGAGCACCCATACCCCTCAACCCACATTGTTACTGGATGGGTTTGCCTGATCGAGTTTCACATCCATGGGACAATACAGCGTATGCTCTTTTGTGTCTGACTTGTCTTCTGGCTCATGGCATCTGTGAAACTATCCCTGGTTTTGCGTGGAGCAATGGTAAACTCTGACAAGATGGAATATGCATTTACACTGTAGCACGACTATTTCATCTTCTTTTGTTTCAAGGTTGTTTTATTTTTAAGTGTATGTATGTGTGTGAGTGTGGGCATGTGTGCTCTGATTCCTTCAGAGGCATTGGGTCTCTGGCAGCTGGGGTCACAGGCAGTTGTGAGCCATCCGGTGTGGACCCTGTGACCCTTGGGTCCTCTGGAAGAGTGACATGTGCTCTTGACTCTCCAACCTGTCAGTTCTTTTCAGTCCACGAATGCAGCGTCTTAGACATCTGTCAAGTTTTCATTTTATTTTTTGAGTTTGACGAGGATGTCCGTGGGAACTGGGTCACATCCTGGTCACCAGGATCCCCTCTGGTAAGAAAACTCCACGTGAATCCCCAGGGAGTCTCAGGGACTGGGAACCCTATTGGTTTCCTCACCAGCCTCATGTGCCCAGGTGATTCAACTAATTTGTAATGAAGTCCTGAGGAGAGAAGCTACACCAGGGAGGAATGAGGCAGAGGGAGACATGAGGGAGGGGTGGCCACCTGTGACAGTGAGGCCCTGTGCACCTTGGGGAGTACGTGTAGACATCCATCCTTCAGACTTCGGTGCTCCACTCAGTGGACACTTAGGGCTGCTCCCTTATGTCCAAGCACAGTCCTGAGCTTGCTTTCTGTCCCAGCAGCCTCTGGGTTTGCAGGTGTTGACTATGCCTCTGTGCCAGGTGTCTCATATTGATTCTCTCCCATCTTCTCAACTCTGCATTTGTAAGAAAAAAATAATCAGAAGATATCACCCACACAGAGTCCAACAATTCATAAGTGTATTGCCTGCAGCATAACGCTCCATACTGGACTCCATCGGGCATAGCCAGGAGCCACATGGCTCTTTGATTAAGTCTCTATTATCGACTGTTTGCATGTGCAGTGTGTGCAGGTACAGGTGCATATACGAGTGTGTGCATGTGAGCATCACTTCTGAAAACAGGCCTTGCCTGCATTAAGGACTAAACATAAATAGGTATTTAGTGACTTGAGTCACAACATTTTTTTTTGAAATAATTTATTTTTATTTCATGTGCATTCATGTTTTGGCTACATGTATGTCTGTGTGAAGGTCTAGGATCCTCTGAACTGGAGTTATAGGAAGTTATGAGCTGCCATGTGCTGAGATTTGAACCAGGGTCCTCTGGAAGAGTAGCCTGTGCTCCTAACCTCTGAGCCATATCTCCTGGCTCATCTCATAGGGAGCTGAGTTTAATTCCCCAGTACTCAGGGTGGGTATGGCAGTCCTTCTATAGTCCCAGCGCTCAGGAGGCGGAGACAGGAGGGTCCCTACAGCTCATTGGCCAGCAATCTAGCTGATTCACTGAGAGATTCATGGGTGTGGACAAGATGGTTAAGCGGGTAAAGACATTAATCCTATAAGCCTGGTAACATTAGTTTAATACCTGGAGTCCCTTAAAGATAGAAGAAAAGAACCAACTTCACAAAGTTGACCTTTGACCTTCGCATGCATGCTGTCGGAGAAATGAGTGCGTGCACACAGAGACACACAGTAATAAATAAACACTTTAAATGAGGTGGAGAGAAATGAGGAAGATATCTAGTGTTGACCGCTGGTCTCTGCATGTGCATATTCACATGTGTATGCTAGCAGACCCACACACAAATGTACATACACTCCGATTTTTTACAGAAAGAAATTTTAAAAATGGTTCTTGCATTTTGACTTCCCACAAATGCAATGACTAGTCCTGGAGGTGTCAGAGAGTGATGCTAACAGCCATACTCCTAGAGTCAGCCCGAGCCAGTTACAGCTCAGCTCCCTATGAGGTAAGGCATGGAAGCCAACTGCTTAATCTCTGTGCCTCGGTTTCCAGCCAGTCATGTGGAGGTAATGGTCGGACCACCCAGAAGGTGTTTAGAGAATCCAACCAACCCTCAGCTCTGGGCTTGGCCCACAGTGAGTGCTTGATGTGGCACACTGCCTGCCCGCATGACGAAGGTGGGTTATAGAGGAAGCAGCCTAGCTGTCCCCACCTTCACATTCCAAGGGGCCCTGGGATTAACACCCCACATCCTGCTCACTCCCTCCTCAGTGCCCAATCTGACACTAACTGCATCCTTACACTCCAGGAGAAATGTGGCATCAGCTCGTGAGAGCCCGGCCTCAGTCAGCAGAGAGGACCTGAAGTGCTAGAAGCTACGAGTGATCTCGTCCATCTTTGATTTGGGGTTCACTGAAGCATAGCTGATGCCTAGTTATCTTGGGTCCTGTAAGGCTCTCTGGTAAATAAACTTTTGGGGGAAAAAAAGGCTTGTCTTGGGAAAACTGAAAGAAATCTCACTACCGCAAGAGTGTGTCTTCTCTGTAGCCCTTCCCCAAAACATGGATGGGCTGAGAAATGCCCAGGAGCCCTGGTGAGCTCCCTCTTGAGCTCATCTTTGGGAGCCCCAGTGTGTGATCCTACAAACCAAACCACAAGTCCAGCCCCTACAACCAACCATGGTGTAGGGTATAGACCTGGGCCGGGAGGGGGTAGGGGGGTAGGGAGGGGGAGTGGTGCAAACTCTGCTTGCAAGTACCCAGCCCACATGTGCACAAACATATATACATACACTCAGACACACACGCTCACACACACACACACACACACACACACACACACACACACACACGAGTGCATCATCTGTAACTAAGGACAATGGTCCCCACCTCAGGGACAAACTGAGATGGCATCTGTGGCAATCAGGGGACAGTGCTTGGCTCTTAGCAGGTTCAGGAGACACTGCCCGATGATCTACACAGCAAGCACCATGCCCAGGTATCTCAGACCCAAAAAAGTAACAGTACTAGCTGTTGTGATTTAGTCCACCTCAGGGACTGCATAGTGGAGGCAGACCCCTTCTATGCTTCTATAGAAGCTTCCAGAAGTTGGAGATCCATGAGCCGCACCAGTGAGAAGTCAAGAACTACAAAAAAAGTCAATGAACCGAACTCTCCCAATCTTTCCCATCCAAGAAAGTTGACCACAAACCTCAGGGTCATTTTAACATGACAGCCTGAGAGAGACTTTGTAGTCAGTGAGTCCTAATTGCACTGATATGGTGGAAACTCAGTGAAGGCAAGTGACCTGCCCAAGGTCACACAGCAAAACAAGAACTGAGCTGAGAAGACAGCTCGGGGTTCTTGGCTTTGTACAGCTCTGCCTTCCCGTTCCTGCTACACCCGCTTCTGTCTTCTGCACCGATGGCCTTTCTCCCAGGTTACAGGCTCATCAGACTCTTGGCCACGTGCTACCAAGAGATCCATTTTTCTTACTGAATCAGGCCGCCATTTGGTCCTGAAAGCCTCATAAGTCTTCAATGGATGAGCAGCCCCCTTAATCTATTATCCCAGAGTCCTATTTATATATGTTTATCCATATGGCTGTATAAATAGGGCTTTGAGACATATACGTGGCAGGTTATTGGTGTAGCATGGTTGTTCTCCCCGAGAGGAAAACAAAGATGATGTACGGCAAAGACTCTTTCCCAGGCGCAGGCTCCTGGCTGATTTATTAAGAGCTAGGTCGCAGTCACATGCTCTGAAGTACAGAATCTATTGCAAAGGGATGCAAGAAGAGAATGCTCTGAGCTCCAGACACCGGAAAAGCACAAGTTTAGGACAGAAGAAACTGGGAGCCTGGGAGCAGCCACTCCTTAGCATCTGCCACTCCCAGGATGCAAACCCGTTGTCTTGTGTGTGTGTGTGTGTGTGTGTGTGTGTGTGTGTGTGTGTGTGTGTACATATGTATTGTGTGTATTTGTGCATCAACATGTGTGTACATGTATGTGGAAGACATCTGGTATCTTCCTCAACTGCTCTCCATTTTTTTTAAAAAAAAAAAAAAAAACTTTTTAAAAAGATTTATTTATTTATTATGTATACAGTATTCTGTCTGCATATCTGCCTGCATGCCAGAAGAGGGCATCAGATCCCAGTATAGATGGTTATGAGCCACCATGTGGTTGCTGGGAATTGAACTCAGGACCTCTGGAAGAGCAGCTGGAGCTCTCAACCTCTGCGTCATCTCTCCAGCCCCTGCTCTTCATATTTCTATTATTGCTATGGTTGTATTGAGTTCAGTCTCAGTACACGGAATCCACTATGTAAACCAGGCTGGACTTGAACTCAGATCTACCTGCCTCTGCTTGGTAAGTGTTGGAACTAAAGGAATGCACCACCATACCTGGCTGTGCACCTTAGTTTTGGAGTCAGGGTCTCTCACTGAATCTGGAGCTAGACTGGCTGGCCCTTGGGGTTTCCCTGAACTCCACTGGGATTGCATGTGTGCACCCAGCATTTTAGATGCTCTCTGGGGACCAGACCCAGGTCCCTGTGCTTACATAGCAAGCACTTTACAGGCCATCTATTTCCCTAGCTCTCTCACTCAGCTGTAAGCTCTTCTATCCACTCAGCTGTATGGTTCACCCCCCATAATAACGCTTTAATTAAAAAAATTAAAGAGGGGCTATGGGTACAGCTTAGAGGGGGTGTCAGACATTTATAATCTCAGCACTCAGAAGATGGAATAGAAACCCCAGGAGTTCAAGGTCATCCTCAGCTGTGTAGTAAGTTTATAGTCAGCTTGGGCCATGTAAGACTGTCTCAAAACAAAACAAAACAAAACAAGTCATATTTTAAAAATACTTTAGCCAGGCGGTACTGGTGGTGTATGCCTTTAATCCTAGCACAGGAGGCAGAGGCAGGCGGATTTCTGAGTTCAAGGCCAGCCTGGTCTACAAGGTGAGCTCCACAACAGCTAGGCCTACACAGAGAAACCCTATCTTGAAAAAAAAAAAACAACAACAACAAATAAACAACTTTAAAAAGAAGTAAACAACTTTAAAACTGTTAACACACACACAGAGTGCCCCATGTCCTTATCAAATGTCAACCTGCAGACTTGTACCGCCCTAATGTAGCAATCTACTGCCCTTTGTTCTTGGAACTCAAGGGGCCTGAGACCACAGGCAGAAGCTGTTCAAATCCGTTGCCATTTTCAACGGCGTGGTTAGGAGAGGCAAGATTTCTCTCAATATTGTGAAATCAAAGCAGTCATTTGTTGGTTGAAGGAGCTCCCTGCCATCCCGAGCTGGGGCTTGGATCTTTCTTTGTCCATTTATGAAATCTATCCATGGGTGCCATAAAGGCTTGGAGAGAAAGCTTTTCTTGGTAGTAATTTCTATTTGCGGAAAAGTAGCAGCTTCTAAGTGAGCTTCCCCGGCCGGCATTGTTTCCTCCTAATGTTGCCACTGAAGGTAAGCACAGCCCAGCCCTCAGGACTGAGAGCCACCGGCTCGCTGCTAAGACAGGAACTAACGCCATCATTTCTTCAGATTTCACAGCTTTGGCGCGGAGGGCCTCACTGTCCTCAGATTCAGTGCAGACCATCACGTAGTGTTCACTCCAATTCACGTTTTCACCTGTCTCAATAATCTTCATCTATAAATAAGTTGCTGTACACATCAACATGCAAATTGGTCTTACTTTTAACTTACTTTTACTTCCTGTGGGCTGAGGTCAAGCCTCACTCGTGTTAGATGAGTATCTACCATGGAGCTTACACTCCTAGCCCAGGCGTGCGTGTAAACTTAACACAAACAAAATAAGTTACCTTGTCTGGTTTTTTTTTTTTTTTTGGTTTTTCGAGACAGGTTTCTCTGTGTATCCCTGGCTGTCCTGGAACTCACTCTGTAGACCAGGCTGGCCTAGAACTCAGAAATCCGCCTGCCTCTGCCTCCCAAGTGCTGGGATTAAAGGCGTGTGCCACCACCGTCCAGCTTGTCTGTTTTTCATAACGGAGTCTGGGAAGATTTCTTGGAAGAAAGAAAGAAGGGATTCATTATGCGTTTTTAAATAAATCCACTGGGTGTGGTGGTAAAAGCCTTTAAGCCTAACATTCTGGAGGCAAAGACAGGTGGATTTCTAGTAATTCAAGGCTAGTCTAGTTAAAATAATGAGTTCCAGGCCAGCCAAGGCTGCATGGGGAGACACTATCTCAAAAATAAAAAAAAAAAAAAGTTTATTTACTGTGCTAGAGGGTTTTCTGTCAACTTGACACAAGCTAGAGTCATCTGAGAGGAAGAACCTCATTTAAGAGAATGCCTTCATAAGACTGAGATGTAGGCAAGCCTGTAGGGCATTTTCTTAATTAATGACTGATGGGGGTAGGCTCAGCCCCTTGTGGGCGGTGCCATCCCCACTCTGGTGGTCCTGGGTTCTATAAGAAAGCAGGCTGAGTAAGTCATGGACAGCAGGCCAGTAAGCAGCCCTCCTCCATGGTCTCTCCATCAGCTCCTGCCTCCAGGTTCCTGCCCTGCTCGAGTTCCTCCAGGGATGAACAGTGATCTGAAAGTCCAAGCCAAATAAGCCCTTTGTGCCCCAGGTTGTTTTTGGTGCTTCGTCACAGCAATGGTCTCCCTAAGACAACATCCATCCATCCACTCACTTTTGCAGTGCTGGGATCAGAACCTAGGGCTTTGGTGGCACACACCTGGAGTCCCAGGACTCCTGAGGCTGAGGCAGGAAGATTAAAAGTTCAAGGGCAGCCAAGGCTGCAAACACCTTCCACTGGATTTTCAAGAGGTTGCTGCCAGGCATGGGAGCACACTCCGGTAATTCAAGTCGTCAGGAATCAGAAGCAGGAGGGCGAGTTCACCACCATTCTGGTCTCCATAGGAAGTCCTAGCCTAGCCAGGCCTATATAGTATAACCATATCTATATCTACCTATATCTATATCTACAGCTACATCTATACCTATACCTATTATAACTATATATCACTTATATTTTTATGTATCTATATCTTTATATATCTATATCATATATATCTAAATCATCTTTATCACCTATATCTATCTATATCAACTACCCAGAGAAAGAGAGAGACAGACAGACAGACAGAGACAGGGACAAGGACAGGGACAGGGACAGGGACAGAGTCAAAGTCAGAGTCAGAGACAGAGTCAGAGTCAGAGACAGAGAGACAGAGACTGTAGCCAGGCCAGCTGCAAGCACCTGTAATACCATCTACTCAGTAGACTGAGCAGGAGATTCTTTGTTTGAGAACAGTCTGGGTAATTTGGCAACAATGTTTCTCAACACACACACACACACACACACACACACACACACACACACACACACACACACACACACACACACACAAAGCTAAAAACCACTGGGCTGTGGCTGCCCCTGCCAGCCAGCAGCTACACAGCCCTTGGTCCAGAGGCCTCTCCTTACCCACCACCCATCCCAGCCTTCTCCTTTCCTACTCCCCATCCTGTCCCCTCCCCCTCGCCACCTCTCCCTACGGGATCTATTCTTTTGTCCCTCCAGTACAGGGTGTTTTACAAACCCAAGACCCCCTCCTAAACTCTCAAATGCTTGGCAGAACAAAAGGCTAGCGTGGAAGGCAAGCCAGGACTGGGATTGCTGTTTGGTTTAGTTGTCTTCTGTCTCCCACATAGCAGGTCTCTAAGTGGAGTGCACCTGTCTCCAAGTGAATTTACTTGCACACTTGCCCCCAGACACAAGAAACAGGTCCTGAGTTGAGGGTAACTCTCTTGTCCCGTCCCCCCTCACCCCCTAACCCCCACTTCCCTTCCTCACCCCTCCCTTCCCCTGCTCTCCTTCCCTGCTCCCTCCCCTCCTTTCCCCTACTCTTCTTCCCCATCCACTCCCTTTCCTAAGCTCATGATCCCAGTTCTGGTCCCATGGCCCAGAGAAGTCCTGTCTAGCGTCCTCCTCCTCTGAAGTGTCTTACTTCCTGTCCTAAACTGTCGCTCTGAGTCCTCACACATCCCCATGCTTTTGCTTCGGAGGGCCCCGTTTCCTGACTAAGTAGCAAGCCAGCCAGTACAAAGGCTGAATAAACAGTCAGTAGAAATTAACTTGAATGTTCAGGGAGAAGAACAAAGACTTCCGACTTGAGCCAGGGAAGGAATCGTAATTGCCAGAGAGAGAGGGGCGGCACTGAGCTCAGGCTGCTGGAGACTTGGGAGCAGGGATGTTGACAGTGGCAGAGACAGGCAGGCGAGAGGCTGACTTGATAAGTGGAAGATTGGGAATTCTAATTCAAGGAAGATGCAGATAGAGAGGGACATGGGGACAGAGAGGAGCGGCAGCTGAAGGGTCCAAAGGCAAATGGCAAGATCCCCCTGATCCTGGCTGGGCATCCTTGCCTGGGCTCCCAGCCCAGAGTAGACATTCTCATGGGGACACTAACAGTAGCCAAGTAGGCATGCATGGAGACTCCGGGATAGAAGGAAAGGCAATGGCAACTGGCATTGTGTCTCTGGAGTGGAAGAAATGATGCACCCTATGGACCCAGAGAAACAGGAAGAGCCCCACCCTAGGCCCATGGAAGCAGACCCATTTAAGAGGCTTCTACAGAGAAGAAATTGGCACGGCCTGTCCTTACCCCACCCCTTGTGGCAGCTTTCAGAGGAGCATGAATGCTCAGAGCCATGCCCTGGAGGAGGGCGCTTCAGGGCAGAATCCTGGGGAAGAGTGCATTCTGGAGAAGGGTCCTAGGGACAGCCTGAGATGAGAAAACAAGTATCTGTGCCTTGAAGGGAAGGGAGAAGTGGAGTCCTGAGAGTGGGGAGGCTAGGTAGATGACGCAGGGGGATTTTTGCGGGAGGGGAAACTGGTGGGTCATTCCGAAAATGGGATTAAAGGGAGCTTCCTGAAACAGCTCCTCTGGCAGAAAGGAAGCAGCTCCCAGGACCTGTGGTTGGGGCTATCGGACTAGTCTGAAAGATCTGAGCAGCAGCATCTGCTGGAGGGAGACCATGTCAGACCACCCAACCTCCAGAGACCACTAGGACGGACAACTAGATCCCTGCTGCTACTGGTGGCCCACCAGAGTACACATTCTCAGCTGCTGGACACAACACACATGTTGGTGGCTGGAAAGCCAAGTACACAAACTCTGGGGAAAAATCCATGCAGGACACCAGGCTTCCATCCTTAAATAACTTCTGCTTTTTAATGCTGGGTCAAAGCCCCCAGGAAGGACCATCCCTTTGAAAATCCCTGATTCTTTTAGTTGTTTGGCAAAAGACGACATCTCCATGCTCTGTGGCCTCTTAATTTCGTAGACAGTGAAGTGCAGAGAATTAAAGAATCAGTGGGCAGTTAAGGAGGTACTGGCAGGTTCTGGCCAAGAGCATATTATTTATTTATTCAGCGAGCCACACTCATTTTTAAAGAGCTAACTTCCATTTTGTTTCTGACATCAAAAATAAATCAAACTACAAACTGTGTACATCATAATTGGAAAAAAATATTTGCATGGTATGTCGCCCCTGTGAAGCCTCAGCGGCAACCTGCAAAAAGAATTTTTGTCGGTGTTAGAGAGAGAGAGAGAGAGAGAGAGAGAGAGAGAGAGAGAGAGAGATGAATTCATTCTGCACTGGCCTTCCCTGAGGGTATAGATGGGATCGAAAGACAAAAATAAGGTTTTAATTCGCTAGTGATTTTCCCACCCTGTCTCAAGCTTCTTTTTGATTCTGAGCATCCATTTTCCTGGGTCGTCTTGGGAGGGTTGCAAGATTTCAATCCATTAACACAGTAGTAGGCTGGTGAAATTTCAGAACAGGCTGAGATGAACAGCCACAACGAGGACACAAGCTGCCCTGGGGCTCCCGGCAGAACTCAGACAGCCTATGATTCAGCTCCTAGCCCACGATCTCTCTCTCGCCCTAAAGGAGGGGATGTCTTTGAAGAGCCCTCTTTTCTCTCCTCTACTTCCCCTTACCTGACTTGGGAGAAAAACAGTCCTGCACACATACATACACACAGTCCACATCACCTTTCTGATTTTGAACCAGCTCCTTGGCATTAATTATAGCTGCACCAATAACCTTCTTCCACCCTCCATCCACCCTTTCTCACCCTCCTTCCCCCCTTCCCCCACCCCAGCTCCTCACCCCTCCCCAACAAGTGCTCTTGGCTTCTTCCTACAGGCATCTTCCCAAGCTACCCCAAGGTTGATTCTACGACAGTGGCTCTCAAACTTAAGTCTGCATGTAACCTACGTGGACAAAGTGCTATACGGTTTTTGTTCAGTAAGTCTGGGGTACGAGCTGGGAATTTACATTCTTATTAAGTTTAATATGAGACAGTGCTTGGAGAACCTGTTCTTAGTGATGAGGCAAAGGGAGGGGACACCTGTAGTAGCTTGTGCTATGGCGCCATCTAGTGGAAGGAGACCACAATAGCAGCAGTCTGCCCTGTGTAGAACGCAAGACTTTAAACACTTCAAAAACACATTCTCTTTTACGACTCTACGTTTTCAGGTAGGCCTTTTACTGTTTAAATGCTCTTTCCATCATCTGAATAGGACCATTACAAACTATGCACTGCTCAATGTGGATGAAATGAAACAGGAAACAGGGTGTTTTGAGGGTAGAAACTAAACTGCACACTCTGGTTTTGATAACTCCCCCACAACCATACATCTGACAAGGCACAACACTGGACACATGGCAGACAACAGAACATCATCCATATTACACAGTAATTAGCTCTAACTCCGAGCCAAGTCAGCACAGGAACCAAGGATTCCATGTTGTCTCAATCCAGTGGGGAAGCATACCACTTTAGAAGAAACTCAAGCCTGGGAACATGGCTGTTGGAAAGAATTTACCAGAGCATGCCCGAAACCCTAGGTTCATTCTCCAGCACGGCCTAAATTGGGTATAGTGGTCACACCTGTAATCCCAACCCTGGCATTTGGGAGATAGAGGTGGAAAGGTTGGAAGTTCAAGGTCAGCTGGGCTTGGTGACTGATAACTTTAATCCCAGCACCCGGGAGGCAGAGGCAGCTGGATCTCTGTGAGTTTTAGACTAGCCTGGTCTACAGAGCAAGTTCTGGGATACACAGAAAAAAAAAAACCTATCTCAAAAAAAAAAAAAAAGATCAAGGTGGGAAGAGGAAGAGGAAGAGGAAGAGGAGAAGGAAGAAGATGAGGAGGAAGAGTGGAAGAGGAGAAGGAAGGGGAGGAAGAAAAAAAGTAGAAAGTTGTTCAAGGTTATCCTTCTAGTTTAAGACTCAAAGAAAAAGGAAAAGACAGGGTCACAAGTTCAAGGTCTGCCTCAGCTACCTGGACTATGGAGTGAGTTCAAAGCCAGCTTGGACAACTGTCTCAAAATAAAAATGTAAAAAGGGCTGACGATGTAGCCAAATGATAGCACACGTGAAGGCCTGTATTTGCTCCACCCTAGTACAGAAACCTAAATTTCTTTTCTGTACTACCCCCCAAATAATAGCACCCCCAAATAATCTTTTAAAATACATTTATTATGTGTGTGTATATTGCATGTGCGTGAGCAGCCATCACTTTACTGAGCTATCTATGTAGAAGCCCCCAAATATGTATTTTATTATGTGTGTCTGTATTTGTATGTGCATGTGTATGTGAGTAGCCACAGAGGCCAGAAGAGGGTTGTCAAACCTCCTGTAGTTGAGGTTACAGGCAGTTGTTAGCTGCCTGGTGTAGGTGCTAGGAACCTGACTCTAGTCTTAACTGCTGAACGATCTCTACCCCCCAAAAGGTAATAACGGTTAATCTCTTAATGAGTAGCCTCATCTCAGACCAGTTAAATCTACTCATGCGGCAGGTTTCAAGTAAGTGTAATATGCAGCCAGTATGGACCATCCAAGTCCTGGGGAAGTTCTCAACCTTTGATGAGCAAAGGAACAGACTCTGAGTCGTTAAAATGAAGATAAATATCTGGGTGCAGGGGCTTGTGCTGATGTGGGCCAAGTTACTTGGGAATTTGGACACCCAAGCACCCAGAGAGAACAGACTCTGGAAACCAGAAGACACAGGTTCAAGGCCAGGCTCAGCTTATTGTGAGTCTAGTCCCTACCTCCCCAAAGGTTCCAAGACCCTACAGAAAAGTGAAGAAAGGCCCCCACTTAGACATGTACCATCTGCTATAGACTCGTCGGCGCACTTCCTGAAGGCTCTGGGTCTGTCTCAGCTTTGTAGCCCTTAGCAGGCTTGGCAAACATACACAGGCACTTGGTGCAGAAACCATCACTTTGCCAGAAAGACCAGAGAAAAGACAAGAACTCCATCCCAGCTCAGGGAGGAAGTATCAGCCGTCCTTGCCCAGAGCACCGGGGGGTTTCTCCAATGCCGTCTGTCTCCGACAGATGTCAGCTGGGCCTGCATCTCTAAACAAGCGAGCCAAGATCTCACTGAGATTATTTTCTTTGTAAAGATACAAGTCAACCTCCTTAAGAGGAATCTTCATTTGGCCCCTTTGCCAAACAGATTACCCCTCAAATCAAACCTGGCAAGCCTGTTAAAATTTACCTTCACTTAAAAACATGTAACCATCGGATGGTGTGTGCGCGTTCATGTTCATGACGTATAGTCATGTTCATGTGCATGTTCACAGGAGCACACGCATAGAGGTCAAAGAACCACTTCAAGCATTGGTCTTCATCTTCCACTCCGAGACAAGTAGGTTTGCACACTGCCACACCAGGCTAGCTCCCCTGGGAGCTTTCTGGCGATTTTCTGTCTCCTCCTCCCCTCCCCAGCACACTGGGACTATAGACGCACACTACAGCATCCAGCTTTCTGTGGGATCTGAGGATCCAAACCTGGGTCCTCGTACTAGCACTCACCCATCAGAAACACCTTTTGTCTTTTTTTATTTATTTACGAAGTGAGGGTCATGCAGACAGAGAGCAAAGGACTTGTGCCAAGTCAAGCAGAATATGGTGCACAGGTGCCCCTGGGTCCACAGTGCTGACTTCAGAGTAAAGGTTGGGGCTGTGGTGCTTTGAACAACGGGAAGGCCCCCTAGAATGGTTGGTCATTGGGGAATGCACTACTTGATTGGGATTCGATGTGGCCTTGTTGGAAGAATTGTGTGCTGGAAGAGGGTTTCAGAGTTTCAGCTGCCCAAGCTAGGCCCCAGTGGCTCTCTCTCTTTCTGCTGCCTACCGATCCAGATGTGACTCTCAGCAACCTCTCCAGCACCATGTCTGACTGCATGCCACTATGCTTCTCACCATGTTGACAATTGTACTAAACCTCTAAAACTGTAAGCTGGCCCCAGTGAAAGATTTTCCTTTATAAGGTGTCTCTTCACAGCAATAGAATGCTGGCTGAGACAGGTGCCTAAAGTGACATCACCAAGCAGGTCATAGTCGACACACGAACCTCATCCTGGGGACTTATGATAATTCTGCCTCATCCCTACCTCCATCAAAGGTTAGCTAAAGCTCTTCTGTGTCCTCTTCACTCTGAAACATGGCTGTCACTGGGCAGAGGATGAGGGAAAGCATGATTGCTCTCCTAACTGCTGCCCGGTGACACATGCCACCTCTACCCCAGAATCAGGAGCCTAGGTCCACATTTAAGTCCAACAGGGCTGAAGGTCACATTTGGGTTATGGAGTAGCCAGGATTCTTAGCGAAGGGGACACCCAGTTAACCGGAGATGGCCAGCCAAATCATGGTGCCTGTCAGGTCAAGACACACACTTCTCACACTAAGGGGTTCACATGTCCTGATCATAACAACAAATCAGACATAGTCCAAAGGGAAGGTAAGTCAAAATGAAAAGCACAGGAGTGCTGTGGAAGACAGCGGTGTGCAGTGAAGATGGAAGTTGGATCAAAATGTGCTTTATAATGTTGACTGGTTTAATGTCACAATTCAGAAGCCGAAGGCAAGCTAGGGGCACACACCTGTAATTCTAACACCCAGGAAGCAGAGACAGGATTGAAGTTTGACACCAGCTTGGCCTACATAGCAAAAACCTCACACACACTTTTAAACACACTTCCCGCAAACATGCTTTTAAACTACTACCAAGTGTGTACAACATGGGCACACAAGCTGACATGTAAGTAGGGGTCAGAGGACAACTTTGGGAAGTGGTTTTTCTACGTTCACCTTGGACTTTGAACTCAGGTCATCAGGCCTGAACAGCTAATGTCTTTACCTGGTCTAAGGAGCCATTTCCCCAGCCCATCATCTTGTTCTTGATACATTACTACCATATAGCCCAGGCTGGCCTCAGTCCTGCCTCTGCCTCCCAAGCACTGTTTGTATGGTAACTCCTGGTCACTCTATAGTGTACAGTAAGAAACAGTCTATGTAAGGGTGTTGGCACTGGTGGATAGTTCAGTATTGCAGTCCAAGACAGTAGACAAGCCAGTTGCTGCTGTGGACTCCAGAAACATAGGAAGACTGCCACAGAAAGTCCACACCAGATATCAAACTGTGGACGTGCGCAATGTTTTCCTTATATGCTTTAAGTGAACAGCATTAAATTTTCCTTTTTCGTCTTTTTTTTTTTTTTTTTTTTTTTGGTTTTTCGAGACAGGGTTTCTCTGTGTAGCCCTGGCTGTCCTGGAACTCACTCTGTAGACCAGGCTGGCCTCAAACTCAGAAATCCGCCTGCCTCTGCCTCCCAAGTGCTGGGATTAAAGGCGTGCGCCACCACCGCCCGGCTTCCTTTTTCTTCTTAATTGCAGCTTTTGGAAAACTGTCACAATGAGTCAGGTTTTATTTTTTATATAATTTATTTATCTATGTACATTGGTGTTTTGCCTACTTGTAAGTCTGTGTGTGGGTGTTGGTCCCCTGGGCCAAGAGTTACAGTTGTGAGCTGCCATGTGGGTGCAGGAAGTTGAACCCCACACCCTCAAATCAGGTTGTATTTCTACTGTATTTCACCAGACTACCCAAGACATTGTCGATGAAGTTGATTTTTCCCTTCTAGGTCATCTTACGTGAAAAGCATTCACCCTTTGAAGCAGACATTACAAACTTCTCCTGGCTTGATTCATGTTTGACTTAAGTCTTTCACAGAAGCAAAAACCATTGGCCTTGTATTCCTCCTTGTTCTCTTATGATCTAAAACTATCCCCCTGGCCAACCACTTACAATACTGGCACTTGTCAGGGGACATGAACCTAGGTGAGTAAGGTGGCTCCTTGCTACTTAAGAGAAGTGGTTAACCGCACTTGGGCTGGGGAGTGGCTGGCTTGGCAACCTGGCTCTACTCTAAGTAGCTCAGCCAGGAAGAGTTCCTGCCTCATTGGCTGTGGATTCTGTATCACCACAGCATGGCACAGCTCGCTGTGGGAAGTACTCTAGACCTCTATGCCAATCTTGTTTTACCTTAAACCTTTGATGCCTGTGAGTGATTTCAGTTACCAGGAGCTGGATGCTGACCCTGGTATAACCAAAGCTGTTATTTGGAATAGCAGTAACCTGGAACCAGATTCTGCAATGACCAACACTCCTGTGTCTCTTGAGGCTCATAGGATGCTGACAACTGCGGTGAACTGGAAGAAACTGTGTCGTTGAAGCCCAGTCCTCCCAGGATTTCACCCTTCACCCCCAGCAGTTGGCTGGGTCTCTTCTCCCCCAGGCTGGTTTCAGGTTAAGATGACTAGTGACAGGAGTCTTAGATGAGCTTACCTGAAAACTCCAGAACCTGCTCCTCGGTTGAGCATGTTTCAAGAGTTCATGCCTTCATGATTGGCCCTCCAACCTGCTTTTCCTCCCTACTTCCCAATCATGTCCCATGGAATCATTCTCCAAGGATGAGACCAAGAATCTATTTTATCTCCCCAGACTCTACAGCTTTGGCCAGAGGAGCCTGTCTCAACACCTAGTCCTCCCCAAGGGAAGCACTCTGGTGTCATCAAGACTGCAGAGGCCTGGTGCTCCACCCTTTACCTCTAAATCCTTCCCACACCACACCGTGTTCTCTGAATGCACAAGCCAGAGGAAGCTGGGTTGCCACCTGGTGGGGGCAGGGGGAAGCGCAGGCCAAAATGTCTAAGGTCTTGGGTCTTCTCTTTCTTATCGTGGCCCTTAGAAAGTCACAGCTGGATCCTCCATAGACCACACCACTCAACCACCCTTGGTCCCAGCCCCAAATCTCTGCCACCACTGAAGAAAACATGCACTCAAGGTTATAGTTTATACAATTCAAGATTTTATGTAAAGTCCAAGATACTTAAGTTATTCTTAAATTGCACAATGCTAAAGACAGTCTATAAAAGAGTCAAACACACCACTGCAAGGTTAATTCAATGAAGTTTTTTTTTTTTTTAAATTCATACAGGAAAAAAAAAATCAAATCCCCAAATGACAGTTTCCCATACAGCTTCCTGTCTGCACAGGAAGTGCAGAGGCCCCTGGTTGGAGCAGCAGGGGAAGTCAGTCCCACTCCTTGGGATGGATGGACTTTATTTCCTGGTGAAGAATGTGGAAGAGTTTTGAGTTCCCTTTGTTCTCCAGTGTGTCTTGTACAAAATATTACATTTTTAAACATATATTTACAGAGTTTGCACAAATAGAAAATGGTTACAAATTACAACCAGGCTTGGCAAGATAACAGCTTCCGTCTCCCCACTCACTGGGGTCAGGTGTGACAATTGCTCCTTATTTACATCTGTTTAAAAAAGTCTGAGTTCCTAGAGACCTGGAGGAAGTATATAAAAACTGCTAAACACCGTCAATTCATCCAAGTGAGCTATACAGGGAATCGATACCAATTAGTCCATGTCTTACTCCCTGAATAAAGACTCTGAAATTGACCCTCTCGGCCAGCCCCACACCCGCCCTGGCCTGCCTGCTGCAGTGTGTGGGGTTTGGGTGGGGAGAGGGGAGCGGATGGAATGGAACAGGACAGCCTGGCTAAGAGCTTCCTGCACACAGCCTCCAGCCAGGCAAAGCCAGCTGGCTGGTGAAGCGCCATTCTAAGGCTTTGAAAGGAACACACAGCTCCTCCTGGGAGGACTCTTCTTCTCCACAGGGCTACAGAATGGGGAAAGAAGACTCAGTGAGAACAGTGTTTGTTACTCTGCTGTTAAATCTCTGTCCTGGGTGCCAAACCCAATCTCAACAGTGCAAAGAAGACCGAACGAAGCCGCTCAGGAGCCAAGGTCAAAGGCTGGCATAGTAGCTGTCCACCCACTGTGCAAGGCCTCGCTCCACCAGCGACCGGTTTATCAACACCACCTGGAAAAGAGAGTTTTCTTGAGAATTCTGTATGGCACCTAGGGACTAGGTCTCAAGTCAGTGTGGGTCCTTCTACCCAAGTCTCTAGTCATCAGCCAGGGAACAGGGGCAGACTTGGAACATAAAACCCCAACAGGGTTTTTACTCAAATGCTGTGCCTTTTGGCACAGGCTTCTAACATCCTGAAGAAACCCAAGCCTTGACTGGAAGGATAGGAGCAATGGACAGAAGTCCTGGAAGGTCTAATACCACGGTCTACCTTGCTTGGCACTAAGGGTACTTTGTGTTGGGAGAGACTGTCCCAGAAGTTACATCCAGCTTCCCGACACTACACACTAGTCGTCACTCCCAAGCATCCTGAGTGGCACTGGTCCACAAGCATGTTGTCCAACAGCGGCACAACTGGTTCCCAGTCAGCCTCCAGCTGCTCACAGCAGCTTGGGTAGAATGGAGCAGACTCACCTCATCTCCTACCACACTCCAGAGCTGAATCAGAGGCAGGCCCGTTGCACTGTAGCTTGTCACCTGGAGGGACAAGGGACATAGAAAACATCTTAGGCTATACACACTTCAAACTCAAGTTGTATTATGTAACCCAGACAAGCCGCAAACTCAGACTCTTCCTGCCTCAGCCTACAGAGTGCTCGATTATAGGGGTGTGTCAGGCCTGGCTTATGCACTTCTTCAAACTCGCTGGTCACTCCAGGCTCATGACCACAGGTCAGAAGAAATTTAAGTGTTAGATATCAAGAAGTCTGGACACTTAAGTTGCACTAGGCAAGAGCCTCCACTGACAGCCCCTGGCTCATCTCCAATATCCGGCCCCCACCCCCCCAACACACACACCTGGGCCAGTCTCCTGCCCCCCACACACACATACCTGAACCAGCCCCCCCCCCCCCACCCACCCACACCTTGGCCAGCATCCTGCCCCCCCTCCCCTCCCCCCACACACACCTGGGCCAACAGTGCTGCATTGCCTGTCATCTCACTCATGGCTGCATCTGCCTCAGGTGAAAAGTGATCATCATCTAAAGAGACAAAAAAGACAAAACAGTTCAGATTCCTCTGGGGCAAAACAGTCTTGTCACCTGTGAGCTGCTCCAGATGCTGCAGACCGCAGGACTGTGTCTAGGACAGCTGCCTTGCCAACTGAGCCTATGCCTCTGTGACTCAGGTGGGTAAACAGGGGAGGCCTGCCTCGACTGCATGTGTCCCCAAGACATAGGGCACACACACAGGTGGGGCCAGCTGTGCTGAACAGGCTTGTGTACTTCCACAATGCCCCAAGACAGGATGGCATGTCTACTTTATGGGCAAACCCTGATCCCACAGGCCAACGGGCTCCCAACGGGCTTGGATTAGAACCATGCAGTGTTCTAGTCCCAGCAGCAGGCTCAGTAAGGGTGGATGCTCTCCAATAGACAGGGCTTGGGGTGGCTGGCTTATAGAAGTGACGTGTAAGAAACCAACATGCCAAGGCAGGAATGGTAAAGAGGAAGGCAAGGACTTAGAAGGTGTGGTGGGCGAGTCCTGTGATAAAGCATGGCCTGTTTCCGTGGGTCTGGCCAGACTGGTAGATGGACAGAACAGAGAGAAAGGAAAAGAGGGACAGAAAGAGCGAGCCTGCCAGTACTCTGGCAGGATCTCAGCTGGACTTCAGCTTCTGTTTTCCGTCTTTAAAAAAAAAAAAAAAAGACAGGCTCTTGCTGTGCATGTAGCTCACGCTGGCCTCAAACTCATGGCAATCCTCCTGCTTTGGTCTCCTGAATCCTAGGATTTCAAGTGTGCAGCACCACACCTGGTTGCACTGCAGTAAGTCTTGAGCACTTAAACTGCTCTGGACACCACAGGATCCGAAGAGGCTTGCCTGGGAGAGGGCCACAGTTAAACAAACCTACGGCGTGAGAAGCTGTGGTCTGACCACTTTCTACATCAGTACACGTGACTCTCATAGCCACCCTGAGATGCCAGAGGACGTGGCTAAAGGAGGCCAGCACCCTTTCTCTAGCCATGCTCTCAGACACGCAGATTGGCACAGTCCTCACCCCACCTAAGGAGTGGAGATGGCCCCGAGCAGTGTGCTGACCACGAGCCTGTCCTCCCTGGAGCCTCTCAGGCTGTCAGCTGGGGAAGGTGCAGGCAGCAGACCCTGAACAAGGCCACAGTGGCACCAGCTTCACCTGGGGACTTGCTAGGCATCTGAGATCCTGGGCCTCAGTCTAGACTATTCAACCAAAAGCTACCAGTGACAGCAACTATGTCTACACAGACTATATATAGGTGAGAGTACCATGCCCCAGTGTTCCTCACCCCTCACCCCCAGCAGTTGAAGGCTCGCCTGTTACCTGACAGCGGAACCACACTGTCCAGAAGAACTTCTGCTCCTTGGAATGGCAGGGTCACAAAGTCAGACCTGGAAAGGCAAGAAAGGGATGGGCCGATGGTCTCTGAACTTATCTTCCACTCAGCACAGCGACACCTACAATCCAGGTTGACGAGCACACCTGAATGCAGGTGGACACCTGCTCCAAGCCTGCCTCAGGAGCCCTTCGCCAAACTGAGTGTCTCTCACACTGTGATGCCTGGCACTTGGGGCTTCTCCCACAGAGCTGCTTTCTAGTTCTGTGTAGCGGAGGCAGGTCATCAAGTTTGTCTACATCTGACTGAACACAAAGCTGGCAGCAGGAGGGAAGACTCCAGCCACATCTGAAGCTGGGTAGAACTGAGCCATGCACCCCATGCCATGCAGGGGTGACTTGTGACTAGCCAAGGAGTCCCACTCACCTAATTTGCCGGAGCACGTCGACTTTCACCCTCTTATATCCACCATAGTCCACGTAGCGAATCTCCACCTCATTGGTCTCCTCATAGGAGGCCACTACTTGGGCTCGCCACCAGGCCCCGTCCGCACCAGGGGCAGCGCAGATAACCGTTACTGCAGGGTGGGAGGACAAGTGTGTGGAACATGGCTGGCCTAGGGCAGGGCTGTGAGGGCTACCCTGGTCATTGCTCCCCACCGTCCCACATGGTCAGAGGCATTCATTTCCACAAGGAGGGGACAGAGACAACAAAAATCCTTCACAAAACTTCTCCCAGAGCCCAGGACAAGCAAGGGAAAACACAGAACATGGGAAATCCAGCTTAGTACATCTCCAAAGCTACCCAATCCTGAAGGGCCTTCAGTCTGGATTCATGACTCTGAAATGTAGCCTAAAACTAGTACAATGCATAACTCAGCAAACAGAAGTTAAGGCCTGGCTTATATGTGTGTGCAAAGATGTGGAGACCAGGTATGACCAGAGCTGCCATTCCTGGTCCTTTTTTTTTTTTATTTTAAAAAAAAAAAAAAAAAAAAAAAAAAAGGCTGGCTGGCCAGTGAACTCCAGGATTCTGCCTATCTCTGCCTCCCCAGTCCTGGGATCACAGCATATACCACTACACACAGCTTTTCTTTCTTCCTTTCCTTCCTTTCTTTCCCATGACAAGCATTTCAGGGAATTACCTCCCAGCCTAAGGGAAGTCCCCGGGGAGAACCAAGAACTGCCAAGCTCAGTGGCCCAGCACCGAGGATCTGGTCTACCTGACTCCACAACTCCAACCTGAGCAGAAGGGCAGCCTAGGTCTATAGCTCACACCATGTAGCCTCTGCCTCAGGAAGTACAGAGTGCCCCCGGCAGATGGGCTGGGCAGGATCAGCTAAGGCTCACAACAGCACCTGTAGCATCCCGAGTAGCCGACCACACTGGGTCCTGATCGGGACAGCAAAGCCCCAGTGCAGCTAGCTTCCCTTCCACTCCGGTTTGAGCTTGACTTTCAGCTAGATCATTGGAGAATCTGATGAAAATTAAAACCCCATTCTTCCAAAAAGGGGTATGGGAACTGCTACAGATAACTGCAAAGCCCACGAGGAGAGGGGAGGAGGGTTTCGCATTTAGTCCCCTACTCAGTGATAAAAGCAACAAAGGTAGCAGTGACACCCCGGCCCCTGCTCAAGTGCTGCCTGATCAAGTCCCTCTACATGACACAGACAGCATATCTGCTCTACTTCCTGGAGGGCAAGCCTGGGTACCACTTGGTATCACCCCACTAAGAAGACATAAAGCCCAGTCTGGAGAGGCGGCTCTGTGGTTAGGAGCACGTGTCGTTCGTGAGGAAGACCTGGGTTTGATTCCTGGTACGACATGGTGGTTCACAACCATCTGTAACTACAGTTCCAGGGGACATGAAGCCCTTTCTGACCTCCTTGAGCACCAAGCACACATGTGCTATACATACATACATACATATATACATACATACATACATACATAGGGGCAAAAATACTCACACATAACATAAAATGAATAAATCGAATCTTAAAAAAATATTTGAAAGAAGACATAAAGTGTCAGGGCTATGAGTCCACTTGTCAAAACACCACTCCAATCCTACTGCTTTGGCCAGTCAGTGAAACACAAGCTAGCACTGGCTAGCCAGAAAACTCAACCCAGTATAATTCCATAACAATGCAAGAACTTAAGGATGCTGTCACACAAGGGAGTTCCAAACACTCTTTTCCTGCTCCTTTTCCTAAGGGTAACATGGGCAACCCTCCTTGCCTATATGCCTTGGCCTGACCAGAAGCCAGGACTCTCCCTGACTCTCCAGGTACCACTTACTTTCCACTGGGGTGGGCAAGGTGGGGATTCCAGGCTGAGAGTAACAGAGGTACATCTGCTGGTCCAGACTGCGCAGCGCGTGGAAGGTGGGATGTGTGTGCTGCTGCACAAACAGGTGCCCAGCATTGACCTGGCTGACCACGATGACTTCCACAGTGATACCATCAGGCAGCATGAGCTAGAGGAGGAAGAGGCAGCCAACACTGTATCAGTTACTGTCATGTTTGGGATATGTCTGTCCTAAGGCTCCGGGGCAAATCCACAAACTGGCACAACCATCTGTAACATGGCACCCAGACAACAGAGGTCTGTGGGCTGTTGTACTGTAATACCAACACCTGTCATTAGAGGCAGCCTCACCTCAGGATAAGATAGTGGGGACCCCCTAGCCCAAACTAGGCAGCCAGGGGCCAACTGTATATGCAGTACTGACTTCCTTGCACAGGCTGGGCAAGGGTCCATCTCCCAGAGCATGCAATCAGTCAATCAGTCAGTCAGTCAGTCAGTCCCTCTCTCCCTCCCTCTCATTCCTTTTGAGTCAAGAGTTTTTAGTTTATGTTCACTGAGTTCCCTTGACTCTTTCTTTTTAAAAGATTTATTTTATGTGTATGGGTATTTTGCCTACACACACGCACATGCACGCAATGCATGCACCTTGCACATGCCACTGCCATGGATTCCCTGGAACTGTAGTTATAGACAGTTGTGAGCTGCTGTGTGGGTATTGGGAATTGAACCCAGGTCCTCTAGAGGAACAGGCAAGTGCTCCTAACTGCTGAACCATTTCTCCAGCCACTTCTTTTGATGAGTCTATAAGTCAAGGAAAGCAAATATGGGAGTGGGCAGACTGCTCAGAGCAACATGCCTGAGAATACTGGGTGGGCTGTCTTAGCACTCTTTGGACCTGCAGTTGACTCTAAAGCTTGGAAGAAATTCCCTGTCTCAGAAGAGAAGCGGCAGCCTCAAGCCAGGTCCCCTGGTGTCCTATTTATTCCTCCGTGCCTTCTACTTGGCCCCAGATCGATCATATTGTATCCGCCTCTGCCTCCACCTCTCTTCTCTTTGGGGTGGGCTCTACAGACGTGCTCGTCTGCTAAGGTGCTGTGAAACAGGTCCTAACAGGTTTCTAAAAGCCCCATGCCCAGGCACCCTTCTCCCTGACACTAAACTATGGGTAACAAAGCAGGGCTCTGCACACAGCAACATTTGGGTTGCGCCTTCAAACCTGGTGGGCCAAGAACATCCTTTGACTTCTATGTGTCCCTGCAGCCCTGTGGACTTCAGAGCCCTGAAGTCTCCTCCCAGTACCAATGAACAAGCAGAAAACAAGGGAAGGAAACCACCCACACTAGCTATTCTATTATTTAAGAAGAGAGGCTACATACAGCCAAGCCTTCTGGGAAAACCTCTAATTCAGAATAAAGTCTGGAGTGGAGCCCACCCCATTCCCTATGTCCACAGTGAAAGAACCCTACCTCCACCCCTATAGCACAAGGGTCTCTGGTTGGGGAAGACAGAGCTGAAACATCTACCATCCTAAACAAAGCCTAGAGACAATTTTCCTGAAGCAGCTTGCTCAGCCATCTGAAATGCAGTGAACAGTGTGTGGCCCACAGGGCTGAGCATCTACTCCCAGCAACAGAAGGCCAGGGAGGGCCAGAGGCGCCTGCTCATCGCTCTGGAGACATTACCTTCTCTTCTGCTAACCTCTTGGGCTTCCAGGCTAGGGACTCTGCATTTACCAACTAAAATCCAGGCAGTTCCTGAGGAAAGGGAAGAGGAAGGAGTCCTTTGCCAGGGCCAATATTCAGCCCTGCTGACTAGAAGAATG
This sequence comes from Rhabdomys pumilio, assembly GCA_030674055.1. Lineage (NCBI taxonomy): Eukaryota > Metazoa > Chordata > Mammalia > Rodentia > Muridae > Rhabdomys > Rhabdomys pumilio. Next base: position 31,925,075 of record JANHMN010000002.1, on the reverse strand, counting down.
TAGCAGTCCATCTGTCTCACACAATTCCTTATTGGCAGATCCTACCCAGGCCTCCGGTGCTGGGAGTGAGTGGCTTTTAGTACAGCCTCAGCGTTTCAGAAGCCCCACACCCAGTCACCTAGCTCAGTCCTCCATAGTCAAAAGCCTAGAAAAAAGAAAGCATTCCCAGGAGGCAGGAAAGTACAATCCTCCCAGTATGGGGTCAAGAGGCCCTGGCTTCTTGCCAACACTCCATCTTGCCTTCAGAGAACACACTGGCAGAACTAAGTGGAGGCCAGAGCAGAGAGCGCACATACCCATTGGCCTGCTTGGCCCACATGCCAGGAGTCTCTCAACTGGGATAAGTTTAGGGAAAGGGTCAAGAACTGTAGAGATCCTGTCGAGAGAGCATGCTCACCCAAGACGTCATCGGCAGGGAAGGCAGTGCCAGCGAAGGCAGTGGTGGCGCATAGATATTGGTGAGGTTCAGTTCCTTAAACTTCTTCCCAATCAAGTTCAGAGCTTTGTCTACATGGTGCTGAGAGCCTACAGGTAAGGACAGGACACACAGCCTCTGTGGGTAAAAGAAAAGTGACAGCAAACACAAACCCACCCTCAGGCCTGCTCGGGATCTTCACGTGCAAGGGTTTCTAAGTGCCAAATGTGGCTTTGCTTTAGGAATGAAGTCACCTAAATCCACTGTCCTTTGGTACCTTTGCCATACTGACCCATGCTCTGAACACACAAAGAAGCTGGCAGGTGGGAAAGGCACAAGTGGACTCAGCCAGAAGGTACCTGTGCACTGTGAGGCAAATGTGAGTGACAGGCTCTGGCACCCAGGACCCTGGCCCTGTGACTAAGCACCACCATAACAGAGACATGGTGCAGATGTGTCTGGAAGACACCCAGCATGCCCTCTACCTAGAAACCCACAGTTTCCATTTAGAGGCTAAACTTCCAAAAGGACAGCTGCGACCAGGATGCGACCACCCTGCACTTCAGGGAAGGGCACGAAGCACAGGGCGGCACTGACCTTCTATGTGGCAGATCTGGACGTTGTGTGTGTAAGGCAGGGTGGAGATGTAGATCTTGGCACCAGATGTCTGCTTCAGAAAGCTCACATACCGTCCCTGCTTGCCAATCAGTCGACCGACTAAGTGCTTCCAGAGAAAGAGAGAGATGAGGGTGACAGGAACCCAGGCTCACACTGTTACTGCCAGCATGTACTTTTCAGAACTGTTCTAAGCACTTATGCTCACTCTTAGTACCTATGGACAGACAACTTTATCATCTTACTCATGAAGAGTAACAAGCCAGGACAAGCTCCAGAACCCACCCAAGACCACACAGCTGCTAAGCAGCTGAAGGGGACAGCCTGGCCCAGGACTCAGCATCTGGCCCAGACCCAAAATATTACAGTACCCCTCCTACACACGCACGCACACTCTGAATGATCCACTGCTGTAAGGGTTGACTCTAATTCTGAACATCCATCCCTGCCCTCTAAGTCCACTAGGGCCTCAGACAGAGGCTCTGGTTGGACAATGAAAGCCCAAGAACACACAAGTCTCCCACCTCAGCACTAAGGAACAGCATGTACAAGTGCCCAGTGCACCAGAGTTCAAGGAAACAGAAGACGCCAGACTTGAGCATGATGTGAGACAAGCTCCACAAACATTCTTAATGACCCCAGCCCTGGAGGGTGGCAAGGGACATTGTCCCTATTCACCCAGAGCCTGCCTCACCATGCCCTCTGTGACCACTGAGGGCAGGACTGATAACAAGGTCACTAGGGAAGGAAACTACCACAGGAGCCAGCAGCCCAGGTTCAGCCTAGGGTCTTGACCCAAAGTTCAGACTGAGCCTGATCCCTGGCTCAGCAGGAGCCAAGTGCCCTGGATTAAGTAGTCTGCCAATTACTTCTGAACCCCAGCGATAAACACTAATAAGTTGTTAGGTTCTAACAGCAAGGGGCTAGAAACTACTCAGGCGCTCGCTCAGGACTGGGGAAGCACCAGACATTCATACAATGAACAACACTGTTAAAACAATGTCTTCAAAGACTAGCAAGGGAAAATTAAGTTGTTAAAGATTAAAGTATTAATTAAGACACCACATCTTGGCTTGTTTAACAATCACAGGGTGTAGCCAGGCGGTGCTGGCGCACGCCTTTAATCCCAGCACTTGGGAGGCAGAGGCAGGCGGATTTCTGAGTTCGAGGCCAGCCTGGTCTACAGAGTGAGTTCCAGGACAACCAGAGCTACACAGAGAAACCCTGTCTCAAAAAACCAAAAAAAAAAAAACCAAAAAACAAACAAACAAACAAACAAAAAAACCCAGTCACAGGGTGTGAGGTGAAAGGGATCAAGCATGCTCACAGCTGCTCATGGCTGGCCTGCTTGCCTTGGCTTCTTCTGTCTCAGGCTTTCTGTACTATACAGGCTCTGCTGGGTTATCTAGTCCACTTTACAGTGCAGAGGGAGGCTCTGGCACTCCCTCTTCTGAATGACATTTGCTAGCATTCAGAGAAGCCCCTGAGCCCCAGCCTACACAGAGGAGCCTGGGGGACCCAGCAGAGCAAGGGAGTGAGGGAAGATGGTCTGCCTGCAGCTTCCCAGCCTGGTTCATCTAATGTAATTTCCTGGCATCCTTTAACCCTGGCATTGAGGGAACTTTGAGCTCCCACAGAATCCAGCCTAACTAAAGGAAGGTCACTGCCCTTACCTTTGGTACCTCGATCTCCCAGATGATGAGATCAACCTTCTTAGAGTTGGAGCCTGCCTGGACACTCTGAGGGCTATCAGGCTTGGTAAGCCCACAACAGCTATCCACTGAATCCATACTGTTCCCGTCAGAACCTGCAGGGGAGGAAGCGACATATATACACACACACACAGACACCAGCTCAGCCACAACTATCACAGCTTCCCAAACTTACAATACTGGGAGGCCCTGCATACATACACCCCTCTGCAAGCTTGGCAGACACCACAGACTAGAAGGCTCAGGAAATCCAATGAAAGGAGGCTTAGGGTACCCATACACCTAATTTTAGCCTGTCACTGAACAGTCCTGCTTGCTTATTTGGCAGCCGTGCCTAGCCACAGCTGCTGGGACAGACACACACGTGGTAAGCTAGGAAGAGGCACACTTTATACCCAGGGAGGGGCTTATACAGGATATATCAGGGAGGGGAGCCAACAAGATGACTCACAGATCTACACAGTTCCAGGAGCAGGCCTTGACCTTCTTGTCACGATCACCTTGATCCCTTTTCCAAATGCCTCAGCCCCTCAGACCAAGGATCTCTAGTCTCCAAGGTCAGGCTTGGGGGGAGGGAGTGTTCTGGGGTATGTGGGCAATCACAGTAAGATAGCCTTCTGAGTGTCCCATTCTCAGGCCTGATGAGAAGAGCCTGCTGCTCTCTGTCAGGTAAGGACAAAGACAGGTGGGCCTCCGCCCTTCTTCCCCTTTGGGACTGGCTTGTGAACCATCCCCTTATGGAATGGTTCAAACAGCCCTTAGTGAGAAAAACCAAAGCTTATTATTCCAAGACAACAGTGGAGAATATGACTCTGGAATCAACTTAGGCGGTTCAACTCTTCCCCAGGACATGACAAAAGGACCATTGCAAAGAAGAAGAGGGAAAAAAAGAGGAGGGGAGAGGAGGAAGAAAAAGATGGAGAAGGAAGAGAAAGAAGAAGAGGAGGAGAAAGAGGAGGAAGAGGAGGAGGAAGAGAAGGAAGAAGAAAAGGAAGAGGAGGAAGAGGAGGAGACCACCAAATAAGCACCAGGGACCATCCAGGGCAAGTTAGGAGATCAGGCCCTGGCTGAAATACCAAACTCAATGGCCTGAAATAGATCACTCCTGTAAGCCAACTAATTAGGCTATTTTCCACCTGGTTTCCCCAAACTCAGGACATAATTCTTTTCTAAGCAATCCATGTACTGTCTGGATATAAAAAGACTATGGTATTCTCCACCCCCAGGCAAGGAAGAGACCTTCAAAGTGATCTCCCTCAAGTGATCTCCCTCAACACTTACGCTTACAGCAGAGAATCCCACCCACCTAAGAAAGCAGCTTGGGCAGCCATCTTGAAGCAAAGCAGACTGGTGGGGGTTTTACTACCACAAAGCCCCTAACTTCTGTCCAAGAGAACTGGACTAGCCAATACCTGCTTGTCAGTGGCTCCTAAGAGTAACTCAGAACCATACCTTTAGCAGGCTGCATTCATTGACATTTCCAGCAACCTCAACCCATTCTCACCCCTAACCCAGTAACTTCAATGTCAAGGGAAGCACACACATCAGGGTTAAGGCTAACCTGAAAACGCAGTGTTGCTTGGCACCACTGAGTGCTCACCAGTCACTATTCCCAGGCTGTGACTGATGGGCTACCCTGCCTCCCCACCCACTGACTATAGTCTCTTCTCTAGAGCTATGCTCAGAAGCCTCAGGCATCCGCAGAGCTGCCACAGTCCGTCCAGAGATGCCACGAGGCTGAGGGGCTCATTCATTACAATAATGGGCATCAGACAAATAGAAACTCCTTTATTCTTAAAATGTTTTTAAAACCTTTCCTCTTTGCCCATTTTAAGATGTAGCTTTTTTATCTTAGCCTTTTAGTGCTCTAACATAGGATAATACATTATCTGGCCTCTCACAGTTACAAAGAGCTCCTCCAGAAGGTGCTTCCTTTTGGAGGTATCTAAAGTCATCACGGTCTCAAGAAACAGCATCTTGGACATAAAACTCCAATGTGTGATACCCCCACCCCAGATTCTATTGACAACAGTAAAACACCCAAGAAAAATGCCCAAGCTTCCTGGATGAAACTGGTTGGGAACACTCCAGGACAAACAAGCCATGAGCTGCTTGGAAGTCACTGGGAGATAACATACCCCTGGGGAGCTGCAAAGCAGGGTCAGGAGCTGCTGACCTGTAAGTTAGCGGTCTGAACTGTCTACGCTGGGGTCAGCACTCGAAAAACCCAGTGCACCCTCCGTTACCAAAGTGCCCTCATTCCTGGGGTGGAGCAGCAACTGCACAGAAAAAGGACGGCTGAGGCTCTGCAAAGGAGGCAATCACAGCAACAACCCAGGACAGCGCGAGCCTCCCACCATCGCTCAAAGCTGCGGCTGTCCTGGGGGAACTTACCCTTCGAGGGCTTCTGAGGAGAGCAGGTGGAGACACGGAACAAGCACATAAGTAAAGGAAGTCAGCCATTAAGAGATGCTCACCCATCCCTGGCACTTGAGAGGGATCACTAAGGAGGCCCCAAAGGCCCGTCCGAGGGCAGGTGTTCAAAGGAGAAGAGACGCTAAGGCTGACTGGTGGACCCAACAGCCGTGGTCCCTTTTAAAGGTCTGGGGAGGTTCCCTGGCTAGTGAACCCATAGACAACTCTCATAGCCTGAGGGTCTCATACGGTCACCTGACTTCTCAGGTACCCAACTGTGCAGGTGGCTGGATAACACAGAGATGGGCAGCATCACTTCATTGCACAGTGGCAGAAGGAAAGGGTGGCCAGTGGCTTTCTGCCTAGCAAATAATGGAAGCCCTCCCAGATTCAACAAGAAAGCACCCAAGACCTTCCTACCTCCTGAGTGATCTGCTTCTGTATCTGCGGTCCATCCATCCTCGGTCCCTAAGTCTGACAGCTCCTCCGTTAACACCCCGTTGCTGAAGGGTTCAGTACTGTCTGGCAGTGGTGGGGAGATAGCTTTGTCTCCGGAGCTTGAGATGGTCTCTGTGCTAGAGTCTTCAAGCCCTGAAGTACTGACAGGATCTGAGCACTGCCCCAAGGAGGTAACTGAAAGGACACTCTGGCTGTTGTTGGCTGTACAGGTGACAAAGGTGTCATCACCTCTCAGGTTACTTGCCCCATCCGGAGACTGCTTCTGAGGGGTAACTGGCTGTGGGCAGGGAGCCAAGGAGATGTGGTGTGCAGAGTTCTTTGGCTTCTGGTCCTTGGTGGGGCCTGACAGAGGGCTGCTGAGACAGCTTACATAGGTCTTTGGTGGCAGGGCTTCTGCTGAAGGGCTGGCAGTGGCACCTGTTCTGGTGGAAGCAGGATCTGGGGTGTCTTGTCCCAAGCCAGTTTCCTGGCTGGCTGGGACACAGCTCTCCTCCTGCTCCTGAGGCTGAGTGACTGAAGTTAGATGCACTTGTGCCACAGTCTTGCCCACTGTGGTGGCCCGCATCTCTTCAGTTGCTTCCAAGATCACCTGGGAGATGATCTGGAAGGCAGCCTGCTCAATCTGGTCACTTTCAGGCAAGGTCTCGTCTTTGTCCAGTTCTCTAGCCAGGTCTCTGTCCGAAGTATTGCTACCTCTGACCTGGGGTACCAACGCATCTTCATCCTTAACCAGCTCTGAGTAAACTGGCGCCACAAAGCTACTTGGCAACTTCCCAACAATATATTCTTCCTTGTTTAACAGCTCAGCTACCTGTTGGGGGCCATTGCTCATCTCCTCTCCCCCACCTCCCCTGGGGGCCAAGATTGGAAACTCACTCTTCTCCACTTTTGAGACACACTCCTGGGACAACAGGCCTTCCTCGGGTACATTTTCCCCCAGCACAGCATCTCCAGTCCCCTCTGTCCCACCTGTCTCTCTCACTTTCTCTCCAGAGGCTGCATACTGGCTTAGCCAGCCTCTTCCAGTTTTGCCCAGTGCAGACTCTTGCTTACACCCCTCCACTGCTTCGTAGGGGAAGGATGCATCCTTTGGGAGAAGCGGACATCCAAGAGGAATAGATTTGGCTTCATCCCCCATCAGGGAGAGTTCCACTTTTGAATTCTCATCTCTGCACGGTCCTGGCTGTGACCTTGTGTCTACAATGCTGGGGAGGTTGCCTGAGGACTCTGATCTTCGGCGTACTTGACGAGTCCGTGGCAAGGCTGGGGGCTCTGTAGAGGGCTTGTCCACCGAGCGCTGCTCTTCCTTTCTAGGAGGCTGTGTGACACTAGGGACCACAGACAGGACTGCAGGACAGGCCTCTTCACTGGGCAGTCGGTCCTTGATGGCAGGACCAACCTTCAGTGTCTCCACCTGCTTATCATTGCTGCTGAGCCGATCTTTTTTACGAGAGAAAAACCACCACCAGCCAAGGAGCGCTAGCATTCCAGGCAATGCCAAGGGGAAGAGTGAACGGAACTGGATTGCCATCTTGGAGGCGATATGAAGCAGCTACACCTAGGAAAGTAAGGAGAGAAAAGGAGGTATTACAGAAGCCAACTGAGAGTGGAGTAAGCTGGGCATGGAGATCCTCCCCTTTAATCCCAGCATGTGGGAAGCAGAAGTGGGTGGATCTGTGAAGTCATGGTAAGCCTGGTGTGCAGGCCGGGTTCCAGACCAGGCAGGGCTACACAGTGAGATTCTGTTCCAAAAACAGTACAAACAAAACCAACTTGGGGGTACAGGAACTGTACACTGACATGGTACGTTACATGTGCACATGTACATTACATGGCTGCAGAGAGTCACAACGTAAATACCTCAGCACTCCCTGGTTGGTTTTAGGGTTCAGCAAAGTCAGGAACTCCTGCTTCTCCAAGGGTGATCTACAGACCAAAGCTGCTGCTCACACCCCAGTACCTGCTACAAGTGCAGCCCCAGTGAATCACACTGGTTCTTTAACAAGATCCCCAGGAAACCTTTAGGCACGCTACAGTTAGGAGGAATCCTGAGACTAGGAGAGACCTAGCTACCCCAAAATGAACGGGATGACAGGGGCGTGGAGGAGGTCATTCCAGAAAGCCCTTGCAGCTGTAAGGATGGACAGCCTTCACTAACATCCAAAGGCAAAGAAGCAAGGTGGCTAGGTGCAGGGCAGGACAGGGCTGAGCAGTGGCCAGGGATCAGGTGACTTGTAGACACCCACCCCATGGGAGGTAGAAACCTTCCATGATGCTACCTGTGGCTTCAGATTCAAGCAGGACCACTGGCATCATTGCATTCTCCACCTACCCATTCACCCTCGTTTGGAACCTATCACTACCTTGGTGGCTAAATAACTCAATGTAGTGCAGCTGAGAAATGGGGAGCCTGGCTGCCATCCTACTTGCTAGTTGACTGGTCTATCAGGGAAGATGCGATGAGTCAGGAAGGGGAAGTTCCATGCTACCCTTTCAGAGTAACAGCCCAGGAAACCTTATGCATAGCCTATGATCCGGCAATTCCACAAAACCAAAAATAACTGTGCCTAGGCAAAAGGCTCTTAAAAACCTCACCAAGGTTATGGTTTGAAACAAAACTGGAATTAGCCTTTTTCAGAGCAGTAACTGGTAAATACACTGTAGAATCAGCACGCTGAGGCTGTTACAGATATTGTGCACTGACAGAAATGACTGTAGTGAAGAAAACGAAAGCCATATGGGGAGATTTGACTTGGACTAAGCCCTCGGCTGGAAGAAAAGGGCAGTTTCCGCAAATTGATTTTACATAGTCAAATATGAACTCATTACTAGTGTGGACTTTTAGTAGAGTCTATCTATAAACAGAAAACTGTCTTATATGTGTAGTTTTCTAATTTGGATCTACATAGACCACTGAAGAAGCTTTTTTTTAAGATTTATTTTATGTTTTGCCTGAATATATGTAATGTGCATGCCTGATACCCTCGGAGGTCAGGAGGAGGCATCAGATCCCTTGGAACTGAACTTTTGGCTGGTTGAGTCACCTGTGGGTGTAAGGAATCAAGTTCAGGCCTCCGACAAGAGCAGCAAGTGCTCCTAACCACTGAGCCATCTCACCAGCCCCCTCACTGAGGAAGATTTATTTTGTTTTGTTGGTACCCCAGGCTAGCCTTGGGCTTTAAGTTCTCTTGCTTCAGACTTTCAAATACTGTGATTGCCTCTGGGGTTGTACCACACCCAGATGCTGAGGAAGCTCTCGAGAGCCCAAGGCCAAGGTAACACCCAAGTCAATTAAATGAGAATCCAAGAGTCAAGAATCAACAGCAGGCTTGGTTTGTTTTAAACCCAGGAGATCCAGTACTCAGTCAGGCTGGAGAACCTCTGGTCTGCGGCCTCCTACACAGCAACAACATTCATGAGGTTCACTGGGTCCTGCTCAGGGCCATTCATATAAAAGAACAAAGCAAGTTGAGACTGTTAAGGAGTAAGTTTGCATGCTTGAAACAGGGCAGAAACCTACAACCTGGAGTCGGGAAAGCATTGCCCAGCAGGCAAAAGATTACAGGAAGTAGCCATAAGTTTCTGTCTGACTCCTTACTAACTAGGAAATCCCTTCATCAGCAGGACTCAAATTTGTGATTCCTAGAGAATTCTAGAGGTTCTCTGGTCTCAGGGAAAGGAGTTGGTGGAATGGAGTAGACAAAACAAACAAACAAACAAACAAACAAAAAACCCACATCTCTCCAACAGAGAGCAGCTATCCCTTCTAATACACTAGGGCCACGACCACAGCCATGTGTGTGATGGACAGCTTAGTACCTAAGACGAAAACGGCTTCCAGTCCAGCTGTGAGGAGTTCTGCCCTTTGAAGCTAAAGTGATGCCCAAAGTTCTACCCTCCACCTCAGTTACAGGTCATCCCACTCTATCTCCCCAAACCCCTGAAGCCTGCTACACTGCAATAAGAGTGTCCCAACAGCATGCCCTCCAGTCTGCTTTAGTCCAGCACCCAGCCAATCCACAATGTCCCTGAGGCCCAGGCCAACCAAGCCAATGGCCTCCTCCCACTACTTCACCAGCTGTCCCACTCCTGGCTCAGACACAATGCTCAGAACCAGCAGCTTCCTGCCACTCTGAGTATACTGGCTTATCACCACCACTGCCCACCTAAGCTTCCCTGCTGATTTGTTTCCCAGAGACTGAGGCTCCAAGTCTCAACCCTACCCAGTGCAAATCAGTCTGGTGTAGCGACCTCAGTTGAAGAAGTGGTGAGACATTTCCTAGACAGACTTCCTCTCTTGTGCCAATCGGCCTGCCTCCTAGGTGGTGGTGAACACTGCTAATCCAGGACCAGCCAACACAGGAACCTAGAAGAGATTCACAGTGCCCACTGCTCCACAGCCCACAGAGACCCACAGCTGAGGCAGGTAAGTGACTCAAGACAAAGCCCCTCTTCTCTCCAGGGCTCTTTCCAGGCAAAGCCAAGACGTGTGTGTGAGGGAGTTTCCTCAACAGCCCTGTAGAGGGCAGAATTTGTTTGTCCTCTGCTTCCAAGACAATGGGTGAGATTAGAGGAAGCAGCTACACACACAAAGGACTTGAATGCAACTCATCAAGCCTAGCAGTGTCATCTTAAGGGTATCTGGTGCCAGGAGGCTACCATAGGGGCCTCTCTGAAGCAAATAATGCCCCTCCACCTCACTTTTTACCAATCAAGGAAACAAACAGCCCTCCTCTCCCACCCCAGGAAGTCTCAGGTCTGCCAAACAGCCTTCTTGGGGATTAGTAAAAGGCCACTCCCCCCTGGCCTCCCCACATTTAAATGGTCTGACAGATCATTAAGAGGTGACAGATGATGCACCAACCTGCTGTGCATGAACCTGCATGTAACCTACACACACACACACACACACACACACACACACACACACACACACCTTCATCCTCACAAGGCTTCCCACTACCTCCATCCCCTAGCAAAGCTTGTTAGTTGCTCTTTGTCCTAAGCACTTGGTTTTTAAACCTGAATTCCCAAGGTGTAAGTGGTCTCTGAACACTACAGGTCCCAAAGGCCGCCACACTCTTCACCCAGAAGCTAACTGGAAACTGTTCCAAGATCAGTTTCCACCCTCCAGAAGCAAGCTGCCTTCGATAAGGGAAAGCCGCCCAGAAGGATGCTTCACAGCCCTGCCCTAGGCTGGTGAGGAGGACACTCAGCTATTTTGAATCTGCTGGAATTAAACTCCTGCCTGCGTATTTTTAGCAGGTCCATTTGCCCAGGAATAGATGCACACTGGCTTGTGGCCAAGCGGTCACACAGAGCTGAAGGCAGGCATGTGCTACAGCCTGCAGCCCTTTGTATTCATCTGCTCACTCCAGGTTCTAAAAGGACCCCTTCTCTTTCCAGAAGTACCTGTGGCTTCTCAGAATGCCCTCTGGAGAACTAATGGCCTCACTCCCCAAACAGCTGACAAACCTGTATCCGAAGTCTAGAGCCTTCTAAACAAGAAAATAATCCCTGGGAACAGCACAAAACAGTGTTGGCCCTAGTGACTAAGTCAGTTTTGGCTGCAGTTACTGGGAAAAAGGGCTGCGTGTAATTGACAGGAAAGTCAATCATAAAAACAACAGCTTCGGAGCCAAGAGCCCAAGTCCACTCTGGGCTTGGCCTTGATTCGGGAGGATCCACACCACTTTGTGTTCTGGACAGCTGTTCTCACACCCTCCTGATCAGAACTAGAACACTCCTCCCACTATCCTAGTGGTGACCACCAGGGAAGTGTGTGCCCCAGCCACTCCACCTCTGGAGCAAAGCACAGCTCAGCTCGCTCTTGATAAATGTGCCTTCCCTTCAAGGGTCTCCCCCTGGCCAGACAATCAGAAGCAGCCCCACAGGTTCTCCAGTACTTCCGGTGTGGAGAGAAGGAGACTGCTGGCCTCCATAGGAAGTTCCTTGGAGTGGAAGTTGAAGGGAGGAAGAACAACTGTGGTTCCCTGCCTGGAACCTCTAGTTTCCATCCACAGCATTTTCTGAACTCTCAGCTCTGCTGCTCCTAAAGGGTTCTTCTACCACAAGCTCAAGGTCAATCTACCAGGAGACTATCTCAGACTCATGCACACACCCCAGCACAAGTATCACTGGAGCCCAGGAAAGCTTCTTCAAAGACCTGGATTAGGACTGGAGAAATGGCTCAGTAGTTAAGGGCACTTCTCTTCTTCCAGAGGACATAGGTTCAATTCCCAGGACACATAAGGAGGTGTATAACCATCAGTTCCAGGGATGTGACCCCCTCTTCTGGCCAGACACACATGCAGCGTTCATATATACATATGCAGGCAAAACACTCATCTCATACACATAAAATAAAAATAAGCTCATCTTTAAGGCAAGGATTTCTATAGGTTGCAATAAATACAGGAGAAGTGACTTTTTTATGGTTCTGATGTTCTTAAGAGTAGGAGAGGGGAGCAAAGTCCCTGGGCAGAGCCTGAAGGTGTCCTAGGAGCTGACCTAAAGAGCTGGTGAGGAGGCCTGGCAAAATAAGTTGACCTTTATAGTCAAGGCCCTGGCAGCCTGGTCAAGTGGGGCAGATCACCAGAGGTAACCGCTGGGGCGATCCCCATGTGATTTCTGGCCAACACTGGCAGCCAGACACTTAGCCACAGGAGGTTACTGAGCCCTTGAAATATGACAAATGTGACTGAAAAACTCAATTTCTAATCGTATGTATAGTTAATTTAAATATCCACATGCTAGTGCCAACAGCTTGGATGACAGCAAGTACTAGAAAATTCTTCCAGAAAAGCCCAGGACATGAGAGGTCTTGACTGAAGCTATGAGACCAGCGCATACCTTGCTGGCAGAGTGCAGTTCTGCCACTGAGGCTGGGGGTGATGGTGAGCCTGGGCCACTCTCCCACGGCAGCATGGCTGAGGCCCAGGGTCACAGAGATGGAGCCATGCCTCAGGCCTGCTGGTCTTAGCCTAGCCCCGGTGTTCCCTTCATCCCTGAGGGTCTGAGCAAGCTGTGACTCATGGGAGCACCCTCAGGATTCCGTGTTAGCTCACAATGGGCTAGCTGGCCGGCCCAGGGTTAGCCCTACACCCTCTATTGTGATGACCTTACAGGGCAGCAAGCCAGCCAGATTCATCCTGGGGTAGCTTTAGCTCCTTGCACAGGTGGGCCGTCTATCCAACCCCAAGGAACACTTTCCCAGCCTACTTCACAGTAGGAGGGCAGAAGCTCAACATAGCATCTAAGCAGAAGACCTGCTTGGTGAAACTTCTCTGGCCAAAAAGGAAAACTAAGGTCTAGAACCGAGAGGCCCAGGTAAGAAGAGCTGGAAGCCAAAACTCCCATTCTAAGCATGGATCTTCCTTGCCAGCCTAATCAGTAGTTAGTAAAGTAACTTCCAGTTTAAAGAATCTGACTACAAGGGCTTAGCTGTTGAGAACACTGGCTGCCCTGCCCTTACATAGGATCTGGCTTCAATTCTCACTACCCACCCCATAGCTCAAAACCCTCTTAGACTGGAGTCCCAGGGGATCTGATGCCCTCTTCTGTCTCCTGAAGGCACTGTATATACATGGTGCACATGCAGATAAAATACCCACACGCATAAAATAAAAAATCCTGCTGGGCGGTGGTGGCGCACGCCTTTGATCCCAGCACTTGGAAGGCAGAGGCAGGTGGATTTCTGAGTTCGAGGCCAGCCTGGTCTACAGAGTGAGTTCCAGGACAGCCAAGGCTATACAGAGAAACCCTGTCTCGAAAAAACAAAAAACAAAACAAAACAAAACAAAACAAAACAAAACAAACAAAAAAAAAAAAAAAAAAAACCGAACAAACCTTGGTAACACAAAGGAACCAACCAGTTAGTTAGGAAGAGTGTCTACCTCTCTCCTCTGCAGACAGGCCCAGCCTCAGTCCTCTCTAGTTAGGTGAGAAAACAAACCCTCCTACAGTGGTCTCCTCAGTTACTTCATCTCAGATAGGGGTGTGGTTTTTCAGAGGTTTTTGTTTGTTTTAAACACAATCTTTTATTGTTATTGTTGGGGGTTTTTTGTTTTTGTTTTTTTCAAGACAATGTTTCTGTGTAGCCCTAGCTGTCCTATAGACCACGCTGGTCTCGAACTCACACATCTGCCTGCCTGCCTGCCTGCCTCTACAATGCTAGGACCAAAGGCATGCCCCCACCATGCCTAGCCTAGGGGTGTGTTTTTGCAAACTATGAAGGCTGTGTCCAGTCCCTCCTAGCCCCCCATCTTGGGTTATTATTATTATTGCCTGGCTTTACAAGTGAATTCTGTCAGGCTCTAGGGGGTGATGACAAAGCAGATACAGGAATGTACTCCTGGGTACATGGAGTTCCCACCTCACCACAGAAGGCACCACATAGGCCTGCCCCAAAGGTATGAGCAGTGATCTGACAACAAGCTTACTTAAAGTCATAATCCTAGCTGAGACAGGAGGATCATGAGTTAGAGGCCCTGTCTCAAGACCAAGCAAATAAACCATACGTGGCTTCACAAGATGTTGCTGTGAGGCTAACAATGCCAGCAACCAAGAAATCACAAAGGCCTAAGAGAGAAACTCTATCAATAAATATTTATTGACAAGTCAAGTATTAGGCAGCGTAAGGCAGAAATGAGTGAGAAGCTCTGAACCTTCCACAACTTTTTTGGAGGTGAAAACCCATGACCCCTTCCCTAGTGAGCTGCTCTGCTTCCCACACTGCCAATGACTGGTCCAAGGGGCAGGAAAAAAATGTCTGGTGTGTGGGAGTGGGGGAGGAGGGCGGGGGCGATGAGCAGAAAACAGAGTACCATTTCCCCAGGAAAGGATAGTCCAGTTCTTTGTGCAAGGATGAGAGGACTTTAGACTGAGTGCTGAAGAGCCAAGCATAGCTGGGCTGCACTCAGTGACCACTGTCACTACCACCTAGGTGCTCAAATCTAGATCTCTCCTTCACAAACTTCCAAAAGGTAAAGGCTTCTGTTAGCTTGGTAGCAGGGACCTCCTGGCTTGGTTGTCCCTGCTGGACAGTCCTGTATTCAGTCACGCACTCCCTCATGCACACTTTCAAAGATACCTGCCTGCTCTCCTGCACATAGCAGCATGCTTCTTGATAACTACCTACCCACATATACACTTTCTCAGCAAGATACTGGAGGATGTGCGCTCCCCAGACACTGGAGGAAATCTAGAAAGGAGGGAACATCTGTAGGCATAATGTTATTGTGCACTGTGTAAATATCATCCTTGTATTACTCAAATGCTGATTTCTAAGAATCTCTTGTCTCAATGTTGTACAAACATTGCTCCCCAATTATTCTCTGAATGGTCAATAAAGCTAGATCAGCCAATGACTGAGCAGGGTGAAGGGTGAATGGGGCTGGACTCTTTCTCCCAGCTGAGGGAGAGAAGGAGGGAGGGAGGGAAGGAGGGAGGGAGGAAAGGAGGAAGGGAGGGAGGGAAAGAAGGATAGAGGGAGAGAAGGAGGGAGGGGAAGGAGGAGGGAGGGAGGGAAGGAGGGAGAAAGGAGGAAGGAGAGGAAGAGGAGGGATCCTCCAGGGGAGAGAGTCCAGGAGTCATCATGATAAAAGACCCGGCACCCTGAGAGCCAGATCAGTACTATAAAATGCAAATATCTCAGGGATTTTGGCTGGGAGGTAGCCAAAATCAGTTTATAGGATTAAAATAAAGTAATACTGCTGTTCAGCTATTGTGCCCTTAACGGTTGTTAATAAATGTAATAGTCCAGTCTCGATTATTTGGGAGCTAGCTGGGTTAAGCTAGCTGCAACAGGTATCACATCCAAGGACACATCAAACAGAGAAAATTCCCTGAAGGAAGAGAAGGTAGAGCCAACAGAAAGGGATATATCCCCAGAGTGAAGCGGAACTCTTAGGAGGAGCTGGTATGTTTAACCACAAAAGCCTCTCCACCAATGGCATGAAGCCTGCCACAGTGACAGAGCTAGGAAGAAGCAGGAAGCTAGTAAAGACACAGAGAAGTATAGAAAGCAAATACGGCTACACGTGACGGTGTATATCACCCCCAGAACTTGGGGTGAGGTGGGGGTCTGAGGTACAAGGATGGTGAACACAAGCCGGGCGGTGGTGGCACACCTTTAATCCCAGCACTTGGGAGGCAGAGGCAGGCGGATTTCTGAGTTTGAGGCCAGCCTGGTCTACCGAGTGAGTTCCAGGACAGCCAGGACTACACAGAGAAACCCTGTCTCGAAAAACAAAACACAAAAAACAAAAAAACAAAAAAAAAGGATGGTGAACACCAGACCAGTCTGGGTTACACAGTGGGGGGAAAAAAAGACAAGACCAAAAAAAAAAAAAAAAAAAAAAAAAACAAACAAACCTGAGAGCTTTGTAGCCACAGATAATGTTTATGAATAGCAACCTTCAAATTATGCTACTTCTATACTGAGAAACTGAGGAAGGTGGTGTAGGAATGAGCAGGACATTCACTCTCCTTCACAGAAGAAAGCCAGATCCTGCTTTTGGGAGGAAGAGGAGGGAGAAGGAGGGGAGAGGGGGAGGGGGGAGAGGGGGAGAGGGGAAGGATGGAGCAGAGGGGGAAGAGGGGGAGAAGAAAAAGAGAAAAGCAAATAGACTAGAAACAGATAAAAGTCGGCAGCACAGCTAGAAAGCTCAAGCAGTTTCCAGCATGTACTGCTCTTACAGAGGACCTGAGTTCAGGTCTCAGCACCCACCCCACCCCACCCCCGCACTAGGTGGCTTATAGCCACTTGTGAGTCCAGCTCTAGGAAATACAATTCCTCTGTCCTCTTTAGGTACTTTCATACATGGCAGGCAGGCACAGGTGTGCGTGCGTATACAATAATAATAATAATAATAATAATAATAATAATAATAATATAATAATAATAATAATAATAATAATAATAATAATAATAATAAGGAGGCTGGAGAAATGACTCAGCAGTTAAGAGTACTGTATGCTCTTCCAGAAGACATAGGTTCAATTCCCAGCACCCACATGGCAGCTCACGACTGTCTATAACTCCTGTTCCAGGGGAATCAGACACCCTCATGCTGACAAACATGCAAGCAAAACACTAATGTATATAAAATAAAAATAAGATATTACAAATATATTTCTTTTAAAGAGAGACAGGAAAAGGAAAGAGAGAAGGAAGGAAGGAGGAAAGGAAGGAAGGAAAGAAGGAAAGAAGAAAGGAAGAAATGTTCCAGGTAGCTTCACAGGGCAAAGGACCTCTTGGGGGACCAAACACAGGTGTGTCAGGTGCATTCTGGGCAAGCCCTGTACCACTCAGTCATACAGCCCCAGTAAAGGACTGTCTTTTCAAACCCTGTACAAAAACTCAGCGTAGCCTGCCAAGGTACTGGGTTTAAGCCCCAGAACAGCAGATAAATCTCTTTCCATAGGCAGTGCTCTGATACTGTTGATCTGGGGTTTGGGGTTTGAGACAGGTTTTCACTATGTAGCTCAAGCTGATTTTAAATCTTTAAAGCATAACCTTCCTGCCTCAGCTTCCCAAGCACTGGGATTCCACGCACATGTCACCAGGCCCAGCCAAAACTTCCTGCAATGGATACTCTACTATCACACAGTATGTCTTTCTAATGGATACTCTACTACCACACAGTATGTCTCTCTTGCTAACCAAGGTAAACATGCAGTAGTGTCAACTCATACAAACGTGTAATGCTCGTTTCTCATAACTGATAGAACTTTGCTTCAGGTGTCCCTAAAACTAACATAGCAGTAAAAATCAAGAAGAGAACATGCTCACTGACAGAGCTTTGGGGAACCATGGCAGTCGTCTCTCCAATGCTAAGGTAGCAGGACCCATCATTTAATAAAGGTATCAATACCTACCGCCAGCTAGTTCCATGCTGGCTGGGGACTCAAATTTCAGGTAATGACAATACAATGAAGAACTTAATGTAATATCCCTGTAGTCTCTGAACTGGTTGAGAGCACAGAGCCTTGAGGCACCCTTGGCACATTCCCCATGCATGTAAACCTAACAGGAAAGTTAACAATGCTTGCTCACGCTGGGTGGTGGTGGCAGTGCACGCCTTTAATCCAAGCACTTGGGAGGCAGAGGCAGAGGCAGGCGGATTTCTGAGTTCCAGGTCAGCCTGGTCTACAGAGTGAGTTCCAGGACAGCCAGGGCTACACAGAGAAACCCTGTCTCGAAAAACCAAAAAAAAAAAAACCAAA
>JANHMN010000002.1:31892573-31906081 GCA_030674055.1 Rhabdomys pumilio | reverse complement strand
ACACACACACACACACACACACACACACACACACACACACCTACCTACCTACCTACCTACCTACCTACCTACCTACCTACCTACCTACCGGAGCCACTTTTTTTGAGACAGGGTTTCTGTGTGGCCTGGGCTATTCTGGAACTCACTCTGTAGACCAGGCTGGCCTCGAACTCAGAAATCCACCTGCCTCTGCATCCCAAGTGCTGGGATTAAAGGCGTGCGCCACCGCCCAGCCTGTGTTTGTATTTTGATGAAAGCCAGAAGATACCAGTAATTGGACTGCCAGTCAACACATAGTTTCAGACCGTTTGTGCTACTTTGTGACTAGCCCTTAGGTTTGTTTGGGCAACTTCACCAAAAAGGCAGGGGTGGGATGGGAATGGAAGTTAATATGTTTTTCTGGAACATTAGCTAATGGGGTAACAGGGTTCCTCATTTCCTAAGATATAATACCTGGTCCATCTCCCTAGCTCAGTGCTGGTCTCTGTCACATGCCTGCCTGGCCCTGTCCTGAATCCAGAATAAAAAAGGCAATCTCAGAGTCCTCTTGAGCAAAAGCGGCTACAGCAGTTTCTAAGGTGGCTTTAGTCTCCTTCCCCTGGTTAGGTAGCAGTGGTCCCCAAAGGACCTGTCCTGGACACTTGCAGTCACATGCACTTGACCCTCCTGAAGGATGCCACCTGCTAAAAATAACCACAAGCTTGGTGGAGTGGGTGACACCAAAGCCAAAGGACAAAGCTGGGAAGTTATTCTCAAGAGCTGGTCTCTCTCCAGGGCAGCTGGACAAGCTGGAGTCACTGCCTGGTCTCTGCTCCAGTGACAAGAGATGATGAGCAGACAAAGACTAAGAGCTGCTTCCAAATGGAGTGCTCTCTCATCCCCACAAAGGCATAGCCAGACCAAGGCTAGAGAAGAGAAGGGTCTGGGGGCTGCTGGACAGATCTTTACAGTCTCCTCCTCTCTTGGGTAGCAGCCTGAAGGCCAGGGGATGGTCTCATGACCTCCATGTGAAGTCTGACAGGCAATGTTATTATTAGCCAAGGAATGAGTGACCTCAAGGTTGTCTTTTAGCCTGCTCAGTTTCCCAGTCCCAGAGGCTTTCTTATTTGGTAATTACTTGTGCATTTCAAAGGTACACTTCCCCGATGATGACAGGACTTTGTAAAGAGTTAAAAGAGTGAGATCTGAACTTCAGTATCCTGTGAAATGCAACTCAAATAGGTCCACAGGGTTCTAATGAGGCTTAAGTAACTCAAAAACACAGTAATCCCAGCACTTGGGAAGCAGAGGCAGGCGGATTTCTGAGTTTGAGGCCAGCCTGGTCTACCGAGTGAGTTCCAGGACATCGAGGGCTACACAGAGAAACCCTGTCTCGAAAAACCAAAAAAAAAAAAAAAAAAAAACCACTTAACAGACTCAGTTATTTCTTGAAAACCCCAATTTCACACTGTAGATGGAAGAGGGGGTGATAATGGAGCAGTGAATAGCAGTCTCAGGAACAGGCCAGTATAGGATCCAAACAGTGTTGCTTAAAAAACAAACAAACAAAACCCCAGCTAGGTAGATACAGCAGTATGCACCTGTAGTCTTGGCTACTTGAAAAGCTGAGGAAGGGTCCTTGAGCCCAGGAGTCTGGGATCAGCCATGAGGTCCTTGAGCCCAGGAGTCTGGGACTAGCCATGACAACACAGTAAGACGCCATTTCAATAAAAAAAAAAAAAAAAATTAATGTAGACTATAATAATAGGTGATCATCAAATGTAGGCTGCAGAATCAAGTTCAAGGCTACTTCCGCAAGGTCCAAACAAAGCAGACCCAGGACAAGACTGTTGTATTTTCTAGATTAAAACATTCTGTCCTGCAGGGGAGCTACTTAAACAAAGAGGTAAACTAAAATTAACTAAGAACTCCCTGAAGCTGAACAGATTCACTAGGCTCCTCCGTGCCAGAGTAAACTATAAAAGCTGAGAGTCCCTCTCAAAGGGAAAAAAAAAAGCCGAGCCCCAAAAAAGACAGAGAGAAGAGCTGCTAAGATTGGGACCAAAACAGCTGCCTAGAAGAAGCAGAATACCAGCCATGCTGCCTGAAAGAGGTTTAGACCAGTCTCTTGGAAAGGACACTTTCCAACCTGTTGAGCTGCCTGCATGGTTGTGTGCTCCAGGTTCCCAGCTGTTAGCTGTCATCCATGCTGGGGTGAGCCTTGGTGATACAGCTGTCTTTGAGTCATTTCTGCTCCTATAAGTAACCCCCATAAAACTTGTTGGTTCACCAAGTTGGACTTCGGTGGTATACACCAATGGTCTGCCAATCCCTATCTGGGGTGAGTAGACATTTGTCGCATCTCCCCAGGAAAAGTTTCATCACATAACATGGATGAAAAGGGTTATCTATAAATAAAGTCCACTCTCTACACTGTGGCTACTCTTTTTCCCACTGCCTCCTGTAAAGGACACCTCCTAACAACATTGAGATGGGCTACTGGGAAATCAGACACAGTAACTCATGTCTGTAACTCCAGCACTTGGAAGGTTCTGACAGAATGATCTGAGGCAAGCTGGAGCTATACAGCACATACCTAAGATACACAAGCAGACCCTGTGTCTCAAAAAAACAAAAGTGTTACTGACACAGAATGAAAATTCAAACTGGTTTAGCGGAGAGGTCTCATACTGAGACCTTTGGAAGCTTTCAGGTCTAGTGATATGGCACTGGCAGACCAAAAACAATGACCACAGACACCAGGTTGTATAGAACCAGGAAGGCCCTTTACAGTAATGAGCAACCTCTCAAACCAAAGTGGCTCTGGAGCGGCTTCAGGTCTGGCTGCTCTGCTTCATGCTTGGGTCCCACAGGCCTCTCAGGAAGTTCCCTTCTCAACCTGTTTCTTAAGAGTTCGCTCCCCTCATCCCTCTCCTCGCTGTAGACCAGAGCTTGCTTCTCAGCATGCCGTGGAAAGAAAAACTTGGTGACCAAAGTCGTCCTGTTTGGGAACTATAGACGATAAACTCCAAATATGTAGTGCTTTTTAGACATTTACATGTTGAGGCAGTTAAGATTTTAGAGCAGGACAAAGAATATTCTAGACCTGCACCATCCAAAACTCTCTGATGATGAAACGTTGACCCCAGGGTGGCAGGCAATCATTCCTCCAGCAGCCCCAGGTACAGAGTTAGAATACTTCATAGCTATAAGCCTGAGACCAGCTCTCTCCAGCCCATAATCAGAATACTTAACACCTTCAGTTCATCAACTTGCCTTTATCAATTGAAAAAAAAAATAGACCCTAGACGGCCAATCAGCTGGTAGGAGCTCAGAGAGCTACCGCAAGCCCTGACTTCTTGCCAGATAAGGCCAGCAGTGAGATTCCTCTGTCCTGAGCACTGCAGGCTTGCCTCCAGAACTACCCTCTTGCCTTGCTTTGCTCCCAATGCAAATGAGCCTCAATGACAAGGCTAAGTGAACACAAGCCACCAGTATATAGGACAGGGGACAGAAGGTTTACTAACTTAAACTGCAGGAGCATCCAAATGGCAGGGACCTGGACAGAATGATGTTGCTGAACCCAAAAACACTCAAATCGTCCCAGTGCTGGCAGCAACACTCCTCACTACCTGCCACAATGTCATACACCATCAGGAGGAGGACAACAAAGTTAGTGAGGAGGTGAGCAGTGATGGTGTGGCTTGTAATCTCAGCACTTGGAGGGAGCAGGAGGACTCTGTGTGTTTAGGCAGGCCTCAGTTACACTGCATGACTCCTGTCACAAAAAAGGGGAGGGGGAGTGCTTGGGCCTAAAGCTCAATTGTATAGTACTTACCATGCATAAGCCTCCTATGTCCAATCCCAAGTGCTTGAGAGAGACTGACTACACCAGGAAGGAAAAACAGAATTTGCCCTATGAAGCAAGATTTAGGACTTAACACACCCCATTGTAGAGATTAGCAACTCTCAAACATGAGATGGTATCAGTGGCACATGGGGCCCAGAGAACCCAAGCATCTCCCCATAATAAAAGTTCCTAGGATGACTATTCACCGAACAAATGCCAGATACAAACTTCCCACACACAGGAAAGGACTGAGCCGCAGAGAAGCCCAGGCATGGCAAACTCACAAGGGACATTAGGAAGGAGTAGCCAGGGAAAACAGGGCAGCTCCCCAGGCACATGAGCTCCGATGCCTTAAAATGCCAGTGTGACCAAGACATGTTGACCCAGGAGGCTAGGTGGCAAAGCCTGGAGAAACCAATTTGTCTTCCTTTTCCTTCTAACCAAGTTACTAGGTCAGAGGCTAGGGGAGGGGGTGCTTTTATATTTAATCAAATGACTGAGTCAAACAGGGATTCCTTGGGAGTGAAGGATACCATACTTAAATGCCTAGCATATATACCAGGGATAGTTCCAAGTCTTAAAAATTATCTCCATCCGTATTTAGAAGGAGAAAAGGAAAACTGGAAGCTAAAACTATCTTCTTCCACAAACTCTAGCTATGACCAGCCTGGGGCCCAGGTCCACATATAATCTGGGTTACCAGGTAGCAAGACAGATTGCTTTTAAAGTATTGATGCTCCGAAACCTGACACATTGCTTTCAGCATCTGAGCAGGCATCATACAACTGATACCTGTATCTCTGCTGTCACCCTGCAGTGGCTAAGTGTGAACACAATTCCTACAATTAGCTGGGAGATAGGAGAACTCCATGTAGACACAAACTCACTAGATTTACATCCGGTCTCACCCACTGGGTTGGATAGCTACTGGCCCACTCTAGAACAAAGCCTTCTGATTTAGCAAACTAACCAGAAGCTTTAGTGATTTGCACACACACCCGTGGGATAGGAAAATGTCCTCTAACCTAAGGCCATTCTTTATATTTCACAAGACAACACCCAGAATTACCCAGAACCTACAAAACAGGTTACAAGTGAAAGAAGGCTCAACATCAAGTCCCTAAAGCTCCCCAGACATAACCTCACTTGACCCTCGGGCTCTGAAAGAGTCCTAAATGATCTGAAGGTGAACCATTTAAATGCCATTCAAAGACTCTGACATGAGAGCAACTCGTTCATACAGTTTATAGATGCTTTGTGCCTTTAAGAGAGGAATGGGGAGGAAGCCCTAAGACTCTAAGCCCCGCTTTCTAAAGTTAAGCATTTCATTTAAAACAAAACCAAAAATCCCACGGTTACTAATTTGGGAAGGATTTTGCAGTTAAATGACCGTGTAAGGTTATTGATTTCCAGAAGCAATTGTAATTGCAATACACGGTTACAGAGAGAGATAGCACACCAACAGAGATGGTTATTAGGTCCAGCAACCCTGATTTCACGGCAGGCGTTAAATTTAAACCCCAAACAGCCTTAACTGAGTAAGTAGCAGAAAGATAGGCAGTTCTAACCTCACTAATTGCCCTACACATACACCCGACCTTACCGGTTTTAGAAGCTTCCACTCTCACCTGGAGCGAAGTCCACCGGGATGGTGTTAACCACAGCCCAAGGGTGGAAAGATACTAGTCGCTCGAGGCATTTCCCGGAGAAGAAAGGTCCCAAGCACAGGGCTTCTCAGAGGTCTCTTCCGCACAGCCCAATACTATCAGCGCTTCACCCCCCCCCCAACCCCCCGCAGAAAGGAAACAGGAAAATATAGGACACAGGACTAGTTGACATCAGAATGTAGGCTCCTTGACGCGTACGGAGGTTTCTCTACGCAGGTTTTTAACCTATTACCCCGGCAAAGTCCCCCTCCATGACCCCTGCAAAAGTCCCTCCAGATCACTGTCCTGAGACGGGAAGAAAGGTGGAGCGCGACACGTGACCCTGAACCTCCCCACCCCCGCCAGAAGTCAGCGGGCACCTCTAGCTCGAGGTCTTCCACCTCCTGGGACACGCTTATGGGTTCCACAAACTCTAATCCCCTTTCGGACACCCAAGTCCTCGACCTCCCGATCCTAACTGGTCTTATGGTCCCTCCACCGCCAAAAGGTTTGGGACCTGTCTTGCATCCCATTCTCCCCGCTGCGACAGCAGAGTCCGCTCCAATAATTCGCGGCACTGAACTCCAGGAATTGTGCCTACCTGCTCTCCGGTTTGCCACCACTGCCGGGCCAACCCAGAGCGAGTCAACTGGGCCCAACAATTAGAAAGTTAGGAAGGAAAGGGGGTCCCCAAGAACCTCCTCTCCCGCCTTGGGCACCGGGTCCTAGGCAGAGACCGCCCTGGTGCCTCCTCTCCACGCTCAAACTGGGTACACACGACCTTTGAAAAGTAAACGCTAGCGAGCCTGGACGACCTTGGGTGGGACGCGCTCGGGCTCTCTACCCAGAAGGGTGAGCATGCACAGGGAAAGTTGAGGCGCACCGGAGCGCCCGGGGAATTGCGCCCTCATCTCCATCCTAGAGGCCAGTGACGTGAGGGGGATGGGAGGGGAAAGCAGCGGCTCAAAGCAGCTCCCCCCGAGCTCAGCGCACGCGATCTGTCAGCAGCAGCCCGCGGGCAGACCGCCGGACTGGGGAAGATCAGGGGAGCGCGCGGGTCACCAAAGCACAGATCTGCCCGTTTGACAGCAGGCGCCGTGCACATGGCTCTCCGTTCCCGGAGTACCTGGCGCGCGCGTCGCACCCTGCACCTGCACCCCAGGCTCCCCATCACCCCAATTCGTTCTCCCTCCGGGCCCGGCAGGCGGGTGACCGCGCCAGCCGTCACTTACCTGCTCCCGGGCGACCCTCTAGGCGCACAGTCCTCCCGCCACCGTCCCCTGGCCCCCCACCTAGCCCAGCGGCCCTGCCCCGCAGCGCTTCACGGCGCTTCGGCCGCTCCCCCACGTGCTAGCCCAGGCCGGGCGAACACAGAGACATTAAATACCGAGGACGCGCAACGACGTGCCCGCGGCGCGACGCAAGGCCCCGCCCCTCGCCCTCCGCCCCCCGGCGTGCCCCCCTTGCCCGCTCGCTCTCCTGCGCGTGCGCGCCACCGACCGCTCCCTCCCCCCGACTTGCGCGCGCCTCTCTCCCAGCTGCGCCAAGAGGGGCGCGGTCTGGAGCACTCCGCTAACATCCCGGCGCCGCTCAGGCCCGCCTTACTGGCGCTCTCGCGAGAGTAACTATAGTCACCGCAGGCGTAGGAGATGGCCCTACGACCCACACTCGGGCTGGGTGGGTTACCAGTGTCTGAGTACTCGGGACAAAGAACTTGGCTCGCATCGGGGCTCTGCTTCTCCAGGGACGGAGAGGTTCCTGCCTTGGGATGGTGTGTCCCCTGGAAAAAAGCAGGAAAGGCTGGTGAGGGACGAGGCTACATTGTTCCCCTTGTCTAGGAATTTAGCTTTCCGGTAACCTTGGAAGTAGAGCATAGCATTTCGAGTATAATAGGTGGCCATTAATTGATCAGTAATGTGGATACTGTGTAGCCCTCGAGGACAAGTTGCTTTCTCATTTTCACAATTTTAGTGATGTCGAAGGAACTTTTTTCTCTAAATGATCTGGGTTTTTGCAAAGTTTGCCTTCAAAGAAATGGTCACCATGAGTCACTGCCTCTCCCAACAACTTGAAACAACTCCCAACTGAGAAAACTACCCTCAGACAATTGGATAGGACAGAGGTTCCACTTTGCAACACCTGGCTCTCAGGCACTTTTAGTTTCTTATTTTGCTATTCTGTAACTGTCTCATGTAACCTACAGCAGCCTCAAACTGGCAAGTTCAAGGATGACGTTGAACTGATCCTCCTGCCTCTACCTCTCCACGTGTTAGTTGGCATTACATAGCACCTTTTTTTTTTTTTTTGGTTTTTCGAGACAGGGTTTCTCTGTATAGCCCTGGCTGTCCTGGAACTCATTCTGTAGACCAGGCAGGCCTCGAACTCAGAAATCCGCCTGCCTCTGCCTCCCAAGTGCTGGGATCAAAGGCGTGCGCCACCACCGCCCGGCTACATAGCACTTTCAATGCACATTTTTTGAACGAAATATAGAAAAGATACCATACTATGAACCAACGATTACTTGGGAAAATCTTCACTGATGACCAAATGTGAAGTTAAATTAAAAAAAAAAAAAAAAAAAAGATTATGCTTACTGAGTGGTAATATGGTTTCATGTATCTACCGTCTAACTCGTTTATTTCATGAGCCAGCACTTGGAAAGCTGAGGGAAGAAGATTGCCACAATTTCAAAGCACCCTGGGCTTCAGAGTTGAGATCTCAAAGTAAACCCCTCCAAATTGTTTTTAAAGATTATTTTTTATGCATATGAGTGTTTGCTGCAAACATGTGCACTTATCACTGGGGCGGAGGGGGAAGGTGCCTGGTGCCTGTGGAGGCCAGAAGAGGATGCTGGATCCTCTGGAACTGGAGTTACAGGCAAGTTTAAAGCCTCCATGTGGGGGCTGAGAACCGAACTCTGGACCTCTGAAACATTTGATAGTGCTCTTGCCATGGAGCCATCTCCATCACCACCCCCCCATCACCACCCCACTACCACCCAAATTTAAGTCCAGCCATACCTCTTCTGTAAATAAGAGTGGATTAGTGACTGACCATGGCAGAAGAGAACAAAAAAGAAGTTTCAGCAATTAATTCACTTGAGACTAGATACTGGCCTGAACTAATGACCCATCACTCAGTGACTCTGGGGGGTGTCGAGGGAGAGGGAGGCTCACTCATACTGTTGTAGTTAAGGAAAGGGCAACAGAGAATGATAATCCCTCTGGCTTGAGTTACTGTGAGAACCAACGATGGGGAGTCCCGGTAGACAAGCAGCATTTGATTTACTTGGGGCCCATTAACTTTGTTTATTTGGGTGGTTTTTTTTTTCAAATAGCAACTGAGTTAGATGTGCAAGTCTGGAAATCAAAAGAGAATAGGTAGGAAATACAAATATGTAAAAAGTGTGTAAAGGGGAACACACACACACACACACATTTCCACACATATTTGAGGATGTTTTGATTTTGCTTTGCTTTACATAGGTTTTTACCAGCAACTCAGACTGGCCTCAAAGTTATGATTCTTTTATGTTAGTCTTCCTAGCACTATGATTACAGCTCCAGATCGACATACCTGACTCAGAGTGGGGGATATTTTTAAGAAGAGAAGGAGAAAAGCAGAGAGAGGAGTGGGGATAAGAGCTAGGGGGTTGGAGAGACAGCTTCAAGGCACAAACAGTAAAAGCTGTACAGGCATGAAGACCCCAGTTCAGATCCTCGGCACACATTGTAGAAACTAGGTGCATGGGATGGGATGACTCAGAGGGTAAAGGCAAAGCTGGAAGACCTGAGTTCGATTTCCAGGACCCACTTGGAAGAAATAACTAAATCCTAAAAGTTTTCCACCTCTTCCTCCTCCTCTTTTTCTTCTCTACCTTCCTCTTCTCCCACCTCTTTTTTCCTCCTCTTCTTCCTCCTACTCCTCTCCTTCCCCTTTTTTTGTTTTTCCTCTTCTTCCTCCTCCTCCTCTTCTTCCTCCTCTTTCTTTCTTTCTTTTTTTTTTTTTTTTTTCTGAGACAGGGTTTCTCTGTGTAGCTCTAGCTGTCCTGGAACCTACTCTATAGACCAGGCTGGCCCTGAACTCAGAAATCTGCCTGCCTCTGCCTCCCAAGTGCTGGGATTAAAGGTATGTACCACCACTGCCTGGCCCTCTTCTTTTTCTTTTTCCTCTTCTTCTTCCTCCTCCTTTCTTCTTTTCCTCCTACTCCTCCTCTTCCTCCTACGCTCCCTCTTCTTCCTCCTCCTTTTGTCTTCTCCTTTCTTTTCCTTCTCTTCTTTCTTCTCCTCTTCCCTCCACCTTCATTCCCCCTCACATTTCTACCTCTGGCATGCTGGTGTCACAGAAATGCGTGACAACCCTGGTTTATGTGGCCTTGGTTGGGCATCAAACCCAGGGCCTCTTGCAGGTAGACAAGCACTCTACCAACCAAGCTCCTTGTGGGGTTCTGTCTTCTCTTAGCCGTCCCTCCAGTCTCAAGGACACATCTCTGAGAAATGTCCTCTCATTTCTGTTGGAAGAGTCTACAAAGGTATTGCAAGAGATGATAAATATGAGCTGTCTCCTTTCTGTGTATACATAAGGAGCCCCTCCCACTCTCCACCCTACATCCAATTCCCTTACAAAGATAATGCACTCAGTTATGCCCCAGGCCTGTGTGTGTCTGCAGCGGATACTCCTAGAAAAGGCAATGAGAAGAGTTGGGGAAGGATTCTACCTGCACATGAGTAACTAGAACTCCCCAACATTAATCCCTAGCATGAAGCAAAGCTCTTTGCCCTAATCCTCCAACCTCAAATGCTCTTGTTTTAATGTCTTCCTGTTTTATATCTCTTAGTCACACACACACAGCAAACAAGTCAAAATTTCAGCCCAAACTTTCTGACTCAGAACCCATTGACTAACTGGTTGGCTTTACTGCAAATAGAGACCTAGGGCTCCCAGGGGTAGTTTTACACACAGAAATGCATCTGTAATGGGGGTGGATTGTGTCTTCCAAAACAGGCACACCGAAGTCTTAAACCATTTTGTCTCCAAGGGTGTCCTGATTTTCAGGTTGTTGCAGATGCTGAGAGGAGGCCATGCCTCTATACCAATAGGACCAGGTTCTTACAAGACAGTGGTTCTCAACCTTCCAATGCTGCGATCCTTTAATAGCAGTCCTCAGGTTATGGTGACCCTCCCCCCCCCACACACACACACCATTAAATTATTTTTGTTGCTCCTTCATTTTTGTTGCTACTGTTATGAATCATAACGTAAATATCTGATATGCAGCAGATGTGATATGTGATACCTCCCCTAGGGGTTGTTACCCACAGGTTGAAAACCACTGTTATAAGAAGAAATCCTAATTCAATCCATCCACTTGGGATGACTAACGGTCTTAAAAGTAGATCCACAAAGTCAGACAGACAGACATCATGTGAGGATGGAATGCCAGAGAAGGTTGGGAGCTAGCTTGGTGGTAGAGCACTTGCCTAGCACATGCAAAGCCTTTGAGTTTGATCTCCAGCCTTAGGAAGAAATAAATGGTGAGACAGAGGAATGCCAAAGATTGCCAGCAAACCAGCAGAATCTGGAACAGACCAGGAACCATTTCATTCCTCTACAGCCATCCGGTCATACAGTGATTTTAGACTTGCCTTCAGAAGTGTGAGATGGTTACGTTTCTGTTGTTTTGAGCAAGTCAGTTGTCATACTGAACTCAGCCATTGTTGTCTTCATAAACTATTGCAGTGCCCTCCTCTCCTGAGGCCCTGGAGACCAGTTCTTCAGGGGAAACTTGATGCTAGTGGGTGGTGAACAGGAGCTGCTACCTCCCACCTCTTTGATCTCACAGGGTGGGGCCCTTGTGCAAATGGCTTTGATGAAGGGGGCTTAGGTAGCCATAGCCCAGGCCAGTTACCACCACTAACTAATTCTTGGACATTTCTCCCAGTTTCAGTTCCTCTCCTCCTGTTCCATGTGTAGCTGGCCTAGGTAAGATGAGCCATTTCCTGGAGCCCCACCCCTCCACTTTTCCCAGCTTCCTTCACTGGGCATTTCTGCTTGGAACTGGAGCATGAGAAAATCTATGCCACTCTTGGCAGGATGGAGTCTACCTAAAGCCTTCCATGATGGCAAAACTCACACAGGTAGAAAAGCAAGCATGTCCTGAGAGCCTGTTAGCTACTTCATTGGATTCTTGTCTGAGAGAGGACAGTTAGGACCCACCCAGAGGCTACCGAAGCTTGCTAGAAGCCCGTATACAGTTGCTTGGATGCTGGGATCTAGATCATCCAGTGTGCTGTGTATATCTGGGTAGTTTGTTAGCTGTTTTATACACCACTGCAGCAAACCAGAAATCTCAACTAACTCAGGGAAACCCGAGCTTCCTTGTGGGTGAGATAGCTGAGGTGTTCTATTCCCAGGAGAGGTGGGGGATACTGTATAGAAACTGGCACCGTGCAGCCTAGTTTCTATTGTCCCCAGCCTCTACGCTTTGCCCTGCCATTTCCCCAGAACCACTTTCTGCCTCTCCTTTTTCTAAAGCAAGGCAGATCTCTGGGGCTGGGATTCTAAAACATGGCGGATCTCTGGCTAGGATTTGCTCAGATAGAGTGTCTGCCTGTTATACACAAAGCCCTAGATTTTATCCCCAGCATTGCACAAATTGGGTTTGATAACACAGGCCTGTAATCACAGCACTGGCAGAGGCCAGAGGATAAGAAGTACAAGGCTAGCCAGGTGATGGTGGCACAAACTGTTAATCTCAGCACTCAGGAGGCAAAGGCAAGCTGAGCTCTGTGATTTAGAGGCCAACCGGATCAACAGAGTTAGTTCCATGACAGTCGAGGCCACACAGTGAAACCTTGTCTCAGAAAACAAACAGAAGTTCAAGATCATCCTTGAATTTGGCTACATAGGGAGTTGGAGGTCGACTAGGGCAACATAATAAAACTGTCAAAGAAAAAAGGAAGAAAGAAAGGCAGGCAAAATGTATTGGAGTAAAATATACATAAACCATCAGCCTAGAAAGTGTCTCCTCACGGAAATGGTCGTAGATCTGCCTAGAGAACAAACACATGCACACCCACACATGAACATGCATATGGACACACGCACATGCATCCACAGCATTAAAACACTGTGACCTCCCAGGGTTCTAATAGTAGCTAGTACTCTACTTTGGAAACGTTGTAAGTGGGAGGTCTGAGTTTGGGAGAGATGATCTGGCTGTGTAGAACTTGGTGAGTTAAGTCCACGCTCACGCTTGTGAATAAAGATCCTGTGTCATTGCATCAGATTGGCTCCTGATTGGTCTTTCGGGATTCACGAACGCTTCCTGGAAGATACTACAACATCTTACTACAACATCTACGTGGAGGTCAGAGGACAATTTTATAGAGTTTATTTTCTACTTCCACCTTTAGGTGGGTTCTAGGGATCAAACCCAGGTCGCCAGACTTGCTCAATGAGTGCCTTTACCAACTGAGCTATCTTGATGGGCCTCAACTTTATACTATCAATCAATTGATGAATTAATCTACTTATTTTAGATGAGTTCTCTCACTGAAACTGGAGCTTCTTTTTCAGTTAGCTGGTTGGTCCCAAGCTCCTAGGACTGACCTTTCTCTGCCACTCAGCACTGGCTTTACAGGTGTGTGCCTCCATGCCTGGCTTCCACAAGGATGCTGGGAAATCTGAACTCAGGTCCTTGTGCTTATGAAACAAGTACTTTATCCACTAAGCCATCTCTCTAGCCATATTTATATAACACTTTTTAAAACATGTAATACATTGCTTATGAATGTGTCTGTGTGTGTGTGTATATATATATATATATAAAAACCAAAAACAAGTATGAGCTTGTAAACAAATTACAGCTGATGGGTGCCTTGAGATCCAATACAATGAAGGAAAGCAGGTGACATACATAGTTGACCCTTCATGTCCCCAAAGGTCCATGTTTTCTGGTCTAATCCACTGAGGATAGACAAGACTCAGGAAGTACACATTTGGAATCCCAGCACTTGGGCAACTGAAGCAGA
>JANHMN010000002.1:31873388-31892563 GCA_030674055.1 Rhabdomys pumilio | reverse complement strand
CTGGGCTAATACATGAAGATTAACTCAGGCCTGGCATAGTGATGCACACCTTTGATCCTGGCACTGAGAAGGCAGAAGCATGCAGATCTCTATGAGTTCAAGGCTAGCCTGATATACATAGGGAGTCCTTGGCTAGCCAGGGATACATGAGACCCTGTCTCAAAAAACCCATTATTTACTCTGAACTTGTATGAACTTTTTTCTTGTTATTCACTGTATCCCCAACCAATGTACTAAAACAACTAAGTCTAAGGCATTTGTGCTACATTAGATATTATGAAATATCTAGATATTGGTTAAGGTACATGTAAGGTTTCTTGCCTTCTCAGTAAGCTAATGTGACTGATAAAATGGAACCACCACTTCCATCTGTCATGGGATGATGGGTTAGATCTGTAATACTGGCCACCAGTGCTTGAAACCTCAGAGGTTATGCCAGGGAGCTGGTGTTCTATAAATCTGTTCAATCTTTGGGGAAGCAATTTAGTAATCATTAACCAGAGTCATAAAGAAAAAAAAAAAAGTTCATATCCTTTGACCCAATAACCAGCTTTCCACAAAACTGCCCAAGGGAACCAACTCAAAAGAAAATCCAAATCCACTCATGTTGAACATCTTGTTGCTGTTTTTCTTTACAGTAACTGAAAAATAAAGGCACAGCTTAAAGGCCCACCAATAGGGGGCTGGCTAGCTAAATTATGGTATGGATAAATATACTTGCTGGAATATTAGGCAATTTCTGTCACTATATGGTTGCATGAAAAAAAAATTTTAAACTATCAAAGTGCTTAGTGTCAAATTTTAAAGGTCTCTACACATAATGAAGGACCAGAGCCACAGAAATAACATGTTAGTACTTGGACAATTGATTTGGAATTACTAGTTTTCCTTTTTAAACGTTCTTTATTGTTATTTTTAAACCAAAGTCAGAAAAAAAAAATAGGGAAGGGTATATTGAAAACTGGTTTAGTGAGGCTGGGGTTGCAGCTCAGAGTGGTTGCTTAGCCTATGCATGGCTCTGATGTGATCCCCAGCACAGAGGGGTAAGGAGAAAAGAAGAAAATGATTTATTAAAAGGGGTGGTGGTAGCCGGGCAGTGGTGGCGCACGCTTTTAATCCCAGCACTTGGGAGGCAGAGGCAGGCGGATTTCTAAGTTCGAGGCCAGTCTGGTCTACAGAGTGAGTTCTAGGACAGCCAGGACTACACACAGAGAAACCCTGTCTCTAAAAACAAAACAAAACAAAACAAAAAAAAGGTGGTGGGGGGGAGGAGTAACACCTTTAATCCCAGTACTCAGGCAGCAGAGAACCATGGATCTCTGTAACTTCCAGGCCAGCCTGGTCTACAGAAAGCTTGTCTTGAAAAACCAAATAAATCTAGGGTAGATCTTAGCAGCTAAGTGTGGAGTGCAGGAAGTCCCGAGTAAGTCCTGAGTTGGTCCCCAGCACCCCATACACTGGGTGTGGTGATACACACCTGTGATCTCAGCACTTGAGAACTAGAGGCAGGAGGGCAAGGATTTCAAGGTCATTCTTAACTACAGAGGAAATTTTAGTTCAACCTATGTTACATGAGACCTGGGGGAAACAGGGGAGGGCAAGGAGGGAGAGAAGACAAAGGAGAGGGCCAGTGCTGGTGGAGCAGCTGGTGGAGTGCTGCAGAGCGCCGCCGTGCAGAGCAGTTAGAACCACATCTGAGCTTCTCACTGTAGACTCAGATGAGACAGGTGAGACAAACCTATATTTATTCTGAGTTCCACACGTAAGTCAGATGCACCCCAGGGTGAGATCTACTGAGGGAAACACTCAGCTTTAATCCCTTCAGATAATCTCCAGAGTAAATACTCTCTGGTCAGAAACTGCCCTGCAAGGAAAACCTACATAATCATAACTCCGCCCCCAATAGAACCTGTGCTTACTCCTGGAGATTTTACAATCTCGTTTGCTCTGTTCTGACTGATTTGTAGGTTTCTATAACATATAATGCAGAACCAGACAGGACAGCCTTCCAGACGCACTTGTGGTTCTGTACCATGTAAGGAAACAACCTGGCATAAGAGCTGCCGGCCTGGGCTCGGCGGGAGAAGCACAAGCAGGAAGGAAATCCATTTCCATTTTAGTTGATGATACTGAGGAGATTATGAACCTGCCTCCCACTGTGAGCAGCTGTGGCCCTCCCTCTCCTGAGGCACGGGAGCACTAAGATGTATTTTTTTTTTATTTACATGAGTACACTATAGCTGTCTTCAGACACACCAGAAGAGTGCATCAGACCCCATTACAGATGGTTGTGAGCCAACATGTGGTTGCTGGGAATTGAACTCAAGACCTCTGGCAGAGCAGTCAGTGCTCTTAACTGCTGAGCCATCTCTCCAGCCCCTAAGATGCATATTCTTTCACTTTCTTTGGAAATGAAAGAATTAGGGTATCGGGGAAGTTAACTTCTTAATTGTTTTTATTTAACTTATACATAAAATTAGTCTATATTGGATTAGGAGTTTAGCTCAGTAAAGTACTTGCCTTGTATGTGCAAAATCTTGAGCACTGAAAAAAAAAAGGATGTATCTATGGATGTCTTGTGATGTTGGCAGCCATTAAAGACTGAAGAACAGAGTTTGGCTGGGGATATAGCTCAATGATAGAGTCCTTACCCAGCATGCACATGGCCCTAGGTTGAATCCCCAGACTTCAAATATAAATGGAAGGAAGGAAGGAAGGAAGGAAGGAAGGAAGAAAGAAAGAAGAAAGCAGAGGGAGAGAAGGGAAAGGTAGGAAGAAAAAGAAAAGAGATGGAGGGAAAGGAAAAAAGAGGAAGGCTGAGAGTATAAACAGAGGCAGGATGGGGGAGAGGTACATGCCTGAAATCCTAACACTTGGGGCATGGGGGGTAGAATGGCTGAAGGATCAGAAGTTCAAGGCTAGCCTTGGCTTACATTGGATTCTGTCAAAAAAAAAAAACAAAACAACAACAACAAAAAAAAAAAACAAGCTAGATGGTAGATACTTTCAGCAAAGTCTAGGATTAGCTAATCGCAGGGTTGAGATAGGTCTCATGTAGGTCAAACTAGCCTCAAATTCACAATGTAGTAACTAATCAGTTTTCATGACACCTCAGAAGGCTGACAGTAGTGTTCAGCATAAAGAAATCCGTTTGGTCAGGCAGTGGCGGTACTCAAGAGGGACAACCAAGCAGAGCTCTGACTTTGAAGCCAGCCTGATTTCCATGAGTTCCAGCTCAGCCAGGGATACACAGAGAAACTCCATCGAAAAGAAAAAAAAAGAGAAGAGAAGAGAGGAGAGGAGAGGAGAGGAAGCCGGGCGGTAGTGGCGCATGCCTTTAATCCCAGCACTTGGGAGGCAGAGGCAGGAGGATTTCTGAGTTCGAGGCCAGCCTGGTCTACCGAGTGAGTTCCAGGACAGCCAGGGCTACACAGAGAAACCCTATCTCAGAAAAAAAAAAAAAAAAAAAAAGGAGAGGAGAGAAATGAAATGAAGGGAGGGAGGTAAGGAAGGAGGGAAGGAGGAAGCAAGTCTGTCAACAAACTCTTAGGACTAATGAGGAAGTTTCACATAATACATGGTACAAAATGACATAAGATTCTGAGAAATGAAGACCCTACCTTCTTCAACTCAAGGTAGAAATTGTCCTCAACTTCCAAGCCAAGCAACCACTGCTGAAGACATCTTGTGAAGATTTTCCACTCCAAGAGTACAGACTTTAGGCATGTTCTGCTCAGGGGTCCTACAGCAACTGGACCCACAAAGACAGTTGCCTCTTCCTCAGTGGTTCTCAACCTGTAGGTTTCGACCCCTTTTGGGGAAGTCAAATGACCCTTTCACAAGGGTCACCTAATGCCATCAGAAAACACAGAGATTTACATCAGGATTCATAATAGCAAAATTACAGTTATGAGGTAGCAACAAAAGTAACTTTATGGTTGCAGTGACCATAATATGAAGATCTGTATTAAAGGGTCACAGCATTAGGAAAGTTAGAGAGTTGCCTTTCATCTTCCTGAATACTAGACTCTGCAGCAGCCCCTTCCCCCACACCACCCCCTTTTCCCCATCTGTGAAACCTCTTCATCTCCCGGGTCTGAAGCGTTAGCCTTGCTACATCCTGCTACATAGGAGAGATTCTGTTTTCAAAAAAGATCTTTAAGGGTATCAAAACCAAGCTGGACTTGATGGCAATTCATGCCTGTCATCACAGCACTTGAGAGACTGAGGCAGGAAGGTGCTGATGTAGAGTGAAAAGTTATAAAGACCATTTTATAAAATATACAGGCTCACTAGTTCCAAGAAGGTGGAACTGAATGTAAGATTTCAGGCCTTCACTACCCTGGGGTACATCCTGGGAAGAGTATTAACATTCCTCAAGCCTCAGGGAAAAGAACCCACCTGTGGGTGGGGAAGACCCAAAGCAGGAAGATACATTCCTGACCACAAAGAAAGATGCAAGTCATCTGGGTGGTTCCAAGAACTAACTTTCCACTGTTCTTGGTTACCCCTCCCCTCCCCCAGGTCTTCCCAGTGTTACAGCCTGCTGATGTTCAAAATTTGTAATGCAACCAATCATGTGTAACCTCGAGAAAATTCCTCCCTTTCCCCCACCCCGTGCTATAAAAAGCACCCTAGCTTCTGGTCCTTGGTCCAAATTCTGTTCCTTCGTAGAGTAGCAGTTTTGACCTTGGCTAGCCAACTCTCCCCAATAAACCTCTGCTGATTGCATCCAGGTACGGTTCGGTGTCTTGCAATTTTTGGGTGGCCGTGATTTCTTGAGACTTGAGCAAGGGTCTCCCGACTTTGGGGGTCTTCACTAATAGGCCAGCCTGGGATCCATAGTTATACCAAGTCTCCAGAATCAGCATTGGGGCTGTCACTCCCTAGCATGCATGAAGCACCACTGCTATGTATGACAGTGCATTTTTATAATCCTAGCTCTCAGAAGCCAGAGCAGGAGGTTCTGAAATTCAATTCATCGTTGGCTATATAAAATGTTTGAGGCCAGCCTAGGATCTGTGAGAGCCTGTCTCAAAACAAAAACAAAACAAAAAACCCAAAACAAGCTGCTCTTCCAGAGGACTCAGGTTTGATTCCCAGCAGCTTACAACCATCTGTAACTCCAGTTCCACGAGATCTGATGTCCTCTTTGGGTCTTCTCAGACACCAGGAACATACATGATGCACAGACATACATGCAGGATAAACACCCTTATACATCAAAACAAAGCAAACCCAGAAGTCTGTTTGACCTGATGTTCCAGCAACACTTAACTAGTCTGCTATGGGGTCATCTCTGAAGTTCTGTTAACTGACTCCCACCTCATTCTTTAAGCTGAAGTCCCATGATGATCCATTGAGCATCCCTTCAGCTCTTCTGAGACCAAGGGCTTGCCTTCTTTCATTCCTCCCCATCAGCCTTTTCCCCTTCATCTGCCCAGGTCTGGCCTCTAAATTCCATCCAGCAGCCCTCCTGCCATAGTTCTGCCACCTGTTCACAAGCAGCCCCTGCAAGCTCCTTTTCCATGAAAGCAAACACATGACAAGCTTGAGCAACCCTTCCCCAAACTGTGCCCACCTCCTACAGTGTTTGCACAGGCTCTTGTTCTCCAGAATCAACAGGTCACCTGTAGTCACCTCTCACTGAAATGTAGCTTTCCTCAGACGTCTGTGCAATATTGTTCAAACCTCTCCCTCTCCCTCTCTCCCCCTCCCCTCCCCTTCCCCCCCTCCCCCTCTCTTAAAGATTTTTTTTTTTAATTTGTTAATTGAGACTAGAGATATGTCTCAGTGGTTAAGAGCACTTGCAGTTCTTGAAGAGATCTGAGCTGGGCGGTGGTGGCGCACACCTTTAATCCCAGCACTTGTGAGGCAGAGGCAGGCGGATTTCTGAGTTCGAGGCCAGTCTGGTCTACAGGACAGCCAGGACTACACAGAGAAACCCTGTCTCGAAAAACCAAAAAAAAAAAGAGAGACCTGAGTTCAATCCCCAGCAACCACATGGTAACTCACACAACTATCTGTAATAGTATCTGATACCCTTTTCTGGTGTGTCTGAAGGCAGCTACAAGGTACTGATATAAATAAAATAAATACATAGGGCTGGTGAGATGGCTCAGCGGTTAAGAGCACTGACTGCTCTTCCAGAGGTCATGGGTTCAAATCCCAGCAACCACATGATGGCTCACAACCATCCATCTGTAATAAGATCTATGCCCTTGTATGGGTGTCTGAAGACAGCTACAGTGTACTTACATATAATAAATAAATTTTAAAAATAAATAAATCTTTAAAAAGATAATTCGTTGATTATTTTGTTTGCATGGATATTTTTGCCTATGTGCTTGTATGTGCACCATATGCATGCAGTGCCCAGAGAGGCCAGAAGACCACCAGGGTCCCTTACAACTGGAGTTATAGATGGTTGTGAGTTGCCACGTGGGCCCTGGAAATCAAACCTGCGTACTCTGAAAGAACAACCAGTGCTCTTAACCCCTGAGCCCTCATTTCAGCCCTCAAGACTTTTTTCTTGTGTATGTTTTGTTTGCATGTATGCATGTTTGTTACCACATGAGTACAGGTACCCTCAGAGGCCAAAAGAGGGCATTAGAGCCCTTGAAACTGGAATTAAAAGTGGCTGTAAACAGCCAGGTGGGTACTGGGAATTGAACACCGGTCTACTACAAGAACAGCAAGTGTCTCTAACCACTGAGCAATCTCTCTAGCCCCCCCCACCTCTGTTCTTACATAGACTGCAAGTAGGATTGTTAATCTTTCAAGCCAGCACAGCTAAATTTGATATTCATTTTCTCATTATTTCATTTTCTCAATGAACTTCCCTTCAGTTTAATATCAAGGTCAGCAGCTGATTTTCTTTCCCAAAGTAAGAAAAAAAAAAAAAAAGGACTCACCCAAAAACACTGTGAGTGTTATTGTATGTATTTATCTTGTCAGTGCTGAGAATGGGAGCCAGAACATTGTGTATACGAGACAAATGCTCTACCACTGAGTTACACTCCTCAGCCCTAATATTTCTATATTTCTTACACACACACACACACACACACACACACAGAGAGAGAGAGAGAGAGAGAGAGAGAGAGAGCGCTCAACTTTTATTTATTCTGTTCTTTTCATACATGTATTCAGTGTATCTTGATCACATCCCTCCAGACTCCCCTAAACACATCTTCTTCCTACCTCCATTTCTTTTATGACCCTTTGAATCCCCCTTTGAATCCGATTAGTGTTGCTTCCATGTGCGTGGCTATGAGGCCATCTACCCCAGCATGGGTTACCTACCAACTGCCAAAGAAAAATGACTACTGCCAGGCAATGGTGGCGCAAACTTTAAATCCCAGTACTTGAGAAGCAGAGGCAGGTGGATCTCTGAGTTCAAGGCCAACCTGGTCTACATATTCAGTTCCAAGACAACCAGGGCTACACAGAGAAACCCTGTCTAGAAAAACCAAAGCTAAATAACGAAAGAAAAATAGTCACAGATTGCTAATAGCTGTTGAAGTTTGGTCTCCTCCTGTGTATTGTAATGCTAAGTGTGGCCCCCAAGACCTGGTTGCCCCAGAGATCAGAGAGTCTACACATAGACCAAGAGGTGCTATGTGGGTCGGGCGGTGGCAGCGCACGCCTTTAGTCCCAGCACTTGGGAGGCAGAGGCAGGCGGATTTCTGAGTTCAAGGCCAGCTTGGTCTACAGAGTGAGTTCCAGGACAGCCAGGACTATACAGAGAAACCCTGTCTCGAAAAAACAAAAACAAACAAACAAAAAAAGAGATGCTATGTGATCTTGCCCCAAATTATTTCTGATTGGTAAATAAAGATGCCAATAGCTAATAGTTGGGCAGAAGAAACATAGGTTTGGCTTAGGATTCCCCAGCTTGGGATCAGAGGAGAACCATGAGAGAGAAGGTGCAGGAGGAAGGTAAAACATCCATGGGTTAGGTAAGTTCATGAAAAGTGACCCTGAGGGCCGGCCAATTGGAGTGAAGAGCAGCCCAGATGAAACATAGTAAGTACTAACTTGGGGTTATCGATAGGGAAGTGGATTGATCTAACAGCATAGACAGTAGATATCCGACCAGCTCTTGTGCTGCTTAAAGTTTATTGCAAATAATAAAGTCGTGTGTCTTTCATCTGGGAACTGAATGATCAAAGGCAGGGTAGAAACCTCAGATTGGGATTAAAAACTTCTACATAATAAATATCTAACTATCTTCTACATTCTAAATATCTCCTTGGCTAGGGCTGGGGTCTCAAGAACACCCCACCACCACCACCAATCCATGCTGAAATGTTGACTGGGTTGATCTTGTAAAAGTGTAGTGCAAATAATCGCAGATGCTGTTAGTTCATGAGTGCTCAGTTATTAAATGGAATATCAACCTTCACCAAGCTTAGGGAACATCACAGAGAAGGAGGCAGAAAGAATGTAAGAGCCCAAAGATGGGAGAAGCGCTGAGAGATGCTGTCTCCTGAACATGACACGGCCCTTGCACTCATGGCCTTTCACTCCAGTGACCTTTGTGGTACCTTCCAGCACTATGAAAGTTAGGCAGCAAGAAGCAGGTATCTCAGACAATTCCACTGTGATTTCTTTGTCCTGCAACCCAAATGCGCTATCTTTAACAATAAAATCTTACCATATGGTTATGGTGAACAACTATGGCAATTTGAAGGGAGTGCTACCCTACATGGGTAGAACATGCTTCTTCCAGAAGACATGAGCTATTCCATGAAAATTTCACTGTTGGGCATATGATATGTCCCTATGTATTGTTGGACATAATGTGGGGGGTAAGTTCCTTTTGTTGTTGTTGTTTTGTGGTTTTTGTTTTGTTTGTTAGTTTGTTTTTTAAAAAAGGGTTTCTCTGAGTAGCCCTGGCTCTCCTGAAACTCACTCTGTAGACCAGGCTGGCCTCGAACTCAGAAATCTGCCTGCCTCTGCCTCCCAAGTGCTGGGATTAAAGGTGTGCGCCACCACCACCCGGCTTTTTTCATACTCATTATGTGCTTTGTCCTCATCCCATTCTCCTGAACCTTCTAACCCCTGATATTCTCCCTATATTTCACTCTTATTACATTTCATTTATTTGGTGTGTGTGTGTGTGTAAGTCATAAGACAACTTTCAGGGGTTGAGTCTCTCTTTTTACCACGTGAGTCCTGACGATTGAACTCAAGTCATCAGGCTTGGTAGGAAATGCTTTTAGCTACTCCCCCCATTTCAAAGGAGAGTGTCTGCATTCCCAGTTATGAACAAAGGCCCACAGTCACACACAGATGGAACACTGGTCACCCGCTTACTAGCTCCAACATACTCGGGGGGTTCACATACTTGTCTTGGCAGAATTACAAATGGCTAGAGTGTGGTGTGCTCAGTTATGACAAATGGCCACAAGTCTTAGATCTTTGGCCTCATTTAGAAATTTTCTGTTTGTGTGGGAGAGAGGAGTATACGCTAGTGGAATATGTATTTGCCATACTTTAGGTCTTCCTCGGGTATTCTTTATCTTATTTTTTGAGACAGCATCTGTCAATGAACCTGGAACTCACCATCTTGGTGAGCTGACTGGCCAGGGAGTCCCTGGCATCCTCATGTCTTTGCCTCTCCAGTTTTGGGGTTACATACATGTGCTGCACCCAGCTTTTATGTGAGTGCTAGCTAGGAATCAGAATTCAGGTCCTTATGCTTTCACAGAAGGCCATCTCCCCAGGCCTTCAAAAGTTTTTTATCATTTTCAAACAGCGGCCCAGGTGCTTTTAAGTAACCTGGGCTGCTTTGACTAAAGATGAGTACCACCATGCTCGTCCAAAGGCATTATGAACGGTTGAACGTGGCACTCAGCTATGCCCTGGATGCTGAGAGCTGATCTGTCTGTCCTGCCCTCTGTCAACTCCTTACAGCAGATGTGTCTTGTGCCTCCTGTTTACTAAACAATGAATTAATCATCATCTGTTAACCTGTTCTCTCAGACTCTGAGCTCTGCTTGCCAAACCAGACAACCCAGTAGCACCCACATTATGGGCTGTCTTCTCAGGGAGCATCCCACAGCAGTGAGCAAGTCAAGAGCCGCGTGTTTCCAGTGCCCTTGGCCTAGGGCTTATGATGGCCATGGCATTTTTAGACACCCCCCTAGCTAGAAGGACCTATTAAGAGAGAATAAAGGTACCAGTGAGATAGTTTTGGATCGTTAAGCCATCTCCTGTGAGCCATGCGAAATGCTAACAAGTCAGGCAAGATTATTATTGATTCGCATTATGGCCTTCAAATCAGGCTTTCACTCCAGTGTGCAACCCAAAGAGGCTTTTCTGTGCTCCAAGGTTCATTGGACTCTGTGTGATCATGGTTCACAGTGCATTTAAGCCTTTTATGGAAGTTGGATCGGCAGACTTTTATTGTTTTTAGGTGATGGTTGATTTTACAATCTTTTTTTGTTAGAAATTGCAATTTTTGCTTGTTCAGTGCTCAGTCTTTTGATCAGAGACACTATCTGATTTCACTAGGATTATTATAAGAGAATGCAGTATTTTTTTTTTTTGTTTTGGTTTCTTATTTTGTTATTCTTAATGGTGCACATTCTCTTTCTCCGTGTCTGTGTGTGTGTGTGTGTGTGTGTGTTTAGACAGGATCTTAGGTATCCCCAGGTTGGTCTCAAACTTATCAAGGATGTTTTTGAATTTCTGATCCTCCTGCCTCCACCTCTTCAATGCTGTAAGGACAAGCTTAAACCATGATGTTTGGCTTATGTAATCCAGGGGACAGAATTTAGGACTTTGGGCATGCTAGGCAAGTAGTCTACCCAATTTTCTTTTAAAATTGTTGTTGTCGTTGTTGTTGGGAGGTGGAAGTCAGTAGATAACTCTGTAGAGTTGGTTCTCACCATCTACCTTATGGGGGTTCTGGTGAACCAATCCAGGTTGCCAAGATTACAAGGCAAACACTTTTATCCCCTAAACCACTTCACTGGCCTTTCAAACCTCTCTTTTGGAGAGAGGAAGTTGAAACAGTCAAACTGTTAGCTTTGGCTGGCCTGGTACTCTCAATGGATATATCCCAGGCTGGCCTGAAATTTGCCATAATCCTCCTGCCTCAGATTTCCAAATGCAGAGATTACAGATATGAGCCATTCTGTTTTATCCTTATTTCTTTACTCCACAACCATTTAACTGATTAAATGAGCAATTCTTTACCCTAAGCACGCCAGACAGAGTTTAGCCTCAGGCTATGTTCTGTGATTTCAAGTGTAAAGGAGAGTGGGAGGGGCCTGAAAACCTGGGCTGGAGAAGATCTTGGCTGAAAAAGTTCAGTCTAGAATCCAGAACTGTGACAGATTTCCCAACAGCAGGAGAGGTGGGGTGGGGGAAGCAGCCTGATGGATCAGATGACTCTGGGCCAGCCCCACCCACAAGATGATGAATCTTCTTTGTCAACTTGGCTGGATTTAGATCACCTAGGAGATTAGTGAGGTGTGCCTGTGGGGGTGTATGTGGGGGTGTTTCCAGAGAAGATTAACTAGGAAGGGAAGATCTTCCCTGAATGTGGGTGCCATTGTGACATGGGCTGGGGACCCAGGTAGAATCAAAGGAGAAAGGGGGTAGAGCGCAGTTCTTCCTGCTGGCTATGGCTTGAGCTCCTCTGCTCTGCTGTGCCCACGTTGTCATGATAGGCTGCACCAAAATAAAACTGGCCTCCTTCAAACTGTTCCTGTCAGGTCTCTGGTTCCAGTTACAGCAAAGTAATGAATGGTACATAATGATTCACGTGTATGCGTGCGTGCATGCGTGCGTGCGTGTGTGTGCGTGCGTGCGTGGTTGTATACATTCATGTGTATGCACATTCATGTGTGAATGTGTTGCGTTCAAGTGTCTGTATGTGTCTAGTGTGTGAGTGTGTGGTGTGTCTGAGTGCAAACATTCATGTGTGAGTGTGTGTTGTCTGTATGCATCTAGTGTGTGTGTAGGGGTGTGTCTAATGAGTGTGTCCTGTGTGTGTACATTCACCTATGTGCATGTATCATGTAACATGTGTCAGTGTGCTATATTTCTGTGTATGTCTAGTGTGTTTGAGTGTCTAGTGTGTGTATATGTGTATCATGTGTGTGTGAGTCTCTACGTTCAAGTGTGAGTGTATGTTGCATTCATGCGTGTGTAAATGTCTAGTGAGTATATACATTCATGTGTGCATTATTCATGCAAAAACACACACAGAGTAAATAACAGAAACTTTTTTTTTGGGGGGGGTTCTGAGACAGGGTCTCTCTGTGTAGCCCTGGCTGTCCTGGAACTCACTTGGTAGACCAGGCTGGCCTCGAACTCAGAAATCTGCCTGCCTCTGCCTCCCAAATGCGCCACCACTGCCTGGCCAAAAACTTTTTTTAAAAAAAATGTTGGACATGCTAACTTCAAAGTGCCACTGCCTTTAACCTCAACCTTGGCAAACAGGAAAGACCCTCAAGCTTAAGAGTCCCCCCTAGATAACAAATACAACGAATAATTATCTATTAAAACCTGTCACCTTTATTTGTTATTGGGGATGAGGGAGCATGCTACAGCACCCATGTAGTGGTCAGAGAACAAGTTGAAGAAGTTCTTTTTCTCCTTCCATCATATGGGTCCTGGATATCAAGCTCGGGTTTCCAGGCTCTCGAGACAAGAACCTTTTCCTACTAGCTACGTATTTCACACAGGGTTTCTATGTCGCACTGGCTGGCCTGACATTTGTTGTGTAACGCAGGCTGGCCTCACATTCCTGTCAATCTTCCTTTCTCAACTCTCCAGTCTTGGGATTATGAATGGCATTTGCACATCAAGCAATGTCAAAGTTCCTAGAACAATGCCACACTCTATAAGCTGTAGACCGCACATCTCTCAAGTCTTAAGACTGTTCCCATCCCAAGAAATTGCTTCCCTGCATTCTCTAGCCCTGCATCCTGGAGACAGAGAGAGAATGAGCCAAGACGATATGATATGGAAGAGTTCCACGTTGTACTGTTGCTAACACGCAGCTAACCACTGCTTCCGAGCTCTGGGAGGAGGAGGTACTGAAGGGGGAGGGGATAGTAATTAGCCTGTCAAATCCTCTCAGCTAGCAGCAATGTGATAGACTCTTATGTGACACAGTGTCATCTCTCTATGGTGCATGCTTCTGGAATTTGCAACTG
Source organism: Rhabdomys pumilio (assembly GCA_030674055.1). Taxonomy (NCBI): domain Eukaryota; kingdom Metazoa; phylum Chordata; class Mammalia; order Rodentia; family Muridae; genus Rhabdomys; species Rhabdomys pumilio. The sequence goes on along the minus strand of JANHMN010000002.1, from coordinate 31,879,385 downwards.
TTGCAAAAGACAGCTGAGGAATACTTGTAAGATTAAATAAATAATTCATATTGCTGTTAAGTCTGTGCATAACACCGGTCTAGAGGCACCATTCCAAAGCATGATCAGGACTGGCAACTTAGACAGACAGACAGACAGACAGACAGACACAACAGCAGTAAGATACACGTTGAATTCTAGAGTTGTTAATTTTTTTTTTTTTTATGTAGTCTATCTCAGGCAAGTTCTCCACCATTGAGAAATATCCCAGGCCAAACTATGAGGTGAAAATATATTTTCTGCGTGTGTGTGTGTGTGTGTGTGTGTGTGTGTGTGTGTGTGTGTGTGTACGTATAGAGGTCAGAAGTCAATGTTGGGTATGTTTTTGGAACTGGTTTACATAGTGAGCCTGGTGTTTACTATTTCAGCTAGACTGACTAGCCAGTAAGCCCCTGGGACCCATGTGTCTGTCTGTCTGTCCTCCTCAGTGATGGGGTAACAGCTGTGGGCCGTTGTGCATGGCTCTTTTATGTTGATGCTAAGGATCTGAACTTAAGACCCCATTCTTGCACAGCAAGCATTTTGCCCACCCCCACCCATCCTCCACCTCTTGATTTTTGAGACAAGGTCTGGCTGTCCTGAAATTTGATATATAGACCAGACTGGCCTCGAACTCACAGAAATCCACCTGTCTCTGCCTCCTGAGTGCTGCGATTACTCGCATGTGCCACCGCAGCTGGCCTATATTTTTATTTTTTAATGGACATATTGTAAGTGGGAGAGTCTATGGGCTATGTGTGACGTGTCATTGTGCGTGTACCGTGTACTGATCAAACCGGTCAATAACAGAACTCACCTGACTCAGACATTTGTCATTCCTTTGTCCAGCTATTTTGAAATGCTTCATTGTGTCAGGCCTATCTACCAGACTGTGCCACAGAACATTAGAAGTTATCCGTCTCACCCGACAGTAGCTCTGAGGAACCGTCCTTTCTTCACCTTCCCTTCCCTCCCCGGCTCTTGGAACCACAATGAAATTGTAAGGGCTAATAAAAACACTGACGCCATGACATTGCCATTTTCTCCAAAAATTTAAATATAATTTTCAGCTTTGCTTAAATACTTTTGAAAACGATCGTCAGTAAAGATTACCCTAGAGAGAGAAAACAAAAAAGAAGGGCTAGGAGAGGAAAAAGCCTGAGCGACCAGAAGCCAAAATAGCAAACTGTTTACATTGCTAAAAACGGGAAACTGTGAAAGGCGACTGACCGCTGCTGAGTCTGACCCACGTCATATTCGCTTAACAGGGTCTTCTAAATTCTTCAGTGAAGTTTCAATTAACAAACCTTCAAACCCACAGTTTGAAAACATCAGATGAGGGGTTGGAGGGACTGGAGAGATGGCTCAGTGGTTAACAGCACGGACTGCTCTTCCAAAGGTTCCTCAGTTCAATTCCCAGCAACCACATGGTGGCTAACAACCACCATTATAGATCTGATACCCTCTTCTGGTGTGTCTGAAGACAGCTACAGTGTACTCATATACATAAAATAGATAAATAAATCTTAAAAAAATGAGAAAAGATGAGATGAAATCTAGGTGGACTCCTACACTCTTCACTATAATGGGAACTTAAATATCGAACAAAACATTGTGGACAATAAAATAGAAATATTCATAAGAGATTCATAAACCAGAAAGCCAAATGCAGCCCTGACCTGTCCATTAGCATATGAGTGTACGCACATTAATAAAAGCAGCAGTTGAATGTGAGAATTGAGGTTACGATGCTTACTCGATAGTCAGCCTGATAAATGGTTCTCATAGCCTTCTGACAGAATAAACACATTTCTCTCAAAAAAACATGATCTGATTCAAATTAACGGTTGCAATTTCCCATTGCGTCAACATGGCAGAAAATTTAGTATTTAATATTACACCGACATTGATTTGGGAGGTAAAAGAAATTATTTTTTTAAAAATAGTTTTTATGCTTGCATATCCTGAGAGTAAAATATGCATTTTGTCACCATAATGAGATTTTTACAACCAGGCTTCAGGATTGGCCCTTGACCAAGGGAAAGTGTGTATCTGGAAAGGCTGATGGTTTTATTTTAAAACTTTTTTTTTTACGATTAATTATTATTTCAGGTGGCACATACCAGACCACAGGAAGTCAGAGGATGAATTCGGAGGTTGGTTCTCACTTTCCACCATGGTGCCCAGCACTCCAGCTCAGGTCACAGATTTGCAAGGCAAGCATTCTTTCCTGCTGGCCTGACCTATATATGTATTGTAAGTAAGATGCCATTTGCATACAAACAATACTTGTACAACTTTCATAATTAATATTTTGATCAGCTTTATGTGTGTAGTATATTGAGCTCTCTCTCTCTCTCTCATGGAAGGCAGCCTTATCCCCGTGAGGCAAACGCTCTCACTACACCTGGATCTAGGCTGGTAGCCAGCAAGTCCCAGTGATGCTCATACGAGATACTCAGATTTCCACCTCAACACTGGCGTGGTGGTCACGCACGTGGCCACACTCAGCTTTCTACTTGAGGAGGACTGATTTGACCTCAGGTCCTTATGTGTGTGGAAGCAAGCCACAGAGTCATGTTCTAAGCCTGTGAAATTGATTTTTTTTAAAAAAAAAAACTAAAGTGTTGGTGGCTTCTTAGTGTAGCAGGCAGCAGGTCAGACTAGGAAAAGACAGAATAAGCAATTTAATAAAGCAGTACTGAACAAAACCAATTTTTTTTTCGAGACAGGGTTTCTATGTGTAACACCCCTGGCTGTCCTAAAACTCACTCTGCAGACCAGGCTGGCCTCGAACTCAGAGGTCTGCTTGTCTCTGCCTCCCAAGTGCTGGGATTAAAGCATTTGCTACCACCACCTAGCTACCAATGACATTCGTATGATATTTTCATAAAACAATTATCAGCGAACAATATTAAGGGCTATGATGCTTTTGGTGTCAATACAAAAATGTTCAACTCATGATAGAGGTTTTTGTTTTGTTGCTTTTCATTCTTTTTGAGTCAGGGTCTCACTAGGCAACGCTAACTGACCTGAAACTTACCATGGAGACCATTCTGGCCTTAAACTTACCCAGATCCAACTGAGTGCCTATGAGTGAATGATCATATTGTACTGGAAGGGTTTGTGTTTTTATTTATTTATTTATTTATTTTGGTTTTTTGAGACAGGGTTTCTCTGTATAGCCCTGGCTGTCCTAGAAACTCACTCTGCAGACCAGGCTGGCCTCGAACTCAGAAATCCACCTGCCTCTGCCTCCCAAGTGCTGGGATTAAAGGCGTGCACCACCACTGCCTGGCAAGGTTTTGTGTGTTAACTTGACACAAGTTAAAGTCATCAGAGAGGAAGGAGCCTCAGTTAAAAAATGCCTCCATGATATCCAGCTCTAAGACATGTTCTCTATCAGTGATCAATGCAGGAGGGCCCAGCCCATGGTGAGTGGTGCCATCCCTGAACTGGTATCTATAAGATATAAGTTCTATAAGAAAGCAGGCTGAGCGAGCTATGGGAACAAGCCAATAAGCAGCACCCTTCATGGCCTCTGCTTCAGCTGCTGCCTCCAGAGTCCAGCCCGGCTCAGTTCCTGTCCTGACCTTCTTCAGTGACAGACTAGGATCTAGAAGTGTAAGTCGAACAAACCCTTCCTCCCCAACTTGCTTTTTGGTCTAGGTGTTTTGTCACGGCAATAGAAACCCTAAGTAAGACATACGTGGTTGTTCAAAAACTAAGTGCTGGGCTGGAGACGCAGTTCAGGGTGGTGTTGCTTACCTGTAATTATAGTACCCGGGAGATAGAAGCCATAGAGGTTCAAGGCCATCTTTGTCGAGGGTTATACATAGTTCAAGGCCAGTCTGGACTATAGAAAAACTGGGGTGGGGTAGGGTGGGGCAGGGAGGGGCTGGAGAGGTATTTGGCTCCGTGGTTAAGAGCATTTACTGCTCTTGCAGAGGCTACTGGTTTGGTTTGCAGTAGCCACTTGGTGGCTCACAACCCTCTGTAACTCCAGTTCCAAGGCCTCTTCTTTCCTTCTCATGCACCAGCATGCACACATTCATACATGCAGGCAAAATACTCAAATACTCATACACATAAAATAAATCTTTATATGTAAAAAAAAAAAAAAAGTGGCTGGGTATATAGCCCCAGGCTTAACTCCCATCATAGCTTAAATAAATAAAATAAAAAGGTCTTGATATTGGGAAAGCACAGATCCCAGTCTCATGTGGAGGCTAAAAAAAGTCATAGTCGGGGCTGGAGAGATGGCTCAGTGGTTAAGAGCACTGACTGTTCTTCTAGAGGTCCTGAGTTCAATTCCCAGCAACCCCATGGTGGCTCACAACCATCTGTAATGGAATCTGATGCCCTCTGCTGGTGTGTCTGAAGACAGCTACAGTGTGCTCATATACATAAAATAAATAAATAAATATTCTTTAAAAAAAAAAAAAAGTCATAGTCACATAAGCAAGAAGTGAAAGGCTAACTTCCAGGGTCTGGGATGGAGGAACTAGTGAGACCCTGGTCCAAGAGTACAGAATTGCAGTTAAAGACTGAGTCAGTTGTGGGATGAGAGGCATCATGGTGACTGCAGTAAAGAATATTGTACTCACCAGGCGGTGGTGGCGCACGCCTTTAATCCCAGCACTTGGGAGGCAGAGGCAGGCGGATTTCTGAGTTCGAGGCCAGCCTGGTCTACAGAGTGAGTTCCAGGACAGCCAAGACTACACAGAGAAACCCTGTCTTGAAAAACAAAACAAAACAAAAACAAACAAACAAAAAAAGAATACTGTACTTGTACTCTTTTCTTGATTTTTGCCTTGTTTTCTTGAGACAGGGTTTCCCTACGTAGCCTCCACTGGTCTTGAACTCAAGATCCTTCTGCTCATCTTCCCAAGAGCTGGGATTATAGATTTCTGCCTCTGTATCCTGAGACAAGAGATTTAAGAGTCTTCACCACCCACGTGCATACATACTCACAGATAGATATTGTTGGATGATGATAGGGTTATTATTGATTTGATTGATGGCTTATTAATTTGATGGTGTTATTTGTGATACAATGTATATGTGAAAATAAATAAAACTGTTGCTAGCCAGGCGTGTTGATTCACTTCTGTAATTCAGCTCTTGGAAGGCAATTCAGCTACATATTGTGTTTGGAGGCAGCCTGGGACTACATGTCTGAACAGCCCCCTCTCCAATTGTGTATGCACTGAATATATGCTGGTTTTATATGATAATTAAGCCTTTTATTACATTTTATTCACTGTGCTGTTTGTGTACTTGTGTGGAAGTCATAGGACAATTTGTGGGGGGTGGTTTTCTCTTTCCATTGTGTGTGTCCCAGGGATCAAACTTAGGTCATTAGGTTTGTCAACGTTCCTTTATCTGACGAGCCTTTAAACCAGTTCCTACCACATCCCCCTTTTCCACCTTTCTCCCTTACCAAAATTGATTGCTTTGAGCTCAAGAAACTAAAAGGGTAAAGGGAAATTTGGGGTGATGGACTAGTCTCCGTTCTTAGCACTTAACTCACACACTGCCTCTCCCCCAGGGTCCTTTGCTGCTCAGTAGCCTCTCCCGAGTTGTTTGTCCTCAGATTCAGACGAAAACCTTTCACTTTCACGTCTCCGAAGGGCCAGGAACTGGGTGTGTCTTCCTAGACACCTGACAGGAAGCAAATTCCCGGGGATTAAGCACAAACCCCTTGCCATTCTGTGGAGTGGGAGTGGAGGGTGGGGGCGGCGAGGCTTCCAGCAGCTCAGATTTCAGCCCTGTGCTTGAAATTCCCAAACCTTGAGTAGGTAGTGTTCCTTTCCCTCTCACTCCCACCCTTGTATCCCCAGGGCTTCTCTGCAGATCCCTTTAGGCCGCCGGGCTCCTACAGACCCATAAAACACAGGCAGCAGATACGGGAATACAGAAACTAACTTGCAAACGCTCAAATAGCTAGATTGAAAGTCGCTTCGGTGGAGGGAAGTA
>JANHMN010000002.1:31818388-31868388 GCA_030674055.1 Rhabdomys pumilio | reverse complement strand
AGGGGAGGAGAAATGGTGGACCAAGTTTAAGTCCAGAGACCAGAGGCAGCTCTTGCTTCTGCTCTGCTCTGTCCCCTCTTCCCTCAGGAGGGTGAACATTCTGCTTTCGCTTTCTCTCCTGCTAAAAATAAACTTCTGCAGCTTGCTCTGCCCATGTCCTACTGGGGTGAATTCTTTCCTCTCTTGAAGTTCAAGAACTAAGACTGCTATTGTAGTTGGGGCTGGAGGGAACTTGGAGAAAGACTGGTTTCACCATCTATAACATCCAGAGGCAGGAGGATTGCTACAACTTAGAAGTTCTGTCTTAGCTACATAATGAGTTCCAGGACAGCAGAGATTATATATAATGAGTCTTTTCTCAGAAGAATAAATAAAAAACTCCATCTTTCCTAGAGTGTGGAAGAATAGAACCAGCTTGTCACTCTAAGAGCTAGAACAACATACGAAGCCACCTCCTGGTCCAGATACCTACCCTTACACCTCCCTAAGAACACAGTCTGACTTCAAACCCCTCCCATTATCTCTGAGGTTGCCTCAAACTCCCAAACAGAACCCTATCTTAACTACCTTAAAAATTATTGTTTTGCTGGGCAATGGTGGTGCATGCCTTTAATCCCAGTGCTCAGAGACACAGGCTGGTAGATTCTCTGTGCCCTTCCCCCAGCCTTGAGCAGGCCTGAGAGACCTTGCTTACCACAACAGACCAAGTGATAAGGATCTAGGTGGAGTTACCTACCTTGGCTGCACAGAACTCAAGAAGCAGAACTGCCCCTGGGCTTGCCTTGAGACATCTCTGGCCTAGAACGGATTATCCCACCCATCTCCGGAGGATCAACCAGGAAGGGTTTCGAGTTGGACCTTCCCCTTTAAATTGAGAGCTGAACATTAAAGCTTTGAGCCTTGATCAGAGAACTTTGTCTTGGTTTCATCTCTTCTGGCCCTCCATCCCCTTTCATTCCCAGCCCCAATTTCAGGCGAACCCAGTTGATTCGTGGCTGCAGGTGGCTACAATTCTCTGTAAATTTGGGGACCAGTCTGAGCTACAGAGCAAGTTTTCAGACAGCCAAGGCTATATGGAGAAACCGTATGTTTCCATAAGGCCAGAAGAGCACTAGGTCCCTGGAAGCTGGAGGTACAGGCAGCTGTGAGCCTCCTGAAATGGATGCTGGGACTTGAACTCAGGTCATCTGGAAAAACTGTATGTAGGGAGCTGGAGAGATGGCTCAGTGGTTAAGAGCTCTGACTGCTCTTCCAGAGGTCCTGAGTTCAATCCCCAGCAACCACATGGCGGCTCACAACCATCAGTAAAGGGATCTGAGGCCCTCTTCTGGTGAGTCTGAAGAGAGCCACAGTGTAGTCACATACAATAAATAAATAAATTTAAAAAAAAAAAAACTTTAAGAAAAAAGAAAAGCAGTATGTGTTCTTAACCACTGAGCAACTCTCCAGCCTACTCTGCTATTTTTGGAAGGTGGGTGTTTTTTTTTTGGCAGGGGAATAGGGTCTTGCCAGGGAACCTGTGACAGTGTAATTCATCACGGTATCTTGGGAAGGAGCTTCCCTTCAGCCTTCGGTACGTGCTGCTCCTTGCTCTGGAGATCCCAAGGGCAGCTGCTGGCTGCTCCGGTGAGAATCGAGTTTCATTCTTCAGTCGCTCTTTTAGGAAGAGCCAAATTCCACCTGCTTGTGCTTGCTGTGTGAACCAGTGAGATGCTCCAACACCGTCCAACTCAAGAGTTTATTTTAGGTGTGACTCACATCAAGGACATGATGGCAAACCACCTGTGTAGGAGATTTGCTGAACCACGAATACTTTGGGCTGGGGTGGTAACTGAGGCGGCAGAGTGCTTGCCTAGCAGGCATGAGTGAGGCCTGTGTTGGATCCCCAGCACCACAGAACCAGGTGTGCTGGTACATGCCTAGTGCTTGGAAGATGGGATTTGGAAGATGATCAGGGTCATACTTGGTTATTTGGTGAGCACCAAGCTATTCTGGGATATATAAGAAAGACTCCCATTTCTGAGGCAGAGGAGCTGGGGTTCAATGGGTAAGTGCTTGCCGCACAGAGGCAGGAGAGCCAGAACCCAAGATCCCCAACCCCCAGCATCTATAATATCACTTGTCAGAGAGGTAAACAGGAGAATCTCTTGGTCTTGTTAGCCAACCAGCCTTACTGAATCCCAGAGTTCCAGGTTCAGTGAGAGACCTTGTCTCAAAAACCGGTATGAGAGCAACTGAAGGAGACATCCAAAGTCTAAGTCATCAACACATATACAGGATGAGGGGCATGGTTCTGTCTGCACGGCAGCTCCCAGAATGTTTCCCCTGTGACATAACAGGATTAAATTTATTATTAGGTATATCACACTCACTGAGGGACACCCATGTACCACCAGCCATCAGGTTTAGCTGCTCAGACTCCCAATTGCCTCCACACATTCCCTCTCCCTCAAGGACCGCTGAATAACTGATGAAATTATTTTCTTGCTCCTTCCCTTTTCCGTGTGTGCCACTGAATCATGACCTGCTCGTTTTCTTTTCCATTTTTGATGTATTCCTTTCTGTTTGTTTATTTTAAGATTTATTTATTTATTACTCATTTATTTTTCTCTGCACCAGGTGTGTGCCTGGTGCCCTTGGAGGCCTGAGGGAGGCATTGGATTCCCTTAGAATGGAGTTACAGACAATTGCAAGCTAAGATTCAAGCCTGGGTCCTCTGGAAGAGCAGCTGACAAGCCAGCCCCTCTAGCCTGCATTTCACTCTTTGAGACAGCACCTCAGCTGCTCCAGCTGGCTTCGATCCCATCCTCTAGACCTATAGCTCTCCTGCCTCAGCCTCCCAAGTAGCTGAGACCGCAGGCCTGTGCCATTACACGAAGATTTCCCTGCGACTTGTTTCTTCTCCCAATAGTTCTTAGATAAGGCACTGCAGACTTCCACTTTGGTGCCAAATGTTGTACTCAGAGCCTGCAGGACAGAAAGTATGCCATCTTCTTTAAATGATGGGCAGAGTCACATTGATCACTGTGGTTTGGCTCCCATAGACTCACGTGTTTGAATGCTTGGCCCACAGGGAATAGCACTACTAGGAGGTGTAGACTTGTTGGAGGAAGTGTGTCACCGTGGGGGTGGGCTTTGAGGTATCCTCTGCCTAAGCTCCCCTCAATATGAAATTAGAGCCTCTTCCTAACTGTCTGTGGAGGACTGTCCCCTTCTGCTGCCTGTAGATCAAGATATAGAACTCTCAGCCCCTCAAGCACCATGTCTGCCTGCATGCTGGCATGTTTCCTGCCGTGGTGATAATAGCCTGAACCTCTGAAACTGTAAGCCAGCCCCAAGAGTTGCCTTGGTCATGGTGTCTCCTTACAGCAATAAAACCCAAACTAAGGGAGCCAGCTTTGGTTCTCTTAGCTAAGGCACTTTCTGTATGGCCGTTCTCTTAGAGAATAAGAATAGATTGTACCATTGGATACACGTACCCCAACGACAAGAAGTTGCCTCATTTGTCTTTCTGTTAGCATCTCACAGAACATGAATGTACACACACACACACACACACACACACACACACACACACACAAAGCTGAAGCCCTGCAGGCTTTTCATTAACATTTCTTGTCTATTCCAGGCTCCATTGTTTCCAAGGCTTCATTATTGTCTTTTGAGACAGTCTCCTGTAGCCTAGCCATGTAGCTGAGGCTAGCTTTGAACTCCTGATTCTCTTGCCTCCACACCCAGTTTAACATCAACCACCATTCTTTTAATCTGAGAAAAGGCAGTACCTTGGTTGCCTCCTGCTGTGCAACAATTTGCCCCAAAAGGTCCCGCGCTTTAAAGCAACAGAGCATTTGTTAACCTTATGGTTTTTCTAGGTCAGGAGTCCTGGTGAGGCCTAGCAAGCTGCCTCTGGCTTTTCATGATGTCATTCATGGTCAAGTATCAGCTGAGCCTTGAGTCTCACCTCAGTGAGAGGAGACTCTGCCTCTGGTGGTAGCCGCTGGCTGGCTCTGCTTCCTCATCTCCTGGAAGTGCAACTCTGCAGGAAGTTGTCTGGAGGAGACACAGATTCCTCCCTCCAGAGTAAGCAGTATAAGATATGGGCAGAGGACATTGTCTCTTCCAATCTTGAAAATGATGTTCTAAGCTGTGTTCTGAACATCTGGACTAGATACATTTTTTTTTCTGTCACTGAGATCAAATACCTGACAAGAAGCAATGGAAAGGAAGGATTTATTTTGGTTCAGTCCATCTTGACAGGACAGGAGGGGCGGCTGCAGCTTCAGGCCCAGCTTATATCTCACTGATGAGGAATACAGAGATTCCAGCTTGGAGTGGAACTGGCCTGTAGCCTTTACCATAAGCCCACTCCTGTGGTCTCACTATCTGTCATCAAGACTACTTTTCCAAAAGGTACCATAACCGCCCAGAATCTGCTCAAACCCCGTGTCTTACCCACACTTCTCAGTTCTTTTCAGAATCAGGAGTTAGCTCCCTGGGGTGAATGAACACAGCCATTCCAGAACCCAGAGTAGGAGGAAGGACAGATAATTAAGAACTGAGAGGCCTTGGGGCATTGGTGGCTCATGCTTTTGCTCCCAGCACCTAGGAGACAGAGGCAGGAGAAAAATTAAGTGAAGAGCCTTTAAGATGGCTCAGTGGGAAAAGCAATTGCCACATAAAGCCAAGGACCTGAATTAGATCCTAGGAATCCACGTGGTGAAAGGAGAAAACCAACTTTTGCAAGTTGTCCTCTGATCTGCATGTGCAGGCTCTGACACATGCACACACGTGTATCACACCTACACTAATGGTTAATTACATTTAAAAAAAAAAAAAATAGCCGGGCAGTGGTGGTGCATGCCTTTAATCCCAGCACTTGGGAGGCAGAGGCAGGTGGATTTCTGAGTTCGAGGCCAGCCTTGTCTACAGAGTGAGTTCCAGGACAGCCAGGACTACACAGAGAAACCCTGTCTCGGGAAAAAAAAAAAAAAAACAAACCCAAAAATAAATAAATAAATAAATAAATAAATAAATAAATAAAATGAAAACCTGAGGTTTGGAGCCAAGTAGCCCTACACTCATGCCACACCTAGGACCCTTTGTCAAGGGCTGCCCCTCAGCTCAGCTTCAAGCCTCCACTTTGCTCCCAAACAACTAGAGCTATTTTTTTTTTTTTCCGAGACAGGGTTTGTCTGTATAGCCCTGGCTGTCCTGGAACTCACTCTGTAGACCAGGCTGGCCTCGAACTCAGAAATCAGCCTGCCTCTGTCTCCCAAGTGCTGGGATTAAAGGCGTGCGCCGCCGCCGCCGCCACCACCGCCACCACCACCATCGCCCGGCTAGAGCTATCTTCTTGAGATGGCCATCCCCCTAGAGCGCTCTTGTGTGCCGGTGTTATACTTCCTCCTGCTTCCTACCTCACATCACCAGGAGGCAGAAGCCAGCACTGGGGGGGTCTGTTTCCTAGGAAAAATGTACTCATCCATACCACAGCAATGGGAAACAAGGAAAACTGTGATGAGGTGTCCAAAGCAGATTTAGGCCAGGAAACAGCTGATTCAAGCCTGGGAGGATGCTGCATGCTTAGGTCCCCAGAACTTGGGAGGCAGAAGCAAGAGAATCAGGAGTTCAAGGTCATTGCTGGCCTCACGGTTGTAGACAGGAGGATCTCTTATGCACTGTGTAGAAGCATCACCTATTAATAAGAAGCTGATGGCCTATTAGCTGAAGCAAATAGAAGATGGAACATCAGAGAGACAGAGAGAGAAGAGTGGAGAGCTGGAGGAGACAGACACATGAAACTGAGGAGAGGTAACTAGCCATGTGGCAGACATAGACTAGAATAAATGGGTTATATAAGCTACAGAGTTAGTCAGGGAATGAGCCAAGGCTTATGGTCTAGGCATTTATTCATAAGTAATTAAGTCTCATAGTTGTTATTCTGAGGACAAAGAGGCATGGTAGAAAAGCTGGTAACAAAATAAAGAAAGAAAGAAAGAAAGAAAGAAAGAAAGAAAGAAAAGAAAAGATGGTGACTAAACACAATAGGTTCAAAGCCAGCCTGTGCTACATGTCTTAAAAAAAAAAAAAAGGAAGAAGATGAGGAGGGGAAGAAAGAAAGAAAGTTCTTCAGGCAAATGCTTTACTCCTTTAATTCCAGCACTTGGAAGGTAGAGGCAGGAGGATCTTTGTGAGTTCAAGGTCAGCCTGGTCTACAGAATGAGTTCCAGGATAGCCAGAGCTACACAGAGAAACCCTGTCTCAAAAACAAAACAAAACAAACAAACAAACAAAAACAAAGAGAGAGAGAGAGAAGAAAAGAAAAGAGAGGGGGAGCTAGAGAGATGGTTCAGCAGTTAAGGTCACTGACTGCTCTTCCAGGGGTCCTGAGTTCAATTCCTAGCAACCACATAGTACCTCACAACCATCTGTAATGGGATCTGATGCCCTTTTCTGGTATGTTTGGCACCCTTTCTCTTGGCCTCCCCTGCGTGTTCATATATGTGTATGGGTGTACGTGTAGGTACACATGTGGATGAAGCTAAGAAGATGACATCAAGGAGGCTGGAGAGATGGCTCATCAGTTAAGAGCACTGACTTCTCTTCCAGAGGTCATGAGTTCAAATCCCAGCAACCACATGGTGGCTCACAACCATCCGTAATGAGATCTGATGCCTTGACAGCTACTTACATATAATAAATAGAAACCTTCAGGCCAGAGTAAGCAGGGCCAAAGCAAGAGGGAGAAAGAAAGGAGGAAAAAACAAGATGATGATATCAAATGTTATTCCTTGGGAGCATCTGTCACCTTTTTTTTGTTTTGTTTTTTTTGGCTTTAGCTATTTATGTGGAATCTCTTTCTCCCTCCCTCACTCTCTCCATCTCTCCCTCCATGTATGTGTGTGCATACATCTATGTGTGTGCATGCGGGTACCTGTATATGCCAGAAGAGGGCAGCAGATCCCCTTGAGCCTCAGGCACTTACAGGCCAGTGGAAATTGAACGAACTTTGGTCCCTGTGAAATATGAAGGGCTCTTAACTCTGGAGCAATCGCTTTGTCCTAAACCTCGTTTTCTGATACAGAGTTTCACATTGGTCCAGAGTGCACTAAGCAGGGTAGGCTGGCTGGCCAGCAAGTCCCAGGAAGCTGCCTAAGGCTACCTCCCCAGCACTGAGATTATAACATGAGCTTCCAGGTCTGGCCGTTTTTTTTTTGTTTGTTCGTTTATGATCCTGAAGTTGAACTCAGGACCTCATGCTTGAATGGCAAGCATTTTACTGACTAAGCTATCCTGCCAGCTCCCTCTTAGACTCATCCCACCCCACCCCCACTTCTGTGGAAGGGAGTGGCTTCCACCTGACTCTTGTTTCTTTGTTCTTTTCTCCCCTCCCCCTCCTCCCACACACACACACACACACACACACACACACACACACACACACACCTCCTCTGGGAGCTATAGCCTGTTAGCAACCATCTTTCCTCATCCCGTACTTCCCTGGTTTTCCCATGTAGTCTCAGTGTGTGTTTTTGGTTTGAGTTGGCTTGGGTTTTTTGGTTTTTCAAGACAAGGTTTCTCCATGTATTCCTGGCTGTCCTGGAGCTCACTCTGTAGACCAAGCCAACCTGAATATAACTCGCAGAGATCCTCCTGCCTCTGCTTCCCAAGTGCTGGAATTAAAGGTCTGTGCTACCACCACCCCATCAGGGTGGGATTTTTACTCCATGCATTCCCTCCACAGAAGTGTGGGTCTCTGGCTACAGTATCCTTCCTCGGGGGCTGCTGTGGTCATGGGATTAGCACAGCCCAGTGCTGCTCAGGAGGAAACAGTGCTTCAGCTGCCTTTGTCTGTAATGGCCTTTTCCCCATTTCCTTCTTTCCAGAGGTCACTAGTTTCAAAGGTCTCATCTCTGAGCTCTGTCCATCTGTGGGTTTCTCCCCTTCAGGAGTAAGAAGGATTTGTCCCTGAAGGCTGCAGAAGGCAGCAGCACCAGCTCCGGGGAGAGCAATTACCTTGAAGAGCCTTCACAGCAAACATTCCTTCTCTCCCAAGTTGGAAAATCCTCACCTTGTGCCAATTAGTCCAGAGGGCACTTGAGTCTTAGCCAGCTAAACCGTTTCAACTCTTAAAGGGAAAGTGAGCCAGGAACTTGTGGCTGCCACAACAGGCAGGTATCGTGTAAAGAAACAACACAAGAGGACAAAGAGCCATTAACCTGGTAGAACAAAATGGGATGTCATGCTGCGTGGGTTGTTTGGGAAGAGCCATGACTGAAATGACATTCATTGACTTCTCTGCCCCCAAAGAGTATGGATGTCATCACCATATTAGAGACTACTGCTCTAGAAGGGAACTCTCTAACCTGAAAAGGAATTAGAACTTCAGATATTTCCTGAGCCTACACACAGGTGAACATGGTGACCAGCCAAGACTTCTTATTTACAACAAAAGCAGAATGGCTGGCATTCTGGGCATGCTTCCTCCCAGCCTGCTGGCTCTGGGAAGAATTGTGCAATCTCTCCTTCCCCCATGGTTGTGTGCGTTTGTATGTGTGGGTGTGGGTGCTCCTGCACTTGTGTGCATATGCAGACCACAGCTTAACATTGGGTATCTTCCTTGATTGTGTCTCCTCTCATTTAAAATGTTTTTTTTTTTTTTTTTCTAATTTACTTATTTGAGAGGGGTGTGTGTATGTGTGTGTGTCAGCATACAGGTGAAGGGCAGCAGACAACTGGCAAGAGTCAGTTCTCTGTTTCCAACACGCAGGCTCTGGGGATCGAACTTGGGTCATCAGTCTTGGTGGTAGATGCCTTTGCCCACTGAGCCGCGTCACTGACTCTTTACCTACCTCAGTTCTGTGAGCCGGGTCTCTCACTGTATCCAGAGCTCACAGATTCAGCTAGAGTGACTGTTGTATCAAGCCCTAGGGATCTTCCTGTCTCCACCACCCTAGTAATGGAATCACAGACATGACCTGCTTGATTTCTATCATCATCATCATCATCATCATCATCATCATCACCATCATCATTTTGTGTGTGGGGCACATGTACCGTAAGCAGACATGTGGAGGTTATAGGACAATTCTTTGGTACGTTGTCCCTCACAGCTTATCTTAGTCACCCTTAGTCATCATTACCTAGGATGATGAGGGAATGAGAAAGGACAGACACACAGGCATGTACAGAAAGGCTGGAATCAGGTGAGGCCTGCTTGCTCTACCAGAGCAGCACTAACTTGGTAACAACCGAGACCCTCAGTGTATTTATTATGTACAGCCAGAGGAGGGGTTAACTTGTCTCAGTAGGCAGTCTCTGTAGGGGGGACAGTCTCAGGTTGCAGTCATCTGAGAGGAGGAAGCTGCAGTTGCTAGTTTTTGCAGACATCTTCTAACATTCAAACTCAGACAAGAAACCCTAGGAGCCTCACTTTAAGAAAGCTTTGCCACCCCATGAGTCTGAGTCATCGGGCGTCCTTGATATGGCTGTGCCCAAGTCAACAAAACACATTCACTCGGACTTCAACTGTTCCTTACACATTCAGCTCAAAGCTGCCTCAACCCCTTACCCTGGAGTCAGTTTTTTTCTTTTACCTTTATGTGAGTTCCAGTAATTGAACTCATGGCCAGAGCCATTACCCACTGAGCCCTCTTGCTGACCCATGTCCAGTTTGTTTGTTTTCATTGTTATTTTTTACATGAGCACACTGTCAGTCTCTTCAGACACACCAGAAGAGAGCATCAGACCCCATTACAGATGGTTGTGAGCCACCATGTGGTTGCTGGGAATTGAACTCAGGACCTCTGGAAGAGCAGTCAGTTCTCTTAACCACTGAGCCATCTCTCCAGCCCTGCCCAGTTTTTTATGTGGTTTCTGAGGATCCAAAGCTCAGCTCCTGATGCTTTCAAGGCCAGCCTGGGATGCATGAGACATGGGTCTTAAAAATGAAGCCAAATATAAACCAATGCTCACCATTAAATACTAGAGCCACTAAGGTGGTTCTAATCTGAAGTTACTAGTTTACGAGCTTGAGGAGGTCGGTAGTACAAGTTAGTAAATTTATTGTTTCCACATTTGTTGTCAACATCAGATGCCAATAAGAGGGAAAATGTGACCTGAAGAATGCAGTTCAAAGATGAATGTTTGTCACCTATACATGATGTCCCAGGCTCTCTCCCCAGCACCCCAAACACCCCAAAAAAGGGGAGAAAGAAGTCCCTACGTCTATCAAGTTGTTGCTTAAAATATTTCAAATATCCAGATTCCAACTGTAAGGGATTTGGGATACATTAAAATAATTAAGTTTAGCCGGGCGGTGGTGGCACACACCTTTAATCCCAGCACTTGGGAGGCAGAGGCAGGCAGATTTCTGAGTTCGAGGCCAGTCTGGTCTACAGAGTAAGTGCCAGGACAGCCAAGGCTATACAGAGAAACCCTGTCTCAAAAAAACAAACAAAAAAAAGAAACAACAACAACAAAAAAAACCCAAAAATAATTAAGTTTAAGTAAACATAAATCAGGATTGAAACGAAGAAGTGTTACGTGTTTGTGTGTGTGTGTGTGTGTGTTCTGTGTGCGCGCATGCGTGTTCATATGACCACTGCAGGTCTTGACCTAGATGGTATGGGAGATGGCCAGCCAGTCTTGATAAGGCCACTGTTTCAGACCCAGAGACTGAAGTATGCAGCATAAGGAGTCAGTTAAGAACAATGGTAAAAACAGAGGGAAAAGGAAGGAAAACGTGAATCCAAGCATAAAGTAGAATCCATGAGCTCTGTGCATGGAAAGAAACTACAGACTACATGTGAACACACACACACACACACACACACACACACACACACACACACACAACCTTATTGACCTTACTCAGATAATATGGCCCAAAGGCTTTTCTGTGTGCTTCTTCCTCACCTGTGTTGTATAACAGCATCCTGATTTTACCCAGAATGCTCTGCACAGTCAGATCAGACACCTCAGCTGGTCCTTTGCCTGCTGGTGCAGCAGAGTCCAAAGAAACCAGATGGCAGCTTCAAGTACCAGTTCAACAGGGAAAACATTACTCCCACTGGAACCAGGACCTCCAGGCCAGTAAGGCTCCAGCTGCTGAGGTAGGAAGTAAAAACCCACTACTAACTGGGGGCTCTTGATCACGTTTGTTTAGATCCTTTGATGGTTAGCCTCCTATATCCCGACGGTGAAAGAAGCATGGATGCTCACTCACAGAGCACAGAGCACACACAACATACTGGAGGACAGATAATACCGCAGCTCTGCCAAGCATCCCCACCTCGCTGGTGCTGGGACCAAATGTTTTGAAGACCCATTCAGCCATCTGCCAAGGCAGTCGCTTCTGGATGACGCTGAGAATAAGTTCCATGGGGAAACGCCAGTGGTTAACCTTGACTGCCAACTTGAGAAGATTGGGAGTGACCATGGAAACATACGTCTGGGAACGTGTATAATGGTTTTTCCTGAGAGGTTTAACAGAGGAGGTAAGACCCACTCTGAGTGTGAATGCCACCTTCAATAACTGAGGTCCTCGGACTGAATAAAAAGAAGCCAGAGGAGCACCAGCGTCTGTCTCTCTCTCTCTCTCTCTCTCTCTCTCTCTGATTCCCAACTGTGACCATGTGACAACGTGACCAGAGACTTCATACTCTACCACTATGTCTTCCTTGCCATGATAGACTGTACCCTCAAGCTGTGAGCCTTGTCACAGCAACGGCAAAAAACCAATCCTGCTAGAATGCACGGTGACATTTCTTCTGCTATGTGTGGCCGGGCTGGGCATGAGCGTTCACTAAGTTCACAGATGGTAGTTCTGGCAGACGTGCTGTGACCAGGAAAGGCGAACCTACATCCAGAGCAAGTGTTTACTCCAGACAGAATAAAGTACGGCCTCGTCCATAATGAAGGCAGTCCAAGGTAATCAACCTCACCCTAGGCAGCTGGCTGAACCCCAGGCAATGGTGGGACATTACAGATTGCTGCTGGCAGATGAGGTCCCCAGCAGTGGCTGTAGTCAGATCAGCCTTGCTGAGTGGCAAGTCCACACAGGTGAGCCCATGAATAACCTCCATTGTCACACATTCATGAGCCATCCATCTGCAGGAGGGCCTGCAAGAGACTGCTGTAAGGCAAGAGTATGGGTCGTGCTACACACTTCATTATTACAACCTTTACCTGTGGATGGGAATTCACATGAAGTCCAGGACATTTTCACTCATGCTCCACTCCCACATCCTCCTCAGATTTCATCATTGGTGTTCTAGTTATGAGTCTTCCAGGGTCTGGGATATCCAGTCAAACAAGGATCTGGTCCTGGTCCATTCCACTACCTGTGTCCTTTCAAATGATGTTGAGTTGGCACACAATTCCAGGTTCTACCCCCTGGGAGAATAGCCATCTTTCAGGGCTGCCACAGAGCAAGGCTATGGCTGTTGGGTCTTCAGGGGATGTGTAAACCAAGCCTGTGAGTTGCCTTCTTCAGTCAGTGGATCTCTGGGAATTCCCTATGAAGGCATTTGGCGTAGGAGCCAATTTAACAGAGCAGTGTCTTATGCTGTAACAGAATACCAGACTGGAGAGTTGAGTAACAGTTTCTTCTCGTATTCACAACAAAGATGCTAAGCTCCTATGATAACTAAACCATGAGTGGCATTGACACATCCTTGACAGAAACATGCTCATCACCTCTTAAGGCCCACCCCCAGGACTGTCACAGAAGGATGACTTTGCAACACTGGCTTTGAAGGTGGGCATTCAAACCACAGCAAGCAGGAATGGGGGCAGGTCACTAACAACTTCAGGAATTAAGTACAGGACCCAGGGCAAGAGATTCACCTCCTTACGCAAGGATGGAAGAGCCAAAAAGGGCTTGAAGTTACCAAGTTCATTAGCATCTGCCTATATGACCTTTCCCAGTGTTCATTGTAATGTGTCTTCCCAACCAATGTACTTTTCTTTTTTATGGACACGAGATTGAACCCAGGGTCTCCCCATGTCAAACAGACACTTGTATGTTAAAGTACACCCCTAGGAAAGGACCTCCAATGTGTCTTTCAATGCTTTCTGGATTCACCAGAGAGATTAATAAGACCCAAGAAGGGTTACATGCTTACCTTTTTGGTTTTCTTCTCTCTCTTCCTCCTTCCTTCCTTCCAGCAAAGTAGAGTTTAAAGATTTAGTTTTGGTTTTAATTTTTTTTTTCTTTTTTTTTGGTTTTTTCGAGACAGGGTTTCTCTATATAGCCCTGGCTGTCCTGGAACTCACTCTGTAGACCAAGCTGGCCTCAAACTCAGAAATCTGCCTGCCTCTGCCTCCCAAGTGCTGTGATTAAAGGCGTGAGCCACCACTGCCCGGCAGTTTAATTTTTAAAAAAGACTTATTTTAGTGGTTGGAGAGATGGCTCAGCAGTTAAGAGCACTGACTACTCTTCCAGAGGTCCTGAGTTCAATTCCCAGCAACTATATGGTGGCTCATAACCATCTGTAATGGATACAGTGCCCTCTTCTGGTGTATCTGAAGGGAGCAACAGTGTACTCACATACATAAAATAAATAAATATTAAAAAAAAAAAAAAAGACTTATTTTAGCTGGATGGTGATGGCATATCCCTTTAATCCCAGCACTTGGGAGGCAGAGGCAAGTAGAACCCTGTGAGTTCGAGACCAGCCTGGTCTACAGAGTGAGTTCCAGGACAGCCAGGGCTACACAGAGAAAAACTGTCTTGAAAAACAAAACAAAACTAAACAAAATGGAGTGTGCGCCAACACCTTATTTTATTCTAACACCTCACCTTATTTTTAATCACGTGTAGACATAAATGCCCACGTGTGTGGGTACGCACAGAGGCCAGAGATAGTAGATCCTTTGAAGCTGGAGTTATAGGCAGCTGTGGGCAGTCCTGGTAAAGATGCTGGGAATTGAACTCTGATCCTTTTGGAAGAGTAGTAATACATGTTTTTAACTGCTGAGCCATCTCTCCTGCCTAAAAGAAATTCAAACAACAACAATAACAATAAAAAGATAATACACAGGTTTAAGCATGGGATAGGCCCTTAGGGAAAGAATAAGACACAGTAAGGGCGTAAGAGAGGGATTCTCGGGAGTCAAAGCAAACACAGCAGGGGAAAAGGTACAGGTTGATCCAGCACTGGCTTCTAATGGAGAACAGTGACCCCAAAGGAGATGAGTCTTGGTCCAGGGAACTTAGATAATGCTGCTGTAATCTGTGAGGAAACCTTCTCCTTCTGCATTCGGAGCTGGGGTTTGCTGTCCGAGATTGTTTTGGAAGCTACCCGATCACTTATTCACACCTCAAGCTGCGCGGAGCTTAGGCTCAGAGCTTACCATCTTAATTTTAAGGAACTGTGGAAATCTTTTGACTAGACATTTATCCTTCCATGAGTTTACCAGAAGGAAACGGGAGTGTGCATAAAACTATTAACTAGTTGGACGACTCATCAGAGGGCTGTCTACGATCGGGAAGGACTGGAAACACTTGTGAAACCGATTGGGAATTTGCTGAATAAACGTTGAGACAATCACAGAATGACAATTTTCAGCGGTCATTAAAAATATCACGACATATTTATTGATGGGAAAAGAAGTGCAGGTCATGTTGATATGGGAACAAAGCAGACAGCAAAATGACATACAATATGCATTTCATCTTTGTAAAAATATATATGTAGCAAATAAAAGACCCGTAGTCACAGACACCTAGTTGGTAGCTCAGGGGGTTTTAGTATTTTCTTTTTTTTTTTTTGTCTCTCTCACTGTTTTTGTCTATAAATCATGTCGTTTGCTATTTTTTCTTTTGGAGACTTTTTTTGGACTTCCCATTTGGTGCAGGCTGCTTTTGAACTTGCAATGTAGTTGAGGATGCCCTTGAACCTCTGACCCTCTTGTTTCTACCTCTCAAGTGCTGTGATTTACATGTGTTATCAATTGCTTTTGTACTAAGAGGCCAATCGATTGCAATCCTTCACTTTGATTAAATACTCTTTAACGAAGTAGAACTGATTTCTAAGTAGACACGGAAGCCCACGGTCCTTCGGTGCAAGAGATGGCAGGTGCTCCCAGAGTCACATCCCACGGTACAGCCAAGAAAAGCCCCGGGGATAGACATTAGCATCTGCATCCTGGGCTCTACTCTAGTGACTCCAGGGCCAGCCAGCTCAGCTACTCCTGCTCAGTCACCAGTCTCATCATCTTCAGAGCCATCTCCCCTTGGTCAGAAGGAACCTGGAAGCAAGAAGCATTGAATTAGTGCTCCTGATGAAATGATTGGGTCAAGGTCAAGGGTGACTGACATGCTCCTTCCAAGGCGAGATCCAGAAAGATTGGTGACAGCTGACTGTAAAGAAAGGGCCTCTTTGCTGGACCAAAGTTCTTCTGGACTCCCAGTGCGTTGGGGCCTGAAGAAGTTGGCATTTAGAGAAGTCTTCTATTCCCACTCGGGAATCATCTGCTGATTTTTCCACCCTGTCTCTTTCCATGTTCCCTCCCCCCTTCCCTTCTTCCTTCTTCTCTCTTTAGCAGTGCTGGGAATCAAACCTGGGCCTCACATACATTAGGCAAGTGCTTTACCACCGAGTCACACACCCTAGCCCTTGCTCATTTCCTAATGGAGGCTGTGTTTCAGCAGGAGGATGCCTAGAGCTGAGCTGAGCTGGCTAGGCCTGGAGACCCAGGAGCAGAGCCCAGGACGTAATTTCCAATCATTTTTTAAATGACCCTAATTCTTTCTATTATTTTCATTTCTTATTCCTGAGAAGCAGTATTCTCAGCAGAGACAGCAGCTGCGGCCAAGCCTGACAACCTGAGTTTGATCTCTGGACCCACCAGACAGAGGGAGAGATGTGAACTGCTCTGAGTTTATCTTTCCATCTCCATGCGTTCATCACACCCCCAACCTCAGTAAAAGTAAATGTAAGAAAAGATACATTAAAGTCAAAATAGCAGGGCTACAGAGGTGGCTCACTGGTTAAGAGCTCTTGCTGCTCTTTCAGAGGACCCAAGTTCGGTTCCTAGGATCCATGTTGGGTGGTTCACCTGTAGAGCCAATTTGACACCCTCTTTTGGTTTCAATGGGCTCCCACACACATGTGGTACCTATTCATATAGTCATCTGAAAATAAAAGTAAGGGGCTAGAGTGATAGTTCAGTGGTTAAGAGCACTTGGCTGCTCTTCCAGAAGTCCTGAGTTCAATTCCCAGCATCCACACGGCGGCTCACAACTCTAACTCCAGTTCCAGATCCAATACCCTCATACAGACCCACATGTGAGCAAAACACCAATGCACAGAAAATAAAAATAAATACATCACTAGAAAAAGAAAATGCAGCCGGGCGGTGGTGGCGCACGCCTTTAATCCCAGCACTTGGGAGGCAGAGGCAGGCAGATTTCTGAGTTCGAGGCCAGCCTGGTCTACCGAGTGAGTTCCAGGACAGCCAGGGCTACACAGAGAAACCCTGTCTCGAAAAACCAAAAAAAAAAAAAAAATAAAAAAATAAATGTTACAAAACTAAAAAGAGGTAAACTCTGGAAAATATTGAAGAGCCTCTTTGTCCTGGAGTATCAAATATTCAGCCAAAATATATATTTTTTATATAAAGATACAGGTATATGAACCTCATTACTATAAAAATTTACTGTAGTCTCTAATAAAGAGTAAAATTATTTGTATACCAAAAAATTGTCTTTAACTCAGTTTATTATTCGCTATTAGTCAATGTTTGACTTCTAACCTTATCTTACATTTCTATATACCTGGGCGCTGTTGAGACCGGCGGCTTCCTGAGGCCTGGAATCAGCCCCACTCACCCACCTTGTGCTTCGGGCACCTAAACAGCTGTATTTATCCTTAACGCTTAAGAGCCATCCAGGTGTTTGGTTAATGAGAGTTTGGGGCCTTCAGCTTTTTGCTCTTCCCATTTCCTTCATCATATGGGTATCTGATGTGAGAGTTGGGGCAACTTGGGGTTAAAGCCTCTGCAATCTCAGTTCAAAGAAAGCTAGTAACCAACACATAACCTTAGAAGACAATAGTACATTCCCACCCTGGGCAAGGAAGAGGTCCCTCTTTGTGCTCAAAGTTCCAAACATGTCCCCGGGCCACCACCGCTGCTTGGATACACTCTCCCACCTTGTGCCAGGTATGCTGTGACTAGACTTCATAAAACAGCTAGCATTCCTGTTGTTTTGAGCCGGGGTCTTCTTATGTAGTCAGGGCTGGGATTATGAGAGGCTAACACCGTGCTCCTTTCTGGCATTAATCTTTACACAGCCAAGGGAAACAAATTCTCCCTTCTCCTCACAGGGCACATCCATTTAAAACAAAGAAGAAGGGAGAGTCCAGCAAGCCTTGCCGGGGTTGGGTGGGGGAGTGCTAACACAAGCTGAGGAACCCGTAAATGAAGCATGTGACACCAGAGTGCTGAAGACCAGATCCAAGATGACTGTCACTTGCCCTCATGGGACGAAGGTAATTTTACTCAATGTTTTTAAGCACATTGTGTCTGGACTATGTCAGATGACATGAGATCTAGCAGGAAATTTCCTCCTTGCAAAGTCATGGGAATGTTAATAAAGTTTTGGATTTTAGACTTTTGGATCAGCAACGCTCAGCCTGTAGTAGAATCTTATTTAAAAAACTCAAAACACAGACTAGGGCAGTTGTTCTCAACCTTACTAATGCTGTGACCATTTAATACAGTTCCTCCTGTCGGGGTGATCCCCAAGCATAAAAATCACTTTATTGCCACTTTTGTAATTTTGCTACTGTTATGAATCATACTATAAATATCTGATATGCAGAATATCTGTTATTTGGTCCCCAACGGGGTCTCGACTCACAGGTTGAGAACTGCTGGACTAGGGAGGAAAGTCAGTAGGTAAAGTGCTCGCCCGGAAAGCCTGAGAACCTGAGTTCAGATCCCTAGCACCTGTAAAAAGCCAGTCATGGCAGTACACGCCTGTAATCTCAGCGGTGGGGAAGCAGAGCCAGCTCACTGGTTAGCCAGCCTAGCTCAACTGGTGAGCTCCAAATTCAGTGAGACCCCATTTCAAAAACAAAGTCGATGGTGCAGCGGTTAAGAGCATTATTAGCTGCGATTTCAGACGGACCCGGTTCAATTCCCAGCACCATATGGCAGCTCACAACCGTCTGTAACTCCAGTTTCAGGGGATCTGACATCCTTACACAAACGTACATACGGATATACAGGCAAAGGACTGATAACCAATCAATCAATCTTTAAAATAAGTAAAAATCAAGCCAGGTGTGGTGACATGTGCCTTTAATCCCAGCAGAGGAGGCAGGTGGATCTTTGTGATCTACATCAGGTTAGCCCTGACATATATGTTCCAGGCTAGCCAAAGCTAGGTGGTGAAACCCTGCCCATAAACAA
Source organism: Rhabdomys pumilio (assembly GCA_030674055.1). NCBI lineage: Eukaryota > Metazoa > Chordata > Mammalia > Rodentia > Muridae > Rhabdomys > Rhabdomys pumilio. The sequence goes on along the minus strand of JANHMN010000002.1, from coordinate 31,849,965 downwards.
ACAAAGTGGAGAAGTAATGAAGACCACACCCTCATCAGCCCAGGCCTCCTCCACATGTATGCAAGAATGCAAGACACACACACACACACACACACACACACACACACACACACACACGAACGAGAGAGAGAGAGAGAGAGAGAGAGACAGACAGACAGACAGACAGACAGACAGACAAGCTTTTGAAGGCCAATCCAGGCAGTGGACATGTGTGTGATACACTGTGGCTCCCCACACAGCATCCTTAAATCTACAACAGAAGGCAGAGCACTCACCATGTGACCCGCCTTTAGGATCCAGTAGAAGGCTAGGTTCTCATAGGACTTGACGAACGCAGATGTTTCTGAAGACTTAGGATCGGTGTACAGGGCCTTCCATTTTAGTTGATTGAATTTAGACAGCTGTGGCCACTTCAGCTTCTGAACCCAGGACTCCTGACCTATCGAGGGGGCCCAAGGATCAGGATTAGTATTAAGGGCTTGGTGGAGGACAGAGGGGGGTTAAGAAAAAAAAAATCTAGGCCTTAAAACAGTGTTTTCCAACTGTAACATGTACTAAACTCACTGGGACTGTGTCACAGCAGTTCTTGGTGGGGCCTGGGCACCCACCCTCTTCCTAAAAGATTCCTATATATATATAAATACTTGGGCTAGACAAGAAAATCCACAGCTGTGAGGCTGGCTACTTTTTTAAGCTTTTAAATGTCTCAACCTTTTTTTTTTTTTTTGGAGACTGTCTTGCTAACTTTCAAGTGTCAAAGGCTGGCCTTGAACTCACTCTGTTGCTTTGTGATTGCAATCATACTATCTCAGCTTCAGTAGCTAGCTATAATCATAGGCATGGGATACTGAGAGACTACGGAGCTCCTTAGGCCCAATTCTCCTGGGGCCTTGGAAACAGAGCTGTAGAAGTTAGTGTTTAACATTTTCTGTAACACCACAAAAATAAACTTTCCCTCGGTTAAGTAGTAAGTATCTGCCCAAGAGCCAGGAAGACTTTGGCAGGAGGTGGGGTAGATATTTATTCTTTTCTTTAACATACCCAGGTACCCCAGAATTGGAAAGCCACAGAATTCTCTCATGCGTCACAGCTCAAGAGTCAAAATCAGGAACGGATGGATGTGGCAGGAAATGGTATTCCTCCTGGCATTAATTCCACCAATCCCAAGGCCAATGCTTCCAAGGCCATTTCCTTTTAGCTTGACCCATGGTTGCTTCCGTGTCCCTCAGAGTTGGTTCCTACCCATGGTGTCCACAATGAGATCCAGCTGTCCATTGTACACAGTCACATTGACCCCCGCTAACAGCAACCTATCCACGATGTCGATGGCAGGCTTCATGAAGTCCCCTTCCATGCTTATGAAGACGTAAGATGCCTGGGCTACAAAAGGTGAAGGAGAAAGAGGTGGCAGGTTGGAATTAAGAAGCATCTTTCAGTCCAAGCATCCTAAATTATGGTTCCTAAAAGTCCCTAGGTGTTGGGGATTGGTTCTAATGCTTTGAGTTGATTCAGCCCCCAAATTCTGGAATCTGCGTGTCCAAACCCTGAAGGTTCTTATTCCCAACTGGTTTTTGATCCAGCAATAAAGAGCCAACAGCTACTGGCCACTTTCCCGATTGGGTCTGGGGTAGCAGGGGAAGGCTTAGGAGCCAGGAATACCGGAGGGAAATGTATGCTAGCCGGGCAGAGGGGGATTAGAATTGCCCAGCCTTTGACTGAGTCAAGGCACATTAAAATTAACTGGCTGGTGTTCATGCATGAGTCTTTCATTCGAGAATCCAGATAGCTCCTGGGCAGGTGTGCCCATTCGACCTGCCAGGAGCCAGCGTGGTGTAGCTATATTCACCCCTACACCTAGGATGCAACGCTGAATGACAGATGTTCCACAGAGGGACCAACTGGCCATCAAGAAGGAAATAAAAACAGTGCACATTGTCCCCTAGCTTGGGAGCTTGTGTTGAGGGTACATGCCATGTGCAATGAGGAGCTAAAATCCTCAGAAGGAAACAGAGAGGCAGAGGCTCAGAAAATGTCTAGCTGCTCCACTTGGGGATAAACTGTGCTTTGGGCCAGAGTGCTAAGTGGTACCAAGGCCATGTCCCTTGTCCTGAACTCAGGCAGGGAGCTATCTTACCACAAACCAAACTAGACCCGAGTTACTTTAAAGCAGGCCTTCAGGAAAGGCAAATACCTAACAAGTGCCAGGCCAAGCAGCACCCAGCACAGATTCCTGCTGATGCCAGGCCAGGCAGCACCCAGCAGATTCCTGATGCTCCACCACCTTCTCCATCATCTAAACGGATGACACCTATGCTTCTCTGTTTATCTGACAAGCACTAGGCTAGATATATATCATAGAAGCAACATCCACTTCTTCATCACTACCCTGGAAGATAAAGGAGCCTGGACAAAGTTCAAGTAAACAGGACTCAGAGGCTGAGGAACACAGGCTGGGTGAGCCAAGGATGCTCTATGACTCGAATTCGGGAATGACCGACCAACTGCAACGCAAGAGTCAAAGACAGCTTATCTGTTTTAATTCTTTGTGTTTTTAAAAAAGATTTATTTTCTATTTACGTGTATGTACGTGTGCCTGTGTATATTTAGGTGTGCCACATGCATGTGGTGGCCACAGAGGCCAGAAGAGGGCATCGGATTCCCCAGAACTGGAGTTATAGGTGATTGTGAGCTGCCCAGTGTGGGTGCTGGGAATGGAACTCAGGTCCTCTGCAAGAACAGCAAGGACATCCACCATGAGTCATCTCTACAGTCCTTACTTAATTTTTTTTAGACAAGGCCTCTCTCGCCCAGGCTGACCTAGATCCCCCTGTGATATTCCTCCGCTGCACCCCAAATGCTCCGTTCACACATGCAGCCAGTACACCCTGCTTATTTACTTAAAGACAAGATTTTGCTAGGTAGTCCATATAGGTCTTGACCTCTTGATCCTCCTGCCTCAGCCTGCTGAGAACTGCAGGTGTCTGCCACTATACCCAGCCCAGCGAAGCATCAGAAGCCTTTTATTTGATTCAGAGACATGAAGACACTAAATCAGGAAGGAGACACCAGTGATGAATGTAGTGTAGTGAGTTGGCCAGATGCTGCATGTATTCTGATGCTAATACTGGATCCTCAGGACCTGGTTGCCCAGTCCACACGTAGACCTAAGTGACACTTTGAGACCTTGCCCCTAAGTTGTTTCTGATTGGTAAATAAAGATGCCTAGAGCTAATAGCTGGGGAGACGAGACATAGTGGGGTCTAGGATTCCCAGGCTTTGGGGGGGGGGGTGTTGGAGGAGAACCACAAAGAGGAAAAGAAGGTAAATGGAGAAGAAGCCACTATGGGTTAGGTGTGTCATGAAAATGTGGCCCTGAGGGCTGGCCAACTGGAGTTAAGAGTAGCCCAGAGGGAACATAGTAAGAAATAACTCAAGGTTATCGACAGTCAAGTAGATTCTAATAGCATAAAGGATAGGTATCTGCCCAGCTATTGGCTGTCAGCATCACAAATTACTTGGGGGCAAGGTCACACAGTATCACTTAGGTCAGTGTGTGATGTATTGTAATGCTAATTTCTATACCTCTTGGTCTAGGCCAAGGAGTGGCTGCTCATGTTTACAAGCTTTGGTTGTGTACACCTTGTTCCTTGATTTAAAACTATTGGTTAGGGCTGGAGAGATGGCTCAGCAGTTAAGAGCACTGACTGCTTGTGAGTTCAATTCCTAGCAACCACGTGGTGGCTCACAACCAGCGGTAATGAGACCTGACACCTTCTTCTGGGTGTCTGAGGAGAGCAACAGTGTACTCATACACAGAAAATAAATAAATCTTTTAAAAAATTACATGCAGACTCTCTCTTCTCTCTGGGGCAACCAGGCCTTGAGGAACCAGTACTAGCATTAGAACACAAGCAGCGTCAGGCCAACCCACTACACTGCAGATTGTGAGAGAGTAACCACACATAGCCCTCAGCAGCTACAAGGGAGAAAGAGACTCCTGACCTGGGGTATCTTGGATGTAAACCAAACAAACGCTACTCTGCTTGTTCAAAGGTTCCCCCATGGGACTTACCCAGGGTTTCTATCTGGACTTGGTCTCCAAAGACTCAAGTATTTCCATATGGTGACCTTCAAGGCAGAACACACATGACAGACCATATCTAACACTAGTAAGTTTGAAAGGCCAGCACGGGAACTGGCCCAAACTGGCTTATGCACATGGACTGTCTGATGTCCTACAAAGGACCTTTGGCTAGAAATCTCACACATGGCCAGCTGTGGTCTTATATGTAACCTTTTTTGAAAATTACAATTTTAAAACTTCTATTTACTTACTGAAAATACTCATGGGTGGGCAGTGGGGGCAGTGGGCAGGGACATGGAGGTGGAGACAGATACACTTGGTATATGTGTAGAGGCCAGAGGATAACTTCTGGGAGTCAGTTCCCTCCTTCCAGCATGCGAGTCCCGAGTCCCAGAGATTGAATTCAGGACATCAGGCTTGATGGCAAGCATCCTTAGTCACTGTGCATCTCCCCTTCCCACTGTTTTGCTAAGTTGCCCAGGCAGGCCTCAAACTTGTGATGCTCCTGTATCAGCTTTCTCAGTACTGAGATTTCCAGACAAGTACTACCATGTTCCATTCTTATTTTCTCAAAGTGTATAAATATAAAGGTAAAGGGTGCAATAGTCCCCATGCACCCATACCTTCAGCCAATCACAACCAATCACACGCCATGTCTCCTCATACCCATTTCTCTGCCACCTCCTTATTCTGAATCACTTTTGACACATAGCTGATTCTACATCTGCTGCAGATGGTAAGATCATTTTACTTACAATGGACCATCATCACCGAGGAAACTCATTCTACATACTAAGGGCTCTGAATCTGCACACACACACACACACCTGCCCACTACAAACAGTGCTTGATTAGGGCACTTTCATACCTCCCCAGGAGATATCTTCAGGGATAATTTTGAGTTTCTTTTTGATGGGGCCATTCATGAGTTGACTTAAGGCATCTCCTTGTAGGTGTCTCACATGGCGCTGACAGAGACGAACTGAAAGCAAACTGGAATACCGTGAGTCCAAGGGCTAGATCAGAACCTCACAGACGATTTCCCCCAAGCTGCTAGGGGAAGACAACACAGTGGAAAGAAATTTTTCCCTGGAAAAGGAGAAAGTGTCACTTAGATGGATGTAGAGGAGAAAGGAGGCTGGAAGCAGGTTGAAAAGAGATCTGTTAGTATTGATAACTGCATTTTGTGAACTTTAGGGCCACTGGGATTACCCAGAACAAACAAAGTCAGCTGAGAAGAGGAATCCAGAGGCGTTTAGCAGGTCTTGTGTGGTTTTTACTTACTGGGGGAGGGTTTCAGGCATTTTACAATCAAAGCCAAGCTGGGTCAGCTGAGAGATCACTACAGTCAGCCCTGCAGGGACCTGATCCTGCACTTCAGTAAGCAGAAACTGCTTCCCCTGCGGTGCAGCTCAACGGGAGACCAGGTGCTCAACAGTGCACTAGGGTCCTGGGCATCATTCCAAGCCTTCACTCATCTAAAGGTTCCCATTGCTTCCTGGCCGTTTTGGCTAAGAGCAAGAGTTTAACTATGGTAAGCAATAAAGACAGACCAAGGGCCAGGTAGTGGTGGCGGTGCACACCTTTAATCCTAGAGCTCAGGAGGCACAGGCAGGCGGATCTCTGTGAGTTGGAGGCCAGTGTGATCTACAGAGCCAGTTTCAGGACAGCCAGGACTACACGGAGAAACCGTGCCATGAAAAAAAAAAAAAAAAACAAAAAAAAAGGCAAAAGCTACTGTAGGATTCCATTTATAGAGAATGTTAAGCCAAACAGAGAAACAGAAAGAGGCTTAGTGCTTGCCTCAGGCTGGGTTGGGAAGGAGAAGTAGATGCAAGCAGATGTGTGGGATCTTCTCGGGGTGACGGGAATATTCTAAAACTGGATTGTGGTGGTGACTGTGCAACTCTGTGAATATACTTACAGCCACTGCAAGCTACACTTAAAAGGTGCGAATATCCTGTTACATAAATGGCATGCTAGTGACAAGACAGGTCCTCCTGCACAGAGGCTGGGCTAGGGACCAACAGCAGCGAGGTCCACTCACCTAAGGGGCTCCGGAGGAACTCAAGGCTCGATTCCATAGCGTTCTCGGGGGTGCTTTTAGTTAAGATGTTATAGAAATTCACCCCGTCGGTGTTCTGAAATCAAGAGCGCATTTGGATGGGTTCTTTCCCTGTCTACCAAAGTTTCAAAACAGAAAGTGCTTGGCTTTTCCAGGATGACCTTGAGTTTATAAATTTACTGGACGAGTAAAAAGCCACTCTGAAGGCGTAGACAACAGCTGTGGCCTTCCGTGCACCTGCAGCACATAGTTCACCGGAACCCTGGCACCATCGAAACCCAAGGGCCTGTGTGTCAATGTACAAGGACCCCCAGAGTGATGGAGGGTGCTCTTGGCTGTCTCACTCTTTCCTTCCATTTCAAGGAAGAATGGCACTTAACAAGGATCCTGGTAAGAAACCGAGTCTTTTGCGTCTTGTCTGCCCCCCCACCCCCAAGGCAGTCCCTTATCTCTGGTGTTTTGCAATGTTATCTCTTGTGCAGGTGGGCCTCAAACGTGATATTTAGCAAAGATAACTGGAACTCCAGATCCTGCTGCTCTTTTAAGTGCTAGGTTACAGATGTATGGTACCATGCTAAGCCGCTGGGCCATGTTTTTTGACTGTTGGATTTTTGTTGTCGTTTTGTTTTTGAATCAGGGTCTCATGTAGCCTAAGCTGACCTTAAACTTACCATGCAGCTAAAGTGTCCCTGAACTTCTGATCCTCCTGACTCTACCTCCCAAGTGCCAGGAGACTGATTACACTCATGGACTACTGCGCTGGGCTACCAGTCTTTCTTATAGAACCCAAACATTCAATCGGGGATAAGTCTTTCAAGCCTCGGAGGTTTTGTGACCCTATAAAGGGCCACTATGTGATTGCTGAGACCCTATAAGTTTATCATTCAGCATACAAGCAGTTCTAAATCCACGGAAGAGGCAGGATAAGTCTGATCCTGACATCAACCATGGGTCCCATTTGCCCACCTTATTGGGAAAAAGCCATGTCTTGATAGCCCCAGTTCAGCCCCTTACCTTTTCAATGATCATTTCTGCTTTCCCCCACAGCTGAGTGGCCTCCTTGTAGAAGCCCTTGTTTATAGCGTCGAGGACTTGCTCTGCAATGTCAGACACCTCAGCCAAGCCTTTATTATCAAGGAGAGACTGGAAGATAAACAGAAGACAAAGAACCCACTTGATTAGGAATTGAGAATCTGGTACCACTGCTGCTGGTAAGGAGAGAGAGAGAGGGAGTGTGGGGGGGGGGAGAGATGGGAGCTTACCTAAGAAGAGTGTTGTCAGAAGTCTCATAAAGGTGCTGGGGATTGAACCCAGGACCTTGTGCATTCTAGGCAGTGTTCTACCAACACGTTATAGCTCCCAGCCCCAACTCACATACTTATTGATGGGAGAAGCAGAGCAGACCATTAAATGAATCAAGAGTGTAGGTGCATGAAAATTTACCACAAACTTTCAGCTCTGGGGGAGGGGTATATAAAAGGCTGTATTAGAACAAGAGAATTCAAGATCGGGTATTGGGCTGGAATAGAGACAGAGGCAGGTGGATCGCTAGTAGACCAAACCTGGTCTACACAGGTTTGGGGGGGGGGGCTAAGGATATAGCTCAAGAAGACAAGAAGCTACAGGACACCCCCCTCACCCCCAGGGCTAAGCTCAGTTGGCAGTGCTTGCTTTGCATGTGTGAGGGAGGATTTGATTCCCAGCAACAAAACACAGACACACACACAGACACACAATTTTTCAGAAGACATCCCTAGGGCATCAGTGAGGCCTGACTCTAGGTGTGCCTATGGACAACCACTGACTGGGGTCTTAGACTGAATATAAAGGGAAAAGGAATGCCCCATGAGGGCCATCATTCCTCTCTCTGCTCCCTGCTCCACCCAGATACAAGCAAGCAGCCTCCCATTCCTGCTGCTACAGACCACACCCTCTCAAACTGTAAGTAAAAACAAATCCTTCTGCCCTTCAGTTGCTTCCTGTCAGCTCACAACAATAATAACCAATACACTCTCCCCAGAGACCAAAGGAGATCAGTGCTCTGAGAAGTCAGTGGGGCTGTTTCCCAGGGAGACCACAGCAGGCAGGACCCACCCTACTTACCATACTGTACAGGTAAGGCCCCCAGGACAGCACTGAATCTAAAGAAAACCAGATGGATACAAATTAGCTACATCTTTCCAAAAGACTACCCCACAATGGCTTTCGTTCAAAGCACAAAGGGACAGGAGCAAGAAACCTAGTGACTTTGAGGGTAAATACTCCAGAGGCCCTTAGTATCCAAGCAGAAATGGAGGACATCTCGGTGGCTGGAAGATGTCCTTCCTGCCAATTCTAAGGTCCAGTGGCATGTTGACCTGATTTGATTCTGCTTAGCAGGGTGTCCTGGGCAGATACACCGCACAGCCAGGCATTGGGTGTGTCCTGGAGGCTTGCTTGTCTCTGCAGCCTTCTAGGTTCCTGACAGCATCATCAAAGCTTTCCCCATCCTCACTGCCTCTGCAGTGTATTCATTCCGACAGCGGAGGCATTTGCTTCTTCCATCATACTGTAGGAAAGCTAACATGACTAACTCCTGTCTGTGGCTACCTCTGCAAACTCTATACACTGGGAAACCACTAAAGGTGTTAAGGGAAGCAAACAGGATCAAGGGGACTTCAAAATGAGTAAGACAGCCAGGTGTAATGGCGCAGGCCTTTAATCCCAGCACTTGGGAGGCAGAGGAAGGTGGATCTCTGAGTCTGAGGCCACCCTGGTCTAGAGAGTGAGTTCCAGGACAGCCAGGACTACACAGAAAAACACTGTCTCAAAAAAAAAAACACCACACACACACACACACACACACACACACACACACACACACACACACACAGAGAGACAGACAGACAGACAGACGATTACCTTCTGGGAACATAGTAAGCCATAAACTGTCGGGGCAAGTCTATGGCTACCGCTACCACATCCCCACCAGGTAAGATACAAGCTACTGGAATGTGCCAACAAAATATCAAGGACCTACATGGACTGCACACAATTGAGAGCATCACTCTGCTGCTTAGAACCCTCCAACTAGGAGCCATTTACTCCCCAAAAGAATATCCGAAGACATTTCTTGTCACACTGAGTGATCCTACTGGCATCTCATGACCAGAGGATGGGGATGCTACAGACAAATATCCAAACACGAGGGCTGGTGAGATGGCTCAGCAGCTAAGTGTGCTTGCTGCACAAGCACGAGGATCTGAGTTCAAATCCTCAACCCCACATACGAGGTCAGGTGCCTATAATCGCAGCACTGTGGGAAGCAGAGACAGGAAGACTGTTGGGCTTACTGGCCACCAACATAGTTCCAGGTTCAGGGAGACAGCCCATCTTAAGAAATAATGCTGTGGTAACTGGAGACGCGGCTCAGCAGCTCTCCCAGAGGTCCTGAGTTCAAATCCCAACAACCACATGGTGGCTCACAACTGTCTGTAATGGGATCTGATGCCCTCTTCTGGCCTGCAGGCATACATGCAGGCAGAATACTGTATACATAATAAATCTTAAAATAATAATAATAATAATAAGGGAGAGCTGGGGGAGGGGTAGCTCAGCAGTTAAAAGCACTTGCTGCTTTTCCAAAGGACCAAGGTTGATTCCCAGCACCCAGCTCATGTGTTCACAATCACCTGTAACAGAGGACTGAGGCCTTCTTCTGGCCCCTGAGGCCATTGTACGCATACGGTACATAGACATGTATGTATGTATGTAGGCAAACACCCATATACATGAAATGGAAATAAATAAAATCTCAAAAGAATTAAAGACAAAAGGTAGATAAAGTGATAGAGAAAGATGTTGCCTTCTGGCTTATGCATGCGTGCATGCATGGGCACATGCACTTGCACACATGTAGTAATATACCACAGGCATACATCTGGCACATATTGCTCCCCTGCCCCCAACATACACATGACAAAACCTTTTTAAAGTCCTTAATACTCAGAATAGTTCCCAACAACATCAACAACCTGGACTACTCCAAATGCCTGTGGAGGGAACCGACAGAGTTAATCTGGCCAAGATGATCAGTGATGCCTGCAGCCACACCCTGATTATGTGCAAGATAGGCCACTCCTGTCTATGTTCCCAAAGGATTGCAACAGTGCAGACCTCAGAGTCGCAAGACCTGACGCCAACCTTGCCTCACAACCACCATCAGCACCACCAGCATCCGCACCAGCATCCGCACCAGCACCATCAGCACCACCACCAGCACCCATGGAAGGAAAGTTCCCTGCAGATGCTCTTTTAGTAATCAGGATACCAAGGAGAGGGGAGCTGGTGACACGGTCCACCCTGTGCTGACTCATATAGAACTGGGGCTCCTCTTTATGAGGCCACTCACCCTGTGTGGGGGTGTATTTCATCATCTGCAGGAATGCTGGGAGCATTTCCTGCAGTAGACTTTGATTCCTTTGCTGGGAAAATTCCTTCAGAGGACTCAGCCTGGCGGCAGAGGCTGTGCCAAAGACGGTTCATGCCCACATCCCTTGGAGGCTCTTGGAGTGAATGGATGCTTCTCCAAGAACCCAGAAACGTCTGCTGTCCTCCTCTTTATCTGAACAGCACAGCCCCAAGGGATGGCTGTTTCTCTGTGGCTTGACATGGTCACCATCACAGAGCAGAGTGGATGTGGTGATTTAGAGGGACCTTGAACTATAGTCAGGGCAACAAAATAAACAGAACTATACACAGCAGATAGCTAGGCCCATGATGACATAGCAATCAAGGGAGGAAGGGAGACCATTAAGACCTTGACACTTCCTTTAGACTCCAAGCCCACTACCCACCCGCCGTCCCCTCACTAAACACAATCTTAGAAATATTAAAACATACGATGTTAAAGATTGCCTGGGGGGCCCAGCAGGATGGCTCAAACTCTCAGATCCCACATAAATGTAGAGAAAAAAGAACTCCACCAAGTTGTCCTCTGACCTCTACATACGCACCATGGCACCCCCTCACTAACACACACACACACACACACACACACACACACACACACACACACACACTACCATCATCATTATCATCATTGACACTGATTTTTAAATACTGGCTGGGCTGGGTGTGGTGGAGCACTCCTTTAATCCCAGCCCTTCAGAAGCAGCAGGATCTCTTGTGAGTTTAAGGCCAGTCTGCTCTATCTAGTGAGTTGCAGGACAGCCAGGGCTATATACAAAGACCCTGTTTCAAAAAAAAAAAAATTTTTTTTTTTAATTTTTATTTGGTAAGTGTGGGACTTTTCAGTGCCCATGTTTACAAGAGTCATCTAGGCTCTTGTAAGTAGCACTCATATACACCCTGGCCCAGCAAGCAGGACTTAGATGGAATCCTTCAGTCTGTTGGTACTGAGGACTTCCATGTTTCTCCAGAAAAGTCACACTGTAAGTCCAAAGTCACAGGAAGGGTCAGGGTTAGAAGAGAAAGATGACTAAAAATTCCATACTTACCCACAGGAGAGATCCAGGAGTCACCCAAAGCAACTCCAGAAAAGTTGCACTTGATGGTCCCTTGCTGAACAGCCTGAAAAAAAGTCAAGAGATGCTCTGACCATGGGCATCCAGCCCTCCATTCTTCCTCAGCAGAGGCACATACTCAAGGCTTCTCCTAAGCCACCATCTAAGCTTCCCCAGGCATCAGAAGACCATGCCCTGCCTACCACCACTGGTAAATTGAGGAAGGGTTATCAAGCACTTAATGGGGATAGGCTGCTGCTTTGCTTAACTTGTGTCCTCTGGACAAGTATGGGATGTGTCCCTAAGTTGTCTTTGAGAGCCTAGGCATATCCCTGTCCTGAAGTCTGGGAGCCTCCTGAGGTCCTGAGGAGCTCCTTGGGTACAGGTGCCTCTGCCAAGCAGTGGTTGCTAACGGGCTCCTCAGGACATCCTTGAGGGTGGAGCCCACACACAGGCCAGGAAGCTCATCCTTCTCTGCACCTGTCCCCAAACAGGAAGCTCATTCATTCATAATCTTCTCATAACCTCAGCACTCGCTGGGAAGATGAGCCACGCAAACTATCATCCATGATAAAGTGCAGGAGAAAGTGCCTTATGAACTTAAGTGAGAATATTCCCACCAAATATTATTGTTGAACTCTTAAAAAAAAAAAAAAAAATAGAGCCGGGCAGTGGTGGTGCACGCCTTTAATCCCAGCACTAGAGGCAGGGGGATTGCTGAGTTCGAGACCAGCCTGGTCTACAGAGTGAGTTCCAGGACAGCCAGGGCTATACAGAGAAACCCTGTCTCCAAAATCAAACAAACAAACAAACAAACAAACAAACAAAAAAAAATTAATAATTCGTAGGGCTGGAAAGGTGGCTCAGGGGTTAAGAACATTGACTATTCTTCCAGAGGTCCTGAGTTCATTCCCAGCAACCACATGGTGGCTCACAATCATCTGTAATGGGATCCGATACTCTGTTCTAGTGTGTCTGAAGTCAGCTAAAATTGTACTCATATACATAAAATAAAGAAATCTTTAAAAAAAAAGTAGAATATAAGCTGGAGTATCATATATGATATCACATGTACAAAGGTGGGGGAAAACCACATATGATTAGTCTACACAGTTGTGTGTAACTGGAAAAATAAAGAGACTAGGAGGCTGCCAAGTGGAGCAGGGCAAAGGGAGAGAGGGAAGAAGGGAAAGAAGGAAGGAGGGAGGGAGGGAGGGAGGGAAGGAGGGAAGGTGAAGAATTCAGAAAGCCGATGATGGTAGACTGCAACAAGGCCAGGCCAGACTACACAGCATGTAGCAAGTTACTACCAGTCCAGCTAGGGCTACATAGCAGGACACTGTTTCTAATTAAATGAATACACACATAGAAAAGGGGACTGTGCTAGATGAAGGGCCCTTAGCGACTTCACAGCCAGATGGCACCTGGACTATGCATTAGCTTGGACAAACTATCTTAAAAGACATGTTGGGACCATCTAAAGCAGTCTGAATACAAGAGGTTTAAAGTACTGCAGGGAGGAGGAGGGACCCACTGATGGAGACAGGTCACACACAGTGACTGCACTCTGGCTAGGATTTCAGGTATGTGAGCAGAAAGTATCACTAAGTACAACAGGGACAAGCGCTGTCTAGTAGATGAGTTTTTTCTGTTTTTGAGACACAGTGCAGCCCTGTCTTAAAACCAACTGGTTTCAAACTCATAACCTCCTTCTTCAGCCTCCTAATGTCTGAACGATACAGTTTATAGTAGTTTTATAACTATATATACTAGTACACTACAGTATACTACACTATGCTATTATACTATATAGTATCGTATATAGCTATATATAGTAGTATATCCTATATATAGTTATATCCTATATATAGGATATATAGTTATAGTATATAACTATTATAGCCTTGCCATTAAAAACAAAGATTTAGGTGCTGGAGAGATGGCTCAGAGGCTAAGAACACTAGCTGCTCCTTTAGAGGACTCTGGTTCCATTCCCAACATCCACATGGCAGATCATAACTGGCTCTATTTCCAGTTCCAGGGGGATCCAGTGCCCTTGTCTAGTCTCTGCAGATACCAGGCATGCACATACATACATACACACACACACACACACACACACACACACACACACACACACACACACACAAATAATCAGGTCTATGACACACAGATGTACAAGCAGGCAAAGCACTAATACACATTAAGAATTTCAAAAGAGCCAGGCAATGGTGGTGCATGCCTTTAATCCCAGCACTTGAGAGGCAGAGGCAGGTGAATTTCTGAGTTCAAGGCCATCCTGGTCTACAGAGTGAGTTCTAGGACAGCCAGGGCTACACAGAGAAACCCTGCCTCAAAAAACCAGGAAAAAAAAAAAAAAAAAGAATTTCAAAGGAACAAATCTTTTAAAAATGTATGTACTTTGATTTAGTATGTATGAGTTTGCCTGCAGGTTATGTGTGATGCCATGCTTGACAACCTGATTTGATCCCCCAATCCCACAGTGGGAGGAAACAACTCCAGAAAGCTGCCTTCTCACCTCCACCCACACCCACACCATAGCACAGCACTCACGCACACAATAAACTTTAAATAACTAAAGTCTGTTCAATGTCAGCCAGGTATATATGAAAGCGACAACCCAGTTTTTGTTTCAAAACAGTAACACAGTCACCCTCCTGTTTACCTTGTAAAGTTCTAAACTGATACCAGCAGCCATCTTTCCTCCGTAGGATTCTGAGAAAATGTAGAATGGAACCGTCTAGCAAGAAATGGAATGTGTAAAGAATTAAAACATCCTGACTGATTGACTGTTTTTTTTCCCTTCCTTCCTTCCTTCCCTCCCTCCTTCCTTCCTTCTTTCCTTCCTTCCTTCCTTTGTTTTTTGAGACAGGATTTCTCTGTGTAGCCCTGGCTATCCTAGAACTCAACTCTGTAGACCAGGTTTGCCTTGAACTCACAGAGATCCATCCACCTGGCCTCTGACTCCCAAGTGCTAGGATTAAAGGTGTGCTCTACCCCTGCCTAGCTCCCCGATTACCTTTTTTTCTTTTTTAAAAAAAAGATTTATTTATTTTATGTATATGAGTACACTGTCACTCTCTTCAGACACACCAGAAGAGGGCATCAGATCCTATCACAGATGGTTGTGAGCCATCATGTGGTTGCTGAGAATTAAACTCAGGACCTCTGGAATAGCAGCCAGTGCTCTTAACTCCTGAGGCATCTCTCCAGCCCCTGATTACCTTTCAAGTCACACAAATTATCTTCAAATTTCTAAAGTGTACAACACTAGATCAAACCAATCTGCTTTTGTCTCTGTCCTCAAATCTGATTAATGATGTCTAGTCAGATGGAAGAGAGTCAAAGCCTACAACCTAGGAAGGAAAGAGGAAGGCTCTGAAAACCAGCTGCCACTAAACTGCTTGTCTCTCTGTGCAGTCCCAGCTGTTCTATGGCACTCAGCTCTTGGGGGAGCTCAGTATTCTGAAGAATCCCTTGTCCCTCTTGCTGGTCTTTCCTCCCTAAGCTGCAGAATTACCTGGAATTCTTTATGGCAATCAAAGAAGGATTTCAGGAGAACCATCATGTCAGAAGCCACCATGTCCAGGTCCTTTGCATAGGCATCTGTTGTGTTCACGTAGCTGAAGCCGGTACCCACAGGATTATCCACAAACAGGAGACTGGCCCACTGCAACTGCAGCCACCCAGAAGAAGCAAACATGGCAACTGGTGGTTAGTTACCAGTTATCTTCCTAGCAACTAAAACAACGTTTATGATAACATCAGTTTGGTGATTTTATCTTATTGCTCAAAGTGATTTGGGGGGCAGGAGGGTTGGAGAAATGGCCCAGCATGAGGCTCTGAGTTCCATGACTAGAACTCATGTAAAAAAAAAAAGTTGGGCGGCCAGGCGGTGGTGGCACACGCCTTTAATTCCAGGAGGCAGAGGCAGGCGGATTTCTGAGTTCGAGGCCAGCCTGGTCTACAGAGTGAATGTTTCAAGGAAAAAAAAAAAGCCAGGCAAAGTAGCAAATACACACTTGTAACCCTAGTGCTGAGGATGTGGAGACAGGTATCCTGGGTCCCACTGGGCAGTGTAATCTAAATGATGAGTTTTAGGCCAATTACAGAATAAGAGACCATGTCTCAAAACAAACCAAAGTGTATACATATACACACAGACACACAGACACACACACACACTATACAAAATAATGCAAAAGTTTCTTTTTTAAGGGAACATGAGTATAGACCACAGTGAAGAAAGGAGAGATGAGATGAACACACACATGCAGGAACAGTTTTAAGCCATTACGGGTCACACACAGAAGGACACTAGCGGTGACAGTACAGGGAGTACCAAGCTGCATGTGTCTGGGCAGTAATCTGAAGGAACGAGCGTACGTGCGGAAGACAGACATTATGTGCTGGGGATACAGCTCAGTTCTTGGAATGTTTGCCTAGCGAGCCTGAGGCCCTGGCTTCTATTCCCGGCACTGCATAAACTGAGGCCTACGATCCTAGCACATTGAAAGTGGAGGCCATAGGATCAAAAGCTGAAGGCCATCCGTGGCTACACAGTAAGCTGAGGCCAGCTTGGGCTTCATGAGATGCTGTCTCTCGCGTTCTCTCTCTCCCTCTCTCTCTCTCTCTCTCTCTCTCTCTCTCTCTCTCTCTCTCAATATGGATATCACATATCAGTTTTCTTCCAGATGAATAATTTCTACATTGGCCCATCTTGCCTTTTAAGCCACAAGAACAGACTCTGTTTATCAGAGAGGCTGAGAATTCTCAATTGGGCATCTGGAAAGATCCGCAGGGATGAGTATCTGCCGTATGCTTCATGATGAGGAAAGAGAAACCCTGCCTGAGAGGGCCAGAAATTGTACAAGGCCACAAAACTAGACAGAAGATGGACAGCAGAACCAAGACAGGGACCCAGGCCCCTCACTCCCCACTCAGGCTCCGCTCCCATCTCATGCTTTTGGTTCCAGGAAGTATGAGAACAAGGGGTGGGGGAGGGGAGTGACTCTCCTGCTATAGCTGCAGGATTAGAACAATTTCAGGCCAAGAGACAAAGTCACAGGAGGACAAAATGGGCTAGCCCCGGATAAGAAGACTAGAGGAGCCAGAGGACACTGGAGAACATTCTCAGTGCTGAGTGCTGCCGGGAAGGGAGAGGGGCAGAGTGTGGGGAGGAGCCCAGGCTGAGCTAGTCAGCAGGATGGACTCACCAGGCTGTGAATTGAGAAAGGGGTGGCTTAGAGAAGGAAGGGATGGGAGGGAGGACAAACAGCACTAGGAAGATATCACAGGGGTAGAGAACAAGGGACTTGCAAGCTTGCTGAAGCCCAGATGTGAGGGGAGAGAGGAAAATGTCACAACTTGTAGCAGATGATGGGACTCAAGGTCTGAGGTTGCAGACGGCCACCATGTGTGTAAGCAGGGGTTGCCAGCCAGCGTCAGCTGCAGGGATTTTCAGTTTTGCTTGTTTTGAGATAGGGTTTCACATAGCCCAGGCTGGCCCTAAACTTGGTACACAGCCGAGGATTATTTTGCCCTCCTCACCCTCCCGGCCCCTATGTCCTGGAAACTGAAATTACTGGTGTTCATCCTTAAGCCTGGTTTATATAGCGCTGAGGTTTGCACCAGGGCTCTGTGCACGCTAGGGAAGCAGTATTCACAGAAAGAACTGCCACCTAGTCTTGGCTAGAAGTCTGTGAAGGCTAAGTGGAGCAATATCACCAAGATGGAAAAGACAGAGACAACCACAGGACATTCACTCTGAGACAGGGGAGAAGCTCGGCTGCAGGAAGGAAGGCTGCAGGCAGGCGTCCAAGGTCTCAAGAAAGCCCAGCAAGAGGGGCGGCTAACTCTGTGACCCCACTCTGCCCTGGGTGGAGCCTCTCAGAGGATGAAGGGTAGGCAGGGTTGAGGGCTGCTCTCACTGTACCCAGGTAGTGTTTCGTGGCTTGAGCTGGGTGTCAAGAGGACCAATTTCCTCAAAGTTCCCAAATCCAGTGCTAGAACCACCTGGACCACCCTGTGGAAGAAAAAGAAACAGGTATTAACCGGAGAAAATGCAGCCAAACCCTGGCTGTTATAATAGATGTGCACACCCAGGAAAACAACTGAGAATCCACGAGGGCCGCAACTACTTCATACAAAGGACACACTTGCAGCTGGATGAGGAGATGTACATCTATGATCCCAGCCCTTGAGGATGAGGAGGCAGCAAGATCAGGAGCTCAAAGTCATCCTGAGTTACAAACAAACTTAAAAGCAAAGAATGTGGGTTTTTTTTTTTTTTTTCAGCTCCATGTTTTCTGGGAGCATCTGCACCCACTAAACTCCTGCAGAAACCATAAAAATCTCTCTGTGAAAGGATGGTGATGATGTCCAGCAGTGGTAGCTAAACCGGGCGGTGGTGGCGAATGCCTTTAATCCCAGCACTTGGGAGGCAGAGGCAGGCGGATTTCTGAGTTCGAGGCCAGCCTGGTCTACAGAGTGAGTTCCAGGACAGCCAGGGCTACACAGAGAAACCATGTCTCTAAAAACCAAAACCAAAAAAAAAAAAAAAAAGATGGTGATGATTTTAGAGGTCCTAGGTGAGCCAGGCAGTGGTGGCACAAACCTTCAACCCCAGCACTCAGGGCAGGCAGATCGAGGGGTTTGAAGCCAGAGTGAAAGGGGGTGGGGGTTGGGGGTTGGGGAAAGATCCTAGGTGACCCTTCCTGCCTCTTGATTCTCTGGACTTAAACTGTGTCTGACCTGGGACTCACTAAATCTCTCTCATTTCAAAGATCATAAAGGCACAAGGAGGGATGGATAGAACAGGCTAGCCCTGGCCCTCTCAGCAACTGCAGGCTCCATTTTTATGAGAACTTGAGCTTTTTGACTCTTTCCTACCCCTCAACAGAAAGCTGAAAGACTCTCCTTTGGGGCCCAGTGGATAAGCCTGTCCTCTGCGTATATCAGAGCCAAGACAGACGTCTTGGGTGGGAGCACATGACATCATGGGGTGTTTACACGGGCAGCAGAGAGGCAGGATTCTAAACTGAAGATCAGTATTGGGGTCTCCAAACTACAAAGGGCAAGCTCTGTGTGCTCTGAAAGGTTCAGAGGGGGAGGGGTGGGCAGAAGCAAACAGGTGAACCCTCGCAGATGAGGTGGACTTGATGGGAAAAGGTCCTCTGGGAGACAGATGAACAGGGGGCACAAAAAAAAAAAAAAAAAAAAAAAAAAGGAGGTTTTCCAGATGGATCTAAGATCTGGGGGCAGGGATGAGGAAAACATTAGCAGCTGAGTCAGAGACAGGCCCAGGGTATACAGTCTCTCAGCGCATGGAAAGACAGGTGGTGAAGGGAGAGGGGAAAGGGAAGAATTACATGGCACAGTGGAAGCCAGGACAATCTGAAGAGACTGACTGGGGCATGGTGACAGACACCTGTAATCCTTGCACAGCATGCAAAGGAAGGAGAATTATTTATTGAGTTGAAGGCTTGTCTGGGCAAGACTCTGCCCCTCCCACAAGGAGAGACAGCGGAATGGAAACAAGGTGAAGACCGGCTAGACAAGGCGACAGGCACTACCTGCTAAATATCCCCCATACTAATGTTATGAACTGACACTAACCTCCTTGATAAAAATCAGAGGCTCAACTCCCCCGTGATTATATGTTAAGATTTCCCAACTCATTGGCAGAAAGTTCACAGACCAGTTGGAGACACTCATCCCAAAGCCACTAATAGCAACAAGCGGCAGGGCGAAGCTGGGACGTTCTCCCATAGGGAAGAGGGTGTGACACCACATCTGCAGGGCGTATCATGTGGCTACTCAGAAGAATCACAAACCCCAGAAAATGCTATGGCTCCTAAGAAAATACAAAGAACATAAGGAAGAGTGCACCCTCAAACGAAGGTGGGTCCTTTCTTTCAAGGAGACTTATGGGTACGGGCTGGATGAAAATCAAAGTTGGGGGGAGCACATCTGAGAATCTAGAAGCCTGGGCCACTGTAAGAGAATTCCCACTTTCTGTTTCTGCTCCATCTTCCTGTGCTCCTTTCCTGGTAGCTAGGAGAAACTGCAGGGAAGATCTCACTTTGTGTGTGTGTGTGTGTGTGTGTGTATGTGTGTGTGTGTGTGTGTGTGTGTATGTGCACAAGCACATGTGGAAGCCAAAGGCCACATTAGGTGTCTGTTTCAATCACTCTCCACCTTATTTTTTAGGCAGCGTCTATTGATAAACCTGGAGTTCATGAATTCTGCTACCAGGCTGGCCGGTGAGCTCCAGAAATCATCCTGTCTCTACCTCCAAGGCACTGCAGCTACAAACTAGTACCACTGACAAAGCTTTTATATGAGTAAGGGTATCTAAATTCAAATCCCCACGGTTACATAGCAAGCACTTTATAGACTGAGTTAGTTATGCCCTTGCTATTTAAATAGAATAATAATAGTGGTGGTAATAATAATAATAATAATAATAATAATAATAATAATAATAATAAATGGATCACAAAATCTTCATCTGAAACCCTGGAAATAAGTAGCATAGACAGTTGAAGCTCAGGGCTTCATGGTTCCTCTGAGATAAGATAAATGTGTCAGTGAGTGAGTTGGAACGACTTGAAAAATAGCTTACTATTCCAGAAATAGCTCACTATTCCACTCGTGACGTGACCTCAATTCTCAGAGAACGCCACTCGGCAAAGAAGTTACTTCACCAGTCTTTGGAAGGCTGCTAACGACATCTTCTTATCTAAATTAACTGTTTCCTCCTTACGTATTTTATTCTTCTTTCTTGGGCCTCTGGGGAATAGGGAAGAGCAGCTGAGTGTCTTCGGTTACTAACCTTCATACAGTGACTCAGTCGGGGTGTGTGTGTGTGTGTGTGTTGTGTGTGTGTGTGTGTGTGTGTTAACCTAACCAACAGCCACACACCAGACAACTTCGAGGGCCAGGCGGATGCTAGGGGCCCCAACAGATCTGTGGTCGAGTGGAAGGCTAGCTTGCAACTTTTGGTTTTTGTTTCATTTTGTGTTTTGTAGTGGTGGGGACAGAACCCAAGGCCTTTGTGCAGGTTAGGCAAACTTTCCCTGGCAGAGCTAAATCCTGACCCTATAAAATGCAATAATGCAGTGGGTTTTTAAAAAAGAAAGAAAGAAAGAAAGTGAGAGAGAGAAAGAAAGAAAGAAAACAAACTGGTTTCTGGAAAGCCCAGAGTGCCCTGGGGTAAGCAGGGGACAAAGAGGCAGCCAGAAACCTGGGACTCAGCAGCTGCCCCACCCTAGCATTAGCACTTCTGCTTTTTTGTCCCCTACACTGGCTTCCTCTGAAGGCTTTAAAACCACTCAAATCCACCCCACTCAGAAAATATGGCCCAGAGAAGAGAAGGGAAGGGTTTGGCTATAGTTAATAGTGGAAGGAAGGTGCTGAAAACCCAAGTGTCCCCACCAGCAAGCTCAGGCTTTTCCACAACCAAGCTCTTCCAGGCAACCATGCATTCACTACCAGCTGCAGGATCAGGGATGAGTACACAGATTCCGCTCCGGAACATTTTCCAGCTAGTGCTGCCGGGCTGAGCCGTTTATCTTCAGCCCCCACTAGGGCAGCTGTGACGATCCTGCAAGCAGGCTCACCATCAGAACTGCTGTTCTTATTTTATCAAGTCTGCAGTGACAGGCCCTGGGGCAGAGCCTCAGCTCTGGCAGGCATTTGAGAAGGAAGCCTTGCCCTATATCCCACACAGGTGAGTACCAGGGTGTCTTAATTACTGGTGAGGCATCAGGAACCTAAAAGTCACTCAGCCCCTCCCTGAAGACTAGTCTTCCAGGTGGGTGAAGCCACCCTAGGCACCATTTGAAGAATGCAGCAGGATCTCTGCCTGTCCCTAAACAGTCACAAGGCTTTTTTTTTTTTAAACCTTTAACCCCAGAGACAGAACTCAGGGTTAAAATACAAACACACTAGGGATAAGGGTAGGGTCTCACATTCATGCTAAGATACAAATGGCTGACTGGCACGTTATAACTAGGATTATATATGTATATGTGTGTATATATATGTGTGTGTGTGTATATGTATGTGTGTGTGTGTGTATATATATATGCAATAACAATTAATGAAGAGAGAAGCCATAAATTTGAAAGAGAGCAAGGAGGGGTATATGGAAGGGTAGAGAGGGAGAAACATAACTAACTATATTATAACCTCAAAATTTATTTTTTTTAAAAAAAAAGAAAAGGCTTATCTGGGGACAAGAAGTTGGGGCTCAGGACTGTGTGGAAAGGAAGAAGGGCGGAGGATTGGGATACCTCAGCCTTTGGCTCAGAACTTTTCAAACTCTTTCTATTTTTCAGAAGCCAACTGTATCACAGACAGCTTTCAGAAGGGGGGGCCTTGAAACTGTCAGGACTCGATCTAAGAAGAGTCTAGAAGGTAAGGGATGTGCTCCACACTTACAACTCGGGAGGCTGAGGCAAGCTTGCCACGAGTTCAAGGCCACACAGCAAGATCCTATCTCCAAAAAAAAAATGAATGAAAGAAATTAAGACCAGAAAATAGGGCTTCCTTTGCTAGGCCCTTGCTTTAGGCTGTCTTGGAAGCATGGGAACCCCCAGGACTGGCTGGACCAAAACGAGTCAGTCACTGCTAAACAGGAAACTCTTAAGAACCGAGAAAAGAGGTTAAAGGAGACCTGACCTGGAGGCCAGGCAAAGAAGTTACTTTACCTGAAGCCACATGACCAGGGGCAGTTCTGAAAAGTTCTTGCAAGGGTTGGTGGCATAATAGAGCCACCAGAACATGTGGGCATCCTTTCGGACAGTCACATAATCCCATACTTCCTTGCCTTCCTGTGCCCGCCAGTCGATGACAGATCCTGAAACGGAAACTCAGTGTCATTCCCTGAGGAGTTCCAAGGTGGTAAAGCCGAGGTAAGGGAGCTCCAGGTGAGCCGAGTGTAGAAGAGATGGTCACTCAGGCTAGAGATGCTGCTTTATGCCTCAGGTAATTCATCTACCTCAGTATATTGTGCCCAGAAGAAAAAGGAAGATATACACACACAAAGAGAAGTCAGTCGGGCATGGGTTTTTGTTTTGTTTTGTTTTGTTTTGTTTTGTTTTGTTTTGTTTTGTTTTCTGAGACAGGGTTTCTCTGTGTAGCTCTGGCTGTCCTGGAACTCACTCTGTAGACCAGGCTGGCCTCGAACTGAGAAATCCGCCTGCCTCTGCCTCTCAAGTGCTGGGTAGAATCGGGCATGTTTGTGCATCCCTCTAATCCCAGCACTTAAGAAGCAGAGGCAGAGAAACCCTGTCTTGAAAAACAAACAAACAAACAAAAAAGAAGCAGAGACAGGTGGGTATCTGTGAGTTCACTGGGGCAGTTCAGTCTATAAAGTGAGTTACAGATCTGCCAGGGCTACACAGTTGAGACCCTATGTCAAAAACACACAAATAACACACAAACACACACACACACACACACACACACACACACACACACACATCACAACACAGTAAGACCAGCAGTAAAAGAAAAAGGCTGAGAGCGAAGCTCAGCTGTGGAACCCTGGTCTGACTTGTGCCAATCCTTGGGTTCATGTCCCAGCCAAAGTGGGCAGATGGAATGAGGACTGGTGTCGTCGAGGGAAGGTGGGAGGCTAAGGAGTGAGGATCAGGAGTCCATGTCCAGCCTCAGCACAGCACACAGTGAGTTTGAGGCCAGCTGGGGCAACAAGAAACCCTATCTTTAAAAAGTACAGCCTGGTGGTGGTGGCACAGGCCTTTAATCCCAGCACTTGGGAGGCAGAGGCAGGTGGATTTCTGAGTTCGAGGCCAGCCTGGTCTACAGAGTGAGTTCCAGGACAGCCAGGGCTATACAGAGAAACCCTGTCTTGAAAAACCAAAAAAAAAAAGAAAGAAAGAAAGAAAGAAAACCAAAAAGTGAAGCTGAGGAAGCAGGTTAGTCAGCTAAGTGTTCACTTCGGAAGCACACAGACCGGAATTTGTGTTCAATATTCCAGGGCTGGAGACAGGGGATTTCTGGGGCTTGCTGGCCAGCCAGTCTGGTGTTGCAGCTGGTGTTGCAGACCAGAGAAAATTGTTGTCTTCCAAAAAAGAAAAAAGGTAGATAGTCCCTCAGGGACAACACATGGGATTCTCTTCTGACCTCCATATCTACGCATACACGTGTGTACACACACACATGTACACACCTACACACACAGGCATGCACACAGGGTCAGGGTGGGGATGCATCCAAGAAAAAACAGGCTGAAAAATTACAGGTGTGGCTGTATCTATAAAATAACATGAAATTAGGGAGAGTTCCCTTGAAAATAACTGATAAGGCTGAAGTCCCTCATAATCTAAGCCCTGGTATTTTTCTCCCTTCCCTGGTATTAACTACTGTTGAGACTTAAGAGGGAAGGGATGTGAAGAGACATATTTTCATTTCCCAGACATAAGCTGTAGAGCTAAAGGAGTCCCCGTTTTCCAATAGAGAAATTCAGAGCTACTATGCAAAGGGCCAATGGGGACCAACTGGAATTCTCAGCTCTGGACTCAAACCAGAAAATATTTTTCCTGAATTAAGACTGAAAATCAGGGGGTGGTAAGATGGCTCAGGAGATAAAAGACAGTGGCCACCAAGCCTGACAACCTTAGTTCAGTCACAGGGAGCCTCATCATAGGAGAACTGACTTTTCCATGTTGTCCTCTGACAACACAGGCGTGCACACGCACGCACACGCACGCACGCACACGCACACACACACACACACACCCTCTGACACTAACAAAACAAATTTAAAAACCAAGAAAAAGTTAAATTAAAAAAGGCTGGAAAGATGGCTCAGCTGGTAAGAGCACTCTCTCACTGTCTGCTCTTCCAGAGGACCTGGGTTTGATTCCCAGAATTCACCTGGCAGCTCACAACCTCTGTACCTTCAGTTCCTAGGATCCAAAGTCCTCTTCCGACCTCCCAGGGCACCAGGCATACAAGTAGTACACAGACAGACATGCAGTCAAAACAAAATAAAAAATTTTTTTCGTTTGTTTTAAATAAAGTGAGAGTTAATCCCAGGACTTGGGAGGCGGAGGCAGGCAGATCTCTAAAGAGTTTGAGGCAAGCCTGGTCTACAGAGAGTTTCAGGACAGCCAAGGCTACACAGAAAAACCCTATCTGGAAAAAAAAAAAGAAAGAAAGAAAGAAAGAAAAGGTGTCAATTTGCAAGTCATTCCACAAAACAAATTTTCTTTTGCCCAAAAACAGGCCAGTGGAGTCAGCTGATATTATGTCTGTTCTGAACCAGCAGAGGGGGGCAGGCATTGTTTCAAAGCGAGGATTTGTAGGGGTCTCTTTGGCCTCCAATCTCAGCTCAATCAAATGACCTATAACGTCACTAGACAGCCAACCACAGGAGAATGGGGAGGTGGCCTTTAGACCGTGAAGTCTCGCTCATCAGCAGTTTCCTGAAACCATACGTTTATGGTTTATGTACATTCAACACTTCTACATTCCACGTACATTCCACGAAGAGGAATCACCCACCATCAGAAAAAGGCACTTTGAATTAAGAATAAATAAAAATTAAGAGGTTCAAAAGCAATATAAATTTCGCAAGGGAAGAAGCGGGGGAAGGAAATAGGTTTAAAAAAAAAAAAGAAAAACGCGAACACATTAACAAATTCGAGAAGGAGGCACCCATCGTTGGTGCGTCTTTCTAACGAACCTACCTGAGCTGAAGCCCAGAAAGAAGGACAGGAGCAGCAGCCACAGTCGGACGAGACACATACGCCGCGAAAGCTCCATGATGAAAACCCCGCCGCAGCATCAGCAACAGGCGGGAGCCAGGGGCCAGCGCGTGACGGCCTGGGCGGAGTCGGGGCGGAGCCTAAGTGGGCTTTAAGGCTCCCAGTGCTCCCTCTGCCGGTAGGACCCACCCAGGACTTCCTACAAGGGCTCTCAAGGGAGGCCCTACAGAAAGGTTGTAGTTAATGTATCATTTGACTTTGGTTACAAAGTAGGGGAGGATTGAGAAACTACAACTGGATAACCACCATCCCCTTAGCCCGGCCCGTGTTTGTCTTCTCCAACAAAAGGCTTAGTGTTTTATTTTGAATGATTTGTTTTTATTATTTTATGTGTATATATGTTTGTGAGTGTGTATGCCACATGTGTGGGCTAATGCAGGAGTGGGTTCCTCTGGAGCTAGGGATACAGGGATTTGTGAGTGCCCAGTGCAGATGCTGGGAACTGAACTTGGGTCCTCTGGAAAAGCAACAAGTACTCTTAAATTACTGAGCCATCTCAATAGTCCCAGGCCTAGAATTTTTTTAAAACTGCATCTGCAAAGATTAAGTCAGATTAAAGCACGAACCAGTAGGTCGTTTAAGACTAGATTCCATTTTCAGAAACTCATTACTCTGAAGTGGTGGTTCAGAGGTTAAGATCATCCATTGTAGCTTTTCCAGAGGACCCGAGTTTGGTTATATGGTGGCTCACAACGATTCAGAACTCCACATCTCATCCAGGGGATCTGGCACCTTCTTCTGACTTCCTCAGGCACACATGTGATGCATATACAAGCCTACAGGCAAAACACTCACATAGATAAAATAAAGTGAATCTAAAATATTATTATTAAATCACATGTGTCATTAATATATTAGAAATTCATAAGAAAATTATTATACATAGCCTATAACTTTTAGTTACGTTTTTTTTTTGTTTGTTTGTTTGTTTTGTTTTTTCGAGACAGGGTTTCTCTGTGTAGCCCTGGCTGTCCTAGAACTCACTCTGTAGACCAGGCTTGCCTCGAACTCAGAAATCTGCCTGCCTCCCAAGTGCTGGGATTAAAGGCGTGCACCACTGCCCAGCAAAACTTTTTTTTCCCCCCCATGAGACTCAGACAGAGTCACATGGGGAAAACGGGATTCGAACTGGGAGAGAGAGAAAAGAGCACAGCTCACCCTCTGCAGGCCGGCACCTAAGCCGCTGTGCCACCGCTGTCTTGCTGGTTATATATTTTTAAACACGGCAAAAAATGTACTTTTCTTGATAATGTGGTCAGCATCACTGTGTGTTGATATAGTATCTTCAAAGCAGTCATTTAAAAGAAGGTATTGGGCTGAAAAGATGGCTCAGTGGTTAAGAGCCTTGACTGCTCTTCCAGGGATCCTGGCTTCAATTCCCAGCGACCACATGGTGACTCAGAACCATCTGTAATGGGGCTTTGATACCCTCTTCTGGTGTGTCTGAAGACAGCAACAGTGTACTCACATACATGAAATAAATAAATCTTTAAAGAAGGTATCAAGGGCTTGTGGAAAGGAGTGAAGAAAATGTGGACTGCAGAGGTGTGTGTGGTTTGTCTGTCTAAAGATAACTTTTTATTTTACGGAATCTTTTTGGAGTATAAGTCACCTCACAGAGCTAAGAAACAGCAAGAGCTACATGGAAGTGTCTTTTATCTCAGTGTAGAGATGAATTTGTTGTAAGACTGTAGATAACTCACAAAACAAAGCAAGAACAAAGCACGTGTCCCTGACTCGGGTTTTTCTCCTCCCCCATACCTCCTATAAATCAACAGAAATGTTTTTCTCTGTAGCCTGTAGATTGTCTAGCTTCTACAAAGTGTCGTGCTGTCCTATGCTGGCACTGAGGGCTGTCTGTGGTGCTGAGAACTGGGAGTCTGCTGTCCCCGTTTCTCCTGCTCCAACATGTGACCAAGCCAGCTCAGTCAGTCAACAGGTTCTTCAGCGCAGGAGTGAGGATTAAAAAAAAAGAGAGAGAGAGAGAAACAATTAGACAACATTGTAGCATGACCCCAGCCAGTTCTGAGGCTGAGGTGGGTTTATTTTTTCCCAATCTGCTTTTGTATCATTTTAATTACATGCAAGTATTGAGGTCAGTTCTAGGTTGAGGAACAAGCAATACAATAAACAAACACAAATAGTCAAAGAACAAACAAGACAATTAACAAAGTCCCATGATGACTTCAGTGATCAGTTTCTAAGGGCTTATCAGGATGACTAAGATATCTGAGCCTGCTTCTTTGTTCTAGCCTAACATTAAATTCTTGCCTGAGCTTACTTCCTTGTCATGGCCCATTGTCAGATTCCTGCCAAGCGGCCCCAAAAGCTCTCCACAAACATGGGTGGGTCCAAATGTCTAAAAAGTCTAGCCTTTGAGCAGGGCCCCTTGGGAAACATTGGTAAGATAGAGAGGTGCACACTGCTCAGAATGGAGGATGTTGATCTGTTGCAGGATATTTAATCACATTGTGAACCCCAAGATTATGATCTGGAAAAACCTTGTTGTAATGAGGCTCAAGCCTAGCCCACACCTTTAACCCAAGAGCTAAATAAAGTCAACCCTAGGTCAAGAGGCAGAGCAAGCAACCAAACCCACAGAGAGTGAACAGAATTAAACAGAAAAGGAGAGTCTTTAAGGTATTCAAGACAGTATGGAAAAGGAGAAAGAGCCTTTCCTCCTGGGACATCAATGGAGTAGGAAGGTCAGCTGGGTACCTCTGCCTCTCTGAGATAGTGGGCTTTTACCACAGCCTCTGGCTCCTGATTTGGCAAATGGCTGGGATTTTTGTTTTAAAAACAACATAGCTCAGGGCTACAAAGAGAAACCCTGTCTTGAGGGGTGGGAGTGGGGGAAACCATAGCATAGCTCAGTGAGTAGTCAATCCCTAGTACTACATAATATAGGACATGGAATCAGAGGTAGAGGAAGGACAGTCAGGAATACAAAGCCAGCCTGGGATACATGGTATCCTGTCTCAAAAACAATTAAGTTAAATAAAAACAACTAACTAGCCTGGCAGTGGTAGCGCAGCCTTTAATCCCAGGACTTGGGAGGCAGAGGCAGGCAGATTGATTTCTGAGTTCGAGGCCAGCCTGGTCTACAGAGTGAGTTCCAGGACAGCCAGGGCTACACAGAGAAACCCTGTCTCGGAAAACAAAAACAAAAACAAAAACAAACAAACAAACAAACAAAACCCAACTAACTATATAGCAAACACTGTCCTAGGCTTTTCTGTGCTCTTTATGGCCAGAGCCAAACACACTTAACCACCAGATGTAGTATGTGCCTTATTCTCAGAAGGCTGCAGCAAGAGGATTTCCATGAGGTTTTCTCTAACCTGGGCTGCATAGCAAGACCTCCATCTCAAGAGAGAGAATGAAAACATGAATACATAGGTAAAAATGAAGTATTATAGTAAGGTATTTAGTGGTAGACTATGAGGCACAGAGTGTTTGCAGCAGAAAAGTTCAAATGTTCTATATGTTTGAAATTTTTCATAATAAAATATAGGGAAGATTAGCTTTTAAAAATAGGAGAGATTCTGAAGCTGAAGAGATGACTCTGTTTAAAAGCACTTGCTGTTCTTGCAGAAGACCAGGGTTCAATTCCCAGCACTCATATGGTGGCTCACAACTGTCTAAAACTCCAATTGCAGAGAATCAAATGCCCTCTTCCGGGCTCCTCAGGCACCAGGTACACATTTGGTGCTCATATGTAGCTGCAGGAGTAACATTCATACACATAAACAAAAAATTAAGCCCCCAGCCAAGGCAGAGGCAAATGGTAAATGTAATTGGCAAAGGTCATAATGAAAACCTATCAGAGAGTTCGAGGCCAGCCTGGTCTACAGAGTGAGTTCCAGGACAGCCAAGGCTATACAGAGAAACCCTGTCTCGAAAAAACAAACAAACAAAAAACCTTATCAGAGATGAAATATGATAGAGATGATGGTTCGCATGGAAACCCACAAGGACTAGACACATATCTGGGGCTCTGGTCTTCCTCTGTGGCTTTCCAGAAGGTTAGGCGAATGGGTCTTTCAGAATTACATGCTCTTTATTGCTTGCTTCATACTAAGTGGCACCTCAAGCAGTTGTGCATATGTCACAGGTGACCTGAAAGTTGTACGATGATGGGCTGCCAGATGCAGAGGTGCTTTAGAGGCCTATTGTCCACTTCAGCATTTAAATTTAAATTGTTATAGGTGTGGCAAAAGGAATAATAGTTGACCTGTATATTTAGCTACATCCAAATAAAGTTTAGTTGTTGCATTTCCAAACCCCGATGAGAGAGCAAACCAGAACCCAGAGCCTATTGAGTTAACTGTAGCCCGTTTGCACAGAGTAGCTAGAACGAAACCTAGAGTAAGATGTTTTAAAAACAAAACAGCCGGACAGTGGTGGTGCACGCCTTTAATCCTGGCACTTGGGAAGCAGAGGCAGGCGGATTTCTGAGTTTGAGGCTAGCCTGGTTTACAGAGTGAGTGCCAGGATAGTCAGAGACACACAGAGAAACCCTGTCTCGAAAAACCAAACCAAACCAAACCAAACCAAACCAAACCAAACCAAACCAAACCAAACCAAACCAAACCAATACCCCAGCCATTATTTTACCAAATGAAGACTCAGGAGCCAGACTCTGTGGTGAAAACACCCAGCTGGCCTTCCTACTCCACGGACTTTCCAGAAGGAAAAATCTCTTTCTCCTTTCCCGTGCTGTCTTAAATGCCCTTCAACTCAAAGACCCCCCTGTCTCTTATGTTCACTCTATGTCAGCTGGTTGTTTGCTCTGTCTCTTGACCTAGGGTTGACTCTATTTAGCTCTTGGGTTAAATGTGTGTGCATGGGCTAGGCCACACCACAAGTCTTTGTCTGTAATAAGCAGAAAGCTCTTGGATTAAAGCTGTGTGCTAGGGCTGAGCCACAACGAGAAACAGAGTTTCTCAGTTCACAGTCTTGGGGTTCACAATGTGATAAAATATCCTGCAACAATTTTCTTTTTTGTCTGAAATAAAATACTTTTTCTTTAACATTAATAAACTATATACTGTCTGGTAAGAATTATATTCACAGTGTCCAGTCCATTTGTATTTAGCAACCTTGGAGAAAGTACTATCTATCCTGCCTCGGTGAGTGCAAAATTCTGTACCTAAATTACTTTCTATCATAACTGGCATTTTTCAATCTAAAAACATTTTTTTTAGACCTTAAAACATTTTCTTGGACTGGAGAGATGGCTCAACGGTTAAGAGCACTGACTGCTCTTTCAGAGGTCCTGAGTTCAATTCCCAGGAACCACATGGTGTGGCTCACAATCATCTGTAATGGAGATCCGATGCCCTCTTCTGGTGTGTCTGAAAACTGCGACAGTGTATTCATATACATGAAATAAATAAATAACATCTTTAAATTTTTTTTCTTAAATTCGAAACAACTTAAGCTTAACTGTGAGACTATAACTATCTAGTCTTCAACCTCATCCAAGCCGAGAATAATAAATATTACCTGAATAAACAGGAAGTGCAAAGCAAACAGATTCCAAAACTCCAAATTGACATTCCAAAATGTCAGAGAAATTTAGGCCACCTAAACAGTCCCCCAAGATTCCTCTGTAATGTTGGAGTGTTCATGTTTTCCATTTAGTGTCCCAGAATATCTGACAAATTTTTCTGTGAAGCAAGAATCATGAAGGACTTTCCACCTGTGCTGGCAGAATTCCTCAGTCCATTTTCTTTGTGGCATGCCTACCTTCAGCTTGGACAGCATACTGTCAGCAGCTAAAGCAAGGGCAGGTCCTTGCCCAGTGGCAGCTTGCCACATTTGAAGTAAACTCCATGGGGAGATTCTCTAATGCTCATCTTCTTCTTCTTCTTCTTTTAAGATTTATTTCTTTATTTTATGTATATGAGTACAATTATAGCTGTCTTCAGACACACCAGAAGAGGGCATCAGATCCCATTACAGATGGTTGTGAGCCACCATGTGGTTGTTGGGAATTGAACTCAGGACCTCTGGAAGAGCAGCCAGTACTCTTAACTGCCCAGCCATCTCTCCAGTCCCCTCATCATCAATTTTTTTTTTTTTTTTTTTTTTTTTTTTTT